>JAUIMM010000216.1:4702500-5902500 GCA_031769625.1 Taudactylus pleione
TTCCCTCTTTCCGTCCCCATTTCCTCCCATCTCGCTCTGTCCGTCCCCCTTTCTTCCCTTCTTGCCCTATATTTCCCCCTTTCCTCCTGTCTCCCTGTTTGTCCCCCTAATACATTACAATATATAATGCGATCTAGTAACAACTACTGTAATAACTGTGCATATATTACAGTAGGTGTCGCTGGAGCAAGATACACAAATATATATATTAAGATGTGTGTATATAATATAATGTGTGTATCTTGCTCCAGCTAAACCTATTGTAATAGATGCACAGGATAGTTTAAGGGAGGGGGGGCCCAAACCGATGTCTTGCCTAGGGCCCCGTGAAGTCTAAATCCGGCTCTGTATGTAGTACAAAGTGTTGTCTTGTGGTCAACTGGTAGCAGGGCCGTAACTAGGGTGGTCCGGCTGCCCACCGTAACCTCTACTTTGCCTGGTGCCAGCTGCTGTGTATATCAGTAGCAATGCACATGGCACCTTCACTGTAGCCCTTCCTGTCTGTCACTTAGAGCTCCGCCGCCTCCAACTCATCATGTGCCACCTTTCCCCCCCCTCCCCAGCTGCACTGGGAATGCACACTCTGTTAATACAAAGCAGGCACTGCAACTGTTATTTTTATATGTTAACCCCATAAGTGCTAAGGACGAGTGGGACTCGACCATGGTACTGTATAGGAGCACTGAAAAGGTTAAAAATAGTATTCCCTGTTGCTGCCTGGTTGGCACTGGGAGCCAACTTATAGGCAGCACACATTGAAAATAAAGCAGTTTGCTTAGAACTTGCTGGCTCCTGATTCTTATCTCTTGGAGAAATTTATTGAGCCCTTTAAATTGAGTAGCATAAAAAAAAGAAATTGAAGGCAAAAATTACTCATCTAAATGGATTATCATCTTAAAAAAAATATTTGTTTTTCCGATTTTCACTGATCTTATCCGTACACTTTCTATATTGTGCAAGTATAATATCTCAATGGCTTCTGTATGAAAATTTTGTACACAAACTCCAGTTCTGCCGACGCTAAAGTATCTTACAACAGTAGATCTTTGTTTGACAACAATAGGTAAAAAATTTGTATTCCTCCAGTCACTGGCCGAATGGTGTAATGCAGATTCCTTAAAGCCTGGCTTCCCAGCTGAAAGAAAACGTTTTTATGTTATCATTCTCAATGGTCTGAGTGAATCTGTCAGAGATGAAGGAGGTTTGGCCATGTATAAAGGAGCAGTCCGTATGGTGGAGAAAGAAGACTGGCCACATGCCCAGACAGAAAGGGAAAATCTCTCACGGGACTCGCTAAGCACATTGGTTCCGCCTGCACTGTTTGCTTGAACAGCACAGTACGGCTCTAGACCATTAGGATGGACGCTTGTATTGAGAGAACTTTCAAATATGCCACTTGTGAGTGCTTTGGAAAAAAAATCTGTTGCGACAATTAATTCCTAATTACCCTGGTGCACTGTCCCAAAGCTCTTGTGATGGATTTTTAAAAATTGAGATTATCCAGTTTTTTGGGTTTTTTTTAGAACTCGTTCATGGTGAGGCAACTGTGATTTTTTTTTTTTTACTACTATCCAAAGTGTCATCTGTCCTCTGCAAACGAATGCGTATATGTAAACTGATTAAAATAAGTGACGACAGTTGTAAGAGATTTTAAGCTTTCGTGCAGGGCCCTCAAACTTTTTTGTCTGCTAATTACTAGACTCCTGAGCTCCGGCTTCCGGGTCCCGCAGTGCACAATGGGAGAGACGTCATGACGTCACTCCCATAGTTACGAGGAGCGGGCGCCGGGGACAGACGGAAGCAGGCACTAGAGCGGGGTTTAAGGTAAGTGTTGTGTTGTGTGTGCACATGCGGGGGGGGGGGGGGCTTATTACTGGGGGCACTACAGGGGGCATTACCGGGGCCTTACTACTGGGGGCATTCTATGGGGGCAGTACAGCGGCATTACTACTGGGGGCACTACAGAGGCCACTATTGGGAGCACTACAACTGGGGGCACTACAGGGGCCCTTACTCTACTGGGGGCACTTCAAGGGGCATTACTACTGGGGCACTGCAGGGAGCATTACCCCTGGGGGCACTACAAGGGCATTACAACTGGGGGCTCTACAGGGGCCCTTACTACTGGAGGCACTGCAAGGGGCATTACTACAGGGGGCATTACTTTTAGGGGCATTATTACTAATGGGGGCACTGCATAAGGGGACCACTACTGGGGGCACTGCATAGGGGGACCACTACTGGGGGCACTGCATAGGGGGACCACTACTGAGGGCACTGCATAGGGGGACCACTACTGGGGGCACTGTATAAGGGGCACTACTGGAGGCACTGCATAGGGGAACCACTACTGGGGGCACTGCATTTGGGGACCACTACTGGAGGTACTGCATTTGGGGACCACTACTTGAGGTACTGCATAGGGGGACCATTACTGGGGGGCACTGCATAGGGGGACCATTACTGGGGGGCACTGCATAGGCAGACCTCTACTGAGGGCACTGCATAGGGGGATCACTACTGGGGCACTGTATAAAAGGAACTGCATAGGGGGTGGCGGCAGCTGGGGCTGGCACAGGTGCTGGGGGGGTGGTGAATTTTAATTTGGTGGGGGGGTACCAACATTTATGTTGCCCCCGGGCACCTGGGTTGAAGTTACGCCAGTACATGAGGGGAAGCAGTGGTCTACCTGCTCTGGCCTGGCGGGAAATTAGAATAAAATAGAGAACATTACACACGTGAGAGGTCTTTTTACCTTACTTATTGAACCACCCTCTTACTTGATAAATGGCAACATCACTTGTTTATCACTCTCTGATATATTTACTACTGGTGATTTCATAATGCTGGGAACACACCACCAAACGATCTGTACACAACGCGATGTTTCGTGCCGCGTACACACTTGCTGATGCCAGGAGCAACGGCGCGACAGTGGGGGCCATGCTGCATTCAGCAGCATGGCCCCCATTGCCAGTATCACCCGTCGGATCTGCATGCAGGACCGACGGGCAGGAGTGCACATAGTCAGCGACAACGGGTACACACTCCCCGATGTGGACAATATGTTGTCCGCACCGCAAGATCGGACGACATATATGTACCCGGCTTAAGACTATGCGGTAGGATCACGGATGTAAAAAATTAATGCACAATTAATTAATTATAGTGAAGCAACTTCTACATACAGTATGACCTACTCGCAGACGGCCGATTGTTGCGAACTGCGCATGCAGGGGCGTGTATAAATTAGCCATTGCGATGGTATACACAGCCAGAGCTCTCACTGTGTGCAGGAAATTTAGCAATTTCTGAGTAAGGTCTGACCTTGTTTTATTTGTGCGAGAGGCTCCGATGTTACTCGATGATACCGATGTTTTTGCAGACTTGCAAGGTATTACGGATGTGAGTAAGGGGAAGTGGGCGAATTTATATTGGGCTGCGACGGCAGTGCGATTGCGGTCATTAGCATGTTTTCATAGCAGAACGGCGTGAGCTGTCTGCAACCGCGATCTGGACTGAAACAGGCCCTATATGAATGGTCACTCTTTCAGTTTCATTCTTAGGGGCCTATTTATCAATAATCACATACTCAATGTAATCTGGGTCTGATATTAGCACCCAAAACCAAACTGCAGTATGTGATAATAATACCATTTGAATGTATTAAATAGCATATGCAGGCACAGGTGCTCCATAAGGAGCCTGTCTCTGCAATGTGCTCAGGGTGAAGTGACCACATCAATAGTCTCATCACTCTTCTATCGACAAAAAAAGGTAACCACATACAGGCAGCACTCCTCGGGTACTCAATAATCCAAGCTTGTTATCCATTACTGTGCAACGTTTTACATGCATTTATTACATCTTTCCTCAATGCATCTGAAAGGTTGCACAGTAAGGGATTAACAAGCTTGGATTACTGAGTACCCGAGGAGCGGTCTGCTTACTTCTTATGTATATATAGACTGTTCGCGGTTGTATAGTCCGGCACTCAGGAAGAATTTAACAAAGTTCAGAGGTGCAGTCCCATAGTTTCATTATATGGAATATACCATGTGCAGCTTTTCAGCCCCTCCAAGAAATAAAAGATGTCACTGAGTCCTCCACTACAAACATATTCAATGATATAGACCAGGGGCAGAACTACCGGCGGTGCAGCCGGTGCATTGCACCGGGGCCCGCTGTGGTGCAGGGGCCCATAGCCCCTCCTGCACTGCCGCTAGTCCCCCGGGCCCCACAAGTGTAGGGCAGACCGCAGTGAGAACGGTCTGCCCTACACAGTTTACATACACACACTGCCAGCGGCGGCTGTGTGTTTGTAATAGCAGCCGATGAGAGTCAGACAGACTCTCATTGGCTGCTGCGTCATCCACGGAGGGAGCTGGCTGGAGCTCACTCATGAGCTCCATCTTCCGGCTCCCTCTGCGGCGGGTGATGGGAGAAACGTCACGTCATGACGTCTCTCTCATCCCATGGTGCAGAGCGAGAGCGGGCTGGGAGGAGTGTCCAGACAGCGGCGGTCGTCAACAGGAGCGGGGATCAGGTAAGTTGTGTGTTGTTTTTGTTTGTTTGTGTAAGGGGGCACTTGCACAGCATAAGGGGAGAGGGTGCTACTATGGGGGCATTGGCACAGCATATGAGCTACTGGGGGCACTTTATAGGGTGGGGGCGCTACTATGGTCAATGTATAGGGGGGCCGCTACTGGGGGCATTGTATGGGGAGGCTGGCCACTACTGGGGTCACTGTATAGGGGAGACTACTACTGGGGGCACTGCATAGGGGGGGTTACAACTGGGGGGACTGCATAGGAGGGCTACTACTGGGGGCACTGCATAGGGGGGGTTACAACTGGGGGGACTACTACTGGGGGCACTGCATAGGGGGGACCACTACTGGGGACACTGGATAAGGGGCACTGGATAGGGGGGATCACTGCTGGGGGCCTGCATAAGGGGGACCACTACTGGGAGCACTGCATGGGGGGACTACTGCTGGGGGCACTATATAAAGTGCACTGCATAGGGTGTACCACTACTGAGGGCACTGCATAGGGGGGACCACTACTGGGGGCACTGCATAGGGGGGACTACTACTGGGGGCACTGCATAGGGGGGCCCAAAGCATATTCTTGCACCTGGGCCCACCACTCTCTAGGTCAGCCACTGACATAGACACACACACAGACACACATACACTGATAAAGCCTACACACATACAATGACACACACCAAATGCAGCCAATTAAATACAGTGCTGGCATCACTTATTAAAGATCCCCCCCCCAACCGGCACCCCCCCACATGTGGTACATTACACATAGCTGCGGAGGCGGTCCCGGGAGGGAGCGCTGGGATTATGGGCACTGTCACCCAGCGGCAGCTCTCAGCCTCTCACAATGCCAATGCCCCCATGGGAACTGTCTGGGAAGAGCTGCACCTCCTCCTACAGCTCCCCCTACAGCCAGCCAAGCCAGTAACAGTTGCCTGAGCTACGGCTCAGGTCTCTTTACGAAAAAAAATATATATATTTCTACATCAGGGTCCATAGGGTATCCACAGGATACCTTGGGGTATAGGTGATGACGTCAGGCATCGGGCACCATAGAGTTAAGTTTCAGCCTCCCAGGATGCACTAGGGTCCCCCTCCTATACCCCGCCCCCGAGCCAAGGCATCTCAGTTTAGTTTGGTGCCCAGCCGGAGTCGGATGCACCTGTTAAGAGGGGGGCCATGAAGAGCCCCTGAAGTTTCTTCAATGCAGCTGTGGCTGCACATCTGGAAGTACAGCATGGACAGTCAGTCTTGACGTCCATGCTGTCTTCCCTACACCCCCGCCGGTACCAGAACGCCGGTACTGCTAGCGGTGACCCCAGATGTTTAGGACCATGGCCGGAATCAAGGGGGACAACAGGTAAGCAGCGGGGTCCCGCGGTGGGTCCCCGCTGATACATGGTCCCGAGTCCCCAGGCAGGGGGCTCCCTGGGGACTGGCTGCAGCGTGGAGCCAGGTCCTAACCTGCGCTTCCACTACCCCCCTGGGAGGACCGCGGCAGAGCGGTAGCGCTGCGGCGTCCCAGGGGTTAAATGTATGCCAGGGGAGTGCGCCTTCCCTGTCTCACAGCCGGCGCCTCCCCCGCTGCACACAGCCCTCTCTGCTCTAGCTGACTGGTTCTGTGTCAGCGCTCCTCTCCCAGGCCGGCCTCCTATCTGCTTCTCGGTGGCCATCTTTGGAAGATGCATGGTGAGCGCTGCTGGACGCTGATGAACGGTGGCATCGCAGTCTGGGTCCCCCTGCATACCTCTCCTCCGTTGGATTAAGGTCTGTGTATGCAGAGCTGTGTCATACCAGGCTCTGAGTATGTGTAGTTGAGGATCAGCGCTGATAGTGCAGGAATTGATTACTTTGCATTGTATGTGACCTATGCTAGCGTCTACTGCCTGTACTTTCATTTTCTATCTGTCAGCATTTAACTGTCCCTGTTCTTTCTGCTAAAGCCCTTGCGGTGCGGTGCTTGCAGGGTGGTCTCACACTATACTAACGAGTATCAGTGAGAGGGGTCACATACTTACCATTATGTCTGAAAGTGATTTTCCTCTCCAGCTTTTATGTACTACATGCAAGGTACCTATAGCGGAGGGGGACGGTAGTGCGGAGGGACTATGTCGACGGTGTTATTCGTTGACGCGACCGATTACGGTCACGGCTCCGGTACAGGAGCCGCCCTGGGCTTGCTTTGCCAAAGCGCTTAGGGTTTCCCAAGACAATTGATGGTACCTCACAGTCTCCCTATTTCCCCTCCTCAGGTCTCTCATGAGCCTGCGTGGGTTAACAAGCTCTGTACAGCAGTTGTCAGACGTGTTGCAAGGAGAGTCTGTGATGCGGCCTCACAAGCGGCCGGTGACGTCTCTGTCTGCTCCTTATGAGGATGACGACGGGACGTCCGACGACGGACGCTAAGTCTAAGGTGTATATACCTGTCCTAATTCGTGCAGTCCGTACTGCTTTAGTTATTGAGTATGAGGAGCCTCCAGTATCAAAGTCCAAATACGCCTTTTTCAAGGATGTTAAAGGAGATACCACAGTGTTTCCTCTTTCGGGGCAATTAGTTGACCATCTAGAGGAAGCGTGGAAACAGCCAGGCAAACGATATCAGCCTCAAAGGCGTTTAGCAGTGGCGTATCCGTTTGCGGACAATTATTTTGCCAAGTGGGAGTCCCCTCCACAGGTGGATTCTCATGTGACACGCCTTGTCCGTAGTGCCACATTACCCATGCCATCCATGTCCTCCCTTAAGGATGCTACGGACCGCAAGGTGGAGATCTGCCTGAAGTCCTTCTATTCCCTTGCGGGGGGCAGCGCAGCTGGCTATGGCCATTTGCTGGGTTGCCAGAGCTATGGAGCGCTGGGCTGATACGTTGGAGGCGTCCTTCGATTCCTACTGTCCGGCTGAGCAGATGGAATTGATTGGCAATCTCCGGGATTCAGCCACTTATATCAACGAAGCGGCCTTGGATGTTAGTACCCTGGCGTCTCGAATTTCTTCGGCAGCTGTAGCTGCTCGTCGCACATTGTGGTTGCGATCTTGGAAGGCGGACGCGGATTCCAAAAATTGTTTGGAAGCGTTGCCTTTTAACGGAGAAGTTCTCTTTGGTCCGGACCTGGACAAAATTGTAGCCACGCTGGCGGCAGCCAAATCGGCATGTCTCCCGTCTGCTGCAGTTCCTTCCGGTTCGGGTAAGTTGTCCTTTCGGCCTTATAGGACCCCGGGTAGGCCTAAAGCGCAGTCCTTTCCCCGACCGGCTGGCCCCAAGAAATCGGCCAAGCCCCGGAAACAGGCCTGGAGTACCAGACGTCCGGCCCCTAAGCCAGATGACAAGCCTGCGGCCTGACGGTCCGGGCCTCCCTTTGGGGGATCCCAAAGTGGGAGGACGCCTGCTGCAGTTTGCCCAGTGTTGGTCGGTCACCACGACGGACAATTGGGTTCTCGAGGTGGTCTCACACGGGTATGCCCTCTCCTTCCGGCACAGACCCCCGGCTCGATTCTTCACCACGGGTCTACCATCAGACCGGAACAAAGCCACGGAGCTGCGGAAGGTCTTGCACACTATGCTCCAGGCTGGAGTTATAGTGCCCGTTCCATTCTCCCAGAGGGGCCAGGGTTTCTATTCCAATCTCTGTTTGGTGTAGAAACCCAATGGGTCGTTTCGTCCGATTCTCAACCTCAAAGCTCTCAACAAGTCTTTGCGGGTGCCGAAGTTTCGGATGGAGACCCTTCGGTCCATCATTCTGGCGCTGGAACCTGGGGACTACATGGTGTCATTGGACATACAGGACGCTTACCTGCATGTCCCTATTCTGTTGCGCCGTCAGCAGTTCCTCAGGTTTGCAATCCGCAGCGACCACTTTCAGTTCCGGGCGTTACCTTTTGGCCTGGCGACAGCACCACGTGTTTTCACCAAGGTGATGGCGGTTATGGCGGCTTCCCTGCGGCTGCAGGGAGTCCGCATGTTGCCGTACTTGGATGACCTTCTCTTTGTGGCAGGATCTCCGGAGCTCCTTCTGCACCACTTGGACCTGACCATTGCGCTACTGCAACGGCACGGCTGGTTGATAAACTGGCAGAAGTCCACCCTGATCCCGTCTCAGCGGATTCTGCATCTCGGAGCCTTATTGGACTCGGGACAGCAAAGGATCTTTGTGACGGGGGAAAAGATCTCTGCCTTATAGTCGAGGGTGCGCAGTTGTCTGCAGAGCCGCCGGGTGTCTCTGCACTCGGCAATGAGGTTACTGGGCTCCATGGTATCGGTATTCGACATGGTGGCATATGCCCAGTTTCACTCCAGACCTGCAGCACCTGATCCTGTCCAAATGGTATGGACTGCCTCAGAGTCTGAAGTCCCAGACGTTGGTGCTCACTCCGGAGGTTCGCCTGTCTCTAGCCTGGTGGTTGCAGACGACCCATCTCAACAGGGGTCGTCCGTTCTGGGTGGCGAATTGGGTCCTGTTAACAACGGACGCCAGTCTTCGGGGCTGGGGAGCGGTCTCGGGTCCACACTTGTTCCAGGGCAGGTGGACTCCGGCAGAAGCAGAGCTTCCAATAAACATCTTGGAACTCCGAGCAGTTTTCAATGCTCTCCAGCAGGCAAATCGGGTTCTCCAAGGTCACCCAGTGCAGGTCCAGTCGGACAACGCAACCACCGTGGCCTACATAAACCGGCAAGGAGGAACCCGAAGTCGGGCGGCTCTCGTAGAGGTGTCTCGGATCCTGGTATGGGCGGAGCGCAATCTTCCGGCCATATCAGCTGTCTTCATCCCGGGAGTGCTAAACTGGGAGGCGGACTTTCTCAGTCGCCAGGACGTTCATCCAGGGGAATTGTCCCTGCACCCGGAAGTTTTTCAACTTCTTCCAGAGATCGACCTCATGGCATCCCGGCACAACAACAAGTTGCCGGTGTACGGGTCTCACACAAGAGACGAAGAGGCGTCTCTGGTGGATGCTCTGTCCATCCGGTGGACGTTCAGGTTTGTTTACCTCTTTCCTCCGGTTACCCTTCTTCCATGGGTAATCCGAAAATTCAAACAGGAAGGAGGACGCTCCTGTTGATAGCTCCCACATGGCCCAGACGGCACTGGTTCTCAGACCTTCAGGGTCTGTCCGTGGACAGTCCTCTGCGCTTACCACTCCGACCGGACCTTCTGTCACAGGGTCCTTGTCTTCACCCGGACCTGACTCGGCTGTCTTTGACGGTGTGGCTGTTGAGACGGCCATGTTAAGGTCCAGGGGGTTTTCCAGCTCTGTGGTGCGAACCATGCTAAGAGCTCGGAAACCGTCTTCCGCGAGAATATACCATCGCGTGTGGCATACGTTCTTCCAGTGGTGTCGACCGAGAGGTTATGCACCGCGGGAGTTTCGTCTGTCTCATGTTCTCGCCTTCCTACAAGCAGGACTAGATCATGGGCTTCGCCTTGCTTCTTTGAAAGTGCAGGTTTCTGCCCTGTCTGTCTGGTTTCCCCGTAGGATTGCTACAATCCCTGATGTACGCACCTTTATGCAGGGCATTCTGCAAATTCAGCCGCCTTTTGTTCCACCTGTGGACTTGGCTGTGGTCCTGAGGGCTCTCCAAGGACCGCCGTTTGAACCACTGGGCTCAGTGGATCTTAAAACGCCATAGCTTCAGCCAGACGTGTTTCTGATTTAGGGGCTCTCTCTTGTAGACCCCCTTTCTTGATTTTTCATGGGAACAGGGCAGTGCTACGCACTCGTCCTGAATTTCTTCCCAAAGTTGTTTCCCAGTTTCATGTTAACGAGGAAATAGTTGTTCCAGCTTTTAACTCACCTGGCCTTTCAGTAGGTGAGGCCACTTTGGATGTTGTGCTGGCCTTAATGACTTATGATGACCGCACTTCTTCGTTTAGGAAGTCGGACGCCTTGTTTGTCCTCTATGGCTTCCGTAAAAAGGGTTGGCCTGCTTCAAAGCAAACTTTGGCAGCCTGGATCCGTATGGCTATTTCTGAAGCTTATCTTCATGAAGGCCTGCTGGTTCCTCCTTCTGTGAAGGCTCATTCCACTAGGTCTGTGGGTCCTTCGTGGGCAGCTCGACGTGGTGTCTCTGCAGTCCAGATCTGCAAGGCTGCTACGTGGTCCTCTGTCCATACCTTTGTGAGGTATTATGCGTTTGACACCTTTGCCTCTCAGGATGCTTCCTTCGGGCGGCGGATTCTCCTTTCAGCACACTAGCGTCCCCACCCTTAAAGGATACTGCTTTGGGACATCCCCAAGTTATCCTGTGGATACCCTATGGACCCTGAAGTAGAAAATATGAGATATGGTAAGAACTTACCCTTGTTATCTCTATTTCTACGAAGTCCATAGGGTTTCACAGGACTCCCGCCCTGTCGCACCTGTGCTGCAGATGGGCTTTACTCTGGTCACCGGTTTTTCCGTCTCCCTCTGGTGAGAATGTAATTCTTGTGTGTGTCCAGATCTTTCTTCTCTCTCTTCCTTCTCCTCCTCCGGCCTATGGCTTGGTACCTAACTGAGATGCCTTGGCTCGGGGGCGGGGTATAGGAGAGGGACCCTAGTGCATCCTGAGAGGCTGAAACTTAACTCTATGGTGCCCGATGCCTGACGTCATCACCTATACCCCAAGGTATCCTGTGGAACCCTATGGACTTCTTAGAAATAGAGATAACAAGGGTAAGCTCTTACCATATCTCATATTATTGTTAAGCTGCGCGACAATGGTGTGGTGGGCAGAGGGGGTTTCTACGTACTTGGAACCCCCCCCCCCTGCGTGCGCGTATGCCTGCAGTAAACTTTGCAAAGTGTAGCTCATAGATTACAGCGCCTAAAGTTATCTTCAGCGCATTCTGGAGCTAGGTATATCTGACAGCTTCGCAACCCCCCATAGATACCAATGAGGACTGTAGTTGCTGTCAGATATGGAGGGACCGCAGCAGATATCGGAGATGTCCGCTGTCATCCCAACATAGTACATGGCTCCCAAATGTACCGATTAAAGTGGGACAGTCCCTCTTTTCAGGGATTGTCCTGCTGTTCCACTGGAGGTCGGGATGTTGGAAAACACACTGTCACCGCTGCAGCTTTGCTCTGTTTGCAGAGCAGCGGTGCTGGTGAGGGAGAATGAATACTGTGCGCGTCCATTCAGTGCAGGGAGGAGGCTGGGGGTCCCCTTTTCGAGCACGCCTCACGCAGGGGTTCCACTTTGAAGATCCCAAAAATCTGGGGTTTATCACGCGGCTGATCGGCAGTGATTGAATAGCTCCTAGCAGAGCTGCAGCCGCGCAGATTATTGAATCTGCCCCTTTATCTCTGTCCAAGGCCTAATACATCTGCCCTTAGATAAGAACTCCTACTGAGATTAGCTGTTCCCACCAGCAGGCAGAACCACAGAGTGCTCAAGTCTGACCCTCTCATCTGCTGTGTAACCTACTCCTGTCTCTGCTTTAGCAATTCTCAGGGTGTCGAGCCTTGGAGATCTGACCTTTATCTATGGCGGTAGAGGAGTTTTCCTCTGGAACCGCAGGACACTTGTACCCTGCATTTTAAGCTAATTATGGCGGGGATTTTACCAGTATAACACAACATTAGGCAGATTTGTGAGGCAATAATTAATATGCGATTACCCGACTAGACCCATAAATGTCACAAAAACATCCGCTCATTATATCTTGCAGCTGAATTTCAGCATGGTCAAAGTCTTTTGAAATGCCTTGTTATGCAAATGTGTTAATATGAAGTAAATATGATTTACTGAGATGGAAGCAGCTGCCCTGGCATAGAATATAAGTCCACAGAGCTGGCACAGATAGCTGTTAAAAAAGAACATTTGTCAGGATGTACACAGATGGCAGTGCTAGCGCAGAGATGACGGGGTGGGCTGTAGGGAGATATACTAAGTGAGCTCTACATTTACAGTCCAATGATTAGCAAATAAGTCATGATAAAACCATGTGTTCAGTGCTCAGCAGTTAGGAGAATTGTTTACATTTCGTCAAGAGAATTCCTGTTAAAAATGAAGACGTTAATATTGCCATGTCTGAGACCATTTGTTCATTTGTTTTAGAGCATGAAAAGAAAACAAATTGCCATGGCAGGCTAGAAGAAATTATAATATCCCTTGGTCAATGCTATGAATAATTTATAATTCTACAGTTTGCACAGTGTCATTTGACTACCATGGCAACCACAGTCACATGGCACATGATGTAATGAGCAGAGAGGCTTCGTTATGTATTTTGAGATCAAAATGCACTGTAAAATCCTTCCCTTCCTTCTCCTCCCTCTACCATCATATGGGATACTTAGATGTTTGGCATTCAGTACTACAGTACTTTTGTTTCTCTATTTACTACAATCCGCATTTAAAGTGCGGTTGTAGTGTGATATTTCCGACTGAATTCACATTGCGAATTCAGGCAATATCACATGGATTTATAAAAAATCCCTTGCAGGGACAGAGCTTGTGATAAACCTCTTTCCCTGTGAATCCCCTCCGCACACTTATCACGGTATTTTTCGAAAAAAATACAATGACAAGGTTCCGCGCATGCACCGACCGCCCGCCGCTATGCCCCCCCCCTCACCTCGGCCGCCCCTCCCTCAAAACCCCCCCTTTGCAGCCACCCCCTCCCCTTCCACGACCCCCCCTTACTTTTACTTACCTCCGGTCAGGTCATCGCTGTTCTAAACAGACCACAAGATGATCACTGCAAAAAAAAAAAAAAAGTTACCTGAGTCCAGGGCCGGTGATCGGTGCTCCGGTGATGTCCACCCTCTGGTCAGCTGGTCTCCCATTCTGCACTGTGACCCGGTCACCTGTTTAATGCGGCAGCTGACCAAGGTCACAGTGCAGGTGCCGGAGACCAGCTGACCGGAGGGTGGACATCACCCGAGCACTGATCACCGGCCCTGGACTCAGATAAGTTTTTTTATTTTTTGCAGTGTTCAGCTTGTGGTCTGTTTAGACCACACAGCTAATCACAGGGGCCGGCTCCCGACTCTGCTCTGCTTGTCAGAGTGGAGCAGGAGTCAGGGAACTGGGGGAAACCCTGGATAACGCCACCTCCAGGTGGTGTTATTATCACAGGGCTTCCCCCGGTATTTTTTCACATTTTATTTTTAGTAAATCTCAGGCAAATCTCACCCTTTTTCACTTTATTTTAGTAAAAATAATGTTAATAAATAGAGCCCTAAGTCTGACTAGAAGCCTACTTGTCTACTCTTCCTAGATTATTTTGAAAAAGAGATAATGATTTGTAGGAGACCAGCTAATAAAAACTACAGATGCAGATGTACTGTATGCTTAAAAGGCTCCAATGCACTATTTAGGTCAATGTGGGATTGCTGCATTAGTCAATCATGATCTAAGAACTAAGGACCTGATTCAGAGCCGCTCGCAAAAAGCGAGCGCTCGCTCTGAATCAGGGCGGCCGCTTTTTTTCTTTGAAAACCGGCCTCCTGGCCGCATGCTATGCTGTGGGTGACCACCCACAGCTTTTGCGAGCGGCCAGGTGATGGTCGCGACTATCGGGCTTGTGACGAGACACTTGTGGTAGGTTCTCATGTGCCGCAAGCCCCGGTGAGCTTCCAGCTCTAATAGAGCCGGAAGCTCACTACTGACATCACTGGTGATGTCAGTAGGGCCGCCCACAACGGCAGGCGTTCCTTCAGAAACAGCAGGCGTCCCTTCAGGAACGCCTCCGTTTGTCCAGCCACCCCCCCCCCCACCCCGCCTACAAAACGGGACGAGCTGTCAATCAACATTGACAGCCGCCCTGTTTGTAGCGAGCCCCGCAGTGAGTGAATTTCTGCCGGGTCATCGACCTGCTTGCGAGCGGGTCTGAATCAGGCCCTAAGATTGCTGCATTTGTCAATCATGAACTAATCATACTAAGAGTAAAGTAATGGTGCCCATTTGCTAGAAGAGCTCTGTAAACTCAATTTGTGGCATAACAACGCTAAAGCAAAATCCTGGTGATCATTTGGTGTTTAATCAGTAATAGTGACAACTTTTTACTGTTTGCAAGCAGAGGACAATTAGTGCAAAACTTGGCCAATTACATACTGTATCTCTCAATTGTCCCATTGGAGGGACAGTCCTGTTTTTAGAGCTGCAGTGTCCAGCAGGGGTGAACAGTTGGGGGAAGCAGTGTCAATAGATGCCGGGCATATGCACATTGCACCTGTCACAGTGCAGGGAGAGCCTGGGGGCAGCCCAAAGTGGTGTCGCTAGACCACGCCCCCTTTTCAGACATCCCCAATTTATCATCTGAAATGTTGGGAGGTATAGTAATTATTTGGTAGCAGGTCACAAATTGTGCAAAACTATTTACTGCCATATTACAGATGTATCCTCATACACCTACTGTAGCCTCAATATGCTAGGTGGCGTGAGATGCCTGGCACGAGTGAGCTGGTGTAGCGTCTTTAGCTCGATTGTGCGTATTTATCACAATTCTACAAAACCACTTTGACGGGACTACACTGACATTGTATACATATTCAGACTCAGGGCCTGATTTAGCTTGGATCACTATTGCGATCGCAGCAGCTAATACGCACGCATTACCACTGCGATTATATGCTAGTCTTTGCTGCCACATTGTGATCGCAATGCCCTCGCAGCACTGCACAGGGACGCCCACTTTACCTCACACACATCCGTAATGCTTAGCAGAATAGCGAAACCATCGGTACAATAGAGTACCATCGCAGCCTCACGCACAGTTGCACAAGCCCTGACCTTCATCAGAAATTGCTAACAGCCACGCACGCTATGAGACCTCAGGCTGCATAGGCTGTCGCAGTGACTAATTTATGCACGCCCCTGAAATGGCATGCGAACGCACTGACGCGCCTGCGTTTCCCCAACCAACCCCCCATCACCACCCACAAACGGCACTTCCTGTCAATCAATCTGTGATGGGTTTGCATAGCCTCTGCGATCGCAGCCCCAATCGCAGTGGCTGGTTCACGCACTGTGATGCGTACGTATGCACAGAACGCAACAATCGGTCGATTGCGTGCGCATTAGCAACTGCGATCCAAGCTGAATCAGGCCCTCAGTCGTGAAGTGGTTTTGTTGCATCGCGATGTGGCTCAGATGCACAGAGAAAGCCGAGGTGCACGGGACCTGGCACGCCGAGAAGGGTAGGTTGGCGTGACTGCGGCAATAGTGTATGAGGACACATCTGTATGTCTGGCTGTTTCCACCTATTCCAGAGATATCAATCGCTATATAATAGACTACACACACCATACTGTACCATCCAATATTCATGAAGAAAACAAGCTTCAAAAAAGCACTGACTTCGATCTGCCCAAACTCCGCCCTTGATCTGCCTAAATATGCCCACTTTCACTTAATTACAACCATAGATGGTAAAACTCCTCCCACTTCAGTGTAAAGTGACCCTTTTGAGGGCTGCAGATCAGGACATTTGAGGGTTGTCACAGCTCTAGGGTGGGTAGAGAAGTGAAGGTGATATTACGTTGTGTAAAGTGAAGGTGATATTACCCACATCTACTGTATCAGTTTATGGGCTGTTTCAGATATGTACGTATACACGATGGTTTATGTACAATGGTGGGGCGCATGTGCAGAACTGGTCCTGTGATCATGGTCGCAGTTCCTCCTGGCACTATTTGGGGGCGGGGAGGGCGCGGTGCCAGGTAGAATTCCTGGAGATGGGTTGTGTCGCCCAATTTCTGGGAGTGGCAAGGCCAGGGTCTGCGGTGTAGTATGAGGATTTTCTGGCCTTGAAAGCAGCCAGGAGCTGGTCAGGCTGGGTAAGCTTCAGGGCAAATCAGCAACCACTACGACCGATGGTCACTTGTGTCCTGAGGCAGTGTCTATAGACGCTGCACTCAGATTGCAGAAGCATGCAGGAAGTGACTATTCCCTACAGACACCTCCAGCTGCATTAGCATATTAGTTGGACGCTATTGCACAGCCAATTCCTTGCGGCTATGCAATACCGTCCACAACTGTACCAGGCCCTCTGTCATTTTAATACAGATACGATGTGAATGGAAACGTCTAATTGGTTGCTAATTGCAACACCACCTACAGTTACTTACATAACAGTTTGCATAACAGTGTCTGTTTCTAAGTAAGCTGACATGCAAGTGGCTCAGCTGTAGGGTGTAATATACATTCAGAAGAATGGTGGTACCAGCAATCCATTGCCCAGATCCATTGGCGTTGTGATTCACCCCCTTCCCTACTGTCAGTATTGCTGATTGGGTTAACACAATCCAGTATATGCCATTTTTAGATTCCTTTCAGTTCCTCACACTGTTTACATAATAAGCAAACTGGCAGATTCCCCTCCTCATTCTCACACACTTCTTCCTGCATCAGGCAGAGGATTCAAAATATTTTATACTAATCTGAAGCAAAGCTGTACGTGAGCATACTTAACTCCTGTTTTTTTATTGTATTTCCTGAATATAATTTTCAGCCCATGCCTCCTGTCTCCTGGACCTGCTGCTGTCACACTTCAACTCTACATACGTAACCATTTCAGATCAGACATTCTAGTATATGTGGCCCTATTTTAGAAGCTGAAAATGGAGCGTAAATGACAGGGAGTTTTCTCTTTCATAGAAAGTGTCCCCTTAAGAAAATTACACGTTACTGCCACAATGTGGAGGTTCTAATGTCCAGATCTCCCCCAAACTATGCTAAATAAAAACAGGGGTATCCTCATTTCATGTGGTAGGTTGTCTACTTTTCAAAATTAAATACCTTGTTAGGTTTCCATATCACTAATACACATTTTATGCGTTTCATTCAAACTAGAGATAAGCGGTTCGGTTTTGCTGAAAGCCAAGCCGTCACTCCGGGTCTCGTACCAAAGGGGGCGTGCTGTCGATGTTGAGTGACAGCACGCCCCCTTTGGTGGGCGGGCCGGGGGCGTGGCTGCCCAGACGGAGGCGTTCCCATGGGAACACCTACTGTCTGGGGCCGGCCCCACTGACATCACAAGTGATGTCAGTGGGAGTGCTTTCGGCTCTGATAGAGCCGAAAGCACTCTTGGGCTTGCGGCAACGTGACCCTACCACAAGGGTCTCGTCGCAAGCCCGATGGTCGCGATGGTCAAGACCACCGAGACCATCATCATGGCCGCTCGCTATAGCTGTGGGTGGTCACCCACAGCTATGCGAGTGGCCAGGAGGCCGCTCAAAATAACCATAGAGCCGGCCCTGATTCAGAGCGAGCGCTCTGTCTGAGCGTCCGGCTCTGAATCAGGCCCAGAGTCCCAGCTCGGATCACTTTTGGGATTCCAAGTAGAACAGAGGGCCTGATTCAGAGCCGCTCGTAAGCGGCTGCTCGTTCGCTCTGAGCGATGTTCGCTCAACTGCGCATGCATATGGGTCATAATGCGCATGCGCAAACCAGTCATTGCGGTCGGAAATCGTGCGCTCGTAAAACAGCGAGGGGCTGCTAACTTGATTGACAGAATGTACCGTTTGTGAGTGGTGACAGGGGAAGGTGCTTGAAAACGGGGGAGTGGAGATCCGAACGCAGGCGTGCCGAACAGTCGAAAGGGCGTTTAATGGGAGTGCATAATTATTAAAGGAGCGTCATCGACCACGTCACTTGGTTGTCTTTTAGCCTGAACTGCTCGCAGTGATAGCGGTCAGAAAATCCTACCACAAGCACTGCGAGCAGTTCAGATGCCTTTCGATGTTCCCGATTAATCTAATAAATACTGGAGATGACGTGAGATGCGAACGGCAAAGGGGCATCTTTACAAAATAGCGAGCGCATTTTTTGGACGCTAGCTCAGACATAGAGGCGTCAACACACCGCAAAGAGCGAGCGCTCAATTTAAATATCCGGCCCCTTTTTTAGAACGACCGTCCGCAAATAGAGTCCTGGCTCGGATCACTTGTGGGATTCCAAGTATGTGCACAGGTCCTATAGCTGTTTTTATCAATTTTAAATAAATATAAAACTGAGACTGAACCAAAACACGTGGTGGTTTTGCTAAAACCTAAACGCAAAAATATATATATATTAAAAAAAAAATCAAGTGCAACATTTATTATGAAAACCTGTAATGCATAGAATCTGTATTTTTGCTATCTTGGGGCAAAATTCAATTCAATGCGAACATAATAGTTTATGCGCGAAAACCGGCATTCTCTGACTAAAAGGCCGGGAGCGCGGCTGTTAGCGCTGCGCTAAGCCGGCAAACAGCTGCGCGCCCGGCACTTTTGTCGGATTTCTCCTTGCATCTCCAGGGGGGTGCGAGAAGAAATCCTTTAGCCTGCCCAAACAGCGAGGTGTATTAAATAGCTGCGGGAGTTGCAATTTTAATAGAAATGTTCCATTTAAGGCAGATTATCTTTGCTGTAAAAGGAGAAATAAGCAAACGAATGTTACTGTTGTATTCTGGACAAAAAGCAAACAAACAAAAAGAAACAAACAAGGTATAATTTGTTGAGTACTGCATAAATAATTTTGGTGTTGGAATGTGCCCAGCCTGAAAAGTGCCAAAACAGGCTCAGCAGCGGAGGAGTTAAAGAATGGGCATACAGACTGCAATATCGCAGCCCAATAACACAACATGGTGCTAGATACTGTAATGGCTCGGCCTATCAACACCGATAGCCATGGCTGGCAAATATGATGTGACTCCACAGCTGTTGTGGAAATACAAGTCCCAGCATGCCTTGCCTTGAAAGGTATGCTGAAACTTGTAGTTCTATAGCAGCTGAAGAGCACAGGCTGCCAAACTCTGAATTCCATACAATACAATACAAGACGTACATGGCCACGCAGGAATTGCAGTGCCTACGAGCCACACCCCTATTTTCGTCATGCTGGGTACATGCCCAGTGCTCTTGGAGCTGCTGGGCATGCCTTCAGTCCCTCTCTTCAGTGAACAGACATCATGCATAAGCGCACAACATCTATTCAGCAGAGCAGCGGGTGAGAGGGAGCTTCTCGCGGGTGGGACATTGGGCTTTATTCAGCAAGGGACGCAGTTGCGTATACGCATGCAATCAGATGATTAATTCGCACTTCGCATGCGTATACAGCGCAGTGCGCCTGCGCAAGCCAGACACTGCAAACTGAGGGCCTGATTCAGACCCGCTCGCAAGCGGGTCAATGGCCGGGCAGCGCGCACACTGCACGTGCGCGAGCCCCGGAGCTACGGGGCTCACAACAAAATGGGGCGGCTGTCGATGTTGATTGACAGCTCGCCCCGTTTTGTTGGGAGGGGGGGTGGCTGGCCAAACGGAGGCGTTCCCGAACGAACGCCTGCCGTTTGAGGGCGGTCCTACTGACATCACTCGTGATGTCAGTAGTTGAGCTTCCTGCTCTATTAGAGCAGGAAGCTCACTGGGGCTTACGGGAACGAGGCCCTACCACAAGGTTCTCGTCGCAAGCCTGATGGTCGCGACCATCACCTGGCCGCTCGCAAAAGCTGTGGGTGGTCACCCACAGCTTAGCGAACGGCAAAGAGGCCGGCTCCCAAAAAAAACGCCCCGATTCAGAGCGAGCGCTCTGAAAGAGCGTCCGGCTCTGAATCAGGGCCTGAGTACGCAGAAGTTACGCAGACGAGCGACAGAGTGATTGACAGGAAGTACCGTTTGTGGGTGGTGACGGGGAGGGGGTGGCCGTGCTAACGCAGGCATGCCTGTGCATTTCAACGCCGTTGCGTGGGCGTGCATAAATTATCCACTGCAATAACAGACGCCTCCTGAGTACTCACAGCGTGCACATAAGTTAGCAATTCCTGAGTGAGCTCTGAGCTTCCTTAACTCTGCGTCTGGGTCTGATGTTACCCGGTGTTACCGATTGTTTCGCTATGTTGGGCAAGTGTACGGATGTGAGTAAGGGGAAGTGGGCGTCCTAATGTCAGGCTGCGTCCGCAATGCAAATGCACACATTTAAGTAGCACCGCTGATTTTAGCAAAGCACTTGCGTGCGTATAAGCAGAATAGCGTGCCTTGCTGAATCAGGCCCAGTGTGCCGCCAAAATCGGGACAGTTGGGAGGTGTGAGGTATCTCAGTTTTAACCTACATTAACCTAATGTCTAATCTGCTCATGATACAGGAACCTGGAAAATTTCCAACCACTCCTAAATGTCTAATGCTGTCTGTACTTGATGTGGAAATAAAGAATGACTGGAATGTGATGTAAAAGGTAATGAACAAGTGTGATAGATTTTTAAAGTCACAACTTATTATTGTACCTCATTACTGTTGGGGAGATTAAGGACTGCTGCTGTATCTATGAGAGTTTATTATGGTATGTAAAGTTGACTCCAGAATGTTGACATGGTCTGAATGTATACATCCTGAATGTCGACATGGGTGTTATAATAACATGACGCATGTCACCATTGTCATAATGTCAACATTGTGCATGTCGACAGTTGGTATAGCGTTTCTAGCGTTGGAGCCATAACCTAACAATGGGCCTGATTCAGCTTAGGAGGGAATTGCAGATGCTCGCTAGCAGCTTTGAAATTTCGTCCTTGCAGATATAGTAATGCAGCAGGAGGCATCACGCCTTCTGCATGCATTGCTTACCCGAGCTGCGTTGTCCAAAGCAGCATTAGATAATCTGCAGGAACATTGGCCTGCTAAGTGCCCCATGGGGTCACACAAGCCGGCCACCACAGATGAGAGAAAGGTCAGGAAATCTCCGTCAGCCGATGGAGATCTGGGCCCCTTCCCTCCCCACCCCCCAACGGCGGTGACACACCTCAGTTTTGGGAAACGAGGGCCGTCACCGCCCCTTCCCGCCCACAAACGCAATCACGCAGGACCCGTACTGCACATGAGCAGTAAGAGTCGGGCGCCTGTGCAGATTCCCGACCATCGGAAATCTGCGTTCAGCACTAGTGCACACTTACGAATAAGGACCAATAACTGCAGCCTAACCCTAAAAGTGAGATGTACTGTCGGTGTTATGGCTGTCGACATTCACAATGTCGACATAATGACCATGTCTACATTATGTCCATGTCGATACTGTGAATCCACTGATGCTACAAAACAGTGGCTGGTGCGACCAGGACACATGGAATTAACCTACCACTCAAGTAGATGAACAGATAGCTTCATTAGCATATATTAGTCCATAGGTTGCAGTGACAGACGCAAATTCGGATGTGACTGGGGAGTTCTCTCATAGGCAAAGTTCAGTGAGGGCCTGTCGAAGGAATTGTGGGTGATGCATGTCACGGCCAGGGTATTTCAGCATGGCGCTAGGCGGGTGTTACCTGTGAGGTCGTTGTGGCGCGGGCTGTCTGGTGGCGGAGCTGGTATCTGGCGGGGGGCTTTGGCTGCGCGCGTTGTTGTGCGGGCCTGTTGTCACTCTGCGCTGGTAAGGCCTGGCGGCGTCTCCGTTCCGTTTGGCATGGGCGCCGCCATCTTGCCTTCTGGCCATGTGATGCGGCTGGCCAATCCTGGTGAGTCACATGTTCCCTCCGGCCAGTAACAGCACGGCATGGGGTATTTAGGAAGGGTCAGTGCCTTCCTTCTTTGCCAGTGCAATGTGTATCTCAGCCTAGCTGAGAGGGAGTTCTCTGTGCTTATCCTGTTCCTGTGAATTCACTGTCTGCCAGTCTGCCTGTCAGCTCCTAGCTCCCGCTGGACTACCCCGCTTCCCCCATCACCCTTGCCCATACCTGAGTGAATGAGCCTGCTGACATCCTGCTCATTTGCCTTAGTTCACTACCTGCATACCTGGCTTATTTTTTCCTGCATCACTACCTGCATACCTGCTTGATCATTTTCAGTCTCACTACCTGCACACCTGGACAGTTCTAACTGTTCTACTTAGACATTAACCCATTACTCCCACCACAGAACTTTAGTGCTCGTTTATATATACCTGTACTTTTATTTACTGCCATACTTTATGTCTTCTCAAGCACTTATTAAAAAACCTAGTTTTATTTTCAAACCCGCTTCTGTGATCGCTCCTGCTACCACCCCGGGTCCACAAACAACCCAGAACATAACAATGCAGTGTTGTGTGTACGGGTAAATACATCAGTTTTATGATGGATCTTTTTGCACCAGGGATAGGGCTGGTGCAAGTGTGTGTGCTGATAATGATGATGGATATGAAACCAAATTCCTGGATAGAGACGATATGACCGCAGAGATGTGTACAGATCTACAAGCACATTTATTTTCCCATGCATGCAATTCAGGAGCAATTATAGGCAACTTGCCTTAAACTCTGCATCAGGCCCAAAGAGACCAGATAAGAGGCTCATCTTTGCAACCCCCAGGATTGTGCTGCCAAAGATGAGGTTCTCACCATGGGAGAACTGGCCCTGTGCCAGCCCTTAGTTAAACCAGTGGCCACAAGTATGAAGCTATGATAAATATGCAACTGTCAATGCTGAAAACAATAACTGCTTTGTCACATACATCTGAGAGATCACAGCCGCTGAGAGCAGCCAGGGGGCAGGCGGACTGACATCACTGCTGACATTACGTGAGGAGACTCATTGGTTCTTTCAGAGCAGTGACCAATGACAACATTTGAATGTTGCACCACAGAACCACAAGCAGAATGTTGTGGCCTCAGTTACAAGCAATGACTGTAGCGCAGTTCTCAAACAATCACGTTATTCATAGACATATTTGTGGACATCCAGATATTACAACATGATAAGATACTTTGAGGCTGAGGAGAAATTTAATCTGACAGTGTTTTAAAGATAGACCTGTTTTTCCACCTGTGAACAACTTCGCAAACCTGAACAAATATGCCCTTATTATTAGAGATGAGTGGGTTTGGTTCTCAGAGAACCGAGCCCACCCGAATTTTGCAGATCCGAGTCGGATCCAAGCAGGCTCGGAGTTTCCCGCCTGACTCGGATCTCGAAACCGAGGCAAAACCATAGAGTCGGAAATCTCGCGGTTTGCGAGCTTACGTCTCTATGATCAATGTACTGTAGTATATAGGGACCACTCGGCGGACGCCATTTGACTCCGGCTGTGGAGACTGAACAGGGAGGGTGGGTAGTGTAGGGCTGGGAGAGTGGTGCTGTGTTCTGTGTCCTGGGCTGGTGCACTGCTGATCCATTCCGGGCTGGTGCTGCTGAGTGCTGATCCATTCTGGGCTGGTGCTCTGCTGTTTGATGTGTCCTCGGGTGCTGCAGTGCTGATCCATTCTGGGCTGGTGCTCTGCTGTCTGCTGTGTCCATCTGGACTGGTGCAGAATACATCTGGGCTGGTGCTGTGTCCAACTGGGCCCAAGTTCTGGACTCCCCCCCAAAAATTTATATATATTGTAAAAAATAAATAAAATAAAAGTGTCTTTTAGTGTAATATTTTTCTGTGTATGTGTGTGTGTTAGGCTTAACCGCACAAGATCCAGCCAGCAACGCAAGTTGCAACCTAGTGCTGCCCGACTCCAGTCGTGATCAATCACTGCTCTGGGCCTAAATTCTGGAGCATAAAAAAAAAATGGTCTTTTTTTTTTTCATCTTTAACTTTAACTGTCTGTGTGTGTGTGTACGTGTATCCAGCCAGCCACGCAAGTTGCAACCTTGTGCTGCCCCACTCCAGTCGTGATCAATCACTGCTCTGGGCCCAAGTTCCTGAGCATAAAAAAAAAATAAAATCAATTGTCTTTTTTATGTAAAAAAATTTTCTGTGTACGCACGACTGCACGTGTGTAAATTTTGTAACCGCACCTTGGCTACACTATTGGTGCTTGTGACACTGCTTCAAGACCGCAGAAAATATGGAGGGCTGTCACATGACAGGAGAGCAAGGCCAAGAACCACATGTTGAAGCTGTCGCCAGCAGTGCAAGGCCGTCAACTTCCACGTCCTCAATGAAGGCCCATGCCCCAGGGCTTAAGTCACGCCATCGATATGGTAAAGCTACTTTTACCGAAGTTAAGAAAAAAAAATTTAAAGGAAATTTTCCTTTAGATAAACAAAAAATTGTCAATATGCCATTCACTACACGAAGTAGCAAGGAAAGGATAAGGCCTTGGCCTTTCTTTATGAAGACTGCTGATTCTGATAGCCCTTCTGCTTGTAGTAGTAGTGGTGGTACCATTAAAAAATTTTAAGTTGTTAAAATGAGTTAGCCGGAAAAACTAACTGTGTGCCCTGAGAAATCGAAATCACAAAACCCCCGAGGAGAGTGCAAGTGTGTCCACGGTTGACATGTGTGAGCCAGATCTAAATACTAGTGTACTGGAGGATCCTCCAAGTTCCAACATAAATGTGGGGAAGGGCAGTCAACATCTTGCAGATGTAGTCGTCGAGGATGCTTCTGTGGAATTGCACATGGAGGAGGAGGATATTTTGGTAGTTGAAGGTGCTAAGGATGATGATTATGTTGATGATGAAGATGTCGGTGTCGGTGATGAGGATGTTGATGCCGAGGATGTCCTTTGTGTAAGTAAGGCAACAGCTGTTGCCCATGGATTGAAAAAGCCAAAGTCCATTGTTGTCATGCCGGGACAAAAGACAAAAAAATCCACTTCTCACATGTGGGAATGTTTCCACCCTGATCTGGGCAACAGTTGTTCACCCATATGTGACCTTTGCCAAGCAAGAGTGAGTAGAGGGAGGGATCTAAATCACCTAGGAACCTCCTCCTTGTTACGTCACTTGGAGCGCATTCATCAAATATTAAAGTGTTTGTCGCCAAGTTCCAAAACTCAAAACGTAACAAGTCCAGTGTCACCTACCTGCTACCTCTCTGTGGGATCCATGCGCCTTCGGTCTCCAACACCAACACCTGCATCATCATCATCATCATCAATATCATCATTCATGATCTGAAGTAATTTGAAAAAACAATTGACTATTAAACAGTCCTTCGATAGAGGAAGTAAGTATAACAGCTGTCACCCAGTTTCACAGCGGATCACTGACACCATGACGGCTGTGCTAGTATTAGATGCTGAAATAATAAAAAATTAGGATGATAGTGTGGAGGAAGTGCAAAAGGAGGATGAGGGGGAAATTTGTGTCCTATCTGATGCTAATGTGGATGTTGATGATAAGGATGTTGTTTGCGTAAATCAGCTACCAGTGGCAGCAGTTCTTGCTAATGATAAAAAGAAAGCCAGAAAAGCAACGTCTTGGGTGTGGAATTAATTTAATCTAAATTCTGACAACAGTTGTAAAGGCATCTGTTCCATTTGTAAAGCCAAAGTTAGCAGAGGAAGGGACGCTTACCATCTAGGCACCTCCTCCCTGTTACGTCATTTGCAGCGAGTTCATGCAATTTGTTTAACAAAATTGTAATTTGTAAATTAATAACAAGCAGTCCAGTATCAGCAGTTTGGACCAGCACATGCAATCTCCACCACCAACACCCTCATCATTAACCTCCTCCTTAATAATTGAAGATAGACTTTCCAAAAAATGTTTTGTGGGGGCCCAAACAAACCAAGGAGTTCAGCCACGAAAGTTTCAGTCCTAATGGCTAAAGTGCTTGGTTTGTTAAACTGTGCATGTCCTTTTTAATATCCCACATAAGAGTGGGTGGGAGGGACAATTCCATCTTGCACATCTTTCCTTTACATTTTGCACAATTCGGGGCATTGCCGACTGACATTATTATAGTTTATTAAACTGCCATCCTGTCTGCCACTGCTGTGTGGCAATGTTTCCTAGATGTCCTATATTTTTTTAAACTGCCGTGCGTTTGTGCTGCTGCTCTGTTGCTTACTTTAGCCAGCCAGCTCGCTGCAGCCTTTGGCCTGTATTGGTGAAAAATAGTGAAATCAATATTGTGAGCTGTGAGGTGGTTAAAAATGCCTAGAAATTCCAGAAAATTATTGTAATTAAGGTTAATAACACTGTAGGGACAAAAACAGGCCCAAATTATGTGGTTTTAGCTGTTTATATAATTTTTTGGAAAAAATACAAATCCAAAACCTAAAAACAAAACACCAAGGAAAAAAAATCCAAAACCAGATTCAGATCCAAAACCAGGGGAGATCCAGATCCAAAACCAAAACACAGGGGTCGGGGCACATCTCTACTTATATTCAATGTTATCAAACATGAAAAACACTGTCTCATATTCACTAGTAGAAACTAATTTTTTTCTCACAGTCATGGTTGGATTTTTACTTTGCAATAGGCTTGTGCTAACTTAACTCTACTACTGTATATGGGGCGTAATAAAAAAAGACTAGGACCCATGCAACAATTTATTTAATACAAACTGGAACTGGGAAGACCCTGTGCACCCATGGAAGAGCATAATCGGGGTCTTCAGAACAAATTTACCAATATTGACGGAACCCTGTCACTACCAAGCGCATGGACTTCTTCAGGTATAATAAGCCACTGCTTTAAGTACTTGAAATTTAACTATTGTTGCCAAAAACATCACAGTGATCTGTCAAGGAACCTGACGTTCTGGGCCAAAGATAGTGGCATGTTATATTAATTTCAAATACTCGGCACCCTCCACGTCATGTTCCTTTGAAGTATCTCCTGCTTTACGTTAGGGGCTGGCTCAATGCCTTAAAAAAAAATGAACATGAGAATTTTCAGGCAATTATCAGAACTGTACAATTTTGAAGTTTATCTAGCACCTTGTAGAAAATAAAGCTGCCCACACACATAGCGATATTATACCCGATCTGGCAGATTCCGACACATTGGAACGACAGATCGTGTAAAATATGGCCAAATCGTGAGTCGCCACTCACGATCACAATGCGATGCGCGTCCCCGCTGGTCGCACATCGCATCGTCTCTGCCATGCAGTAGGGCAGATCTGACAATCTAGGACGCGATGCACTGTAATAAGTCTGGATGCAGGAGAGATCGTATGAACATTGGACACCAAGTCGTGTGCAGATTGTGTGCAGAGCTGCCGGGGAGAGTTACAAGGGATATCGTACGCATCGGCTGATCGTGAGCACATCGCTATGTCTGTGGGCACCTTAAGAGCTAGTATTTGATTGGTTGCCATGGGCAACCCCTCCACTTCTATAAACCCGCACTTAGTAAATATACCCTCATGTTTGTATTGCTAAATTTAAAATAGCACCTGTGGAGAAGGGGTAAAAAAATTTTCTTTTATATTTACCTTTTCTGCATAAGGCTGGGATGTACTAAAGGAAAAATGCGGTAAAAACCCTATTTTCTGGGTTTTTACCGCATTTCCATGTGTACTAAGCCCCGGCCGCACTTTTATCGGTACTCACCTGCTCTACATGGTCGCCGGCCGGCGCTCCTCCTTGGTCCTCCGCCAGGAGGAGCCCGGGGCTTCCTGCACAGGTGACCAGCAGGAAGCTCCCGGGGCTCGGAGGGGGTGGGGTCCCACGGAGACCCCGTCACCCGGCGTCGGCTGCTTCGCAAGGGCAGCTCTTGTCGCAAGAGGTGTCCTTGCAATACTAATCGCATATGTTAGTACATATCAAGTCATAGCAAAGTTGCGGTGACTGGCGGAATGGTCACTGCAACCTTAGTACATACCGTGCTCAGAAACATAGAAAATGTGTTTTACAGTATTTAGCGACCAAACTTGTATTATTCTGTAGGTTGCTGTTTAAAATGTAGAACTTCCGAGGAACTAAAATATAGAGGTAAATAACCTAAGTGCACATCTGCACTTAAACACATCATAAAAATTATATTACACTGATTTTAGATACAGCAAAATAAAAGCAGACACTAAGGGGGTGATTCCGAGGTGGACGCTATTGGGGCTGCATCTTTTCTCACTACTGTATCTTTATTCTAATGCCGCGACCGTTGGACGTCTCACCGGCTGCAGCACAAATCTGCCAATGTGTGTACCAAAACACACTATTGGCGCACCACTGGCCACAGCAACGGCCATTGTACCTGCCCTATGGCAGGAGCAGAATGTCCGACTGAACATGGCCGCTGGTGTCAGTGCAACTGCATCTTTAGCCGCAGTCAATGACACCGACACGCCAGAGACATGCCCGCATTTGGTAGCCATCTCCCCAGTTACTACCCAGAAATGCCCATCTAATTTGCATGTATCTGCATGTGTGGTAACCTTCCGGCACAGCAATGCACAGTACAACTCAGAGTTGTCACCAAACTTCAATTCAAATGACTCGCCCGCAAAACAAAGCCTCCAACAATGCCAAATATTCGTACATTTCCTATATTCCTATCTCTATGTTGAACTACTATCCCCCACACCCTCTCAGATCCCTCACCTGTGCTCATCTCTGATAACTATCTCCCACCTACACGACGTCTCCTGTGCTGCTACCCACCTGTGCATATCTCTTACATGCCCCAATGAATTTCCCACAGCCTTTAAATCTTTCACTGCTCTCTAAAAACACATCTCTTTATTAGTGCTCACCTATACTACTCTCGCTGGTACACCCTCACCAAAGGCGCTTTAAGAGAGGAGGGGGCCCGTGTGCAGGCTCCGATCAGGCCCCCTCCTGCTTGGTGGCGCAGTAAACTCTGGTATTGTGCTAGAGTCTACTGCGCATGCCCAGGTCTCCATGAACATGGCGCCCGCGCCCCGTTTCCAGGACATCTCTACTGCGCATGCACGAATCACTGGGAAAATGGCCACGGTGGCCATTTTCCCCATGATTTCTGCAGCCAGCGCCGGGCCGATGGAGAGGTAAGTATATTTAATTGGGTGCAGAGTGTGCGGTGTGTGGGGCCCCCCTGGACCCAGGGACCCGTGTGCACTGCACACCTTGCACCCATTATAAGTACGTCCCTGACCCTCACAACTATTGCAATTTCCACTCTGCGGCGCATGCTGCCCCTTTCTCACTAAACTCTAAGTTGTCTCTCAAGTAGGGCTTGCTACCCTGTGTTTCCATATATGTTGTCTATTTTCTACGTCCCTGTTTTCTATGGGCCTGATTCAGCAAGGATCGCTATTCTGCTAATACCGCGCAACGCAGCTGCTAATATCAGCGGTGATATACAAATAATTGCATTCGCATTGCGATCGCAGCCTAACATAAGGATGCCCACTTCCCCTTACTCACACCAGTACACTTTAGCAACATACAGTAGCTAAATAATCAGTAACATCGAGTACGCACAGTTAAGGCAGACCAGACCTCACTCACGAACTGCTAACTTCAGTGCACGATATGAGGCCTCAGGCTGCCTATGGTATCGCTGTGGATAATTTGTGCACGCCCCTGCAATGCCGTTCAAACGCACTGGCACGCCTGCGTTCGCCCGACCACCCCCCCTCCCCCGTCACCATCCACAAATGACACTTCCTTTCAATCATTCTGCGATAGATCTGTGTCGCTACTGCTTCACGAACGCGCACTGCAAAACAATCGGCCGATTGTGTGCGAATTATCAACTGTGATCCTTGCTGAATCAGGCCCTAGGTCCCTTTTTTCCCCACTGTTTGGAGCCTTACAAATCAGGAGCAATAATAGTAAAAGTAAAATGATTCACCAGCCCTAATAACACCTAGCACAATGCTATTCTGCTATTCATCGGCCTACAAGACCTCACCACAAATTTTGGCCTTTAGTCTCGTCTTTCTAGTACACTAGAGGTTCCAAAACTCTGCCATTACAGTCTGGGTTTGAAGGATATCTATGCTTGAGACAAGATGGTTAAATCAAATTGACTAAGGTACTAATTAAGTCACCTGTGCTCAAGCATAGAGATCCTGAACCGTGGGCTGCAGTGACAGAGGTAGTACACCAACAGGCATAGTTATCTGCTATCTTCTATCCAGTCTAGTCATCTACAGTAGGACCTATTTGTCATGCTCATCAGTCCCATAAATTATGCTGGAACAGTAATGCTGGGTAAAAATTTAACGATGTGTACCCAGCACAATGTTGTCCGCGGCGGGGGTACTGGCATCGGCAAGTGCGTACACACTAGCCGATGCTGGCAGCTACGGAACAACGACCGAATGCAGCATGGCCCCCGCTGACAGACACACAGGAGCACGCATAGTCAGCGACATAGCGGGTACACAGTGTGGATGATATGTCACCTGATCTGCAGAGGCGGACGACATATAGTCAAGTCAGGGCCGGATTAATGTCTGTGGGGGTCCCTGGGCAACAAACATGTGGGGGCCCCTATCAATAAAACAATTGCTGCTACTGTTGGCACCTAGCATCAGGCTGCAGCTCTCTGCCTCCCTGGGGCTGACCCAAGTCCTGGGGGCAGTGACACTTGCCGGTCCGTGTTACCTGGTAAGTAAATGCTGCTATTGTAATCAACATTCTACACACATACAGGATGTAGTCATGTTGCGGACGTCGGTCACAATCCAGACAGTGTAATCCCGGCAAGGGATCTAACATAGGCGTGAAAATACCGACGCCTATGTTAATCCCGACGCCGGCACTCCGACAGGATGCACGACCGATTGGCCAATGCCAGGGGTAAGTATCCACGTAGCCGGGGATGGGGGGGTTAGGGGCCCCCGGGGGGACTTACAGTGAGGCACCCCCCGGGGAGGGTTAGGCTAGGGGAAGGGGGGGTTAGGTTTAGGCATTAGAGAGGCAGGTTAGGGCTAGGCACCCCCTCCCGGGAGGGATAGGTTAGGGGTGCGGGGAGGGGGGTTAGGTTTAGGCACCCCTGGGGAGAGGTTAGGGTTAGGCACCCCTAAAGGAGGATTAGGGGAGGGAGAAGGGAGGATTAGGTATTTACTTACCTCCGTCGGGATCTGCGCTGTACGGACTCTCATACGGTGGTCATTCATACCGATTACAGACACGCACACACTTGCTTACCTCTGCTGGTTTCAGATGCAGCAGTCAGACCAGCGTGATTTGTGGGTCTTTTTAAAAGGGGGCGGGGCCAAATGAGGGGAGGGGCGGGGCTTAATCACGGGCCGGGACAGGCGGCTCCGTTAAAGAAAAAAAAAAGGGTTCATCTGGATATGCCCAGGGGCGGTGGACAGTGTGTGGGGGCCACCTATGTGTGGGGTGCCCCGGGACGATTGCCGCTGTCGCCCTGCCTTTAATCCAGCTAGTGTGCTTAAGGTTTTCACTTTACAATTTACCATGGAACAGGCTCTTATCAAAGCCACTGTCCCGGCAAGAGGATAATCCTGATATATAATCCCGAAAAATACAGAGATATGGAATGATACTTTTTGAGGCCCATTCTGCTACCAAAGGTAAATTACCGCCCTAGGAAGAATAATAAACCCCCAATTTTTGTAGACCCTAGGCAAATTACCCCTCTGCCCCTTATTCAAATGCCTCATTCTGAGTCAGACATATTGCCAACATTCACGCAAAAGGTCAATGTTTTTCACCTGCGCATAAATCTAAGGGGGTGATTCAACTGTTTTGTGGGCGGCTATTTGCTTTGCGTGTCTGACAGAGCAATTCAATTGTTGCTCCGTTCAGAAGCGATAGCTGCCGGCATTTCTGCTCGCACTCTCCTGATATTTCTTTTGCAGGTAAACTACAGGTACCAGCGGGCCCTTAATGCCCTGCATGCTGGTACTTGTGGTTCTCCAAGTACCAGCATGCGGGGGAGGCTTCCTGGGACCTGTAGTTCTCCAGAAAAAGACAATATTATTACATCTATCTTTTACACAACACTTTACACAATCAACCTGGCACCCACCTGCCAGGGGTGCCGGGGATAGCCCCAGGCTATCAGCCCAGGCTTGGGGTGCCCTGGAGAGGGAGACCCCTTTATTGGGGGATCCCTGGCCCGGGCTGTGGCATTACACCCCCGCTGAAAGAATCTGGTGCTGGTTATGGAAAATACTCATTTTGTCCCCTGTATTTCCAAAACCAGGATCTGCTCACTGATTCCAGTGCTGGCTGTGCAAAATACAGGGGACCCCTTCGTCTCTTGTCCCCCGTATACACAACCAGGACTGACTCTGAAAAGTCCAGTGCTGGTTGTGCTTTTAGGGGGGGACCCCATGTTATTTTTTCTTTTTATGTTAACACTTTACATGCTATTTACGCACAGATGCATGCACGGATCTCACTGATCTGTGCATGCATCTGTGTCATAGTACAGCCCATTATTTACATTTTGTTAAGCGAACGATATTTAGTTAACAATCTTACCATTTGTAAATCATTGACGACTAACGATATATTGTTTGCACAGTGTGTATGCCCTATGGGCCTAATTCAGCAAGGAATGCAGAAGCTAATACGCACGTAATCGGTCGATTGTTGCGTACTGCGCATGCATTGCAGTGCACATGCGTGAACTACCAATTGCGTTTGGAATTGCGATTGCAGAGGATACGCAGACCCAGAGTGATTGACAGGAAGTGTCATTTGTGGCTGGTGACGGGGGTGATCGGGCGAACGCAGGCGTGCCAGTGTGTTTCAACGCTGTTGCAGGGGCGTGCATAAATTATCCACTGCGTAACTATAAGCAGCCAAAGCACTGATAGCGTGCATGACTGTTAGCATTTTCTGAGCAAGGTCAGGGCTTGTGCAAGTGTGCATATGGGTCCGATGTTACCGATGGTTTCGCTATGTTCCCCTAGTATACGATGTAAGAGGAAGTGGGCGTCCTTATGTTAGGATGCGATCGCAATGTGAAACCAAACATTTAAATCCCACCGCTGATATTAGCAACTGCGGTGCTTCGTGTAAGTAGAATGGCGATCCGTAGTGAATCAGGCCCAATATCGTTTGTCCAGGAGTTCCACGGAGCTCAGGGGAAATCGTTAAACACAGCCTATAATGTGACAGTTAGGAGCTGATTGGTTGGTGCTTTATATCTCTCCTACCTTTATTAAATCTCCCCCTTAATCACACATTGGAGGCCATACTCTGACTAAGATTCTGTACCTACAGTAGCATGCGGCTGCTGCAAGTTTCTATGGTGCATCTAAAGACTTACCAAGTGGGACTGTTGCACCTAAAGTCATACAAAGTGGGCGTCCCAGTCCTCTCACAGTCAGACACACAGCTGTATGGAATGGGTATGATATGCTGACGCCGACAGCCCGAAGGGAGAAGATCCCGACAAGCAGGTAAGTACCCTATCCCTCCCTTAGTGGTGCCTAACCCTATCCTCCCCCCCTTGTGCCTAACACTATCCTCCTCCCAGGGGTGCCTAACCCTAACCCCCCCCCCTTACTGCACCCTAAACATAACCTCCTCCCGGGGGGTGCCAAACCCTAACCTCCCCCGCCAAAACTTAACACTAACCCCGCTATGCTCCCTAAAGCTAACCCACCCCCCCCCCACGCGCGTGCGTAGCTAAGGGCGCCCGGACTTACCTCGTTTGGTCTGGCGTCCTTCTGCGTTCTGTCGTCGAGATTAAGATAGGCGTCGGTATTTCGATGCCTATGTTAAATCCCTTGCTGGGATTTGGATGTCGATATTGAGACCTTTACCACATCCCCAGCTGTACACCAGGGGAAGAGCTGATACTAGCATTACCAAAGTCGTAGATGCAACTACAGCATTAGATACTAAAGTGGTCGCAGCAGCGTGCAACTCACTGTCAGGCCCGGTGTTTGTTGTGCGAACCTTCTCAATCATTCCCTGAAGTATTCCACTCAAGACAAATGTTTAACTTTGCACAGGTGACTGAGCCTGGAGTGTTTTCGCACAGATATCTGCAGAATATGAGCAGTTGTTCAGCGAGAGGGCTGAGAACTGCAGTCATTTACTAGAATGTAAAAGAAATAATCATGTATATAAATAAATGTTCCAACTTACTCTGTGGTGAAGAAGCACACTGCTTAGCCCACACAAAAGTACACAATTGACACACCAGCTCCTAAACCTATGTAAATGTACAAAACAAGTGCTCTGTCACACAGGAATAAAATGGCTGTAGGTTACAATAATCATTGACCCACAAGTTCTAGAGTAAAAGACAACTCATGGATTAAGTACGGTTCAGGATTTACTTTAAAATAAAAAAATAAAACATCCAGATTTGGCTGATTAGTTTTGTTAGCTTAACAACCTGCAGCACTGAACAAAAACAAACATTACAGCTAATACTATCAAGATGTACAGATATGCAAAGCCAAACCAAGCAGAACAGAGAAATCCCTGGGACAGGTGAGGACCTCACCCTCTGCTGACCTCAAAAGTAACCTATGTTTATACAATGCCCCATTTGAACGCCAATAATTCACGTTGCCTTATCATGAGCAGCCTAGCCGGTGTTCAAACTGACTCACGAGATGTCAGATTATAACTGATGCAGGTCTGGGCATTTCCAAGATGTCACAGTATGGTGACACCACCTACCATTACCTTTACATACTGCTATCCCATCACTTTTGCACTTCAGTGTATCACTTGACAAGGTCTGCAATCTCAAATGCATTGATCAATTCATGAACCAAAAAAAACCCCAGTTTATTATTGTTAGTTATTATGGTGAGTGCAGAGCCCCTGTGATAAAGATAATATATATATATATATACACACACACACACATACGTTGCCACTTTCTCATTCCTTACTATCTATCTATAGTAGCTGGTACTGAGGGTCAATGGGTATACCCACTTCCAAGGCAGTGATGAACTATACTTCTCACTAGCTTTGATATTACATTCCACTTCTCTCTTATCTCACCATGAAACATTTCTCTCCCACCTCCTCCCTCTCTCCTCTGAGGTGCTCAGTTCAAGTCATCGCACACTGGGACAAAATCAGCATATTAAACAGGTGACAGCTTAATTCACCCTTACAGACCATGAAGCCAGGCATTAAGAAGAAATCACACATTTACTCTATAATGTTAAAGGCAGAGACTGGGGAGCTACTGCAGCACCACATGGAATCGGAACTGTCAAGCACTAATCTGGTATCAGGATCTCATGCAGCTGAATCGGGACTAACAGCTATTGGGTTTTCCAATATCATTCTGCAGCAGCAGCAATATAAGACTGATCCAGATGAATGCAATGCACAGTACACAACATTGTGTCCCAGGTTTTGAGATGGATACAAAAACACCTGCTTACCAGACTTGACCAGCATGGCTCTGTGCATCCCAGTCCCTGCAGAATCAGACACTCTCACCCGGTCAAACCACTTCTGTGACATGATGACTGCACCCCTTCTGTGCTCCCCCCACCCCACACTGTGGACCACTTCTTCTGCCTGCCCCCAACCCTGCAGCCCTGTGTGTGCAGCCTGGATCTGCAGAGCTCTCACTTGTGCAAGATGTTTTGTGTGAGAGCAGGCAGTCACCTGACTGTGGTACTGTATAGCCTGAGCCCTCCCCTGCTGCTGCTAGCATTCAGCTACAACAAAACCATTTCCCCAGGACTCTGCAATATTGCAGGATTAAATGCCCACACATTGTGCAGATCATTGCATCCTTCCAGCTCTGTATTGCCTCTTTCTAATAATTCATAGCGCAGGGACATAAGGAGGCCACACACTGTGCAGAGCATTGCATGCTTTCAGCTCTGCTGCTACTTTCTAACGATTCACATTTCTGGAATATAAGTAGACCGTGCGTTGTGCAGATCATTGCATCCTTCCGGTTCTGTGTTGCCTCTTTCTATCATTAATACCCCGGTAGCATAAGGAGACCATACAATGGAGCAAGTCCAAAAATGAACACCTATAGCAATCTTTAGCAAACTGTGCAAGCACTGTACTTTGATGGCGATTCTCTCTTTCTGTGAAATGGGAGTTTCTGGGTGTCAACTGGGTGGTCACAATGCGGACGCGCGTAACACATCTGTTACTTGGTAGTGTCATGGGTATGTAGCCATGCTTTTGGCACCTACCAAATGGTGGGTGTGTAAGTGACAATAATATTGACAATTATTGTGGCATCGGGCATAAAAACAGTGGCATACGGTAGTTAATCTGGCTGCCGTGGCCATCCGCACTTTGCGTGTGACTCAGGTCTGGTTTGCAGATCGTTTCATGCTTTCAGCTTCGTTCTGCTACTTTCTAACTCTCAGGCGCTACTTTTCAATACATTGAATTGGACATATCACCTTTTTAAAGTATATGAAAAGATGCACATGGATGGTGAATTCCGTGTATATTTTCAATTGGACGAATTGGTTTCTAGAAACCCTAGAAATAGCACAGAGTTGCGCCCTGACAATGTTAGTACTGAATTCTAAAGTCACATTACCTGATTGGTACACCATTTAATAAAGTAATGGCGATTCATATACACATCAGAGAACAGCATGGGTGTAGCTATAATGGGTACAGGAGGTGCCACTGCTATGGGACCTGGAGGTTTAGGGGGCCGAATTCATCTGCATTAAGGTCATATAATTGTCTACCAGTATCAACTGGAACAATACAGTGAGGCATAATGTGAACTGAGGGCACTGTGTGACATAATGTGGACTGGTGGCATTGTGTGACATATTGTGAACTGGGGGCACTGTATGGCATAATGTCAACTGAAGGCACTGTGAGGCGTAATGTGAACTGGAGACACTGGCATAATGTGAACTAGGGCACTACTATTGGGCATAACATGAACTAGGGCATTATTAGGGGGCATTAAAATAAACTAGAGCACTACTAAGGGGTATAAAATGAACAACTGCTGCAGAGAGAGGTGTCTCTCTAAAAGCATTGAGCCTGGACCCCTTAAAACTGTTGCTATGGGGCCCACAAACTTCCGGCTACGCCCCTGTAGTACAGTACATTATTAATATGTGTGACAGCCGCATATACCATAGTATAGTTAAATCCAAACTTATTTGTTTTTCCCTTTTAAAATCAAATAAGAATCTTCTTTCTTGATGCAGTCTAAATTGAAAAATCAATGAAGTACTATGAATAGATGGCCATGGCTTCATGTAATATTACAGTCACACTTTTGAGTGAAGTGCTATCAGTGGGAGAGGTTAAGAGGCAATCAGCCATTCAGAAATGACAAAATAGTGCTGCCATTAGTCACCACCATCATTGCATATATTTATATAAGCCCTAAAGCACCATCAAGATATACTGTAGTCTCCTGACAGGTGTATCTGTGCATTCAGTTACATCTAGTTATGCATTTATGTGAACACACCTCACATCTTCCTCCATTCATCCACTACATACAGTACCAGCAGCTTGGCTCTGCATATGGGCTTAAAGATCTGCATATAGGGTTTAAGCTGTTGCCAGGGGTGAAACAGGCTTTCTGTCACCCAAGGCAAAGACTCAGCTTGGCACCCCCTTCCCCAGAAGACAGTAGTCACCCTCTACCTATATGACTGCCATATAATGTAGACAACATCACAGTGACCATCATACAAGACATAGAGCATCACAGTAATCATTGCTGTGACCGAAAGTAATGCTGAGAACATCACAGTGACACCATATAATGCCGAGAGCATCAGTGGCTGCCATACATTATATAAAGTATCAGTCACTGCCATATAATACAGGGGAGTGTGACCTTCATACAACTCAGAGATTATTTCTGATCGCATTACAATATCATTCACTCATTAATAATTAACCCTTTCTAAAAAAAACGTACAGTATTAACTTCTTCAGCATCATAGTAACAGCTCCATTCAGTGTATAGTTACTTAATATATTATTATTATTATCATCATCATTTATTAATATGGCGCCACAAGTGTTCCGCAGCGCCTTACACAGTACATAAACAAATAAGTAACCAATGACATACAATACAAAGCAGGACACGGGCATGTATAATAAACATTGCTATATTAGCAACCATTACACCCACATAAGCAACCAGGCGTTAATTGCCCAAGTGGGGAGTAAGAGATGTATTAAATTACAGTAGGGAGAAGCACAAGAGGGCAGAGGGCCCTGCTCGAAAGAGCTTACATTCTTTAAGGGAGGGGCAGACAAACAGGAGTGACACAGATGGGGTAGTCAGGGAGGAAGGAAAATGTAGCAGCAAGTTAGGATGAGAGCTGGAAGGCTTTAATGAAGTAGTGGGTCTTAAGAGCTCATTTGAATGATTGTAGAGAGGTGCAGAGTCTGATGTGGAGAGGGAGGGTATTCCAAAGGTGGGGAGCCTAAGCGGGCAAAATCTTGGAGGCGAGAGTGGGAGGATGTAATCAATTGGCATGTATTAAGTGAACGAAGAGGGCGGACAGAAGAGTGAAGGGAGATGAGATCAAAGGTGTAAAAGGGAGAGGAATGGGTGAGGGCTTTGTAAGTGAGTGTAAGGACCTTGAATTGGGTTCTGAAAGGGAAGGGGAGCCAGTGGAGGGCTTGCAAGAGAGGGGAGGCAGTTGTAGAGTGTTTGGAGAGGAAGAAGAGCCGAGCAGCAGCATTGAGCATAGACTGGAGAGGAGAGAGATGGGATTTGGGGAGGCCAAATAGGAGGAGGTTACAGTAGTCCAATCTGGAGATGATCATTGAATGTATGAGGGTTTTGGTGGCATCCTGGGTGAGAAAAAGTCTGATCTTGGAAATATTCTTGAGATGGAAACGACAGGACTGCGAGAGGTTCTGAATATGTGGTTTAAAGGAGAGGGAAGAGTCCAGGATGACTCCAAGAAAATGCACTTTGGGACTAGATGAGATAATTATGCCATCTATTGATAAAGAAATAGTGGGACATGATGTAATGTGGGAGGGTGGGAAGACAATCACCTTCAGTCTTCGACATTTTAGTTTCGCTGGGACATCCAGGTGGAGATAGCAGAGAGACAGTTGGAGATACGAGTCAGTAGAGAGTGGGAAAGATCAGGTGAGGTAAGGTAAATCTAAGTATCATCAGCATAGAGATGATAATGGAGGTCAAAAGAGTGGATGAGTTTACCTAGAGAGGACGTATAGAGAGAGAATAGGAGAGGTCCAAGAACAGAACCTTAGGGAACACCTACTATAAGAGGCTGTGGGGGGGGGAAGAGGATTTATGAGAGGAAACAGAGAAGAAACGGTCAGAGAAGTAGGACAGCCAGGAGAGGGCAGTGTCACGTACACCAAGGGAGTGAAGGATTTGTAGCAGTAGAGGGTGGTCCACAGTGTCAAATGCAGCACTTTACAATTATTACATAACTAATCCTCATTATTAATTACCCCCAACATCATCATCGTAAAAGAGTTCCATTTATGTACAGTAACCCACTAATTATCTCCCTCAGGACAAGTGTATATTGTATCAAAAATTCTTAGTGATACAATACATACCTGTCCAGGTAAAGAAGTGACTTTCGAGTTGACTTAGGAGTCCTAATGCACATGCACAACCATCGGCCATGTCAGAAGCCCATAGGATTCTATAGGCAGATGATGTTGCCAATTGGGCAGGAGCTATGGAAAATTGCACTTTCTGGAGCTTGCTGCATATGGACACATAGAAGCCCCATAGAATTATATTGGGACTGCTGTGCTGCGGGAACTTTTTAGTACATATAGCAATCCATATGTATTGCAGTAAACCACAGAAATCTGCAGTTTTTGGTGATTATATCGCATTTTTTGGATTGATACTGTACATCCCACCCTGAGTATGAGTGGGGGGGGGATTTAGCTGTAGGGCTCCCATAGATCTTGCTACACCCCTGCACATAATGAAGGAATGGGACCATGTCATGGATAGAGCATGACTGTATACATACAGCCAGAGCCCGATTACTGGTGGGGCAGCTGGATCAGTAGCTCTGGGCCCCCCACCCCCAACAAATAGGGGACTCCTACACAGGAAATCTTGTGGGTAGTAAATCCTTGTCACTGGTCCTCCACAGAGACTCAGCCGCTGTTCCATGAAGACAGTGACCACAGTAAAGCTATAGAGTGTGTATTATCTCGCAAGACTTTGTTTTTATATATGAGATATATAGAACCGACACACCACTTGCATACAATAATAAATGCCCTGGTGCCCTGCTGGGTGCTGAAGAAAGCCACCAATACAAGAACAAAACAACAAGAAGGCAGCACTCGGGTCTCTGAAGCAAAGAAGGCCCACTGACAACTTGATGTGACGTGCTTCCCTTTTCAAACATGGTTTGGGAGCCAGAGAGTGACAGTGGGGTGCAGAATGATGTACCTCCTGATAAAGTAGAAATTATTGTTGAACCAGTTGACTGTATGCTTGAACTTGAAGTAAGAAAAGAGATCTTTGTCTCAGAGCAGTTAAACAATCCTACTATAGTAAAGACTAGAGAGAATATAAAAGTGGTTAACACAAACGTAATAGAGCCTGATAGTAGGTTGGCATACGCTCACATGGCAGTGCATCAAGATTTGTTGTACCAAGTATCCAAGATTGGAGAAGATATTGTGCAACAATTAATAGTTGCAATAGCATATATGGTGTTAGTCTGGCTCATAGTCATATAACTACTGGACATCTAGGGGTGGAAAAAGTGCTGTTTGAATTTTACAGTAGTTTTTCTGGCCAGGGGTCCATAAAGATGTATCACAATACTGTGCACTCTGCCCTTAGTGTCAGAACCATTCTTCCTGGCTACATTATAAAAGTCCACTGGTTCCATTATGCATAATAGAGGTGCCATTTAAGAGAATAGCTATGGATTTGGTTGGACCCAGGGTCATCAGTATATTTTAGTAGTAATGGATTAAGCTACCAGATACCCGGGAAGCGATACCATTACAAAATACAGCAACAAAGACCTTTGCTAGGGGACTAGTACATGCCTATAGCAGAGTGGGAATACCTAAGGAAATCCTAATTGACCAGGGTTCCCCATTTATGTAAAATATCATGTTTGGTGGAGAGAGTTTTAACAAAACTTAAAAAGATATCCTAAAAAAAGAGTTGGGTAAAGATGGTAAAGATTAGGATTATTTGTTATCCTATTTATTGCACATTTTAACAAACCAAGTACTTCATCGACAGGGACTACCACTTTTGTTGCCAAGGTGCTTATTTTTTTTGGGCCCAAACAAAAAACAACATCTTGGCAGTTTGGTTAAACCAAGCTACCAATGGGCTTCAGGCTAACAATGTTAATCATCCTCACAGTTTAAAGAAGTCCTCATCCTCATCATCACTGTTGTTAATAGCACCATCACACAATATTAGCTCATACCTACTGGAATTTACTAGTACAGTCTCTTATTATTCTAGTTGGCGCCAAATGCCCATAGAATTTGTAGTTCATTTTGAAGAATATCAGTGTTTCAACAATTTTTGGAAGTAGCCTACAAGGTGCCAACTCTTTCTGAGTACACACTAGAGCAGGGGTTCCCAACCACGGTCCTCGAGGCACACTAACAGTCCAGGTTTTAAGGATAGCCATAGTTGAGCACAGGTGACTTAATTAGTACCCTAGTTATTTTGATTTAACCATGTGTGCTTAAGCATGGATATCACTAAAACCAGGACTGTTAGTGTGCCTTGAGGACAGTTTAAGTACACCATAGTTAGTTTGTACAAAGGGCTCTAAATTCCCTATTTTCTCCCAGTATTTAATGGGACTGTGTGAGATGCAAATTTGTATATAATCATTAAAGTATTATTTTATAACATTTTATTGATGCTTACTGTATCAGATTGAGTCATGGTAGAGCTGTCAGTATACGTGGGCAATTCTTTTAAGCCTGACCAGACATCATAATATTTCACTCTGGTGCGCTGAATTGACTCATCGTCACCGGTGGGTCTCTTGGAAAAGGTCATTTTTTTCTGGCAGCAGCATTTGCAAGGGAAACTGAAGCAGGATATGTTGTGTGCCACTTGAGCTGACAACTTGCTCCAAGGTGCTCTTTACATCTCTTAAGATCTATGTCAGTTGGAAAGAAAGACATTACTTAGGACTTAAGCATGGGATAAAGCATGGTTACCAAAATGTAGTGATCCAGTTGCAAACCCTTTGATCCTGGTGAAGCAAATAAAGAACTTCATCTACAAGTCTAAATACTTAGCGGAATTTCTTTGTTTTATCTCCTTCTCCAGCTTCTCTAGCTGCTTTTCTAGTAGTTTAATTAAGGGAATGACCTGACTCAGGCTGGCAGTGTCTGAACTCACAAATGGTTTCAGTAGCTTGCATAAAACCGATAGTATTTTCCAGTATGCTGCAATAAGGTAACATATTGTCAAAAACTCTTGGACGGATTGCGGATGCTACCCGTATTCAGGGAATTGGCTAGACCTATTCCTGAGGCACGGAGTCTAATGTGCCAGCGGTTTTCACAAGGGACCCTCGCAAGAAGGTATGGACTTGGCTGCGTCCGACACACAGGTCGCGGCCCTCAGGTTAGGTTTCCCTTTACAGGTGCTGGAAAACTTGGTTGGAATGCAGAAGACTTTAGCGTAGTCGACTACCCGGGTCAGAACCAAACAAACGATAAGGTACCAGGGAGCAGACGTAAATGGGTCACAGGGAATAGCAGAGGTCAGAACCAGATATCGACGCAGAACCAGGGGTCAGGCAGAATCAGAGTCATGAACAAGCCAAGGCCAGAACCAATAGTCAGGATATGCACAGGAATGCTGGAGTATGGTAATGGAGCCTATACCCTGGCACTGGAGTGCTCCCAGGAACTTCCCTATATAGGTCAGAGTTCACATTAGTCTCCAATCAGCACTTGCTAAATACACGCCTGTCTCTTTAAATCTTTTAGCAGAGCGGCACGCACGCTCCTAAGGAAGCAGTGGCCGCCTGCACACAGCTACCGGGGAAGGAGAACAGCTGACAGCGGGCGCCGGAGATCTCCCGCGTGCTGTCTCACGCCAGTCCGGACACCAGCGCCACCGAACCAGGTAAGAGGGATCTGGACTCAGCAGCGCTGTGAGACATATCTTCCCTCTCCCTATTTTATGGTTTGATATGTACGCAGGGATGACTAGTTGCTGTTTCTCCAGTTGCTGAAGCATATAAAGGGTGGAGTTCCAATTGATTACTAAGTCTTTCTTCAGTTGGTGCTACAATATTCTACATGGGGTTGCCGAATTCTAAAAATGCCCAAGAAATTTATAGGCCACAGCCAGCATCTCCTGCATGGACTCATCATTTTTCAAAACTATGGAAATACTAGATAGATAATGGCTGGGATATTCCGTTTCATGTTTTATATTATACTCATTGCAATTAAAGCACTTTTTCACTTGTATGATATATATTTTTATAAATGCTGTTTTATTGTATTATAATCCTTGAATCTATTATATAAATACATTGGTGTAAATAGAAATAATAAAGGGACAAAACCGATATGGGAGGTCCCATTGGTGTTTGGTCACATGACTGGACATTAGGGTATAAATTAACGACATGATTTGTTCAGCTCTACACCCTGAGGAAGGATATAAGATCCGAAATGCGTTGGTAGTAGAAAAGGGGACCCCAGGTTTGATTCCATTCTTTTATATACCATGATTTTTTCCATCTGATCCCAACGTATTACCTACTATACCCCTAGGAATTTGAGTTTCTTTGGAGGTAGATGGTGGAAATAGTTTAGTTAGGTCCTCATGGTAGAGAGTGGAACAAACCATCTATTAGGTGTCTTCCTTTCATGTTGATGAGTTTTGCTTTTACACTGTTTTTATGTTGTTTTTTATATGTTTTTATGGACTGTTTGATGTGCTGGAATACATTTTTTGCTGCCTTCTGAAAATACTTTACCTTTGGAGTTTTTTTATTATACCTTGGAGGATAAAGAGAGCATACACCTGGGAAGTTGCCTGTAAACCGTAAAGATACCTTTATGTGAACGCATCTTTGGTACACTAGTGTATTATGCATGTGGGGGAGTGAATGAATATCAGCATTTTAAGGAATAAGGATATCTATGAGACTGTAAAGAAACCTTTTGATGAACGTAGTGTTTTAGATTAAGGTGTCCCAAGGTTCCTCTAATCAACATGGAAAAGAGACCATGTTGTAATTGATTAAATTCTACTCTTTTTGAGGACTATAGGACGACAACACAGAATTACCCAACGTGATGCAGGATACTTTAGTTTGGGCCTAACAGCGCTTGTGGACCGCTCAAATACTTATATTGTTAGCTAATTTCAAGAACTGGTGCTCTTGTGGGTCGGGACTAAGCTGCAGTTAGGGGGCGCAAGTTACCTCATTTCTGCAATATCAAATGGTTTCAATAGCTTGCATAAAACCGCTAGTATTGTCCAGTATGCTGCAGTAAGGTAACATATCCCCACTCTCCCTATTTTATGGTTTGATATGTGCAGGGATGACTAGTTGCTGTTCCTCCAATCGCTGAAGCATATAAAGGGTGGAGTTCCATTTGCTTACTAAGTAAGTTGGTGGCATGGCTAATTAAACCATTGTCCCAAAAATGTACAGGCCACAGCCAGCATCTCCTGCATGGACTCATGTTTTTTCAATAAATTATTGTTTATTGTGTGTACAATACATGGTATGTGTGTTCAAATTCACACAGTTGTAATGCTAGTACACTGTTACTTTCGTTATTAGAAATGACAAATCCTGAGGTGAGTATTAGCGAGGTAAGCCATTTTACTATCACATCTGTGAGTTTGTCCAACAGATTTTCACCGGTATGCTTCATAGTGAAGCCAGTTATACAGAGAGTACTGTAGCCTGCCTGTGAATGAGCTGGCATTTTGTGTCAGATACTGCAGCTGAGGGTGATACACCCACCCAGTGGGCAGTCACAATAATAAAATCTTCTGTTTGACCAGTACCACTTGTCCACATATCTGTAGTTAAAAGGATAGTAGGTACAATGGCATTTTTTAGGCGTCTGGTACACATGAGGAATTGCTGTTCTGTTAAAAAAAATGATTGAGATGAAATTTTGTAGTGTGGACATATGACTTTAACTAATTGACTAAAAGCAGAAGCATTGATGACAGGTATTGGACACAGATCTAAGGCTAATATAGCTTTCATGACTTCAGGGCCAGATTCAGACCCGCTCACAGATGCGTTCGCTCGTAGCGAGCTGATGTTTGCAAATGAAGTTGCCCCTTGTATACAGACGCCTCACAAGAATGAGTGACAGGAAGAGCCATTTGTGGGTGGTGACAGGGTTTGGTCGAGGGAAACAGGGGTGTGGTGGTGCCGACACAGGCGTGTCTGTGCGTCTTAACGCCGTTTCAGAGGCGTGCATAATTAAGACGCAGCATCATTCATAATACAGATCTCATGGCTGATTTACACACTGAAGCACTCGCAGTGCTTGCGGTAGGGTATGGTCAGCCACATGTGCTGCTTATAGGTCCGATGGTACTCGATGCTACCGATTGTTACATACACTTCCTGGAGATGACGGGCATCACTAAGGAAAAGTGGCAGTCTTAAGACATAGTGGGCATGCTAATGTCTTGCTGGGCGATCGCGGGATTTGCATACTTTGGCAGCTGACGGCTGCGAGCGAATGTATCTGGCGAGCGGGTCTGAATTGGGCCCTCAGTGCACTGTAACAGGATGTCGGCTGTCTTACTTGGTTCCCCTTGCAAATTTATTGTTTCACAGATAATTGTGTGAACCGGGATATAGTGAATATACCTACACCCAAATCCCGGCTGACAAAATCCCAGCGCCAGAATGCAGCTACCCAGGCAGAAGACCGGCGCCGGAATACCAACAGTAGTTGACATGCCGACGCCGGAATCCCAACAGCCCGGATGCCGAACATAAGTATAGCGGGCTTGTTAGGCCCTGGGGGGGGTTGGGTTAAGTACCCCCGGGGGCGGGTTAGGCACCACTGAGGAGGGTTAGCGTTAGGCACTAAGGGGGGAGGATTAGGTCTAAACACCAAAGGGGAGGGTTAGGTTTAGGCACTTACGAGGAGGGTTAGGGTGGGGGGTGGGTTAGTGTAAGGATGTTGGAACAGAGGGTTAGGAGGAGAAGGAGGAGGATTACTATGCTTACCGGACCCTTGTCGGGATCCTGAGCATGGGGATGCCGCTGTCGGTATATTGACAGCAGACAATCCCGACTGAAAGGATTGCATACCCATTCCTGTGAACCTACTAGTCTTCTTCTAGATCCCCTTATGTAATGAAAATTCACCATCAGCAGCAGCAGCTTAGGGCACAAGGATTCTTCGTGGGAATCCTGTATAGGGAAGGAGTCAGTATGTCTTTGCAAAAATGGAAAATCATCCTGACACCCCCGTAAAGATGCTCTGACATGGGGGTTCACTATGGGTACCCCCGATTAGCCCTGCTAAAGGAATTTGGGGTTTTTAAATGGTCTCAATAGGTGCTATTTAGCGTCTTTGAGCAAGTGGTAAAGAACAGCATTTTGCCATTTTTGGGGGGGAAAATAAGTAGTCCCATCAGATTTGGGGTACATGAAAATGGGTGCAAGCATATCTAAAAATGGCTAATGTCAAGCATTAAAAAGCGCCAAAAATGCACCTTCAGCAAACACCTGCAATCAAAAATACACCTCCCACATACTTGCAGCCCACCCCCAAACGCTATTTTGCTAGTTTTTTATTTTGTACCCCCACTTTGATTTTTTCACCCACATTTTCAAAGTGCTTTTTTTTGGGTGTCCTTTGTGGGTTTTTTGCGATTTTTTATGCAGTTTGCGTCAAGTGGGGTGTACAAAGGGTACAGAGGGGTTTCCTCACCTCTGCACCCCAAAACCCCAATTTTGCACTTTTTTCTGCCGGGCTTTTATATGCAAAACTTTTTCGCCTATTACATTGCATTGCATTTTCGCACTGGTGAAAAGACGCTAAAATTGAATATGCTGAAAATGGGATTTCGCTCCTAATTGAATACGAGTCTCTGGACAATAATAAGAATCTGCAAGAACTTACTGGGAAGCACACAGCTAGGCTGTGGCCAACTTTATACTGGCAAGTGCTGTGTGTAGTAGAGATGGCTACTGAGTGAATGTCTCGAAGCAATGGCCTGAATCATTTAGATGTTCGAATGATTCGAGTCACTCAAATTTTTTCTCAGTCAGTGGACGCCGCTAACGCCGGGGCTGGGCTGTGTGTGCACTGCACTGTGCAGAAGTATATGATTAGCAATGTGGGGGGCAGAGCTGTCAGCGACTCACTCAGAGTCGTGCTGCTATTGCTGGGGCTCGGGGTGTGTGCATGGACTCTTCCGAGACAATGCAGAAGTATGATCTACAGTGCTAGGCTGGGGGGGCGGAGCTGTCAGCGACTCACTCGGAGTCGCTGGCGCCCCTGCTTGCTACAGCTCTGCAGCGCAATCTGCAGAATCTAAAAGAGATGTGTCCCAAGACACACCACTGAGCTGAGCCATGTGGCTCAACACAGTACTGTGAATTGCACTGCCCATCCCTAGTGTGTAGGGAGAGTTCTTATATACCCATGGCTTGTCAGGGATTGACTGCAGGCATCATGTGACTGCATACTGGTCTCCTGTTGAAGGATGAACAGTCACCTGATTCAGACTGTCATGGCTGCACCAAACAGCCAGCACTGGAGGGAATGCTGCATGTGGAAGCCAGAGAGACTGCAGGAGATGCCGCAGCTGGAGGGAGCCTGTCACAGAGCCAGATCATGGAGCAAAAAAACAGATAAGACACCTGATGGCTGTAGCATATAGTGTCACCAACAACATCATCCTCCTGAATTTTAGCCACTTGTTCTTGTCCAACACATTCATCATCAACATCATCATTTGTGTGAGATACACAATTACCGCCCTCATCCTGTTGCACTTCCACAGTAGCATCCTCAATTTCTGTGTCTAAACCATCATAATCATTACGTTTACTACTGCTCATCCTCACATTTGCAGAGGGTTCAGAAATGGTGAAAGGGGGCCTTTTTATGATTACAGTGTCAGAATCAAAAGTGTCAAACTAACACAAAGCACTCATGGACACCTTAGAAGATCCAAAGGAAAGGAGGGAATAAGTGCAATTGCTCCACCCCCAGCAGATCAAGAAGGGAGAGGAGACTTCTGCTGCAGCAGCCTCTCTAGACCCACTGCAACCTAACACACAGAAGAATGTGCTAGGCTAGGGAGAGAGGCTGCTGCTGCTGACAGGTAAAAAGTGTGTGTGTGGAGGGGGTAGCAGTGGATCCAGGCCCCTCCAACAAGCCAGGCTAATTATTACCCACTCCCCACCCCCTCTTAGCATCTCTGATCACAATAATTTGTGAATCTCACAAATATTACAGGAGAATCAGTATGAGTTTATTTGATTGTTTTTATTTTCTTTTATTTTGTTCACAATTAAAATAAATTCAGTATAAAATGGGTCTGTTGTTTACGACATCAACGTCAACATTGATTGATTGATATATGTAATCACAGATGTGATATTTTTTATCCATGTGTTCCATAGGTAAAATTGTTCAGTTTTGAAAGTGAACTGTAGTTAATATGATTCATTCATCATTAGATAACATAATTTATCGAAGTATAATGTTACATTTTATGAGACTCCATAGTTAAAGGGTATTAATTTTCTATCTTCTCTTATGAATACTCAGAAACATTAGTGCTGGGGACTTCACTGTACATGGCCAGTCCGGCGCAACTACAGAACACTAGAGCCACTTCTGCCCATGTGTAGTGCCCTCGGTGGGTAGGCTGGTGTCATCAGGCCCTCTCCCAAATTTTCTATAGGACCTAGCGATGCCATGTTCTAGTCCTGTTCAAGGGCACCAAGTGCTGCCACAGGCCTGGTTGCTGAGGAGGGGCTCAACCAAATTCCGGAGAGGTGTGGACACGCCCCATCAAACAAAATAATTATGTCATTTCAGCCACGGAGCTGCGATTCATAGCATCTTGCAGTAACGGGGGTGGGGTATAGAGCTCGGCCCCACTCCCAAAGTGGTCATTTGAATAAAACAAAAGTAGGCAAGTACAGTATGTATTACTCTCTTGCACAGTGCACCTCCTTTCTGCCTCCCCACAAACTAATGCCCACTTCTAGCTTGCTGAGGTGTCAACTGAGACTAGAATAAAATTGTGTTGGTCATTTGGCCTGGAAAAATCCAAGGCATTTGTAACAGAAGAGCGTGTGGCTAAGTAGCAGGGTTCTCTTGAAGTTCAAGTTAAGAAAGTAGTAAATAGACAGAATGTAATAGGTTGCGAATTTAGAAGTCGCACACACATTGGAGATTTTCCAGCGATTTTGGCCTCCAAATCACCAGATGTAATAACCAGCAGTTTGGAGACAGTGGCCTGATCACGGATCGCAAGTGCTAAGATGCACACAATCTGACGATTTTCGTGATCTGCATATGCATAGCAGAGTGATTGACAGGAAGTACCGTTTGTGGGTGTGGTGACGGGGGGTTGTTGAGCGAACGCAGGCATGTCAGTGCGTTTGAACGCCGTTACAGGGACGTGCATAATTAAGCCCGTGCGACGGCATACGCAGCCTGAGCTCTAGCTACTGACAGGAAGTTTAGCAGTTTGTGAGTGAGATCTGACCTGCCTTAGATATGCATGAGGCTCCGATGGTACCGATGTTTTCGCAGACTTGCAATGTGAGTAAAGGGAAGTGGGTGTCTTTATGTTGTGCTGCAGCGGCATTGCTATCGCAGTCATTTGCATAATTTTGCAACAGAACTGCGTACGCGCTTGCTGCTGCGATCGCATCAGCGATCCTTGCTGAATAAGGCCCAGTGTAACCAAGCTGGTGGTAATATGTATCGGGTTACATAAAACCACACATCCTGGTGTGTTTTCAGCAATTTTCTTAAATAAACCAAAAAAAAAGTGTGTATCACCCCACCATTAAAAAAACCGGGACTAACGCTGTCAGCATAGGCTGGAAGTGGAAAATCCAGCGGAACAGGGGACTTGGGGCAGGATACATGCTTTTTTTAGTTGTTTGTTTTCTAAAAGAATACAGCTATCTCAACGGGCCACAGGCATTTTTGCAAATTGTTGTCTTGAGCCGGTGAAGATGCATCAAGCCTCCTTAAAAGTGGAAAACTTGTTCAGCTGCTGCAGTGGTTACAGCTATATCCCCTTCCGTAGATGTACCCTGATGTCATCAGTTAATGTCCAACGTCATTCTGAAGGGGAATTACCTTACCCTGCAGTGGAGTCAGTAAGAATGACCGCCGGCGCTGGCAGGCCAACAGCAGTGAAAATCCAGACAGGGGATTTAGGTAAGTACAATTAACCATACCCCCCCTAACCCTCCCTTAGGGGTGCCTAACCCTAACCCCCCCTAAGTGCCTAAACATAACCCCACCTAATTGCAGTGCCTAAACCTAACCCCCCGTCCCCACAGCCTAAACCCAAACCTCCCCCCTGACCCCCCCTTCCCCTAGCCTAACCCTCCCGGGGGGGGGGGGGTGCCAATCCCTAAGTCCCCCCCGGGAGCCCCTAACCTAACCCTCCCAGCGCCTGTCCGCACCCACCGCCTGACTTACCTTCGGTATGCCGGGTGTCGGCCTTCCAGCGTAGGTATAATGACAGGCGTAGGAATTTCAACGCCTGCCGGGATTTGACGGGAAGCCGGCGGTTGGCATTACGACCGTCGGCTTCCTGATTGCATCCCCCTACAGCAACCTCCCTGGACCATCCACAGCAGCATGTGCCTTGCTGGGGAGCAGCACCATAACAGAGCTTTACTGCACCTTGTGGCAGCCACACCTCCTGAGTGAATGTTGTCATAACATCACGCGGGGAGGGTGTGGCTACCAGCACATGGAATTATATAACTGCCTGGAGGATGTTCCGAGGGGCTGTAAGGGCTGCAGTGTGCACGTCTGCACTGCACAGAGGGCACTCACATGGCACTGCAGCTGTTCTAGACACCCTGCTAACTGATGCAGGGGCCATGAGGGATCTAGGCTCTGTGTCGCAGCACAACTCGCACACCCCTTGTTACAGCCTTGCTGGGGAGGGATGTCGTTGCTGCTGAGCAGCCTCCCTCTCCCTCTTTGCCTGATGTGCCGCTGAAGCTGCGCTGCTATACAGAGCCGGCTATAGTGGACAGATGACACGTGTTACAAGGAAGAGGGTTGAACAAACTGATGGCCTTCCTTCCCCAACTAGAACTGCCACCCAGAGTTGATTCAGGAGCGACACACTTCAAGTAGAATCTGATTGGTTGCTATGGGCAACATCGCCACTTCTAAAAACTCTCACTTTAGTAAATATACCCCAATGTATCTCAATATGGATTTTTTGTCCTGGAAAAGAATTGGGCACCAGATTCCGCCTTGGCAAGTCCACCTTCTAATAGGGGATCCATGTGGCATGGTAGAAGGCCTATCAAATGTATGGAAAGTATGCATTATCCTACAGCATGGGATAGCTATGCCTCTTTCCTTATTTGGTAGGCTTTTGCAGATCCACAATAATGGGGAATGTATTAGGAACAGATAAATTTACTTTGAAGGTAAGTTTGACATTACTACTGTATAGTGTATATAATACAGTATATCAAAGACTGTGTTGTTTAGCTTATATAGTTAGTAAAGTGTATATAATAAAGACAATCTTGCCTAAGAGAGGCATGGTCTATAAAGGGATAGACACTCCAGCTGCTGTGGAACTACACATCCCAGCATGCCTTGACACAGTTCTGTCGTTAGGATATGTTAAAACTGAGGCAGGGCATGCTGGGATGTGCAGTTTCACATCAGCTGGAGTGGGCATGGATCTACTGGATCTGGGTGGAGATTTATAGATGGGAGCATGAATTATGGGTGGGACTTATTTTGCTTTTGTAAATGTTGGAAAATATGACTTCCACCCAAGACTTAGTAAATTGACCCCTAAGTCCCTAAGGAGGGATTTAGTAAGCCAAGAGATAAAGTGGAAGAGAGAGATAACGGGGATATGTATTAAACCTTGGCGAGAAATTAAGTTGAGACGGATAAAGTACCAATCAATCTAACTGTCATTTTACAGACTGTGTTTGAAAAATGACAGGAGCTGATTGGTTGGTACTTGATACATTTCTCCTTTGTATGTGAACAGGCAGAGTCTGAGTGACAGCCCTCAAAATAGTTGTTTGGAAATGCATTGTGTGGAATTTATGATCCAGACAGAGATGTACTTTACTAAGCCTTAGGGCTGTATTCATTATGTTAATTACCAGGGTCCATTCGGACATTCTAACTCGACGCAATTAGTCACTGCTCCAGCGCGGAGACAGCTGATCCGAAAATCAGCTTCTCCCAAGTGTTTTCACTAATTTTCATTGCTCCTTTCGGAGTAGTGAAACTAGTGCGCCTGCATGACCTACGGGTCACACATGCGCACAAGAGCCCCAGCGTCAGGCGGAAGAAGCTGAAAAGGGGCAGAGGAGCTGATTGGCTGGTACCTTATCTCTCTCCACTTTATCACTCTCCAAGGCTTAGTACAGTGATTATACAGTTTTTAGATCTGTATCAGATAGAAAGCTCAATATCATGTTTATTTCCCTAAAAAAAAACGCCTCCAGTTGATATTTTCTTTGACCATGAGAGAACAGAGTCTTCCTGATGACGTATTTGTACTTGATGGCTGCAGTGAGCACCAAGAATGACATTGGATTAACAAAGGCACAAGTCCGATCTGTAGTTCTGTTTGTGAAAAGCTTTTCTGTCGCCTGTCAGTAGCTTGTACATGCCAAGGTACAACTTGTTCTCATAATGCTGCTCAGTATAGGCCCATTGTCATGGCAACGAGAATAATTACATGCCATTGGGAAGCCTCTTAATATATATATATAGCAGGGCTGGTGGGCGAGAAGTTTCTCCCTGTTGATTGATAGCTCTGTGCTACATCTAGGAGTTACACTGAAATTACAAGTCATATATTGCTGTTTGTTCCTATCTAATTTAATTCCTTTTGCAGTTGGTCTCTATTTGTTTTAATGAGTTTATTGTTGGATATAGGTAATGTAACAGTAATAGAGAATGGTGTGTTTTAGGTAAATATATGTTTTACCAAAACAGTTTAGAATATTAGTAGGTAATGATCTCACATATGCCATCCTGGACTAATTCTGGGTACTCATCTAGTAATGTGTACCCAGCCTATGTCGCGAGCGACAGGTCTCGGCGGGGATGCTGGCATCAGCAACGGCAATGACGGAGCGGCGGCGGGGGCCATACTGCATTTGGCAACATGGCCCCCGCTGACGATATTGCCCGCCTGGACCTGCATGCAGGTCCGAAGGGTGATGTGGCTGACGAAGCACGGGAGCGCACATCGTCAGCGACATAGCGGGTAGACACTGCTTGATGTGGACAATATGTTGTCTGATCTTCCGAATCAGACCACATATCGTCTAGTGCAGGGGTGGCCAACCAGTCAGAGGCAAAGAGGCAAGAAATATCTGTAGTTAAGTGAAAGAGCCGATAGCATGGCGCGAGAACAAAAATGGGGTGTGGCCTAGCTTGTCACAAGGCCACGCCCCATTTTTGTGCGCACACCTTTGGTATGACATTCGCAGGAGCTTGACCTTGTGTTACACCCCCGTTTTTTGTCACGCTGGGGGCGAGCCCAGCACATTGAAAATACACAATTTACATAATCTTCCCAATATACAATTTTCACTGTTGAAGTGAAACAAAATGCCAGAGCAATATAGAAAACATTGAAATAGCCACGCTCACATATAATACACAGAAACAAGCCAGATCCACATAAAATACATAGAAACAAGCCAGATCCACATAAAATACACAGAAACAAGCCAGATCCACATAAAATACACAGAAACAAGCCAGATCCACATAAAATACATATTGAAGTCCAGAACCACATAAAATACACTGAGAAAGCCAATGCCCATTATGCTGTGCCCAATGTAGTTGTGCCCCATATGCAGTGCCCCCTGCAGTTGTGTCCATTAAGCAAAGCCCCCAGTAGTTGTGCTCCTTCTGCAATGCCCCCTGTAGCTGTGCCCATTAAGCAGTGCCCCATTTAGTTGTGGCCCTTATGCAATGCCCCCTGTAGCTGTGCCCATTATGCAATGGCCTCAGTAGTTGTGCCCCTTCTGCAATGCCCCCTGTAGTCGTGCACCTTCTGCAATCCCCCTAATAATTGTGGCCCTTATGCAATGCCCTCTGTAGCTGTGCCCATTATGCAATGCCCCCCAGTAGTTATGCCCCTTCTTCAATTCCCCCTGGAGCTGTGCCCATTAAGTAATGCCCCATTTAGCTGTGGCCCTTATGCAATGCCCCCTGTAGCTGTGCTCATTATGCAGTGCCCCTCAGTAGTTGTGCCCCTTCTGCAATGCCCACATTAGTTGTGCACATTAAGCAATGCCCCATTTAGTTGTGGCTGTTATGCAATGCCCCCAGTAGTTGTGCCCCTTCTGCAATGCCCCCTGTAGCTGTGCCCATTAAGCAATGCCCCCAGTAGTTGTGCCCCTTCTGCAATGCTCCCTGTTGTCATGGCCCCTAAGGTAGTGCCCCCAATACTAGCTCCCCCTGCCCGCTCACACCCCTATGAAGAAACTTGCCTGTCTTCATGCTGGCACCGCTCCATGCCATCAGGGCTCCTGAGTCCCGCTGTCGCTGCTTCCGCTGCCTGCTGGATCTAACTGATCTAGCAGGTGTGCAGGCTCCTCACATCGCGGGTGACGTCATGATGTCACCCGTGCACTGCATTACTGGGAACGCTGGCCTCAGAAGCGATCAGAGGCTTCTTTAGTCTCTGATGGCTTCAGAGACCAGCGTTCTCAGTACTAATGGGGATCTGCCGAGCCGCGAGCAAGGAGCCGCATCGGAAACTCAGAAGAGCCTCATATGGCTCGAGAGCCGCGGGTTGGCCACCCCTGGTCTAGAGTGTACCCGGCTTAAGGGTGGGCATTGATGTGGGCGATTAGGAAGTGGTTATTTTCAGGAATTTAGTTTCCTTGAATGGATATTATAATGTAGCATTCTGCCCACCCCAATCCTCCTTAACGATATCCAAATCTTCTAAAATCATGTCAGATTCACTTAAACCGCTTTTTGGGTACTAAGAATCTGAAGCATTGACACCTATAGGCAGGAAGCCGGTTGACTGACTCTGTATACCGACCAATCAGAGCTGGATTGCTTTACAGCTATCTGTATAAAAGACAGAATGAAAAGCTCTTATGAGAGGGAGGGGGGCAGTTTGGGGGTAATAAGGAGGCTGATTAGAAGTTAATCAGAGGAGAACACTTTTTAAACTGCTGCAGTTTAGGACATACTTGCCTACCCTCCCGATTTAGTCGACTCCCGAAAATCGGTTGCCGCTCCCGACCTCCCGGGAAGGCAGGCAATCCTCCCGGCTGCTGCCCGCCCCTCTTATCCCCCACCCCGCACTTACCTTAGAAACCTCTGCAGCGGAGGGGGGGACCGTGACGCGAATCACGCCGAATCGCGTCATTTTGGCTCCGCCCCCTGCTTCACAATGCCTGTAATATCGGCATTGTGTAGCGGGGACGGGGCCAAAATGACGTGATCACGTGGCCCCGCCCACAAACACACATCATCTGGCCGGCCCCGCCTCCTCACGATGGCCACACACCCCTGTAATGCCGATTTGGCTGCTCCCTCCCGGAAGGGGCAGCCAGAAAGTCGGCAAGCCTGGTTTAGGAAGACCTAAGACCCGATGGTTTGTCTACATCACCAATGGTCTTTGCTCTGCGCAGGATCCGCACTGCACATGTGCAGATCTTGTACTGCTAGGTAGTTTGCAGTGCCCCCTATGCCGCAGCATAATTGATGTGCTGCGGCTGTTTGGGGGCAGCGAAGGGGCAAAAACCCAAAACCAAGTCATTTAGTCTGCAGCAGCCAATAGTTGCGAAGCTGATCCAATGCTGTGTCTTCGGACGCAGCACTCGGAGCTCCGATGCTGGCAGGGGGCCTCTTTTGTTCTTTTGTCCCCAGACGCCTCCTGTGGCATTAGCATATATTTGCATCGCTGCTGTGCCCAAAGACACATATTTTTGCATCGCTGCTGCTGATTGGTTGCTATGGGCAACATCTCCATTTTTAAAAACTCTCACTTTAGTAAATTTACCCCTTAGTTTGAGACTTTCTGCATAATATGAATTGACTGTATATATTTGTCAGCAGGTTGTTGGAAAGTGAAGAGCTCAGTGAGTCTCTGGAGAGATCAGCAAGTGTGGGATGTACTAAGCATCGCATCCGCCGTTGTCCGTGCATGCGCATAGCTCTTCAACCCAGCGGGGATTCAGCAAAGCTGGCATGGCTTTCCATCGGTGTCACATTGCTAGCAATGGGGACTTTATCACCAACTATAGATGGCGCAAGCATATATATGTGTCCAGGTTCTCTTTGTTTCTTAAATATCAAGCTATCTTTAAGCTGGGCACACTGAAATGCAGCGGCACTATGTGAACTGAAAAATATTAAACAGCTTAGGGCCTGATTCAGACCCACTCGCGAGCGGCTGTCCGCTCGCAAGTGGGTCGATGGTCTGCACTGAGCATGCGCACGACGGAGGGAGCTCCGTCGTGCGCGTGCGCCAGACACGACGAGCGAAGGACTTTCCTTCGCTCGTTGTGTCCGATCAAAGGGGGCGTGCTGTCAATGTTGATTGACAGCACGCCCCCTTTGGTGTGCGTGCCGGGGGCGTGCCTCCCTGACGGGGGCGTTCCCACGGGAACGCCTCCCGTCAGAAGCAGTGGGAGTGATTTTGGCTCTGATAGAGCCAAAATCACTCCGGAGCTTGCGGTTGAAAACCTCAACCGCAGGCTCCGGCTCGCAATTTCGATGGTCGCGATGGTCACGACCATCGCGGCCATCAAAATGCACGCTCGTATAGCCTGTGGGTGGTGACCCACAGCTATACGAGCGTCCAGGAGGACGCTCCATGAAAATGGAGCCCGGCCCTCATGCAGAGCGTGCGCTCTGCTCAGAGCGTACGGCTCTGAATGAGGGCCTTAATACGCTAAAACAAACACTAATTATAATAACCCCTTTTACAGATGAAAACTAGTGATAAAGGGGTTATGGCTTGTTAATAAATGGAGCCCTAGGTTCTCATACTGGGGGTTTTGTCCAAACCAAGTAGAGATATTTAAAAAAATAAATATGTTGATAATGATCCCCGGGTCACCATCTATTCACAATTAGGTCTTAGAAGAATATATCTCTTTCATACATATAATTAGAGCTTTCAACATTCTTGTTGATATACTCTCACATTGTAATATTATATCAATTATCATAAAAGTGAACCCTGATTTTTATTACTGTATGTCATCACGTTTACTTGCACACGGACGCCAGAACAAATGTGCACGGCATACGCGCATGTAGCTGCAAGTTAATAATGTATATGAGTGTTGCAGCCCAGCTCCCCACAGCCACCTCCACAGGATGTCCTCTCTTCCATCCACTATTACTCTCTGGTAGGAATGGACATCGAAAATCGATGTTTACTAACCATAATTTTTTTTAGATTTTAGTGTTTTTACCATTCGATGGTGGCCTTACGATGTTTGTCACCATCAAATAGTAATCAGTCAATGGTGTTCCGATGGTGGCTTGTTTTTTTAAATTGCTAATAGCTATGCCTCCCCTGGCTCCTTGGCTGCTGTCTGCATCAGAGAAGCTTTATGGGTTCATCCTGGGTATGTAGTGTACTCCACAGTCCCTGCAGCACACCGCGGTAGCACTGCTACATTAGAGTACAGAGTATTATGTTGTTGCTCCAAGCCCCGCCCCCGATCCCACCCCTAGTCACGCCTCAGATCTCACCCCTTGCCTATTTGTGCATATTATATAAATAGTTTTGACCATCAAATTATTTTGTTGCGATGGTTATTAACCATCACATCGAAAGTTTCAATGGTGGAAGCCCAGCCATCATATGATGGTGGGTCCGATGTCCATCCCTACTCTCTGGCACTCACAGCCAGCCACCGGGGCCATTATTGGCTAAGCAGAGGGAAGAAGCGGTGATTTGACGTGACAGGCAGGCATCTCAGCCAATCACCGCAGGTGGGCAAGGCACTGGTGACGGGGCAGAGCATGATGTTTATGTGAAGGAGATGATAAGGTGATTGGTGTGGGGTAGGGTTTAGCAGAGACACAGGCAGGGGTGGATTGGGATGGAAAACCAGCCCGGAAAATTTATGGAAGCAGCCCTAATGAGGATGGGGTCTGTCGATGGGGGAGGATCCCTCCTCATAGGGCCTGATGCTGAGTCACCCGCAAAAATATCTGTAAAAAGCATCAATGTTTTTATGTGAGCGCCGGGAAATTGAGGGGAAGTTACATGTAGGGTGAGGGCTGGGACACTGAGGGGAGTTACAGGGATAGTGAGGGCAAGGACACTGAGGGGAATGGGATAGTGAGGGCAATGACATTGAGGGGAGTTACAGGGATAGTGAGGGAAGGGTGGGTGAGGACAGGGACACTGAGGGGATGTACTGGGATAGTGAGGGCAGGGACACTGAGGGGACGTTACAGGGTGGGTGAGGAAAAGGAGATTGAGGGAAGTTACAGAAATAGTGAGGGCATGGTGGGTGAGGACAGGGATACTGAGGGGATTTACAGGTATACTGATGGCAGGGACACTGAGGGAATTTACAGTGAGGGTGAGGGCTAGGACACTGAGGGGACGTTATAGCAAGGACACTGAGTGGGATTTACAGATATACTGAGGGCAGGGACACTGAGGGGACATTGCAGGGAGGGTGAGAGCTGGGACACTGAGAGGATATATATATATATATATATGTATGTATACATATATATATATATATATATAAACAGTTGTCCTTTCATGACCTTTATAACAGTGATGGCACTACAAGTCTCAGCACATCCAGTTGACAAAGTGTGCTGGGGACTTGTAGTCACATCGCAGCCTCACAGGCACTCAGGACCTCATTCAGAGTCGGTCGTTGCGGCCGCACGGTCGTAAGGTAAAAGGGACCGGATATGCAAATGAAGCGCTCGCAAGTTGCGTCGTTAGGATGTGATCGTTAGCTGGACGAGCGAGGGGAGGATGCGGCCGTAAGACTAAATATACGCCCCCTTCTCGTTCCCATTACACGTCATCTCCGGGCATATAAGGATTAATCGAGACCATCGGGAACCATCAGAGCTGGTCGTAGAGCTTAAGGTTGACTATACCCTCTCTTAAGCGCTGCGATCATGTCAGTGTAAAAACCTCCCATGTCACATGTGCCATGACACTACTTAGTTAATTATGCACTCCCATAAAATGCCGTTTGCATAGTCAGGCACGCCTGTGTTCGGATCTCCACTCCCCCGTTCACAAGCACCTTCCCCTGTTACCACCCACAAACGCCTCATCCTGTCACTCAAACTAACGACCTGGCCAAGTTGAAGGAGAGAGAAATTTCTGATCGTAATAGCTAGTTTGTGCACGCGCATTGCGAATTTTACGCATGCGCAGTTTAGCGAACATGGTCGCGTACGACCGTGCGGCCGCAACGACCGACTCTGAATGAGGTCCTCAATGCTTTACTTGCGCATAGAGTGGGAACCCCAGACGTCTTACTTTTAAGTAGAACTTCATGCCATGCTGTAACAGCCGCAGGGTCCTCCAGGATCACTGAATGTGCATAGTGCTGGCCGCCGAGAAAGAAAGCTGAGAAGGCGCTCTGCCCCCAGCTAAATCTACTGTCCGCATGACCCACTGCTGAGTCCGATTTCTGACCGGCTCCGCGTTACCTAGCCGCTGCTTGCACTGCTAAGGGGTGGTCTGGTGCACAAATGGACCACCCCTTGGATTCACAGTGCTCCGTCTAACACAGCCACTGCCCCGCACAAGCTCCAGTAACTACGCTGCACCACCGCTGCTCCTCCTGACTAACGGAACCCCGCAGTGGCCAGCCTCTAGTTGGAGCAGCTGACAGCTTCCTGTTTGCATGGAACGCAAATCCAGGAAGCGCGGCAGCTGGCACATAGTACTTGGCCTGGGCCGGCAGCCAGCCTGGCAGGCAGTGTCAGCCGGCCCTGCAGGGGGGTGAATGGGACCGGCCCAGCGGGAACTTTCCCGCTGTCCCGGTGGCAAAATCCGCCCCACAGGCTCAAGGTATGTTGATGGATTGATATAGAGATGGGTAATATAGGTTGATTTCTTTTCAATAGCTCAAAAATTACAAATAAAGAAAGCCAGGCAATGATGGGCTAATCAGCTAGTATACCAATATAGTGGCTACATTATTAATAGTGAAGTATTAGACCGATCCTCACTTTTGGAAGCTCATGGTAACAACAGTTACCCTGTTGTAGACACTCTCTCTGGGTTAAAAAATGATATATGCTGCCTCTCCATGTCTAGCTTGTTTACAAAATGGGGTAAGTTAAAACCCACACTATATAACTTTTCTATTATCAACAAGATTTATTTTTTGCACCCACTCATAAAGACAAAAGAAAACCTGTGTTCTCAAATATGAGTAAAAAAAGAGACATGAACATTACATTCAGGTACAGTAAGAAAACATGTCTGCCATCTGACATGGCTGCAACCCCTTGGCCAGCCCTAACTTTGTGCAACACGCGGTCCTAATGGATTCTTCCACCTCAAATGGAATTTTCATAATATCAGAATGTCTACCATATCATTAAGGTATACTTACCTGGGGCCCAATGTATATGTGGTTTGGTGGGGTCCTCGTTGTTTTACACATGCCAAGTATTGCCTTGCAGGCTTCTGCTCTCTGCTGCTATCTGAAAAAAAGACCAGGCCAGCAGGAATGACAAGAGAGCGACAGGCATTGTGGGACTCTCTTTTCTGGTCTTTTGTCCATCTACATGCTGCCAGCTATTACAAGCAGGAGCCAGCAGGGCGGTGCCAGGCATGTGCAAGATGTTAGGGTACCTGACGAACCCTAAGTAAGTACACAATTGGGATGGGATATTGATATCATATTCTGCCCAAAACTAAATAGACATAGATAAAGGACCTGAGTTACTGTACATTGTGTTAAGTACAAGTTTTACTAACATTGTGTTTCAGCAGACAGGAGCCCTAGTCACATATATATCACTGTATACCTTCCACACCCTCCCATTGTCTCATGTGTTCCCCCAACATTCTGCCCTTGCCATGTACAGTCTGGGGGATTGAGCAAGCACTGCTAATGCACTCTGGACCAATAAGTTCATAAAACCTTCCTGTGCAAATCCAAGTTTATGTGGTTTTAAAGCAGATAAAAAATTTGTCCCGATTACCCTCTGAAAATTCTCTGCAGCCCCAAAAATTGAAAGGCACAATTCCAAGTGTTCCCCGTTATCTTTCATTGTGCATTTTTATATATTAAGATTCCAAAGTCACTAGTTTAGTTTTTTTATTTTACATGGTGCTAAGAGTAACATATGAAGTTCTTTTTTTTTTTCAAAAATATTTTTATTATGACTCTTTAGCACACAAAAAGTAGTAATATACAATTTTGTACAGTTATATAAGTAAAACACATAACATTCCCGTACAGCATATAATAAAATTTCTATACCATACAAAGTTCCAGCAGTAAAACATAACACATAACTTTGACAGTTTAAATTATTTTTTTTTTTGTAGTTTCCATACTAGCAGATTACTATTATTAAATCTTGCCTTCATGCGGATAGGGCCCCCGCTTTACATCAATATCGGCGGGTCATTATCCACCATTCTTAGTTCGAACCATGATGTAGGAGAAAAGCATTTGTGGAGCAGTTGCCTTGTACTCAATGGCAGAGTGGTCACATAGCTCTCCCACATTTCAAAAAATTTACCAACCCTACTCTCCCTCTCCAAGGGTGCCTCTATCCAGTCCATCCTGAAAAGATAAAACAACTTCTCTCAAAACAGACTAAAAGGAGGGGTTTCTGGCTGAATCCACATCTGAAGGATAGTTTTCTTTGCTGCGGCACTTATTGCCAAAAGAAGTTTCCGCCCTCCCCTAGATATCCTCTGATCTGCTGGTAATATGCCCAATATGGCCCACTCCGCAGTAAAGGGTACAAAGTTCACTAAGTGGTCAATTGCAAATTTCCTGACACCCAACCAGAAGATTCTCACTAGAGGGCACGCCCAGAGACAGTGAAATATATCTGCATTGTCTTCCTGGTATCTATAACATCTGTGTGAAGAGGAAGACCCCATCAAAAAGCTTCTGTGAGGGCTTATATATGTCCTGTGAAATATATTCAAAAATAATTCTCTGTAAGAGCTAGCAGGTATGATGTAACAAGATTTTTCTAATGTATTAAGTAAATCATCAGTTGACAGTTCCAGAAAATGGTCCAACCAACGATATAGCCCTGTTTGAATATTCTCATAATCAAGCTTTACTCGTAGAAAATTATAGTGAATAGAGATGGCCTTAGAAATGGGTGGAGGATTAGCCAATAAGGGGTCTAAAGAATTGGACCAATCTTGTGTAGAAAAAAACCTAATAGTTTCACTAACGTAATGTTGGGCTTGATAGTATACAAATGGAGAAGATAAGAGAAAGCCATATTTCCCCACCGCCTGTTGGAACGTGAGAGGCCTCTTTGTATTATAGTCTAATAAACATCCAATTGATCCAAGACCGTTTGACGCCCATGTGGTGAATGGGTGGCCAGCCTGACCCCGCTGAAACTCAGGATTAAGCACAAAAGAGTTAAAAGTTGATCTGTTAGCATTTAAATTTGATTTGTGTCTCAAAATACACCACAGTTTGCGCGTGCTCCATAGAAGAGGATTTTCCCTCAAGTTGGGAAGAATATCATGGTCTGACATGTGTAAGAAAGATACCAAGTTACAATCAGGGAGGAAGCCACCCTCCAAATTAGAGTCAGTATATGTGTCTGTGCCATGCAGCCAATCTAGGAGATGACGCAAAATGGCCGCGTGGTTATATTGAGTAACATTAGGGAAATTTATGCCTCCATTCGATTTCAATTGTTGTAAATGAACAAGGCCTATTCTACGACGCCCCTTATTCCAAATAAAATTTACAAACTCTGTATTTATCTTCTTGGTATCCTCTAAAGACAGCAGGAGAGGAAGGGACTGCAGGAGATACATTATCCTAGGAAAGGACACCATTTTTAGCAGACTAGCCCTGCCCAAGTAGGAGAGCTGGAGACGACCCCACCCTCCTAGCTCTTTGCGGAGTCCCGTTAGAGCTCTAGTAATGTTCATACTATAAAGAGATGCAGGATTTTTGGTGATCTGAACTCCCAAATACATAAAGCTCTTTTTTGCCCACACAAAAGGGGTATTAGCATGCCAAGAGGGGCGCATGTATCCCGGCCGAAGATATAAGGCAGTCGATTTTTCTGAGTTGATCTGCAAACCCGACACAATTCCAAAATTGTGAAACAAATTCAGTAGATGATTTAAAGAAGAAGAGGGTCTAGAGATATATAACAATATATCATCTGCAAAAGCAGTAATTTTCAATTCACGGTTGCCTATCAAAATACCCCGAATATCTAAATTTTGTTGGATGAGCCGTAATAGCGGATCAAGGGATAGATTAAAGAGAAGGGGGGATAGGGGGCAACCCTGACGGGTTCCCCTAAACATTTCCACCATTCCCCCACACACCCCATTTACTAGTAATGAAGTCTTAGGAGATGAATAAAAATAGTGAATTAAATCTATGAATTCCTGGCCAAAAGCTCGTCGTGCCAAGACTCCACAAAGGTGCGGCCAGAGAACAGTGTCAAACGCCTTATGACAGTCTAGGCTGAGGAGCATATTATTGGAAGATGGGTTACCAGAAGAGACTATTGTAGCTGCTATCGCTGCTCTTATGCCCTTTACGGAATGCCTACCCTGTACAAAGCCTAGTTGGTGAGAAGTAAGGAGATCAGGAAGTATACTTTGCAATCGTGTGGCCATTAGTTTGGCCAATATTTTGAAATCAACGTTAAGCAACGTGATTGGTCTATAAGAGGCCACTAACTGGGGATCTTTATCTGGCTTAGGTAGGAAGATAGTATATGCTGAATTAAAAATAGCATATAAAGGAGCATGCTTGTGTATACGCCTATAAAGTTCCAATAGTGTGGGGGCTATATTATGTTGCAGTAGTTTGTAGTATTCTCCTGAAAGACCATCTGGGCCCGGAGTCTTGTGATGTTTGAGGCTTGAAATAGTATCATTGATCTCAGTAGAAGATATGTCTCTATCCAGCCTATCTTTCTGCTCTCTGGTCAGTCTAGGGAGGCGCGCTTCACTCAGTAGTCTATCTTGAAGACTCAAGTCAATAGGTCTGTCTTCATAAAGGTGTTCATAATAAATCTGTCTGAGAATATGAGATCCCAGAGGTTGGGTCCCTAATCATATGTATGAAGCTCCTCCCACCTCTAGCCCTGGACATGGTAGCTAGCAGTTTTCCTGGTCTATTTCCCCATCGAAAATATTTGTTTTTGGCGTAGTCTAATTTACATTTGGCTTGGGTAAGTAAGAAGGATTCCATCAGTTTACGTGCCTGTTTATAGATCTCGAAAGTTTCTCTAACTGGATTAGAAATATAGAGTTGGAAGGCCGAGGACATGGCCGCTTGTAAAGAGTTAAGTTGAATATTAGCTTCTTTATGTTTTCTAGAGACATAGTTAATAATATGGCCCTGCATCACCGCCTTTGACGCCTCCCAAAAGAGCACAGGGTCATCCCAATGCTCTATATTGTCATCAAGATATTCATTCCACTTGGTTGTTAAGAAATTACGAAAATCTTCTGATTTAGACAAGTATGTGGGGAAGCGCCAAAGGCGGGAGGCAGCTACCGGAGATGTATTATACAGAGAAATACTGATTGGGGCATGATCGGAAATGACTATATCACCTAAGTTTACGTTTTGTATTTTTGAAAATAATGCATCCGCCACTAAAATATAGTCAATACGGGATAGAGTTCTGTGGGCTGCCGATAGATGCTTATAGGATCTATCAGTAGGATTTAGGATCCTCCATGGGTCAATTAAGCCATGGAGAGATTCAAATCGTGCCAGATGTTGCCAATAAACCGAGTGAGGTCTCACCGGAGGGGTAGATCTATCCAATATTGCGTCCGCAACTGTATTGAAATCGCCTCCCACTATTAAATTCGGAGTATTTCTTGTCAGTAGAAACTGAGAAAGATCATTTATAAAATCGGCCGGGGTGTTGGGTGCGTAAAGATTCAGTAGAGTATATTTAGTGTGTGAGATAGAGATATCTAGAAGAATAAAACGCCCCCCTGGATCCAAGTATTTATCATGGATCACATATGGTAAGGCCCGGTGTAATAATATTGCTACCCCTCGTGATTTATTTCTAAAGGGAGCAGATATACACTCATTTATCCAGGAATCTCTCAACATGGAATCGTCTCCAGCCCTCCAGTGCGTCTCCTGCAAAAACACTATAGAATGTTTAAGCTTTTTAAGAAATGTAGTAACCCTCTTTCTTTTAATAGGCGTATTGAGGCCTCCCACGTTCCAAGAGATTATCTTTAAAGCATTATCTATCGGAGGAGTTGAAAGCAAAGGTGACGCCATCAACCTATACCTTTAAGGGGGAATACAAACAAAAAATACATTTTAAGAAAAACAAACATCTCCCCGTCCCAGCCTTCGACGAGATATCGTTGAGGGGGGCCATCCGCATGGCAGACCAAACTTTTGCAAAAATACATCACATTCAATATAAACAAAACAAAAAAAAATTTGCTGTACATTATAATCAAAAAACAAATAAGTATATGTGCCTTTGAGTCATCATTTTTTCCTTTTTTCCTTCCAAAAACTCTTGTACATTCTCCAAAACAGGGAAATGTACCGAAAAAAATAGCAATAGAAATGAAAATTACCAATAATATTAGTTTACACCATTTCCGCGGTCCAATAAGGAACGCCAGTAATAGTCAGCGAACGCGGGGACCAGCCGCAAGTTAATCCAAACAATTATTAACCCAATACATCCTTCATGCTTCTCTAAGGTCTTTGATTTGGAGACCTCGAAGGAGAGTGCCTATGTAGAAAATGAGCCTTGGCCTTATCAGGATCATCAAAGAACATAGTGCGGCCATCTACTTCTACACGCAACTTAGCAGGGAACATGAGGGCAAAACGTTGATTATTCTCCACCAGGAAACTGCAAACTGGAGAAAAGGCTTTCTGTTTTTGAGCCACAGAAGCAGAAAAGTCCTGGAAAATCAAAATTCTGGTATCATCTACTTGTAACTGAGGAGACTTTCGATAGGCCATGAGAATCTGTTCCTTGACTCTAAAGTCCAAGAATCGGGCAATGACCGGCCTTGGTCGACCTGCAGTGTCATCTCTCTCTGGTCCAATCCTGTGGGCCCTTTCTATTTGTGGTGGGGGCAGATCAGGAGATAGTTTGAGAGCCCGTGGCAGGGTGGTAGAAAGATATTCCATCAGACGTTGACCTTTTACCGTTTCAGGAACTCCGATAAATCTCAGGTTGTTGCGCCTATTTCTGTTCTCGAGATCATCCAATTTCTCCACCAGTGCCCCCGAGGAGCGAGAGCAAGGCTAACTTGCAAAGAATGAATTGTGTCCTCCGCATCGCTCAACCTCTGCTCCATTCCAGAGATACGGGAGGTATTGGCATCAATCTTTGCCAAAGCTGAGTCAAGGGATGTTTGCATGACATCAAATTTTTTGTCAATCTGGGGTAAAAGTGTTCTGGAAATTGCCTCGATCATATCAGCAATAGACGTCTGGGCTACTATAACCCCCTGCTCGGGACAGGAGGTGTCCAGTGGGCCCGACGGGGTCTCTGAGGATCCATGTGGCATGGAGGATGACTTGCTCCCCGCTGGTCTATTTCTACCCATCTTAGAAGGAGTAGGTTGTGAAGAGTCTCCCGAATATCTGTCCATCACCCGACAGTCAAAAATTAAGAAAAAGGCTCACAGAAAAATAGTAGTGGGTATGACAATATGCAATATTCTATGAGTAGATTACACCCAGTGGAGTATACACACTAAAACCTGCGGCTAGGTCCCCTTGCATACATATGAACTTCTTTAGTTACCATCCTAGTTTCCCATTAACCAAACGGCATGTAATAGCAAACGTAAAAGCCGTCGTCTTGATATGTAGATGTCATCTACAATGATTTCATAAATTAGTAAAGGAACTAGTCCCCTCATTGTCTGCTGGCTGCTCTGTCCCTAGTTCTGTTCCACCTTGCCCCAACCTCCCACTTCGTGTCAATACCCCCTGCTCTACAATACCGGCCCACTGTACAGTCCTCTGCTGCCGCTACTCTGCAATACCTGCTTTCCACTCAGTCCTACTCCTCCTCTGCTCAGTCCTACTCCTCCTCTGCTCAGTCCTGCTCCCCCCCTTACCCACCCCCTTCTCTGCAATACCCGCTTCCCACTCAGTCCTACTCCTCCTCTGCTCAGTCCTGCTCCCCCCTTACCCACCCCCTTCTCTGCAATGCCCGCTTCCCACTCAGTCCTACTCCTTCTGCTCAGTCCTGCTCCCCCCTTACCCACCCCCTTCTCTGCAATGCCCGCTTCCCACTCAGTCCTACTCCTCCTCTGCTCAGTCCTGCTCCCCCCTTACCCACCCCCTTCTCTGCAATACCCGCTTCCCACTCAGTCCTACTCCTCCTCTGCTCAGTCCTGCTCCCCCCTTACCCACCCCCTTCTCTGCAATGCCCGCTTCCCACTCAGTCCTACTCCTTCTGCTCAGTCCTGCTCCCCCCTTACCCACCCCTTCTCTGCAATGCCCGCTTCCCACTCAGTCCTACTCCTCCTCTGCTCAGTCCTGCTCCCCCCTTACCCACCCCCTTCTCTGCAATGCCTGCTTCCCACTCACTCCTACTTCTCCAGCTCAGTCCTGCTCCCCCCTTACCCACCCCCTTCTCTGCAAGACCGGCTTTCCACTCAGTCCTACTTCCCCAGTGCTCAGTCCTGCACCCCCCCTTACCCACCCCCTTCTCTGCAATGCCCGCTTCCCACTCAGTGCTACTCCTCCTCTGCTCAGTCCTGCTCCCTCCTTACCCACCCCCTTCTCTGCAATGCCCGCTTCCCACTCAGTCCTACTCCCCCACTGCTCAGTCCTGCTCCCCCTTTACCCGCCCCCTTCTTTGCAATGCCCGCTTCCCACTCAGTCCTACTTACCCAGTGCTCAGTCCTGTTCCCCCCTTACCCACCCCCTTCTCTGCAATGCCCGCTTCCCACTCAGTCCTACTCCCCCCTTACCCACCCCCTTCTCTGCAATGCCCGCTTCCCACTCAGTCCTACTTCCCCAGTGCTCAGTCCCACGCCCCTCGCTCTATCCTTCCCCCATGCCTCCTTCCCAGCAGTGTGTCCATCTCCTCTACTGGCTCCTGCTAGGCTAAGGTCCGTACCATCTTCCTAGCAGTGGAAGCCGTTGGGGCACACATATATCGAAAATGGGCCAGATCTTATGCTGTTATTATGTAGATAAGTAAATCCAGGTTTTGTACTGTACTTGCATTATATAAACAAACTCCAAACTTAACAGAATTAAATTTCTGATTTGAGTCAACATGGTCAGTATACCAAGATAGCGCGTGACTTTATGAAATGGACAATAAAGCTGGCTACACACTAGACCAGAGGTTCTCAAACTCGGTCCTCTGGACCCCACACAGGTTATGTTTTCCAGGTCACCCAGCAGGTGCACAGGTGTAGTCATTACTCACTGTCACATTTTAAAAGATTCACAAGTGGAGCTAATTATTTCACTTGTGAATTTGTGAAGAGACCTGGAAAACATGCACTGTTTGGGGTCCTGAGGACCGAGTTTGAGAACCTGTCCATTATACGATATATTGGACAATTTGTTGTTTTGAGGCGAATCAAAACGACAAATTGTCCACATCCTGCAGTGTGCTTGCACTATCGCACGCTTCCCAGGGGCATTTCTAGAGAGGAGGGGGCCCGTGTGCAGTCTCCGTCACGGGCCCCCTCCTCTCCGTCTGGCGGCCGCCAGCGCACTGAGCAGTGTGCGGCCAGCGCCGCACTTATAGACTCTGGGCACTAGAGTGTGCCCAGAGTCTATAGCGCATGCACATGTCACCGGGTGGCCATTTTCCAGCCGTTTTTCACAGCGAAGACACCAGCGCCAATGTGGGACTCCGAAGAGGTAAGTATAATATGTGTGCAGGGTGTGCGTGCGGGCCCTTCCTGGACACGGGGGCCCGTGTGCCCAGCACACCTGCACCCATTATATATACGACCCTGGCGCTCCCGTGTGTCATTTGTGCATGCATAGCAGATCAGAAGATCCGGCGGCCGATACCATGGTTCTGGATGCGACGGGGGAATGATATATTGGGCGGTTGTACACCAGATCGTGCGCTGTGCACGGACCGCCGGATATATATCGTGTCGTCGCATCTGCCATCACTGGGTGCACAGATCATCTAGTGTGTACCCGGTTTTACATGCTACCAGACGACAGAAGATACGAGCATAAAGACTAGCAATACACCAAGGAACCACATGTAGAAAAAGGCAAATGATCCTTCTGCTGGTTTCACTTTATTACAGTCTAAACTGGGGATACACTGGCAGGTATACTGGCTGGTAAATTTATCGACCAAAATATATGGGGTGCCCATCTGCCAGTGTGTACCAGCAATATGTCTGTGAACGACATCGTTCACAGACATATCGCGTTGGTTGTGCTGCACAGCCGATGCCCAATGTATCTGCAAATATATTGGGGCATCGTGCTGTGTATACGGGCAGTCAGCCAATGGCCAGCATTACACTTGCAGTGGCAGCACACAGAACACAGATGATGGTGTGTATGAACAACCATCATCTGCAGATATATCTGTTTAGTGTGTAGCCAGCATAAGTAGAAAGCTGTTTCAGTACTATTGATTTCACTGTTAAAATATATGTTAAAGCAATCATCCTACATAAAAACTTTTCTTGGAGACTTTTAATCAACCGAGATGATTGACAGCAAATTATTCTTTACGGTAAGAGCCATAAGGTTATTGATTCAATAAATAAATAGATGAAATACTAAGCAGTCTTAAGGTGGGTACACACTACTAGACTTTGTGCTCATGATGCAATATCGTGAGCGATTTCCCTTGAACTCTCCTCGGAACTCCACGATATGGTGCTAAAAAGTGTCCAATCTGACCAACGATTTAACGTGCGTCCTTAACGATTTCCAGTGTGTCGTATATACGAGATTGGCAGATCTTGCCTGCTGTAGGCAAGATCTGTAGATGCGATATACGACCCGTGTGTATCCGCATCGTGATCGTGAGTGGACACACGATTTGGATATACTGTATTTTACACAATTTGTCGTTCCGATGCATCGAAATCGGGCGAATCGTGCAAAATATCGTCTAGTGTGTACGCACCTTTAGCTTTATTCTTCAAACCAGGTCTTACCTGAGCCATTTATCACGTGTTTTCCATAGTCATTATGGAACTTAGCCTGGAGAGAGTATTCCTTCTGTAAAAAGAGCAAACATTGTATACATTAAATACTTTTCAGTTCATATAAAATTATATTATAGAGAGAATATTAATATTTGCATTGTGCTGTCTTTTTCAATGAAGACTATGAATTGTACCTGTCACCCTGAACATAATACAATAAGCACATAAGTCACACTTGCTGTTGTGCAGGAAATGCTTACGGTCTCTGGCCCTCATTCAGAGCCACTCGCTAGCGGCAGTACGCTCGTTCCGAGCAATGTTCGCACATCTGCGCATGCGTATGGATCGTTATACGCATGCGCGAACCAGTCAGTGCGGCCGAAATTCATGTGCTCGCAATATAGCGAATGCCTGCTATTTAGAGTGACAGAATGAGGCGTATGTGGGTGGTAACAGGGGAAGGTGCTTGAAAATGGGGAGTGGAGATCCGATCGCAGGCGTGCTTAAAGGTCAAAACGGGCGTTTTATGGGTGTGCATAATTAATACAGCAGCGTCATTGACCACGTCACTGGGTTATTTTATAGCCAGAACTGCTCGCAAGATTGTGGTAGCAAAAACCAACCACAAGAATAGCGAGCAGTTCATACGCTGGTCGATGTACTCGATTAATCTAATAAATAGCGGACATGACGTATGGTGCGAGCGGCCAGGGGGCGTTTTTAACAAATAACCGAGCGTATGTTTTGCTCGCTCGTTCAGTCTTAGAGGTGTGAACAGACTGCAATTTGCGAACGGATCATTTGAATAGCCACCCCTTGTTTTTGAACGAACGACCGCAAATAGCGAACGGCTCTGAATCAGGCCCTCTGTCACTACTCTCTATTGTCAAAACCGGGATGTAGCCATAATGTTGTCATTTACAATGTCGACATTCATAAAGTTGACACCACAATGTTGACAGTTATGAAGTCAACATTGTCGGAATGCTTTCATTGACCATGTCGGCATGTGCAGAATGTCAACATGTTCACAATGTCGACATCTGAAATGTCAACATTGTGCACGGACCAGAAGGGGAGGGTTAAGGTTAGGCTGCGGGAGGGGAGGTTAGGGTTAGGCACTAGGGGGAGCGTTAGGCTGTGGAAGGGGAGTTTAGAATTAGGAGCTAAGGGAGGGAAAGGGTTAGGCTGTGGGAGGGGAGGTTAGGCACCAGGGGAGGGTTATGGTTAGGCTGCGGCAGGGGAGGTTAGGGTTAGGGACTGGGAGAGGGATCCACTGAACGTCATCATGATGTCACCACCAGGAAGACATCAATGTCTGTCTGTCTTCCTATCAGGTTGCTTACTGTGGGAATTATATCTTAAATTTGGCAATGATCCCTATTATGCATATTTTAAGTTTGACATCATGCATTTAAAGTGCAAATGAATTAATCACTCCATATTTACATTATTATTTCAATAAGTTAAATTCATAAGATGTCAAACAAATATTCTTAAAATACTGACAACAGCATTTTGAACAAATTGATCATTAAATATGATCTCCAAATGATATATAGAATTTTTGAACAGTGTTGTAACTTGTAATACAGAGTGATTTAAATCCTCATTATACCATGTGAGATGCACTTTTCCATCTGCAATAAAAAAAAAACTTTGAAAATTTGGTATGGGAGCTGAGGCTGGAAAAGCGCCCGTGTGACACCACCCTAAGTCAATGTTTGCTTCCAAAACCTGATAGCTACCTTGATACTTTCACTGATACTATCTGCCCTGATAATGAATGTCACTATCTGCAATATCGCAAACCTCTTCATTGTCTACAGGAATCTGTTAATTATTAACTTGAGAACTAGCGGCCACAGCATATAAAGTAAATCAGAACTACAATATCAGTTTGCTGGATCTTGTGTTAACAATGCTCAGTATCTAGTCAGATATTGTATGTTAGGGGTTCATAACTATTTCAAGCAATGGCTTGCTCTCTACAGTGTGATGTTGTGTGAGTAGGGCATTAATGGAGAAGATAATTGTGTAATCTTCACCATTAACCCGTTCCTGCATAGCTGGGATACTTAAATCATGCGGAAACATTAGCTTCTGCATAATTTAAGTACAATTTTGCTTGCTGAATAGACCCCACAGCCCCTAAATTATTATTATTATGTTATAGAGAAGGTTGAAGACTGTGGGCCTAATTCAGACCCGCTCGCAAGCGCTGGGCGCTCGCAAGCGGGTCAATGTTGGCCCAGTGCTCATGATGGAGGCGGCTCCGTTGTGACCATGCGCGAGACCCGGATAGCAACGGGCAAGCCGTCGCTCTGGGTCTCGCTACAAAGGGGGCATGCTGTCAATAGTGAGTGACAACACGCCCCCTTTGGTGGGCGTGCCGGGGGCGTGGCTGCCCAGATGGAGGCGTTCCCATGGGAACGCCTACCGTCTGAGGCCGGCCCCACTGACATCACAAGTGATGTCAGTGGGAGTGCTCTCGGCTCTGATAGAGCCGAAAGCACTCCAGGGCTTGCGGCAACGAGACCCTACCACAAGGGTCTCGTCGCAAGCTCGATGGTCACCCACAGCTAAAATGAAGGACGGCCCTGATTCAGAGCGAGTGCTCTGTCAGAGCGTCCGGCTCTGAATCAGGGCCTGTGTTCAGTGTATCTTGCATCTAAAGCTGGGTACACACTGGAGCGATATCGGCCTGATATGTTGTTTCCGGCCACATCGGAACAACATATTGTCCGGATCGTTCAGTGTGTATGTCCAGTCTGCGCTTTTCTGCGTTCGTTATCGATATCTTCCAGTTGACCGTGCTGCACAGCCAGCCAGATTATATTGCATGCAGCGCTTTGCAAGGCAATGAAGGACGGAAAGAGGGATTGTTCCGTCATTGATTACATCGTACTGATGTGTACCGCAAATACGATATGGCAATCCGTCAGCTAACCTATCGTCCAGGTACACATCACTCTAGTGTGTACCCAGCTTAATAGTAGCTGTGATGTCACTTTAGCATTATACATGTTCTAAAGAAATAGTTCACATCCCATCACTCTGGTGATTCATTTAAGCCATAAAAGAAGCTAAGCCAAGCGATATTAAAGCAGAGAAACAGAAAAGTTTAACTGAAACAAAGGTTTGGTTTCAAAGTGCCAGGAGGTTCTACTGTTTTACATTTACACTTTTGCACATTGCGTCTCTTCAGATTTTTTTGCCTCTACGCTCTCCTAGCACTTCTGGTTTGCAGAGACGTTTCTCGAGCTGTCAACTGCATGTTCTACTCTACATAAGGTCCAATGAAGAACATGGCATGTTTTGCATTTAATATCATTGACATGTTACATTTCCAGGTCAAACCCAGAGAGAAGCGGCAGCTTCTAAAATTTGCGATCGGCAGTGATAGAAAATCATTATTTAAGCGAGGTTATGATAAATAGACCACTTCATTTTTATTGAGTGCACACACAGTAAGTAGGGTAGAGGTAATATTTATTTAAAGAAAAAGAAAATGCTGGGAGTGCTATCAGATGAGAATGAATCTAATTTAATTAATGCAAATAATCATAAAAAGCATAAAAACAAAGCTCTGATTAGAGCAAAGACATACATACAGTATAACAATGTATCATAAAACATATAAAATATAGACCAGTGACACTTGCAGTCAAATGGGTAATTCATCAATGTTACAGATAAATATAACAAACTGTTGCCTTGTGTCTAGAATTAATAAATTGCATAAAAAAATAGTTTAAGCAGGTAAACGTTATTAAAAATATATACATTAGTCTCCGGATAGCAGTTCAATGGACTCAAAAATGGAAGATCTTGCCGTACACAATTTAGAAATAGAGTTTCAAGAATCCACTGCTATTCATTTAACTTGAGTTATTTATCGTATATTTCCTAAATATAAAAAGTTTCAAAGCACAAAAACAATTGCTTTGAAGCACGAAGCAGAAGAAAAGAAAAAATAGGCTGCAAAATAACAAATTATTATGGTTAGGGGATGTTTTAACAATTCCAAAGTAGTGTGTAAATTACAGATTGGTGAAAAGGGTCTCATTGTATTCATAGGGGGGACACTTGGGTTCCAACTCGGAGACTAGGCCTCTGCTCACTAACTGATTGTGATTTGTGACAGTATGGAACCTTGTGCAGTCTGTTCAGATTAATGAGTCAAGTGAAGCAAATCTGTGCTGCTCTCTGAGTACACATATTGCTGTCATCACAAGTCACTGCTAATATGGAGACATCTGTAATGCCTCTTCTCATTAACACTATCCCTGCCGGAGCCACCAGGTGGCCGCGTGGGTTATCCATGGAACGGCCGCATGACTCACAATGAACAGAAACTGAGTCTCATCATAATTCTCTGATGAACTTCTTATTCTCATTAGAATTAATAATGCTTTGCTGAGCTTTATTCTTTTGATATAAATTAGTTTGTCATTCACCATATGTACTTTACGGGATGAGACAGAATATGAAGAGATTACTTGTTTTGAACTCACTGAGGGTCATTGATCAAAAGAAAAAAAAAAATTCCCATGTAGCGCTTCTGTTGCTTTGTGACATCATCTAAATACGGCGATAACTATCGGGGCCCAGTTTGGCCCATAAGGGGGCTGCTTTTGCTATCAAAAATAGAGGGACTCCTCCAAACGTTCAATCCATAGTTAATTTTTTGCGGGAATCATCCAAAAATGGGCGTTCTTGAAAGATTTCCTGCAAAGTACTGTTAATAAATAGTACAGATGCATTTGGTGCTGCTGGAAACCAAACACTCTCGAACTTTGGGGTTTCGAGTCGAATCTAGTCCCGGCTCGGGTCACTTTGGGGGTTTCGAGTAGAAGATAGTTCTGGCTTGGGTCTCCCGAAAGTCAGATCTCGGTTCTAAAAAACAGATCTCGCATCTTTTGGATTGCGTGTAAGTGCCTCCCTCGTGATTTCAGGTGCCAAAATTGGTCAAAATTGACTGGAAATGAATGTTATTGATGCTGATAATACTATAAGAACACAAAAAAATCCAAAATCAAACTAAAACACTTGAGGGTGGTTTTGCCAAAACCAAAACAAGACAATGATTTAGAACCAAAACCCAAAAATGGGGCCTGCGCACATCTCTAATAACTAAGCCCATCTATCTTTTGATGAAGTTTGGTAAATGAGGAAGTTCATAGCAAAAACACAATATATTTCTTGCAACAAAATATAAACAAAAAAAAAAATAAGAGTTTGAACCATTGCAGAGAGCACATTCATGGAGGTGTTACACGTGATCAGGTTGCCAATGAGCCTAATCCCCCATTCCGGCAAAAATACAGCTTTTCTGTGGGATATCAGGAGGTGCTGGTAATTAATCGTCATCCTATACTTTTAAGGTGTCATTTGTACCCACCAGGTCTGTTTGATGAAGGTAATCAGATATGAGAATAGATACCTGTGTACATTTTTTTTTTAAACACAGCTGTGACAGACTAGAATAGTGACAATGCCCTGAATACAGCAACAGTAGATGCATTGCCATTGTAAGGGTGACATTTCTAAAAACTGAACTACAGTATGTGTATATTAATCCAGATTCCTCGTGCCCTCCCATCATTTCATGTTTTCTGGATTACTTTAATCACATACAGGTGACCTACTGGCATATTTATTATCAGGACTTCGTCCCAATAACTCTAATTTCTTATCCTGGCAATAAGACATCAAATATCGCCCGAATTTAACAAAATTCACACCCAGGGACAGAGTTTCTTGGAGGAGTCCGTCCCTGCTATGTGTAAAAGTAAAGTGGTCACTAATGCAATCACTTTACCTACGGGTTTGAGACCCGACTGTGCTACTGTGCATGCGTGGTCCTCATGCGCAAGCGTCCATTGCTGGGGATGGATCCTAAGGAATTGAACTCATGACCTCAGGGATGTGAAGCAGTAAATACTAACCACTGCGTCAATCATGCTGTCCCATGATAATTTTATAGGGGGTCATTTACAAAAGCAGGAAAGTCAACAGCGCTAAAATCCATTCTTTTTTTTATGAGCTCACACATCTATTTTACTGTGAATCTGCCTGGTCTTATGGCGTCATATACTGTAGTGATGAACACAGCAAAGCGCTATTGATAGCAGAGAGAAAGGTCTTAAAAATGCATTATATGATATAAACTAGTGTGTTACTGTTTGTTCTAATGGAATGAATTGAAAAGTCCAAATATATGCATGTTATGCATTGTTTGCTGATAGTTTCCATTAATATGCTTTAGGTTTATTTGAGTGACTCTCGGGATAAACTATACCTGACATTCAGCTTCTAAACTGACTTTGTTGTCTTCATTGCTAAATAGTAGACGTTAAAAAAGTAAGAGAGACAAACAGCCTTTGTGTTTCTCCACTGCTCCCTGAAGTCGATTCACAGAGACAATCTGGTTGCTAGGAGATTTCTCATGAATAAGTGCAAGCTCCATGTGGTATGGAAACTCCGTCATTTATTAACAAATTACAGCAAAGAGAGAGAAAAAATAAAACATTTAGGGTATATTGCCCTATAGTATAGAGATATGCAGCATATTCTTTATTATGGAATGCAACAAAATAGCTCATACCAAGGACTTATACAGGCTTCTCAAAAAGAAAGAAAGGTCATTAAACTTTTTTTCAGGGATGTTTACTAAGGTATATTGCATCCTGACTATAGAAGAGCAAGTTGGATTTCATTCAAACACAGGACACTGTTCATTTATTCCACTTACAAATTGGCTGATTTGGCCACTCACTTGGGTTATTCCAGGATACGCGTTTCGTTAAAATACTGTAATGAGGAAATAGGATGATTCGGAATTAGAACTAATCTTATCTGATTTGTTTACTTCTATACTAGGGATGTGCAGGCTCGGATAGGTTCGAGTTTGCACGTTGAGTTCGGATTTTTCCCTCCAAAAAAACGGAACTCAGAAAGAGGCTAAACGTCATCTTACATGGACGAACATCATCATTCCTGGACAAAAGTCCAGGAATGATGATGTTCGTCCATGCAAGATGATGTTTTGCCTCTTTCTGAGTTCCGTTTTTTTGGAGGGAAAAATCCGATCTCAACGTGCAAACTCGAACTTATCCGAGCCTGCACATCCCTATTCTATACCTGTTAAATATTCTTGAAGCAATTATATTTATGGGATAATGCTGTTATTACTGTAAATGATATGGATATTAGAAGTAACTGGGGAGTTTAGGGAACAGATGAAACCAGTAGGCTAGCTGCTTCTGATTAGTTCATTGTGGATTTACCACTCCAACTGATACTATTTGAATATTCAGTGTCACAGCTATATTATATCATGTTGTGGCCACCTATTCACATTATATACAGTAATTTGCATTTCCACATTGACTATTGATTGAAAAAAAAAAGATTTTTATTTGAATATTAAAAGGGGAAAACAACAGACGTTGATTTTTAATTGAATTAGTATTTTAATTTGAGATTGTATTTAATTGAATTTAAATGGAACTAACAACCATTGAAGCAATAGTTTCTCTTGTGCATATGACACTTTGTTACAAATTGTATATTGCATACAACTAGTGTAATGCAACTTCATCATTTACACTATCGCAGGGGGCAAATATATACATTTTTAGGCCTGATGTATGCCTGGCACAAATACTACCAATTGTGAAATTGAGATGGTTGCATATTAAAATGGATCCAACTCAACATATGCACATACGGTACATTATATCATACCTGCCTGCTCTCCCGGAAGTTGCAGGAGGCTCCCGATTTTTAGGGTAGCCCTCCGCACCCCCGAAAGAGAAAGCAGATCTCCCACATTCTGCCCACTTCCTAGTGAAGTGAGCAGGATGGGGAGATTTTACAGGGAATATGTCATTCAGCCCCGCTCCTCCTCACTAACCCACAAATTGTGGATTCTCCCTTACAAGAGATGGGCACTAATGATGTCTATAGTCTGGCCCTGCCCCCCGAAGCTGACAGGAGCATATCCTCTCCGGGAGGATTTTTTGAAAGTCGGTAAGTATGCATTATATATGCTTTCTTTAACTTGCATTTTTCCCCAGTTACACTGGGCACAAATATATCTGAATGGGAAACCATTATGTACTGGTCCTTATACATACTGGGCCTGATTCAGACCCACTCGCGAGCGGCTGTCCGCTCGCAAGTGGGTCGATGTTCTGGACTGAGCATGCGCATGACGGAGGGAGCTCCGTCGTGCGCATGCGCCAGACGCGACGAGCGAAGGAAAGTCCTTCGCTCGTTGTGTCCGATCAAAGGGGGCGTGCTGTCAATGTTGATTGACAGCACGCCCCCTTTGGTAGGCGTGCCTCCCTGACGGGGGCGTTCCCACGGGAACGCCTCCCGTCAAAAGCCGGCCCACTGACATCACTAGTGATGTCAGTGGGAGTGATTTTGGCTCTGATAGAGCCAAGATCACTCCGGAGCTTGCGGTTGAAAACCTCAACCGCAGGCTCCGGCTCTCAATTTCGATGGTCGCGATGGTCTCGACCATCGCGGCCATCAAAATGCACGCTCGTATAGCCTGTGGGTGGTGACCCACAGCTATACGAGCGTCCAGGAGGACACTCCATTTTCATGGAGGCCGGCCCTCATTCAGAGCGTGCGCTCTGCTCAGAGCGTACGGCTCTGAATGAGGGCCCCTGTACTGTAGTTACTTGTGTGTAATACTATAAACCTTCTATCGGATGAGGTGTTGTCATGTGTGCAAACCACTTATCATACTAACATAAAATAAAGACACTGAGACGTGGATTTGGCAGATAACTTGATGGCGATTTATTGGAGAAATTAATATTATTTATTAATTCTTAAATTAATTAAGGATGTATGGTGGCAAAGAAAGGACGGCCAGAAATCAGCCAGATCTGCTATGCCCACACACAAACAACAAAAGACATAGCAGGCGTAGATCGCCCAGAGTGCATACACATAACCATGTAAACCATGTCAAACACAAAAGGTAACGCTCACCCTCTAACTTGACTACCCACCCGTTTAGGTGATGATACTGCCCCCCGTTAGGTTGGTACAGCCAACTACCAGTCAACGAAGGGAGCGCCCTTAAATCATAATTGCACCTGGACTGGTGAACTGCCGTTCTTTCCCGCCACAGCAAGGTTCAGCTTATAGAACCGCCGCACCGCCACCATACCAAGTACTACCCCAATAACGCCAACTCCTCAAAAAGATCCCCAATAAACAATGACACACCCTCCTCTGTTAAATGAACTCCATCAGGTCTATACATATAACTAAATCGAAATTGAATGTTATTATGGTAAATGAAACGGCCATAATTGGCCATCACAAATTTGGCAACTGCGAAATTAAGTTTCTTCCTAGCTTCGTCATTAGCAGGAAAACTCCTAACCCCACGCCAGACCTGTCGAGGTACAATGCAAGACCAAATTAATTTACACAAGGGCCAGGCCGATAGCACCCTCGCCAAATCGTTGACAATATCAACTCGTAATTCTACAGTGGACCTCTGCCCTAAGTCGTTGCCTCCTAAATAAGCCACCAAAATACGTGGCCTACCAAAAAGCCTTGCATACTCTAACAGTTTAGGACAAAAGGAATGCCATCTCATACCTCTGGAACCTATCCAACGGACCCTAGCTGAATATTCAAAAATTGGAGCTTGATCTGAACTCAAACCTAGCAGCCCAGAAAATATATGAGTGGCCTATAACCCAAATGTCCTGCGTGTCAAAGAGTAATCCTAAAGGTGGAGGAAAGCAGTAAATAAAAAATTAGTAATTGTCATAAAACAATAAAATTTTATGGTGTATTAGTGGGATCTGATAGAACATAAGTGAGTATCTGCCAAAAAGAAAAATTTTCTATTGGTCGCCGACTTTACTATTTGAAGTGGCTGAGACAAACAGAAGACACAAAGGGGAAGAATGGGTGGGGGGGAATTGGGAAAAAACAGGTGAACTCGGCAAGAGGTAAAATAAAAACCTGCTGAGGGATGGACTATGGCCTAATTAAATGATTGAGAATAGCCGAATTGAATCCGTCAGTTCAGGTAAAAATTGTAAAATCCCTCAAGACTCCCATTGCCAGCAATGGCGAGTAGCTAATCCCGAGTAGGACGGACAGGGGTAACAGACAAGACAGGACAGTACATGAGACAAGACAAAAACCAGGCAAGCATAAAATATAAACGTAACCGGAACAGACTGTGAAATGACTTTAAACAAAGGGCCTTCATGCCTAGGTCGAATGTAACCTTTATAACTATCCGATTTCCAATGTCCTAGGGCCTTAATTTCTGATGCCGAGAAACCCGCAGCTGCCGCCGAAGTTGCGGCTCCGATCAGAAACGAGTGTGTACCAAAATCTTGAGGCGGGAGGCCTAAAACTGATACACACCTCTTCAAAAACCAACCAAACTGGTATTTGGTAAGCGGAGTCCTGTCCATATGCATGAGTCATGAACCAGGAACATCCGGCCGCAATAACTCATACCGCATAGCTAGTGCCACGGGGCAGATCTGTTCGTCCCTAGATGGACCCAACGAGATCCACCTACCCCTACCAGTCTGGTCGGTCTTCGACTGCCGAATCCTACAGAGAACAGACCTCTCACTGACCAGGATATCCGAGAGGAGCATGGCGGCATCAACCCATTTGGATGATGCCACCAGCTCCGATACCCTCAAGGTGCCGTGAAAAGCCTCCGAAAACACCACTTGAATCAGGACAGCCTCATACGCAGTAAGAGCCACTCCGAGAACCGCCCCTAATACTGCCGGAAGCAGATGAGCGTCCACAGGTCTCCTACGGTCAGCTACTGGCCGGGAGACCCGTGCCCAACCCTTTAAAGCCTTCACTATCAGAAAACTTTTAGTAAAGTCAGGTTGGCCCTTCAATTTACAATAAAATGCAATGCCCCCAAAGAGCGCGGAACAGAAGCCCTGGATCTGCCAGCCAAACGGAGACTCCAAATAAAAGAAAGCATCGAACGATGCTGACTCTTACCTGCCTGTTTGCTGCTACGGGAATAATCTTCCCATTCATTCCATGCCTGCCGATATGCTCGCAACGTGGAGGGGGCTAAAGACTGTTCTGCTTAGCCCTCCATGCCGGCTCGATCACCTGCCAAACATAAGAGGGGCAAAGCACAACGTCAGCACCAGGGCCACAGATCGGGACCTAGCCCACTGGAAACGTGATAACGCATCGTCTATCTCATTCTCCACCCCAGGAACGTGTCTTGCCTTAAACATGATGTTACAGCGCAAACATGTGAGCACAGCTGCGCTAGCAAGCGCAAAACCAGCAGGGAAGCCGCATGTTGCTGATTGTATCGCATGGACCATGCCCAGGTTGTCCCACCTGATAATGATGCTGCGATTGCGTAACCATTCCCCCCAGATTTCCAAGGAAACCATTATGGGAAAGAGTTTGAGAAGGAGTAAGTCCTTAGTCAAACCCTTTCCCACCCATTCTTCCAGCCAACGGCCAACGCACTAGGAGCCATCAAGGTAACATCCGAACCCCGTGGTGCCTGCTGCGTCGGTGAACAGCTGCAGCTGCAAATTGTCAGCGACTGGAGACATCCACAACCGAACGCCATTAAAATCCCGAAGAAACGAGACCCAGACAGAGAGGTCCTGCTTAATCTCTGAGGATAAACGTAGCAAATGTCTCGGTTAGTGACACCAGCCGTGGCCCTTTCCAATTTACGTGAAAAAGCTCTGCCCATTGGAATTACTTTACAGGCCCAGGAGGGATTGCGCCTGCCGCAGGGTAATTCTACTGGAAGCCGTGCATTCCGCTATGGCATTACTTGACAGGCTTATCGAGAGGAATGCGACAAGAACCCACCGAGGTACAGATCTCGATACCCAGGAATGACAAGGGGAAGGGCCCTCCGTTTTGTCCACAGCAACGGGAACTCCAAATGAAAAAACAGCGCTCGTAAAGAAAACAAAAGATAACTGCATCTGCCTGAACCGGAAGGGCCGACACACAGAAAGTCATCGAGATAGTGGGCTATTCCATGACTACCGCAAAAATTAAATAAATAAATTCCGCGCACCAGTGTAGGAAGGTGCTAAAATGCTCGAAAAACGCACAGGACACAGAACACCCCATAGGCAAGCATTTGTCTATGCAATATCCGTTGTCCAAGCTAAAAACCCATAAACTGGAATGACTCTGGGTGCAAAGGAAGTAGACGAAAAGCTGACTCAACATCTATCTTAGCCATCAGTGCGCCCGGACCATAACACCTAATGACGTCCAAAGCATCGTCAAAAGACTGGTACACCACCGAGGAAACCTCAACTGGTATGGCATAATTTACTGACGAGCCTGGCGGATAAGACAGATGTTGCATGAGCCCTTATTTTCCTGGAATTTTCTTGGGAACCACTCCCACCGGGGAATTCACAAGATCCCTAATGGGGGTTCTGCAAAAGGCCCAGCAATGCGCCTGCGCTAACCTCGCCAGCCACTTTTTCCCTAAGAATGTGAGGCAATTCAAAGGCAGACTTCAAATTTCTAGGCGAATATGTGTCGACATCCCTGCAAATAAGTAAACGAAAACCAAAACTGAAGCCTTTTAACGAAAATTCTGCGTCCTGCAGAACCGGGTACCAACTCAACCATTTTGCTATCGCTGTGACACGGACAGGGGATGGAACTTTACTTAGCACTTGTGCCTTTTGCTGGCTGTGCAGGCTGCTGCTGGGCACCCCCCTTGGAACACTTGGCAACTGGGTGATTGCCACCACATCGCAAGCAGAGGTGACGAAAACGACATTTTAATGTGGAATTATTAAAGGCGAAGCATTTTCCCCAGACGCCTGCTGTTAGCCCTGACGAACTGAACTAGCTGCTTTGCACGCGTTGTACCCCTCATAGGCAGGACGCGAAGGCTGCGTGACCTCCAGCAATGTATATTTGTCGAAGTAGGAGCATAGCTGAGAATGGAGCTTCCCGGTGATAGCTGCTTGGGGCAGTGATTGCAATAATAAGCTGTGCACCCTGTAGAAATTCACTGTAGCACATGTATTCTGTCTATTTTGTAAGTTAAATGCTCAGAATACAGTATATAATACAATCTCCTCTATTATTCAAAGGAGATAAAAGCTAGATCTTAGGTGCTATAGATAAATAAAGCAGTGTCAAAGCCATTACCCCTTACTGTCATATAACGCATCACTAAAGCATTCTATTCCCCCAATGATACCTCAATGCCCAGCATAATACTGACACTGTTTGCTGCAACTGTTTTCTACCATTAAGAGGGCATAATCAGCACTTAGACCATCTATAAAATACATCATACGAATGTACTGAATGATATAATTCTGGCATATACAGGACCAGCAAACACAGTAAGTAATTATATGTAGAAGTAGAGCCATCCTGTCTGAGCTGAATCTTTTTATTTCATGTGCCGGCTCCTTTACAGATCATATGAGCAAGTTGGGGAATCTGGGAGAGGGCAGAAAAAGAAACCATGCACTGTCCTGGAAACAGATGCACAGATTGGTCCCCCTATGTACTGGATGGTGTATTATCCAGTATTAATAATTGATCCAATAGGTGATCCATATCAGTGCACCCCGTACAGTGCATGTTTTCCAGATCTAGTTGGTGCACAACAATATTCATTACTGGCTTTTTAACTTTTTCTACTGGCTGACACATTTAAAAGATCAACAGGGACTGTAGTGCTAGTTATTTCATTTGTGACACTGAGGGGATCCTAAAAAACATGCAACTTTAGTATTATATGCTATTTCTATTGTAGTCATCATGGTGTGGGCTGAGGGGGGGTTCAGGCAAGGCACTCATAAACCCCTCCTGCATTTGCCTATGGTGCTGGCCATTGCAGCCACAAAGATAATATTGACCAGGGGCATTAAGGACTAAAGGGAAGCACCCCTCCCCCACACTGGCACACCTTCCACAAAGCTGCTGCAGCCTGAGGGGGGATAGAACTATCAATAGGGGAACCACACCTGCAGCTCCTAATAACATGGGGACACTGTGGAGCCAGGGACCAGGGTCTGGGGAGGCTCATTACTAGGCAGGACATAGCTACACCCACCCCCAGCAGAACAAGAAATCAGAAAAGACACTGATTGAGGACAGAAAGGAAAAGTAAAAGCAATGATATGAAGTAAATGAAAAGAGACTAAATACAATAAGGAAAAGGAGGAGAGAAGAAGAGAAGAAGGAGAAGCACTAAGAGAGTTTTATTAAGGAAAATGACAACTGACAAAATGCACTTCCCTGTCCTGGAGCAATCTGGAACCAAGAGGCTTTGGCCCTCACTTCTAGCCCCTTATATAATGTCTCTATTGAAAACCCGCCCCTGCTAACGATAGGCTAACTCTAAACAGTAATTTGCATACATGCCGGCCCCCATCCTAGAGGTTTAACACACCTCTTTTCTTATGCAATCTTTCGGTTTCACTTCTATTTATTTTATGTATTTATTCATAATTTACTTTACTATTAAAATGATAACTACCCTCAAAATAGATTTTAAGCTTGTGAGCAGGGCCCTCTTACCTCTTTGGATGTCATTACCCACACTTGTTTTGTTACTGTTTTGTTCCCAATTGTAAAGCGCACAGGAATATGTTGGCGCTATGTAAGTAACTGTTAATAAACAAAAAAGGTTCCGCTTGCCAACTCTTAGCTCATGTTTAGTTTGGGGTATGGGGAAATAAATCTGACCTTGCCCGACTGTAAACCCCTAAAAAAGGATGAAAAATATATTTATATTAATATATATGTGCAGATATTCTCAGTCTCGGTCTCTGAGAGGGGGCAGCCAGTTGGCATTGTAGGGGGCGTGGCGGCAGCAATGGTGGGTGGTGCGGGGGTGCGGTGGCTCGATTGCATCCCCGCACCCCACTATACAGTTCTGAGATTTCTGGCATTGTAAAGCAGGAAGCGTGGCTATGATTATGCTATTTAGCACAAATGGTGTCATCAGTCCCCTCCAGACCACCCACTTTCTACAGGTAAGCGGGGGCGGAGGCAAGTGGGAGGTGCGGGGGTTGGTGGCCAGTCCAGGAGACTTGCCATCTCTTTTTTGGGAGCTTCCCGCCACTGTGGGAGAGTCGGCAAGTATGTATTTGACTGTATGTTCAACCAATCCTTAGTTGCAATGTGGGACATGACTTTTATTTTTATATAAACGTATAAATACCCCAGCAAAAGTAATTTAATAAATCTAATAAGGAAACCTAACAAACTGGACTGCTAATCTACTTCTGGAACTCCACTGAACTGCACTGGTGGTCTTTCTACATCAATGGTAGTCAACTTTAGAAATGACTAAGTCTATAATGGACATCCCGTGAGCTGCTCGCAACATCAGAGGTCATCAACAGCCATATCAGTAGGTTCCAGAGGTTCTCACACTTGTCTGGCCAGTATTACAGTGTGGGCTCAATGTTTGTTTGATATGGAAGGGGACTGTCAGTGCTGATTACTTTTCATTCACCTTGAAGTGTAAAATAGAAGAAATAGACTGTTGAACCTGTAACAAAGGTGCTGTCGGAAACAATGCATTGTGCGAACTAATTAACATTGCAGTGGGGTAATATGGAGCTGGAATGGGTGGATATTGCGCTGTTATCTATATCCATTACTTTATTAACAGAACATTTAGAACAAGCTACAGTATGTAAATTGTGGTATTTTTAAAATCTTCTATATCTCGCTAGTCTTGGAGGAGTGAGTCTGAACATGTACGTTGCGAATAATTAATGCTGCATAAGGACAAGCACATAGGGTGTGATTCAGCACTGGATGGAATTGCAAAGCTGTATGCAAGCGTTGCAATTCTGTCCTTACTATTATGTTAATGCAGCAGGAGGCCTCCTGCATACATTAATGATCAGAGCTGTGTCTACAGACGCAATATCGTATCATCTGCGTGCTCCGTATCCGGCTGAGTGACCATGGGGTCATGCAGGCCGGCTATGGCAGTTGTCCCAAAGAGGCCAGGAATTCTCTTTCTGCCGACGGTGATCCTGGTCTTTTTTCCTACCCCCCAACGGCGGCAACAAGTCTCCGTTCTGGGAAATGCAGGCAGTCGCCACCCCCTCCCAGCCTCCAACGCTCTGCGTCCAATCGCGCTGGACACATTCTGCACAGGCACAGAAAGGGTCCTGCGTGACTATCGGTAAACTGCATTCAGTAGCGCACGGCTGAATGAGGTCCATATATAATTTTCTATAATGTATCCATCAGGGACAATGGAGCTGATTCAGACCTGCTCGTTAGGATGCGATCGCTCGCAGCTGGCCGATATTTGCATTCTGCACATGCGTATGCATCGTAATGCACGTGCACGAACCACTGCGAAAGATCAGGAAGCGCTCTCTCGCCCAGCATAGACAGCCCAGTTGATTGAATGACAGGAGAGGCCGTTTGTAAGTGGTAACAGGGGCGGGCCACTAGAAACGGGGGAGTGGAGGTGCGAACGCAGACGTGCCTGAGCGTCTCAACACCGTTTCAGAGGCGTACATAATTAACAGGCGTCATAGTATACGTCACCTGGTTGAATTTAACACTGCAGTGATCGCAGTGCTTGCGGCAGGGTATAGTGTACCTCAAGCGCTGCGAACACATCCGATGGTGCTCGATGTACCGATGGTTTAATGCACTATTAGGAGATGATGTGCGCAAGTGGGCTTCTTATGAATGGCTGGTGGGCATCTGCATACACAAAGTGATCGCACGCCGAGACATAGTGGGCGTGGCAATGGCTTGCTGTGCGATTGCCTGCCTTGCTGGGCATGCGCTGGATTTGCATACGCTGGGAGCGAGCGAACACATCTAGCGAGCGGGTCTGAATGAGCTGCATTGTTCCATAAAATTCTAGGGAGTCTATTTAATAAACTTAAAGAAGGCTTTTCTCCAGCATTTTAGCTATATAAAAGTCACAGCAGCCCCGTTTCACCTCACCGGGACTTGCCGTTATCGCTTGGCCTGTCCCGGCAGGAGTTCTCATATAAATACAGCGCGAAGAGCTGATAATTGTGAATTGGCGCCGCATATTTTTCTAAGTAGTGCCCTACAACTATTACTGTTAGTAACATGACATCTTCCACTCACATACTGTATATGTGTAGAATAGATAATTAAAGCTATCTTGCAGAACAACTTGAATCACAGAAAAATCGGTTAAAGTAAAACACACTGAATAACAGGACATACATTCCTGTATGAAGAAAGGGTAGCTTGATAGTAAAACATTGGATAGCTGGTTCTGCAGACAAAAGTGATAGTACCAATGCGTTGGGAGTGCTGAACTGTAAAATATATCAGGCTTTCTAAAGATGTTCCCATAATAAAGAACCTAATTACTAGCAGTCACTGCTAACCGTTATTAATCTCATGCATTGCCACCACTTACAGATTAACTGACATGTAATTATCTCCACTAATATATGGTAATGTGCTTTCAACAGAAATTCACAAAGCACTACCGCAAGGTATATCTGCTAACACTACACATATTACTGTCCAGGAGTAGCTATGCATATTTAAATATGTTTTATTGTATATAGTTCATATATCAAAACATTATTTCTCTGCAAATTTGCAATATGTTTTCAGCTTTGATACCTACCAGTTATATGACATAGACCTCACTGGTAACGATTACAATGGAACATTCTAGAAAGCACTATTAGGGGTATATACTGTATACTAAAGAGCAGGTTTTCAGAAGTTGAGTTGTTGAAATGAAAAGCAGAATCTGATTGGTTGCTATGGGCAACATCTCCACTACTAAAAACCCGCACTTTAGTAAATAGACCCCCTAAACTCAGGAAAGTGGGATAAATGTAATACTGCCAACAGAAAAAGAGTTCACAATCAGATGCAAAATAATGCAAAATAAAAATGGAGCGTTAAGTTATATGCTTAGGGGATTTCCATTTTGGATTACACACAGGGGCTGATTAAAAGTCGCACGCAAATCACGCGCAAAGTGTGCTCGGACATAAACACTAATCATCACCTATATATTGGGCGCTTGTGAAAAGAGATATTTGCACCAGTTCAACAGAGATTTCTGTATACAGGCGTGTCCTCATACACCTATCCTTTTTGCACCGTATGACGTGACCATCATGGGTAGAGATTCCCAAACTTTCATACTTTTTTATGAATTTAGCATCTTATTTGCATCATAGCTTCATCCATCATTGCTTTTACTATACTAGACACTGTGGATTAGTATATAGTTGTCACAAAGGATTTGGTACTATAAATAGGTTTTACTGAGGCCAGTAAAGTCACTAAGCATAAATATACATGGCGCGATGCATAGCATATTAATTGTTTTTGTCTTTTATTTTAAAAAGCAACAATCGCTACCAGTGGTGGCTCCAGAATTGAAATAGGGGAGCCACACCAACTGCCACTCCAAACGCTGCCAAACATCATCGGCTGTGACTCACTGGCAGTTGGTGTGGCTCCCCTATTTGAATTTTGGACTGCGCTGCAGCCCCACCACTGATCGCCACCTTAATATATGGCGTGATTCAGTGTTGTACGATAATGGACATCCGCCGGGAAGCGGCTTTCCAATACCATACAACTTATATTCTAATGCAGTAGAAGATGCCTGGTGTAAAGAGACGCCTCCTGACAGCATCGCAGATCAGAGTGCTGCGTCCTAAGACGCAGCATCGGATCTTCTGTGAGACCATTGGCAATCGTAGCCCTGAGGTTGCTCAGATTGGTCCTCGCAGCTCCATGGCTGAGGCCAGTAAGTCTGCATCGGGAAGACGCAGACCCTGCCCTCAGCACTCCCTGAAAACAGGGACGACACTCACCCTATTTTCCAGAACAATGGCCAGCCCCGCCTACAAATGGCTGCAGCCTGTTAGTCAAGCTGCGGCTTTGGGGAACTGCGAGAGATCTCGCAGTAGAAGACCGTCGCATGCGCAGAAAAATTTGTATTCACGACATTAGAAAAAAATTGGTATGGCGATTTACCATAACTTTGACTTCATAAATGCAGCAGTTTGTGACTCACTGAAATATTTGCTATAAAACCATCAATTTGACCAAATCACTGCTTGATAAATTAGGTAGCTCTGGCTTGCTAGACATAATTGTAAATAAAAAACACTGTAGAAAAATTGTGAGTGGGGGGGGGGGAATAAATATACTTGGGTAAGGAAAGCTTCAATATAACTGGTGAAACCATGCTCGACAACTTTCTGACTGCTCCCTCTGGGATTATTACAATGCCAAGATTATCGCAATTGTAATGTGGGGAGGGGGAGGGCCTACGATGATGTGATTCAGCTCGAATCACCTAATTTGCCGTCCAGACTGTCATCGTCACTAGGGAAGTGGTCAGCGTTGGATGGATTCGACCAGGCTCCAGGGAGACTTGCCCACTCTTCCATGTGGCCGGGAGTACCACCCGATTATTGGGACCCTCCCAGCCATTCCTTGATAGTAGCCAAGTATGGGTGAAACCCTGAACTCTTTCTCTGCTACAGATGGACTACGGACCTTGGAGTTACTCCAAATATGCAGATACCTACTGTGTTGCTGTCTGATTGCAGCCAATACTACTGGTAAACCGATCACTAAGATCTCTTCTCCTGGCCCCTGAGTTCTCCTTCCAGGAATGAAAAAATAATCTGATTATTGAGTAAATTCTGCCCCCGTGACATGAGAGATCCCAATACACAATGCTGGGCAAATCCAATAATGGACTGAGGGCCTGATTCAGACCCGCTCGCAAGCGCTATGCGCTCGCAAGTGGGTCGATTGTTAGGCAGTGCACTGCGCGTGTGCGAGCCCCGGAGTGAGCACATAAAGCACTCGCTCCGGCGCTCGCATCCAAAAGGGGCGGCTGTCGATGTTGCGGGGGGGTGGCTGGGCAAACGGAGGCGTTCCTGCAGGAACGCCTGCCGTTTGTGGGCGACCCTACTGACATCACTCGTGATGTCAGTAGGTGGACTTCCTGCTCTATTAGAGCAGAAAGTCCCCTGGGGCTTGCGGCAACGAGACCCTACCGCAAGGGTCTCGTCGCAAGCCCATTGTGACCACCACCTGGCTGCTCGCATAATCTGTGGGTGGTAACCCACAGCTATGCGAGTGGCCAAGAGGCCGCAACTAAAAAAAGAAGCACCCGCCCTGATTCAGAGTGAGCGCTCGCTTTTTGCGAGCGCCTCTGAATCAGGGCCAGAGTCCCAGACAGTACCTCTACGTCTGGAGGCGATCTTTAGTGGCGTTGATCCAGTAAACACTGCTGGGTAAGTCCAATAGTGGACCAAGTCCCACACTGTGACTCCAAAGGTCCCGGACTTGGAGACATAGGGCCTGATTCAGACCCACTCGCGAGCGGCTGTCCGCTCGCAAGTGGGTCGATGTTATGGACTGAGCATGCGCACGACGGAGGGAGCTCCGTCGTGCGCATGCGCCAGACGCGACGAGCGAAGGAAAGTCCTTCGCTCGTTGTGTCCGATCAAAGGGGGCGTGCTGTCAATGCTGATTGACAGCACGCCCCCTTTGGTGGGCGTGCCGGGGGCGTGCCTCCCTGACGGGGGCGTTCCCACGGGAACGCCTCCCGTCAGAAGCCGGCCCACTGACATCACTAGTGATGTCAGTGGGAGTGATTTTGGCTCTGATAGAGCCAAAATCACTCCGGAGCTTGCGGTTGAAAACCTCAACCGCAGGCTCCGGCTCGCAATTTCGATGGTCGCGATGGTCACGACCATCGCGGCCATCAAAATGCACGCTCGTATAGCCTGTGGGTGGTGACCCACAGCTATACGAGCGTCCAGGAGGACGCTCCATGAAAATGGAGCCCGGCCCTCATTCAGAGCGTGCGCTCTGCTCAGAGCGTACGGCTCTGAATGAGGGCCATAATCTTTGGTCACAGACTGTTGTCGGTATCCACAGCTGAGTAGTTCCAATTCTGCAAAGTACAGAATAAAAGATATGGAACAGGTATATGGATTTGTTGTACTGGTGGGACAGGTGCTTTTAACATTGCAGATAGGAATTATACACTGTAGGGGGTAAATTTACTATTACTAGTGATCCATTTTTAAACATGGAAAGAAACAATCAAAATCAGGAGTTTTTCAGAGGTCTTCAACCTTTAAGACAGTGTGGGCCACATTAAACAATTTAGCGAAGCCCGAGGGCCACTAAGCTATACTACGTATTTAGACTCTGCCCCCTCCTCGCACAATTATGTCCCATAACTGCGCCCTCCTACAATGTTTTTTTGGTCCCAGAATGGCCCCGCTCCTCCCACAATTATAATTATGCCCCATAACTGTCCCCCATTATGCAGTGCCCCCAGTAGTAGGCCCCCTTTGCAGTGCCCCCTGTAGTGCCCTATATAGTGCCACCAGTAGTAGTCCCTCCTACGCAGTGCCCCCAGTAGAGGTCCCCCCTAAGCAGTTCCCCCTAAGCAGTGCCCCCAGTAGTAGTCCTCCCTATGCAGTGCCCCTTATACAGTGCCCTCAATAGTAGTGCCCCCTATGCAGTGCCAGTGCCCCTTACATATATAGGACAAAGACACAAAAAAAAATAACACTTACCTGAATCTCCACTCCTGGGCCCACCGCTGTCCACTTGTCCATCCTCCTGGCTCGCTCTCCACTATGGGAGAGACGTCATGACGTCTCTTCATTTACCCACTGTGGTAGCCGGAAGGTGGAGCTCATGAGTGAGCTCCAGCCTGGCTCCGACTGTGGGTGCAGCAGCCAATTAGTGTCTGTCTGACACTCATTGGCTGCCAGCGATGTGTTTGTTACTGTGTATTGGGGACCGCACTCACTGCGGTCTGCACTACACTAACTGAAATTGATCTGGAGGGGGTGACATTAGGGTGTGCCTGCACACCATCGGTGGGCCACGGGTTGAAGACCCCGGGTGTATTTGATCGTTCCTGTCCTAGTGTAATCCCCGTGTTTCCTAGCAAGCAGCATGCATATATCAGTGAAATATGTGCAGGCTGCTTGTGTATGTGTGTGTTAGTAATTAAATGGTTAATTTTTTTTTATTCAAATGACGCGGCTGGCCGCCCCCAAGTGGGGGCTCCCCAGGCTTACCCTGAAGCCCAGGGCTTTTCCCCGCAAACCTGGGCTGTGTGTACTGGAGTAATAGTAGTGAAAATTGTTTTTACCATGGAACTACAGGTGCCAGCGTGCCTGCCTTTTTGCATTGTGGAACTACAAGTGCCAGCAGGCAGCCGGTACCCGTACTTCCACTGTAAAAAAAAAATAGTTAAAAAACCAAAAGACACACACTATAGTCAGTAAAGTTTTATTTCACACCTACCTACCACACTCACACGAACTTACCTGCTGCCCGACGATCGGTCCCTTCTCCAAGTAGAAATCCACTGGGTTACCTGTGAAAAAAGATCCTATACTCACCTCCGTCCTGACGCCGGTCTCCGTAGAATCCCCGGATCTTGGCAAAAAAACAAACGGCTGTAGTGATGTATGTGCTAACACATACATTGCTAACCGGCTAATGACGGGACACCCCTCGTGGCATCTGTCATTAGCTGGACCCGCCAGCCAACCAGCGGCCCCTTATTGTATTCCCGTGTAGGGAAAGTACTGCTCAGACGATGGTGTATTAATTTCTGACTGAATTTTCAGCTGCATTTTAACTGTGAAATCTGCCGTGAATAACTCTAAAGATACGGGAAATACTCCCGTGTTTCCCCGTAGTAAATACCCGTGTTTGAAAAAATGACCCAACACTACCGTACAGGCAATCTTGGATCAACACGAATCTTAGTAAATTTACCCCTAGGTGTTTTTTTTTTGTTAAATTTAAAGTGGCAATAAATGACTAAGAAATTAATAAACAGGCATTTTATGCACCCCTAAAAATAACGACCATTTATTAGCTAAAAAATAATTGATTTCTGTCATTCTAATTTTTTAACAACAGTTAAAAATATCAGCCATTTAGAAGCATTTAAGAGCACAAAATATTTGGCTTTTGTACTGCAATAAATATAGTATCTATAATGTTAACCAATATTATTTTCCTGGTTTTTTTAGGGTACAGGCTGATTTGTTTTTACATTAACCGTTGATTTTGGTAGAAAAAAATTACCGTGCCCATTTTTTTCAATTGGATAGCGTGAGAATCAGGAGGGCACATAGCCGTGGTAATTCAGCTTGATAGGTGCGCAAATTTCCTCTGCAAAAATCTTGCATCCATTTTAATATGCCCCTTATATACTTATTTTTTTAATATAACAGTAGAGGAGAATGTGAATATTTTGCAGAGATGTCACAAATCCAATGGATATCCTGCTGTCTCCAAGTCACTTGCAGGGTCTCAGGATCTTATTACCAGAAAGAACTCATGTTACCTCTCTAACAGACTTCCAAGGATGCCAGCCACTCGTACACCTAAGCTATTCAACTAGAAACTTCACATAGCTGGAAATAGCTCCCTGCATTATTTTATTCATAAATAAAAGAGTTTGACACAGGTGAATTATGTTCCCTACCTTCTCTTTTCCAACGCAAGTGACTTGATGCCAAAATGTCTCAACAATTCACACGGTTATGGTAGAGGGCACAAAAGTAATCTGTTATAGAGGCTTTATAAAATCTGGAAGTGTCCATAGAAATTATTTTTCATGTTATAATAAGCTTTTGTGGGGCTGTTTTAGAGAGTTTTGTGTATGTCTGTTTTGCGGACAGAACTTGCGATTTTTTTTCACTGCGTACACCTTGTAATCAAGCAGTCGCAACTTCATGCAGCAACAGGCATTTAAGAGTTGTACATATCTCAGTCACATCTCTACTGTACTTCCAGCTGAGTGGGTGTGATTGGATGACAATTGGACGTTTGCACATAGGATAAGGGTTCTGAGGGCATGTACTGTAGGTTGGAATTGTGGGCTATTCATAGTTGAGCAGACGCCGAAATCCTTCTGATTTCAGAAGCATCTCTAGTACCAAGGATAGGGCAGGTGCAAATGTATACTAATAGTGATGTGGGTTACTTTCACAGGTGAATGGATGGGTGCAGTGCGGCCACATACATCCTGGCAACTCTGTACAGAGATGAAAGGATCAGGAAGCTATTTACAGTACACGTGAGCTGTGTGCCTTCTGGCCAGCAATCTTAGCGTAGAACGTTGTGGCTGCCAAAATAAATGGTAATGTAAGTTCAACACCATTGGCTCCTGTGTGGGATGGGCCATGGTGCAGAATCTACAGCATTGGCTGTACAGTTTTTCTTTTAACGCTTAGGATTGGTGGCCTACAAAGCCCCAACCCCTTCTCTGATTGGCCCGCCATCAATGGGTGCAAACCATGGATGGTTTATCGTCAATATGGTTTTATGCCATCAATCTTAACCACCAATGGCACCATTGTTGGCTAACCCACTGATGGCCATCCCTACCGCAATTTTTAGTTTGCCATTCAGGGGAAGGCAGGCAGCTGCCAATTTTTTGGCTTGGAGTACAGTACATGTAAGTGGCCCAGGCTTTTCTAATAGTTAAATTGGTGTGATAAAAAACCATGGTAGTTTATCCAATGCGGGCAGCCTTTTATATAGTCAATGGAATATATGAAAACTGCTATGTGAAAGAGTGATTATTAAATACAATACAGACTTACCTGACATTGATGCAGACATTTCAAGTAACTGATATAAAAATGGCATATTAACAACTGATCCACAATAATTAGATAATCCTATTGATCAATATATAATGCAGTAAACCCTATAGTATAGAATGTCAGGATCATTCTCAGAACCAATATACAATGTAGAGAGAACCTCAATAAAGAGTATATAATACAGAGAATGAGCACTGGCCATTTACTTTCATCCCAATATCTGTCAGTTGTGTAAATGATTCCTTAAAACCTCAGACAAGGCCTCATCTACAAACCACCGACAGACATTGGGATTAAAATAAATGTCCAGAACTCATTAACCTCAAAGGAAATGTGAGTACAATGCATGAAGTATGGAAATTGGATTAAAAAAATGATCGAATTCAATGGATAAGCTGAAGGTACGGGCTGGCATGGGGCTACACACCGTGACCTCTGACGTCATGCTGCGCAAAGCCGGCCGGGCCGAGCAGCATATGAGAGAGTGGTACAGGTGCTCAGAGCTGCCCGGCATAAAAAAGACAACTAAACCGCAAAGAAAAACCCTGTGCTGACTAATCCCAAACCCCGGCAATTTTAGGCCAAAATCCAGGGATCCCGCCGATCCCAGTATTAGCTGATGAAGCAATATTGTTAATATTCCAATTCCTGCAGCACAGAGGGGTCAAGTTTTTTTTATTAACCATTCCCCATTATGGGCACAAGCCCTACGCCATTACAGTAGAAACCAATCCAGTCAGTCCAGCAGTAGGGTTGATTGATGATTTAGGGAGAGGTGGTGCATGATAAAGGGTGAAAGGTTGGACTTACCCTTTGCTATGCACTTTTCCACAGGGAACATTCCAAAAATATTTCTACCTCTCTGAACATCGAGGTTCACTTTTAGGTTGTAGAGGGTATTCTCAAGAGATGAATTCTGAATCTCTATGTGCACTCGGCCTGCCATTAAGACTTATCCACATTTTATGGTGTGCCTCAAATGCACTTAATATATATCAAGATTAAACCTTACATACTGTATGTATTACACACTTTTCAACAAACATGGTCCCACCAAATGACTAGGGCTGTCATGACGATTCGGTGCCTCAGTGTGGCCCCCTTTAGGCGCACACAGGTATGGCCTCGGCATAAGCAGTTACACTACAGCAACAAATTAATCCTAAACAATGGGAAACTAGTAACAGCATTAATATAAGTTTACTAATTTAACACATATGGGGCTTATTTAGTCATGTGAATGAAAAAAATTCTGCAAGTTGACAGGTTTTATCAAGTAGAAAGTTCAACACAATTTTCCATGCATAGTTTGACAATGATGATTAATGAGTGCGTACTGTACATTGCTGATTTCATGCCATGCCCTATGTGGTGCCTTGTTCAACAGTATAGTTTGCTTGCTACACTGTAGATTAATTATGTTAATAGAACACTTTGAGGCAAGTAACACAATTCATTTTGTACACTGTCAAAAATGATTTTGTGAATTCGGTATAAAAAATTGGAGTTGTCCCAAAAACATCCACAAATGTTACACAAACAGTAATGATTTTGTAACACATAAATTTTGTGGTCAAAATTTTTTTTTTCAATATAATGTCATAACAAAACAATGAAGCACAATTTTTTTTAAACAAAATTTGTTGTAACAAATAAATGTTATACTAAAGAAATTACAAGGCATAATCATAAAAACAAAATAAAATAATAAATTGTGCTTACAAAATAGATTAAATGAAGAAGATAATAACCCCAAAATGTGTTTACTAATTACAGCAGTTTACAAAATAAATTATCTTTCACTTTCCTCTCGTTGTATCGTCTGTATAAAAGCTGTAAGCATATATGATCGTTATTTTGTATGCTGGCTGGCATATAGAAGAAAAAAATGTGTCAAGATCATGAAGTAAGGTTGTTGCCACACAAAGATCTGAGCTCTGTGGCTATTCCACAAATACAGGTCTGCTTAGGATAAAATACTTAACTGGTTTGTGTCTTTAATTTAGTCATTTTATATTTGGTAAAATATAGTCATATATATTCTGGTGCCAATACATACAATTGTAGATAGTGCAGATTTCCCAGTCCAATTCATTCCTAGCAATTAGCTTAATTGTTATCAATTTTTATAGGCCCTGTAGAATTTTTTTATAGCATTTCAAATGTCATTTTCTGATTCATAAATATATATATATATATATATGTGTGTATTTGAAATTATTGTTTTGTGGCACAATAATATATCAGGATTACAAAGCAATTTCGTGACATGCAAAAGATAATTTTGCAATGTGCAAAAGATCTACTGTAACAAAATGATAGATATATAATTATTTATATCTCGGGAATTGTTTTTATGACACAGTACACAATATTAATTTGGTTAAAAAAATAATTTTAACAACACAAATTTTATTCTTGTTATACACAATTCAATATGTTGTTGTATAATTCGTATTCTCTCTCATTGAAGAATGGACCTTGAAGTACATCTGCAGCCTTAATTTGTTTACATTGTCCTCAAGTTGATCTGTATCCATTGGAAAGAAAGATATGACGTAAAACTTAAACCTAGGATCAAGTACGGTTGCCAAAATGTAGTGGTTTAATTTCAAGATGCTGACAACCCTTGGATCCTGGAGAAGCTAATAAAGGACTTGATGTACAAGTCCAACATACTCAGCAGAGTCTTTTTGTTTTCCCTCCTCCTTCAGTTTCTCGAGCTACTTTCCCAAAAGTCTAATTAGGGTAATCACCTGACTTAAGCTGGCGGAGTATGATCTCACTTTACAGGTGACTACTTCTAATGGTTTCAGCATCTTGCACAACATGGAAATTATTCTCCACTGAGCTGGACTAAGGTACAATCCTCCTCCTCTCCCTATGTCATGGCTTGTTGTGTAGGTTTGGATGGCTTGTTGCTGTTCCTCCATTTGCTGTAGTACATAAAGGGTGGAATTCCACCTTGTTACTACATCTTGCTTCAGTTGGTGGTATAGCAAATTGAACTTTTCTTGCAGCTGCTACAATCTTCAACATGCACATGCTGAATGCCGAAAATGTCCTGGAATTTTTCGGCCCACAGACAGCCTGTCCCTGTCATTTTTAAATTCTGCACCAACAAGTTGATTGTGTGAGCAAAACATGGGACGTGTTCGAATTCACCCAGCTGTAATGCTTTCATAATATTTGTGGCATTATCAGAAATGACAAATTCTGAGGAGAGTCCAAGCAGGGTAAGCCATTTTGCTATGACATCCCTTAATTTTTCTAACAGGTTGACACCGGTACTCCTGTTAGTGAAGCCGGTGATACAGAGAGCCTGCCTGGGAATGCAGGCATTTTGTGCCAATTACTGCTGCTGCTGCTGCTGAAGGCAATACACCCACCCAGTGGGCTGTCACAGTCATGTAATCTTTTGTTTTGGCCAGTACCGCTTGTCCACATATCTGTGGTTAAGCAGACAGTGGGTAGTTTTTAAAGTCCTAGTACAGGTGAGGAATTGTTTTTCTGGTAAAATGGAACTGAGATGACATTTGTTAGTGGGGACACAGGACCGCAGTTAACTGTCTAAACCAGATGCAGTCATGGCAAATATTGGATGCAGATCTAATACTAGCATAGCTGTCAGGGCTTCAGTGATCTGCTGTGCAACTGGAAGACAGCTGTCATACTTGCTTCCTCTTGCAAAGGATTGTTTAACAGTCAATTGTTTTTTTAAACTAGTACTAGTATTCTAGTATCCTTCTGGGATGAAGATCCACCCCCAGCAGCAGCAGTTCTAGTGCTCAAGTATTCCTCTGAGGAATCCTTAGGGGCGGACTCAGGACCTGATTCAGCAAGGAACGCACAGGAGACAAAGCACGCACTTGGCCGATGTTTTGCTCTGCGCATACATCGCAGTGTGCGTGCATGAACTAGCTATTGCGATGGGAACTGCAGAGGCTACGCAGACCCAGTGTACAGTGGTTGACAGGAAGTGCCATTGGAAGGTGGTGACAGGGGAATGGTCGGGCAATCGCAGGTGTGCCTGTGTGTTTGAACGGCATTTCAGGGAAGTGCATAATTAAGCCCTTGCGGCGACGGACGTAGCCTGAGGTCTAGTTGCACACAGGAAGCAGCACTAATCCTGAGTGAGGTCAGGTCAACCACTATTATGCTAATGTGTTCAATAGTTCTCAGTGTTACTGCTGTCTTGACAGGTATAGAGGACGCACGTTAAGAGAAGTGGGTGGTATTATGTAGTGATAGGCGTCTGCTTATTCTGCATGCCTATGCATTCATTAGCATATTCTCGCAGCGGACGGGTGCATGCGTCTGCATCCGTGCGTTCCTTGCTGAATGAGGCCCTCAGTTAGCTTTAGTAAATTGGATGCAGGATTAGCTCCAAGCATTAATAAGGAGATTGATGAAGAAGTTTTGTCGGTAGAGATTTGCATGTGCTGGGATCTAGCTGAGCGATAGGAGCTAACTGACGCTGGAATGCTTGTTGTTATTTCTTTAGCAGAATTTTAAGATTTTGCCAAAAAAAATTCATGAATACTCTGCAAATGATGTAAGAGGGAGGAGGTTCCTAGATGGTTAACGTCTCTACCTCTACTTACTTTGGCTTTACAAGTGCTACAGTATAGATGGCCTGACATTATTTATCAGGATTTGGGTAAAAATAATTCCACACGTAAGAGATGGATTTTTTAGTCTTATGCGAAGGCATGACAATGGCCTTCTTACCACAGGCAAGAATTGCTCCCACTGGTGCTTGACTAACGCAAACAACATCCTCATCATAGGCATCAGTTACACTACTTTCCCCCTCATCCTGTTACACTTCATCATTAGCATTCTCAATTTCTATGTCAGCATCTTTACTTGTGCTACTAATCCCAAAATTGGCACAGGGTGCAGAAATGGTGAAAGGAAGCTTCTCTATGTGTCCTGTATAGGAAAGGTCAGGCTCACACATACTCTACTCAGGGAATTGTGACATTTCTGAACACACAGGGCATGCTTCATTAGCTATTGCGATTGCAGCTTCATAATCGCACGCAGAGCTGCTGCGAAAATATGCAAATGTTTGCAATCACAATACTGTCTCAGCACAACATAAGGATGCCCACTTTCCTTTACTCACATCCGTAATACTGTGCAAGTCTGCAAAACCATCGGAAACATCAAGTACCATCGGAGCCTCATGCACAACTACAACAGGTCTGACCTTACTAACCTCATCTCACGCAGTGTAAGCTCAAGCTGCCCATCGCAATGCCTAATTTATGCACCACCCCAGAATGCTTACATCCTATCAATCACACTGCGATGGGTCTGCGCGGTGACTGTTATTGCAGTCTGATCGCAGTGAGACCTTCTCGCACTGTGATGCGTACACATGAACAGAACTGCACAATCGGCCGTCTGCATGCGTAATTGCAGTTGCGATCCGTAATGAATCAAACCCACAGTTTGTTCTTCTGCCACAGTGTATATTTCAGCACTGATTTTCCTGTCTTCATTTTTTTTGACACCTCTTCTAGACTCTGAGTGAGAAGGTCTTGCATCATCATGTGAGTCAGAAGAAGATGCCTGACTGACCGCAGTTGCAGAACCACCACTTACAAATGAAGGCCAAGGCCTGAGCCTTTCCTTGCCACTGCGTGTGGTGTATGGCATGTTGGCACCTGTATGTCTTTCTGCAGGAAACTTTCCCTTTATTAGAGGTGACTTTTTTCAGCAATGTAAAATATTGTTTTGAATTCAGATGCCCTGACTTAAACCCTCTATGCTGTTTTATCAATTGATCATTGTGATCCATATTGATGCACTTCACAGATAATATTAATTAAGGAGGTAGCATTTGACCTACTGACCGTTAGTGTTAGACTGTCTTAAACACAGTGTCACTGCAAGTTTTTTTTAACACACACTCATTTTTGTTAAATACCACATACAAGTAATAATATATAATATAGATGTTCCTGCACTATAAAAATAAAAAACAATGTTTTGCTGGCCCGGCCAGTATTTACTCTAAGGGAGTCAAGGACATGTGTGTGTCACTGCCCATCAAATAGTGTCGCTTTGAAGTTGAACATGAAAAGTGTTGAACTTGAACTTCCTCTACGGCTCTGCTGTCCTACACCTCCGGCGGTCATGTAACAAATGGTGCCTGAATCACCGTGGGAGGGATATATCAGATCCAAAGCACACAAGATCTGATGCCGGGATGACGACATTTTACTGTACCTCATTTTTGGAATCCGAAAATGGCGGGGAGATCCGAGCCGGGGCTCGGATCTGCTGGGATTAGGTAAATTCGGTTAGGTTCAGTTTCCTGGAAACCGAACCCGCTCATCTCCAGTTTTACTTATTTTCTAGTGATACTTTTAAGTTTTGAAGAATCTGCATTAGAAAGCACAAGGCATGGCTCCATGTGCCTGGCATTAACGGGTCATGCATGCCCAGAAGGGAGCCTGACTGGCCAATGATACTGTAAGTTGCTGCTAACTGCTGCTGGCCACTAAACAGCTCACCACAAAAAAGTTCTGAAGAGTGGCAACAGAAAGTAGGACTTTTGGGGTTATTTGACAAATAGACCCATCAGTCTCCATTCTCATGCTATTTGCATGCATTGCCCTTTGGTTGTCAAGGAATAGGACCGAAGTAGGTTGTCAGTTGTCACCTCCTTTTGAGTCATCATGACTGAAAGTCTCAGCTGTTCATGAGGACTCGTTAATCTACTCCATGAATACTGGAACTGAAGATTTCCGGACTGCATACCTTTTTCAGTGATGTTTCCTGTAATACTAACTCATCCAATGGAAACTAAAAATAAGCAGCGAGGGACTGTTGCTGGGTAACAGACCAAATAGAGCTAGTTAAGATAAAGTTATATTGCAACAAAACAACATTAAGGTAGGCTTGAAAGTGTTAATTGTTTTGTTAATATGGAGCTACAATAGTGTTGAATATAGTAATTAATTATGTGTGTGATTATCATAGGAGTTATCAGACTACGGCCTATTTATGAGGCCCATTTTTTATATAATTATGCAGAAACAGCAGTTTATGCATAATTTTATACATTCCCACTATGTACTAACGGCCTATGCAGATTTCACAGAGATCTCCTGACCCCTATGTACCAAAAGTTTGGCCCTGTTGGTTTAATGCCTATGGAGGCATTTTCACAGGAGAGAGATCTTACGAGCCCCTCTCCCGCAGCCTCCGGTTGGCTCCGTGATCTGACGTTGTGCGCACCACTGACGCAATTATAAAATACATAGCCCCTTAAGATGTAGTTGACTATTGTTCTAATGTACAGTATTGTATTGTGGTATATTATAACCAGTGGCGGTTCTAGGGGCGGGCTAACAGGGCGGTCGCCCCGGCCCCTAGAGGGCGCCACTGAGTCCCAAGAAAAAAAAAAAAACAGAAGAAAAAAAAACTGCGCCGGTACCCCCTGCTAGCCACAGCAGGGAGGCTGCATTTGCCGGGCGCCTGCTGAGATTTGTTCCCAGCGGGCACCCAGCTCCCTCATTGCAGCGTCAGCCGAATGCCAGAGCTCATTCCTGAGCTACGGCTTCCGGCAGAGAGCACTATGGGAGGGACGTCATGACGTCTCTCCCACAGATCCGAGGAGCCGGAGCTCAGGAGTGAGCTCTGGCTCCCGCATAGAGCACTATGGGAGGGTCGTCATGACGTCTCTCTCATAGATCCATGGGGCCGGCGGACCGGAAAAGGCAGCGGAAGCAGGAGCGTGGCATAAGGTAAGTATTGTGTTTGTATTTTTTTTTTCAGAAGCACCAGAACTGGGGGCATGACTATAGGGGGAACTACTATAGGGGGCATTACTACTGGGGGCACTAGTAATGTGGGCAATAGTAATGGGACATTACTACTGTGGGCACTACTATAGGGGGCATTACTACTGGGGGCACTACTAATGGGGGCATTTCTACAGTGGGCATTACTACTGGGGAGCATTACTAATGGGGGCATTACTACTATAGGGGGGCATTACTACTATAGGGGGGCATTACTAATGGGGGCATTACTACTATAGGGGGGCACTACTATAGGGACATTACTACTGTGGGCACTACTATAGGGGGCATTACTAATGGGGGCATTACTACTGTGGGCACTACTATAGGGGGCATTACTAAAGGGGGGATTACTATGGGGGAGCATTACTACTGGGGGAACTACTATAGGGGGCATTACTAAAGGGGATTACTACGGGGGAGCATTACTACTGGGGGAACTACTATAGGGGGCATTACTACTGTGGGCACTACTATAGGGAGCATTACTACTGGGAGCACTACTATAGGGGCATTACTAATGGGGGGATTACTACTGGGGAGCATTACTAATGGAGGGATTACTACTGTGGGTACTACTATAGGGGGCATTAATAATGGGGGGATTACTACTGGGGGCACTACTATAGGGGGCATTACCACTGGAGGCACTACTAATGGGGGCACTGCATGGGGGGCACCACTACTGGGGCCATTGTGTAAGGGACACCACTGCTGTGGGCATTGTATAAGGGGCACTACTACTGTGGGCATTGTATTAGGGGCACTACTACTGTGGGCCTTGTGTATAAGGGACACTAATTTGGGCATTGTGTAAAAGGGGCACCACTGTGTGTCATAACATGAATAAGGGACTACTGTGTGGTGTAATTTGAATTGGGGATAATGTTTTATAATGCACAATGTATTATACAGGGCATTACTGTGTGTGGCATAATGTATTTTACAGGGCATTACTGCATGTGGCATAATGTGTTATACAGGTTATTACTGCATATAGCATAATGTGTTATATAGGTCATTACTGTGTGTGGCATAATGTGTTAGAAAGGCCATTACTGTGTGTGGCATAATGTCTTATAAAGGGCATTACTGCGTGTGGCATAATGTGTTATAAAGGCCATTACTGTGTAAGACTTACTGTGTAAGGTGCTTTACTGCGCATGGCAATTATTCACCATGAGGGGAGAGCTTGAGAGCTTGGGGGAAGCCCAGTGCCTCCGTAAGTGCTGGGCACGCCCCACAGTGTGATGAATTGGGGGTGTTCCGCAAAAATTTATTTTATTTATTTTGGAGGGGGGGGGCGCAACTGGGAACTCTTGCCCTGAGCTCCACAATGTCTAGAACCGGCCCTGATTATAACAGATACAAGTGCAAATCCAACACCTTAAAGTTCCGAATTGTTAAATAGTTTATTTTATCACTTACTTAATCTACCATCTCTGCAGGAGACACTATCAATGCATTCACTAAAGTTATCATTCAGTTTAATACAATGCTATCTATGAAGTGACAAGGTACAGTATTTAGCTCTGTGTATTCTCCTATATACATATACACTTACAGAAACATGTTCTACATCTAGAACATTGTGCAGCTATGGAAGCAATTATGAAATAGGGATAGCTCAGATTGGTTCCTGAACAAATATATAGGAAATTACTTGTGTGATGCCAGGTTGCTAGGCAAGTTGCTAAAAATACCGAGCAATGTAATTGACATCAAGGTAGAGGTGTTAAATACACTGTAAATCTACATACGGTGGATTCAATTTGCAGCAGTGAAACTAAATCAGCAGCATGCTGCCCTCTTGTGGTAGATATATTAAATACACAATACTGATGCTTGGATATTATTATTATTATTATTATTATTATTATTATTATTATCATCCTTTATTTATATGGCTCCACAAGGGTTCCGCAGCGCCTTACAATGTACATAAACAAATGAGCACACAAGAAAACAGTTATTAACAGTACAAACAATGCAGGACAGATACATGATTAATACATTGCTGCATAACACTTAGATAAGCAGCATGGTATCAGCAACCAAGGGTGGGATACTGTTGTATATTAAAGTATAATCAAGTGAAGGAGAAGCACATGAGGGAAGAGGGCCCTGCTCGTGAGAGCTTACTTTCTAAGGGGAGGGGGCAGACAGACAGGGGTGACACAGATAGGCTGGTTACAAGGGTGACAGTAATATAACATTTATGGAAAGGTTAGTTTAAAGTAACTTAAGAGGAAAGGACAATGAGTTGATCCAAATTTCACCAAGCCTCAAGATTTGGGATATGTTATTAATGATGGAAGGGATTATTACCGAATTGACTACAACAGTATGCCTTTTCCATTTCTGCAATAGTAGACAAAACACAAATCGATGAAAAACATTCAAATAAAATTTAAGGCAAGCAATCAGTGTGCTGGGTATTATAAAAAAAAACTTCTTATAATCTATCTACTATGTAAAAGCGAAAATTTGTCCTTCTGTCTTTCTATACAAATCCACAGTTTACAAGCGAAGATTGTGAAAATTTACATACGAGTATATTAAAACACGGCGGAGGCAACTAAAAAAATGTTTTAAATCGAAATGAATTACTGTTAATTTTTAATTAATTAAAAAACACAATTTTTGCATAGCATTCACCCTCTACAGGTCAGGTACGGAATTAGAAAAGGATTTAGCTTATCTACTATTTTTTTCTTTTCTATCTTCTCTACTATACTATATAAAAAACAAAATTGGTCCTTCTATCTTTCTATACAAATCCACAGTTTACAAAGTGAAGATCGTGAAATTTTACATACGAGCGTATTAAAACACTACGGAGGCAACTACATTTTTTTTAAATCAAAATGAATTACTGTTCATTTTTAATTAATTAAAAACCACAATTTTTTGCTGTACGCTCATTGTGGGGCCTCACGGCATATGGGTAGGGCATCGGAGCAAGCGTTTTGTGTTGTCATGTTTTGTCGTGATCTTATTGTTTATTAACGAAGAGAGCTTTAGCAGGCATTGCCAGCATTCTCAGCTCTCTGACCAAATTACGCAACAACATTGACTTCTTTCTTCGAACTGTGTCAAAATGATGACTTTGCAAGGACCCTGCTGTACTGTGAGCTGCCAAAATATTACACATGGGGGCATATTCAATAGGCTGCGAGAATAGTAAAAAACCCGCACCTGCGAGGTGTTTCCTGCAGGTGCGGGTTTTTTGCTATTCTATTAGGTGCGTGTTTTTTTAAAAACACGCGCCGGGTGGTTTTTATTCTCGCACCTCCTGAGCAAGCGTTATTTTTCCTAAAATCGATGATTTTAGGTAAAATCACCAGGACTTTCTCTGACACCCCCGCGGCACCCCCCCGAGGACTAATTAAGCAATTGGAAGTATCCAATTAGCTTAATTAGTCCTTAATTACTTACCTTCGGCAATCCTGCGTCGGGAGCCGGCTCTTCTGCAGCAGGGGTGAGTATGTGAGTGTATGTGGTGTTTGTAAGTGTGTATGAGGGTGTGTGTTTGTCCCGGTGTCAGTGTGCCCCCCCAGTGTCACTGTGGCCCCCCTGTAATGGGTGCTGGGAGAACTACATCTCCCAGCAGCCCTTGCCCACCCATCTGCCCCTGGAGCCTCCCAGGAGCCCCCGGGACTCCCAGCAGCACCCTCTCCAGGGGGCTGGAGGGGAAGCCACCGGGAGCCGTGGAGACCGCCGGGGAACCCCCGGACAGGAAAGTGACTTTTTAAAAAAAAAATTATTTACGTGGCGCGTGGTTTTCAGTGATGAAGACCCCGCATCCACTGTTTTTTTAAATTGAATCCCGCGGGTATCGGGAGCGCGCATACCTGCGGGATTCAGAAATTGCCCACGAGGGGCGCGAGGTTTTAGCCTCGCTAAACCTCACGCCCAATTGAATATACCCCTTGGAATGCTTCTCGAAAAGTTTTTATGCACAGAAAACAGGGAGTCGCTGTACATGGTCATCCTGGTATCAGAGCAACAGAAGCTCTTGGCCGTGTTTACACTGTACTTCCGACAAATTTTGAATGCTTCTATCTCCGAAGTTTACTTTACACCGTTACAGGTCATACTTCCTTCGAAGACCTTAGGACTGTTGATGGGGAAGTTTGTCACACTTTTCCTGAGGCCTGCCTAAGGAGAGGTTGGTTGGAGGATGATGTGTAAACAAACATTCTTAAAATCCCAGGCAACGCCGGGTACTCCAGCTAGTAGAGAAATAAAATAAATTAAATACAAATGAAAGTGGACCTGCGACCTACACAAAGAGAAACAAAAAATTATAAGAACGCCAAATCCCACTATAGCAAGTAATGGAATTGTATGCCCTTTTCAAGTCAAATATTTATTTTGCAGTAAGTGCATCAATTCAGAATGCTGGGAGAGCCTAGAGGGGCAGTAGCAATAGCCACAAATCCCACTTATGAATAAAACAAATTTGTCCCCTACCAGGGGCGTATCAATAATGGGTGCACCCATTTAGTCTTTATACTTACTCATCTGTTGTTTTCAGACTGCTACTCTGCAGCACGGGCCGGAACTGCAGAGCAGAAAAAGTCAGAAAAAAAATCACTGGAAAAATGGCAGCGGACATTTTTCCAGTGTCTCCCACATGTGCAGTACTGATGTCCCCAGGAAAATGGCGCAGGTGCCATTTTCCTGGAGACCCGCGCATGCGCATTAGATTCTGGCACTAAGCCAGAATCTACTGCACCTGCCGTGGTTGCTGCGGCATTGCTAGAGGGAGGAGGGGGCTCGCACTAATGGGTAAATTTACTAAAATTCGTGTTGATCCGAGATTGCTATCTCGGGTGAAAATATCACTTTTTTTGCAAATCGGGAATTTACTATTATTAAAGTCGGGTGATTTGTTCATCTTTTGGGGTTGAAATTGGGTGATTTAATGCCACAAATTCAGCCATTTTTTCCAATGGAAATTAATTCACCATCGGCTCAAATCAGAAGTACTTTTCATTCATTCATGCCTAAATCGGGAATTTACCATTATTCATTTTGCTATATTCGGCCGATTTACAGCCAAATCAGGGAGTCAATAGACGTTTCAAATGCACCACCTCCTGATCTGCGAGTTGCCGTCAAACATACACAAATCACTGTGATTTGTGTTTGTTTGCTAATGTTTAGTGTTTAGGGTTCCCCCGTAATTTATCAACCAGCACCTGGCTGCAGGGCCACTGCTGATTTTAAATATAGGGGGAAAAAAATGCGTAGGGGTCCCCCTATATTTAAAACCAGCACCGGACCCAAACTGACTGGGGTGTAATGCCACAGCCCGGAGACTCTATTACCGGGTCTCCAGGGCCAAAGCATTCTCACCCCAAGCAGGTCAGGCCAAGCCGGGGATCTCAGGGGAGGTGGGGACTCCCCCCAAAAAGGGGCCCCTCCTCTCCCAAGCCAGGGGTTCTTCACCGCACCCCTGGGGTGTGGGTATGGGGGTAATAAAGTGTAAAATATAAATGAACTATTGTATTTTACAATGGAGCTATAGGTGCCAGCATGCCTGCCCTTTGGCACTTGTGGAACTACAAGTGCCAGCAGGTGGCCGGCACCCATACCCCCACTTTAAAATAAATAGTTAAAAAAAAGACACAACACACACCATATATAATACAAGTTTATTACACACATACCCCAATCACACATACTTACCTGCACCAGCTGGTCTGTCCTCTTCTCCAATGTAGAAATCTGTTTGGAATGACCTGCAAAAAAGATCCTATACTCACCTACATCCTGGTGCTGCTCTCCGTAGCATCCAGGGTCTTGTTAAAACAACAAACCGATTTAACCGAACCAAGCCGAACATGTGTAAGTATATGCTGTAACATATACTTACACCTCGCAAAATGACAGATGACCAAAATCATCTGTAATTTTTCACAGGCCGCTAGCTAATGAGCGGCCGCTTTACATGTAGTTGCCGCTCATTGGCTGGTTAGACGTGGATCCCAGCCAATGAGCGACCGCTACATGTAAAGCAGCTGCTCATTAGCTAGCGGCCTGTGAAAAATTACAGATGATTTTGGTCATCTGTCATTTCGCGAGGTGTAAGTATATGTAACAGCATATACTTACACATGTTCGGCTTGGTTCGGTTAAGTCGGTTTGTTGTTTTAACAAGACCCTGGATGCTACGGAGAGCAGCACCATGATGTAGGTGAGTATAGGATCTTTTTTGCAGGTCATTCCAAACGGATTTCTACATTGGAGAAGAGGACAGACCAGCTGGTACAGGTAAGTATGTGTGATTGAGTTATGCGTGTAATAAACTTGTACTATATACGATGTGTGTGTTGTGTCTTTTTTTAACTATTTTCTTACAGTGGGGGTACGGGTGCTGGCCGCCTGCTGGCACTTGTAGTTCCACAAGTGCCGCTGAAACTTGTTCGCTCGCCACAGGTTAATATTCCCTCTCTATATCCACGTGGATAGTAGGGAATGACATTGGACAGTAACTGATATCAGGGTACAGAAACTAAAGGGGATCTATCCACTTCCATACTGGGACATTCTTTCCTCGAAGGCTACCATACCTAGGGATAAATTTACTAAAGTGAGAGTTTTTAGAAGTGAGTTTTAGAAGAGATGTTCCCCATAGCAACCAATCAGATTCTACTTAACATTTAACTAGCACCTTCTAGAAGATAATAGCTAGAAACTGGGGATTGGGGGAATAGGGTAGCAGTCAGGTGGGCTGTCCTGTTGAAATACATTATCCTTCTTTTTGTAGGGACTATGGGCCTGATTCAGACCCGGTCGCAAGCGCTGAGCGCTCGCAACCGGGTCGATGGTGGCCCACAGCGCAGCCGGGTCGATGGTGACTCCAAACAGTGCATGTTGTCCAGGTCTCCTCACAGAATTACAAGTGAAATAATTAGCTCAACTTGTGGATCTTTTAAAATGTGTCAGTGAGTAATGAATACACCTGTGCAGCTGCTGGGTGACCTGGAAAATGTGAATGGTGTGTGTATGTGTGTGAACTGTGTGGGGTCCTGAGGACAGAGTTTGAGAACCCCTGAACTAGGCTGTTACGCTGCCTTAAATCCTGAGGAAAAAATCTAATTGGGTTTTTGGATGCTTGTTTTTTCGTAGTGTATTCTTTTCCATTTCTCCAATTTACTGTTTTTATAGTTTAATTATTTAATTAGTGTTAATAATTTATCAATGAAACAATCAATCAATGCTTTACCTGGCTTCTACTAAATAGTACCTCACCTCTATTTACTGGCTTCTGATCTAGTTCTTGATTAATGACATTTTATAGCAGTTTATATTAAACTGCCATCCTGTCTGTAGTGCAGAGCCACTATGTTTCCTAGATGTACTATTTTCTTTTTTAAACTGCCATGTGTTTGTGCAGCTGCTCTTTTGCTACGCCCGTGTTAAACCCTGCTAGTTACCTGGGTTGGATTGCCGGGTCACTCGACCCGGCGATCCAACTCTCTCCCCTTTTACACCAGGGAGCTGCCCGGGTTAACCCTTCAAAAACCCGGGTTTTAGCTCCGGTGTAAAAGGGGTATTATACTGTAGGAACAAAAAAAGGAGTAAATTACAAGATTTTAGTTGATTTTATCAATTTTTTTTAAAGAAATTCAGATCTAAAACCAAAACAGTTGAGGGTTGGTTTGGAAAAACCAAAACCTGTGAGAGTGGTTTTAGCAAAATCAAAATACAAGTGTCTGCGCAAATCTCTTAAATCGGTCTCTGCTTTTTGGGTAAAGGTAGGCAGGGGATTTTTTTTTACTTTTACACTGTTAGAAAAAAAAAAAAAATTTAACTCCATCTATTTTAATGTTGACCCCGCCGACAGACAATCTGGGCCCGTCTGTATGAGAACACTTTCACTATTTTTTCCAGGGCAACTTCAAATTCTTAATCTGCCCCTGGCTGTATGAATGAAAGAATTAATTAATATATGAATTTAAGAGATAAAAGAGTTATGCCACAAACGAGAAAGGATAATGCAGAATTGGATTTTTTTTTTTGCAATTTGAATCCAATTTTATCCTCTAACTTTTTAAATTTTAAAGTGCAAGTTTTAGTTAGTTCTTTTGCACACAAAATTAGCAATCAATTGCACTATATTTCCATAATACATGAATACATACACTCTGTAAATACTAAAATCACGGTAAAAATCTGTCTAAATACGCTCTCTTCTCCAGAGTAATCTGTGGCCTGTTTTTCCTGATGTACAGCAAGTCACTGATGGAGCCAAATCTGCTCCAAAGTGGCTTTGTTACTTTAAATGAATTAGGTTTGTGTTCCCAGTCATGGAACGTGGAGCTTGCCAGTTTGTGTCTCCATCTTTCGGGTCACTGTCCTGTTAATGAAATTACAATAGTATCAGATGTTTGGCTGTGGGTTCAGTGCCGAGCTGTAGTCTAATCCCTGCACTGAGACTCTGGCTGACACTTTGAATAACTCTTATAAAAAGGAGATGACTGCAGTCACACTACCACCTACTAACCAACATTCTGTGTTACAGTACACATAGTTGATTTAGGGAATCATACAGTAATTGTAACAAATCAGGGGGCAGTAAAGATAATTTATCTTGCGTCAAGATACATTACCGTTAAGATACATTACTATAGTCGCTTGTAGTGACTCTTTACAGGGGCAAACGCAGGATTTTTATGGGGGGGGGGTTCCATATGTGCATGTGAATACACATACATACAAATATATATACACAATCATATAGACACACACATATACACACACATACATGTCACACATATACACACACATACATATGTCGCACATACCTTACATGCCCACATATATATATATATATATATATATATATACACACACACCCTACAGTATGTCACATATACACACACACACCTACAGTATGTCACATATACACAAACAAACTTACCTTGCAACAGATCTGACAGGACCTAGTAGGCTGGCAGCATGTTCTTAAGCCCCACCCCCTCGCGGCAAATTGGCGTGATTCGCGGATCAATTGGAAGGGGTCGGGGCCAAATGACTCAATCCTAATGAAATCGCGTCAAATTGGCTACGTCTCCACCATATTAACCCGCAAATTGTGGCAATTTTACCACCAAGGGCGGGGCTTAAGAACATAGGACCTCATTCAGAGTCGGTCGTTGCAGCCGCACGGTCGTACGGGAAAAGGGGCCGGATATGCAAATGATGCACTCGCAAGTTGCGTCCTTAAGATCGGATCGGTAGCTGGCCGACCAAGGGGAGGAAGCGGCCGGAAGACAAAAAAATATGCCCCTTTCTCGTACGCATTACACGTCATCTCCGGGCATATAAGGATTAATCGAGACCATCGGGAACCATCGAAACTGGTCGTAGAGCTTAAGGTTGACCATACCCTCTCTTAAGCACTACGATCAGGTCAGTGTACAAACCACCCATGTCACGTGTGCCATGACGCTACTTTGTTAATTATGCACTCCCATAAAACGCCGTTCGCATAATTAGTAGGGGTGTGCACCGGCCACTTTTCGTGTTTTGTGTTTTGGTTTTGGATCTGGATCTTTCTTCGTGTTTTGGATCTGGATTGGTTTTGCCAAAACCACCCTTCCGTGTTTTGGGTTCTGGGTTTTGTGTTTTGGATCTGTATTTTTTTGAAAAAAAGCATAAAAACAGCTAAAATCACAGAATTTGTAGGTTTTTCTGCTCCTATGCTATTATTAACCTCAATAACCTTAATTTCCACTCATTTCCAGTCTATTCTGAATACCTCACACCTCACAATAGTGTTTTTATGTCCAAAAGGTTGCACCGAGGTAGCTGGATGACTATGCTAAGCGACACGAGTGGGCGGCACAAACACGTGACCCATCTAGGCGTGAAACTGCAGTGGCAGACAGGATGGCATTGAAAAACTAGGCCCCAAACTGTACATAATGCAAAGAAAAAAAAGAGGTGCAAGATGGAATTGTCCTTGGGCCCTCCCACCCACCCTTATGTTGTATAAACAGGACATGCACACTTTAACAAACCAATCATTTCAGCGCCAGGGTCTGCCACACAACTGTGGCTGAAATGATTGGTTCGTTTGGGCCCCCACAAAACAAGCTGGCAATTAATCTGTCCCTGCACAAACTGGCTCTACAGAGGCAAGAAGTCGTCCTCATCCTCCTCATCCACAGATTCCTCACCCTCTTCAGTGTTATGTACATCCTCATCCTCACAGAGTATTAATTCGTCCCTGCTGGAACCACAGGTCCCTCTGTACGTTCTGGAGGCTGGTCTCCCTGGAAGAGTTGACCATTCATTTTATGAACATCATCTTCTCCACATTTTGTGGAAGCAACCTCCTACGCCTTTCGCTAACAAGGTTCCCGGCTGCACTAAACACTCTTTCGGAGTACACACTGGAGGGGGGGCAACTCAGGTAAAATAGAGCCAGTTTGTACAGGGACCTCCAAATTGCTTCTTTTTCCTGCCAGTACAGGTACGGACTGTCTGACATGCCTACTTGGATGCTGTCACCGATGTAATCCTTTAACAGACAGACGCACGCTTGTCGCTGCTGCTTTGAGGATTCAAGTGCGGCTACAGCCCACACAATTCACAAAGATAGAAAAAAAAAAAGAATATTTTTATTGTTTGTGGAGCACACTTTGAGGGTTACACCACCCTCTAACAGACAGACGCACGCTTGTCACTGCTGCTTTGAGGATGCAAGTGCGGCTACAGCCCACACAATTCACAAAGACAGAAAAAAGAAGAAGAATATTTTTATTCTTTGTGTAGCACACTTTGAGGGTGTCACCACCCTTTAACAGACAGACGCACGCTTGTCGCTGCTGCTTTAAGGATGCAGGTGCGGCTACAGCCCACACATTTCACAAAGACCAAAAAAAAAAGAACAATATTTTAATTGTTTGTGTAGCACACTTTGAGGGTGTCACCACCCTTTAACAGACAGACGCACGCTTGTCGCTGCTGCTTTGAGGATGCAAGTGCGGCTACATCGCACACAAGTCACAAACACATAAAAAAAATAGTTTTTTATTTTTTGGAGCACTTTGAGAGTTACACCACCCTTTAACAGACAGACGCACGCTTGTCGCTGCTGCTTTAAGGATGCAGGTGCGACTACAGCCCACACATTTCACAAAGACCGAAAAAAAAGAACAATATTTTAATTGTTTGTGTAGAACACTTTGAGGGTGTCACCACCCTTTAACAGACAGACGCACGCTTGTCGCTGCTGCTTTAAGGATGCAGGTGCGGCTACAGCCCACACAATTCACATAGACAGATAAAAGAAGAAGAATATTTTTATTGTTTGTGTAGCACACTTTGAGGGTGTCACCACCCTTTAACAGACAGACGCACGCTTGTCGCTGCTGCTTTAAGGATGCAGGTGCGGCTACAGCCCACACATTTCACAAAGACCGAAAAAAAAAGAACAATATTTTAATTGTTTGTGTAGCACACTTTGAGGGTGTCACCACCCTTTAACAGACAGACGCACGCTTGTTGCAGCTGCTTTAAGGATGCAGGTGCGGCTACAGCCCACACAATTCACAAAGACAGAAAAAAGAACAATATTTTAATTGTTTGTGTAGCACACTTTGAGGGTGTCACCACCCTTTAACAGACAGACGCACGCTTGTCGCTGCTGCTTTAAGGATGCAGGTGCGGCTACAGCCCACACAATTCACAAAGACAGAAACAAGAAGAATATTTTTATTGTTTGTGTAGCACACTTTGAGGGTGTCACCACCCTTTAACAGACAGACGCACGCTTGTCGCTGCTGCTTTGAGGATGCAAGTGCGGCTACATCGCACACAAGTCACAAACACATTAAAAAAATAGTTTTTTATTTTTTGGAGCACTTCGTGAGTTACACCACCCTTTAACAGACAGACGCACGCTTGTCGCTGCTGCTTTAAGGATGCAGGTGCGGCTACAGCCCACACAATTCACAAAGACAGAAAAAAGAAGAAGAATATTTTTATTGTTTGTGTAGCACACTTTGAGGGTGTCACCACCCTTTAACAGACAGACGCACGCTTGTCGCTGCTGCTTTGAGGATGCAAGTGTGGCTACATCGCACACAAGTCACAAACACATTAAAAAAAATTTTTTTATTTTTTGGAGCACTTTGAGAGTTACAACACCCTTTAACAGACAGACGCACGCTTGTCGCTGCTGCTTTGAGGATGCAAGTGCGGCTACAGCCCACACAATTCACAAAGACAGAAAAAAAAAGAACAATATTTTAATTGTTTGTGTAGCACACTTTGAGGGTGTCACCACCCTTTAACAGACAGACGCACGCTTGTCGCTGCTGCTTTAAGGATGCAGGTGCGGCTACAGCCCACACATTTCACAAAGACAGAAAAAAAAAGAATAATATTTTAATTGTTTGTGTAGCACACTTTGAGGGTGTCACCACCCTTTAACAGACAGACGCACGCTTGTCGCTGCTGCTTTGAGGATGCAGGTGGAATCTAGACGGGATTTGGAACCGAGGACACACTACCTCCATCAATTGTCTAAATCCCACTGCACTAATGTCGGATACCGGACGCACGTCTAACACCAACATAGCAGTCAAGGCCTCAGTTATACGTTTTGCTTCAGGATGACTGCTGTCGTACTTCATCCTCATCGCTAGGGACTGTTGGAGGGTCAATTGTTTAGTAAAAGTAGTGATGTTCCTACTTCCTCTCTGGGATGATGAACAACTCCCAGCAGCAGCAACAGCACTAGTAGGAAGTGGTTCTTGATCTTTCCCTATTTTATTTTTATCAGAGAAAGTTTGGTCCTCCATTTATGTTATATTGATATATATACGTGCGGCTAAAGCGCACACAAACACAGAAAATATTTTTTTATTTTTGCTGGAGAGTAGTGCACTTTGTGGGTTACACCACCCTTTAAGAAATGAGCCAGCCGGCTCTTTACTTATGGGACACAGGCGCACGCTTGGCGCTGCTCCTTTGTTGATGCACGTGCAGCCACAGTGCACACAAGTCACAAACACAGAAAATATATATTTTTTTGGTTTGGAGTGTACTTTGGGGGTTACAGAACCCTTTAACGGTCAAGCCAGCCGGCCCTTTACTTATGACACAGGCGCACGCTTGGCACTACTTTGTTGATGCACGTGCGGCTACTGCGCACACAATTCACAAACACAGAAAATAATTTTTTTTTTGGTTTGGACTGGAGTGTACTTTCGGGGGTTACAGCACCCTTTAACGGTCAAGCCAGCCGGCCCTTTACTTATGACACAGGCACACGCTTGGCACTACTTTGTTGATGCACGTGCGGCTACTGCGCACACAATTCACAAACACAGAAAATAAAATTTTTTTTGGTTTGGACTGGAGTGTACTTTGGGGGTTACAGCACCCTTTAACGGTCAAGCCAGCTGGCCCTTTACTTATGACACAGGCGCACGCTTGGCACTACTTTGTTGATGCACATGCGGCTACTGCGCACACAATTCACAAACACAGAAAATAATTTTTTTTTTGGTTTGGACTGGAGTGTACTTTGGGGGTTACAGCACCCTTTAACGGTCAAGCCAGCCGGCCCTTTACTTATGACACAGGCGCACGCTTGGCACTACTTTGTTGATGCACGTGCGGCTACTGCGCACACAATTCACAAACACAGAAAATAATTTTTTTTTTGGTTTGGGCTGGAGTGTACTTTCGGGGGTTACAGCACCCTTTAACGGTCAAGCCAGCCGGCCCTTTACTTATGACACAGGCGCACGCTTGGCACTACTTTGTTGATGCACGTGCGGCTACTGCGCACACAATTCACAAACACAGAAAATAAATTTTTTTTTGGTTTGGACTGGAGTGTACTTTGGGGGTTACAGCACCCTTTAACGGTCAAGCCAGCTGGCCCTTTACTTATGACACAGGCGCAGCACGCTTGGCACTACTTTGTTGATGCACGTGCGGCTACTGCGCACACAATTCACAAACACAGAAAATAAATTTTTTTTGGGTTTGGACTGGAGTGTACTTTGGGGGTTACAGCACCCTTTAACGGTCAAGCCAGCCGGCCCTTTACTTATGACACAGGCGCACGCTTGGCACTACTTTGTTGATGCACATGCGGCTACTGCGCACACAATTCACAAACACAGAAAATAATTTTTTTTTTGGTTTGGACTGGAGTGTACTTTCGGGGGTTACAGCACCCTTAACGGTCAAGCCAGCCGGCCCTTTACTTATGACACAGGCGCACGCTTGGCACTACTTTGTTGATGCACGTGCGGCTACTGCGCACACAATTCACAAACACAGAAAATATATTATTTTTTTAGCACTTGGGGGGAGCACCCCTGATGGACAGAGCACCCCCTGGACAACACTACAGCACCTCTTTAGGACTGGGACACTGCACAGGACTTTGGAGTGGACACAGCCCCTATGGAGAACTGACTGCACAACACAGTCCAGCCAGCCCCTATGGACTTTGAAGTAGTGGACACAGCCCCTATTAACAACAGCAGCACAGCACAACACAGCCAGCCCCTATGGACTTTGAAGTAGTGGACAACAGCAGCACTACACTACACTACACTACACAGCCCTAACTCCCACCCTCCCTCTTCACTGTCCACAGCCGAGTGAGAAAATGGCGCCGACGTGGGTACCTTATATAGGATCCAAAACCCGCGAGACTCGGAAGGCGGGAAGATGACGTTTTGCCTCGATTTCAGAATCCGAGTCAGGCGGGAAAAGTCGAGCCTGACTCGGATCGGACTCGGATCGGGGGGGCTCGGGGGGGTTCGGATTTCAGAAATCCGAACCCGCTCACCCCTAATAATTAGGCACGCCTGCGTTCGGATCTCCACTCCCCGTTTTCAAGCACCTTCCCCTGTTACCACCCACAAACGCCTCATTGTCACTCAAACTACCGACCGGGCTGTGTTCAAGGAGAGAGAAATTTCTGATCGTAGCAGCTAGTTTGCGCACGCGCATTGCGAACTTTACGCATGCGCAGTTTAGTGAACATCGGTGGCGTACGACCGTGCGGCCGCTACGACCGACTCTGAATGAGGTCCTTAGTTCCTGCACTTCAGTCTGTCAGGGGGGGGTTTCTGGGTACTCAGCAACCCCCCCTGTGTGCGCTACTGCTTTACTCACAGTGTGTTTGACAATCAGTGAACGTTTGTGGGAGGTAACGTGGAGTGGCGGCAAATAATGTAGGCATGTCGTGATCATTTAGAGAGCATGTCACGGCCTGCGTCTGCGATCTTATACGCAGTAAAAATGGCTCCAGTGGCCATTCTGAGTAGCCATTATTTGTTATTCTTTATTTTATATAATGTCACTGTGTAATGCTCCACTGTACACTATATCAGCAAACATACGGGCACGTTAGCAACCGCCCCAATGGAACATTCAACAGACACAGACACACACACACGTGCTCGCACACACATGGGTGTACAAAAACTTATCACCCATACAGATGCGCTGAGGATGAATCTTTCAGTCTGACCCATTAAAACTACGTTATATCTGGATTTGTAACCCCCTTGGGTAATATCCTAGATGTCATTTCTGATCTGGAGCAATTTCATGAACAATGTGTCTCCATCTTCTCAGCCGCTGTGATCTTTTACTCAACACACACTGTACCGATTACTACACAAATACATTAATAGAAATGAAATCCTCCTCTTCTTGTCTCAAGGCAACGGGTAAACGGACTAGAGCTTGAATCACACAACCTACAGCAGTAAGGTGATACTTAGAAATGATATCTCGATTGTATATTTACTACTTTGCACGTCAATAGTCTAACAATATAGATTATTTAGGGATTACTGTGCTGAAAAATAGTTATTCAAGGTATTGTTTCATGTGTCACCAACTCAGACAGTTATTTCTTATATAGTAAAAAAGCCCCAAGCGGGTTTAGTACATTATGTCGACTTTCACAATACTGACACTCATAAGGTCAACATGGTTGTAATGTCGACATTGTTGACATGTCAGCAATGTATTTTTTCACAATTGTAACCTCAACGTTAATGATAAACCCTAAACATAATGGTAATGTCGACATTATGTCAATGTTGACATTTTGCAGGTATCTACATTAATGTTGTCAACATTTTAACTAGAGATGAGGGGGTTCGGATCTCAGAGATCCAAACCCACCCGAATTTAGAGATCTGGGGCGAGAACCAAACGTGCGTTCGGTTCCCCAACCGGCCTCGGATCTCAAACCGAGGCAAAACCTCAGAGACAAAATCTCGCGGCTCGCAAGCTTTCGTCTCTGCTATATAAGGAGTCCCTGTGGCGGCGCCATTTCACTCCGGCTGTGGAGAGTGAACATGGAGGGTGGGTAGTGTAGGGCTGGTGCTGTCTGCTTTGTCCATCTGGGCTGGTGCTGTCTGCTGTGTCCATCTGTGCTGTGTGCTGTGTCCATCTGGGCTGGTGCTGTCTGCTGTGTCCATCTGGGCAGGTGCTGTCTGCTGTGTCCATCTGGGCTGGTGCTGACTGCTGTGTCCATCTGGGCAGGTGCTGTCTGCTGTGTCCATCTGGGCTGGTGCTGACTGCTGTGTCCATCTGGGCTGGTGCTGTCTGCTGTGCCATCTGGGCTGGTGCTGTCTGCTGTGTCCATCTGGGCTGGTGCTGACTGCTGTGTCCATCTGGGCTGGTGCTGTCTGCTATGCCATCTGGGCTGGTGCTGTCTGCTGTGTCCATCTGGGCTGCTGTGCTGTGTCCATCTGGGCTGGTGCTGTCTGCTGTGTCCATCTGGGCTGGTGCTGACTGCCGTGTCCATCTGGGCTGGTGCTGACTGCTGTGTCCATCTGGGCTGCTGTGCTGTGTCCATCTGGGCTGCTGCCTGAGTCGTCAATCGCTGCTGCCTCGGTCAGGGGTGCTCCGAGCCCAAGTTCTGGACAAAAAAAATAAAAAATATAATAAAAAGTATTTTTTTTCTGTGTGTGCGTGTGCGTTAGCCACACTTATTATCAGACAGCAGCAACCTAGTGCTGCCTGTGTTGTCAATCGCTGCTGCCTCGGTCAGGGGTGCTCCGGGCCCCAAGTTCTGGACATAACAAATTAAATAACTGTATTTTTTTTTCTGTGTGCATGTGCGTTTTAAAAAAATGGCCACATGTTGGTGCCGCCCACTGTTGTCGCTTAGTTTAGTCAGCCAGCTAGCTGGATGCAACATTTTGGCCCTAGGCCTAACCTAGATGAAAAAAATTATATTGTGAGCTGTGAGGTGGTCAAAATTGACTGCAAATGACTGGTAACAAATGTTATTAAGGTTAATAATACTGTAGGAACAAAAACAGGCCCAAATTATGTGGTTTTACCTGTTTTTATAATTTTCTTTAAAAAGATCCAGATCCAAAACCAAAACACGCAAGGGTGGTTTTGCAAAACCAGATCCAGATCCAAAACACGAAGGAGATACAGATCCAAAACCGAAAACAAATACAAAACACAGGGGTCGGCGCACATCCCTAATTTTAACTATGTCAACATCCTCAGTGTTGACATTATGATTGGTGACGTAGTGAATGCATTCCCCCACAGCCAGTGCTTTTTTTCTGGTGGTACTCAGCTTTATTTTTGATCTAAAGCCTGGTACATACTGGACGATGTCTAGGGTGCCCGACATGTTTAGCAACGGGACCCAGCGGGGGAGCCGGAATAGGCAAGTGCATACACGCTTGCCGATGCCGGCAGCGACGGCCATGCCGCTGAATGTAGGGCTGACGGAGAATGCCGCTGATGACGCACGGGGTGCGCATCGTCAGCGACATAGCGGGTACACCTTAGATGATGTGCCTGATAAGTCACTCCGATCCGCCGGATTAAACGACATATCGTCTGGTGTGTACCCAGCACAAGTCTTAATTCTAACTACTTCCAGAAACAAGAAGAAATAAATGAACTCATTTCAGAAATGAATAGACTAAGCATCTGCCCGCATGTCCAGAGTGTGGAAGCTACTATAAATCTGGTATCGACTTGTAACTTTAGGTGAGTACCGGCACCTTTTTCCAAAGAATAGAAGCGCTGCCCAGAGCACAATTGTTCACAGGACATAGAAATGCATACCTCCCAACCATCCCAATTTCAGCGGGGCAGTCACACTTTTAGGGCCCTGTCCTGCTGCCACATCCACAGGCCACAGTGTCTCTCGGGTGTGGTTGGGAGACACGATCACCACTGCTCACCGCATGCAGGCGTGCGGCATTCATTCAGTGCTGAGAGTACAGCATGACGAGAAACAGGGTTGTGACACGTGGTCAAACCTCCAAAATGTCACGCTCCAGGGGGCATGGCCTAGCTGGTATGAGGTCACTCTCCCTTTTTGCACCCACGTTAAGTCCCGACTCTACTTTTTAGAATGATGGGAGGTATGGAAATGGGTTTAAATTAGGGGTGTGCACCGGCCACTTTTCGTGTTTTGTGTTTTGGTTTTGGATCTGGATCTTTCTTCGTGTTTTGGATCTGGATTGGTTTTGCCAAAACCACCCTTCCGTGTTTTGGGTTCTGGGTTTTGTGTTTTGGATCTGTATTTTTTTGAAAAAAAGCATAAAAACAGCTAAAATCACAGAATTTGTAGGTTTTTCTGCTCCTATGCTATTATTAACCTCAATAACCTTAATTTCCACTCATTTCCAGTCTATTCTGAACACCTCACACCTCACAATAGTGTTTTTATGTCCAAAAGGTTGCACCGAGGTAGCTGGATGACTATGCTAAGCGACACGAGTGGGCGGCACAAACACGTGACCCATCTAGGAGTGACACTGCAGTGGCAGGCAGGATGGCAGTTAGAAAAACTAGGCCCCAAACTGTACATAATGCAAAGAAAAAAAGAGGTGCAAGATGGAATTGTCCTTGGGCCCTCCCACCCACCCTTATGTTGTATAAACAGGACATGCACACTTTAACAAATCAATCATTTCAGCGCCAGGGTCTGCCACACAACTGTGGCTGAAATGATTGGTTCGTTTGGGCCCCCACAAAACAAGCTGGCAATTAATGTGTCCCTGCACAAACTGGCTCTACGGAGGCAAGATGTCATCCTCATCCTCCTCATCCACCGATTCCTCACCCTCTTCAGTGTGTACATCCTCATCCTCACAAAGTATTAACTCGTCCCCACTTGAATCCACCACCACAGGTCCCTCTGTACCTTCTGGAGGCTGGTCTCCCTGGAAGAGCTGATAATTCATTTTGATGAACATCATCTTCTCCACATTCTGTGGAAGCAACCTCCTACGCCTTTCGCTGACAAGGTTCCCGGCTGCACTAAACACTCTTTCGGAGTACACACTGGAGGGGGGGCAACTCAGGTAAAATAGAGCCAGTTTGTACAGGGGCCTCCAAATTGCCTCTTTTTCCTGCCAGTACAGGTATGGACTGTCTGACATGCCTACTTGGATGCTGTCACCGATGTAATCCTCCACCATTCTGTCAATGGTGACAGTATCATATGCAGTGACAGTAGACATGTCAGAAATTGTTGCCAGGTCCTTCAGTCCGGACCAGATGTCCAAACTTGGTCCTGCCTGCCCTGCATCACCGCCAGCGGGTTGCTTAGGATACCTAAGTTTTTTCCTGGCAGCCCCAGTTGCGGGAGAAAATGAAGAAGGAGCCGTTGACGTGTCACGTTCCGCTTCAGCTGACAGTGTGTTCACCAGCAGGTCTTTGCACCTCTGCAGGCTTGTGTCGGCCGGAAAGAGAGACACCACATAGGCTTTAAACCTAGGATCGAGCACGGTGGCCAAAATGTAGTGGTCTGATTTCAACAGATTGACCACCCTGGAATCCTGGCAAAGCGAATGAAGGGCTTCATCCACAAGTCCCACATGCCGAGCGGAATCGCTCCGTCTTAGCTCCTCCTTCACTTTCTCCAGCTGCTTCTGCAAAAGCCTGATGAGGGGAATGACCTGACTCAAGCTGGCAGTGTCTGAACTGACTTCACGTGTGGCAAGTTCGAAGGGCTGGAGAACCTTGCACAACACGGAAATCATTCTCCACTGCGCTTGAGTCAGGTGCATACCCCCTCCTTTGCCTATGTCATAGGTGGATGTATAGGCTTGTATGGCCTTTTGCTGCTCCTCCATCCTCTGAAGCATATAGAGGGTTGAGTTCCACCGCGTCACAACCTCTTGCTTCAGGTGATGGCGGGGCAGGTTCAAGAGTGTTTGCTGGCGCTCCAGTCTTCGGCACGCAGTCGCTGAATGGCGAAAGTGGCCAGAAATTTTTCGGGCCACCCAAAGCGTCTCCTGCACGCCCCTGTCGCTTTTCAGAAAATTCTGCACCACCAAGTTTATTGTGTGAGCAAAACATGGGACGTGCTGGAATTTGCCCAGATGTAATGCCCGCACAATATTGGTGGCGTTGTCAGATATCACAAATCCCCAGGAGAGTCTAAGTGGGGTAAGCCACTGGGCGATGATTTCCCTCAGTTTCTCTAAGAGGTTGTCGGCGGTGTGCCTCTTACTGAAACCGGTGATACACAGCGTAGCCTGCCTTGTAACGAGCTGGCGTTTCTGAGATGCTGCTACTGGTGACGCTGCTGCTGTTGCTGCGTAAGGTGATACATCTACCCAGTGGGCTGTCACAGTCATATAGTCCTTAGTCTGCCCTGTTCCACTTGTCCACATGTCCGTGGTTAAGTGGACATTGTGTACAACGGCATTTTTCAGGACACTGAGGACACTTTTTCTGACGTTTCTGTACAGTCTCGGTATCGCCTGCCTAGTGAAGTGGAATCTAGACGGGATTTGGAACCGGGGACACACTACCTCCATCAATTGTCTAAATCCCACTGCACTAATGGCGGATACCGGACGCACGTCTAACACCAACATAGCAGTCAAGGCCTCAGTTATACGTTTTGCTTCAGGATGACTGCTGTCGTACTTCATCCTCCTCGCTAAGGACTGTTGGAGGGTCAATTGTTTAGTAAAAGTAGTGGTGTTCCTACTTCCTCTCTGGGATGATGAACGACTCCCAGCAGCAGCAGCAACAGCAGCAGCGGCAGCAGTAGGCGTAGCAATGCAGGATCCTCCGGAGGAATCCCGGATAGGAGAGTCAGTCATGCCAGTGATATGGCCTGCAGGACTACTTCCGATCCTGACTAAGGAGGAAATTGACGAGGAGGGAGTTGACGGTGTGGTTTGCAGGCGCTTGGATACAACAGGACAACGGGATTTAGGTGTCCCTGGACTGCTTACGGTCTGAGCCAAAGTTTCTGAACTTGACAGTAACTTTTTATGAACGCGCTGCAGGTGCCGTATAAGGGAGGATGTTCCTAGGTGGTTGACGTCCCTACCCCTACTTATTTCACCTTTACATATGGTACATATGGCAAGACAGTTGTTGTCCGGATTTGGATAGAAATATTGCCAGACCAAAGAGGTGGAATGTTTGGTCTTCTGCCCAGGCATGACCGTGATGGGCTTTTTCATCCCACGGACAACAACTGTCTCCCCCGGAGCCTGATTTAAACAAACCACATCACCATCAGAATCCTCCTCGCCAACTTCCTCCTCAGCGCCAGCTACACCAGTATCCTCATCCTGTTGTACTTCAACAGTGACATCTTCAATTTGCATATCAGCAAGTGGACTGTGGGTGCTCCTTTCAGCACTTGCAGGGGGCGTGCAAATGGTGGAAAGAGCCACCTCTTCCCGTCCAGTGCTGGGAAGGTCAGGCATCGCAACCACCACCACACTTGGACTCTCTTTGGGGATTTGTGATATCTTCTTAGAAAGCACAGTTCTTCGCTGTGCTTTTGCCAGCTTAACTCTTTTGATTTTTTTAGTGGGAGGAGTGCTTCCATCGTCATGTGAAGCTGAACCACTAGTCATGAACATACTAGGGATCGACCTTAGCCGTTCCTTGCCACTCCGTGTCGTAAATGGCATATTGGCAAGTTTACGTTTCTCTTCAGCTGATTTAAATGTCTTTTTCAAGGTCATTTTCCTGAACTTTGCCATTTGGGATTGTATGTGCCCTCTACTATGACATTGGGCATCGGCCTTGGCAGACGACGTTGATGGCATGTTATCGTCTATGTCATGACTAGTGGCAGCAGCTTCAGCACTAGGAGGAAGTGGTTCTTGATCTTTCTCTATTTTATTTTTATCGGAGAAAGTTTGGTCCTCCATTTATGTTATATCGATTTGATATATACGTGCGGCTAAACACAGAAAATAAATTTTTTTTTGGTTCGGACTGGAGTGTACTTTGTGGGTTACAGCACCCTTTAACGGTCAAGCCAGCCGGCCCTTTACTTATGACACAGGCGCACTCTTGGCACTACTTTGTTGATGCACGTGCGGCTACTGCGCACACAATTCACAAACACAGAAAATAATTTTTTTTTGGTTTGGACTGGAGTGTACTTTGGGGGTTACAGCACCCTTTAACGGTCAAGCCAGCCGGCCCTTTACTTATGACACAGGCGCACGCTTGGCACTACTTTGTTGATGCACGTGCGGCTACTGCGCACACAATTCACAAACACAGAAAATAATTTTTTTTTAGGTTTGGACTGGAGTGTACTTTCGGGGGTTACAGCACCCTTAACGGTCAAGCCAGCCGGCCCTTTACTTATGACACAGGCGCACGCTTGGCACTACTTTGTTGATGCACGTGCGGCTACTGCGCACACAATTCACAAACACAGAAAATAATTTTTTTTTTGGTTTGGACTGGAGTGTACTTTCGGGGGTTACAGCACCCTTAACGGTCAAGCCAGCCGGCCCTTTACTTATGACACAGGCGCACGCTTGGCACTACTTTGTTGATGCACGTGCGGCTACTGCGCACACAATTCACAAACACAGAAAATAATTTTTTTTTTGGTTTGGACTGGAGTGTACTTTCGGGGGTTACAGCACCCTTAACGGTCAAGCCAGCCGGCCCTTTACTTATGACACAGGCGAACGCTTGACACTACTTTGTTGATGCACGTGCGGCTACTGCGCACACAATTCACAAACACAGAAAATAATTTTTTTTTGGTTTGGACTGGAGTGTACTTTCAGGGGTTACAGCACCCTTTAACGGTCAAGCCAGCCGGCCCTTTACTTATGACACAGGCGCACGCTTGGCACTACTTTGTTGATGCACGTGCGGCTACTGCGCACACAATTCACAAACACAGAAAATAATTTTTTTTTGGTTTGGACTGGAGTGTACTTTCGGGGGTTACAGCACCCTTTAACGGTCAAGCCAGCCGGCCCTTTACTTATGACACAGGGGCACTCTTGGCACTACTTTGTTGATGCACGTGCGGCTACTGCGCACACAATTCACAAACACAGAAAATAATTTTTTTTTAGGTTTGGACTGGAGTGTACTTTCGGGGGTTACAGCACCCTTAACGGTCAAGCCAGCCGGCCCTTTACTTATGACACAGGCGCACGCTTGGCACTACTTTGTTGATGCACGTGCGGCTACTGCGCACACAATTCACAAACACAGAAAATAATTTTTTTTTGGTTTGGACTGGAGTGTACTTTCGGGGGTTACAGCACCCTTTAACGGTCAAGCCAGCCGGCCCTTTACTTATGACACAGGCGCACGCTTGGCACTACTTTGTTGATGCACGTGCGGCTACTGCGCACACAATTCACAAACACAGAAAATAATTTTTTTTTAGGTTTGGACTGGAGTGTACTTTCGGGGGTTACAGCACCCTTAACGGTCAAGCCAGCCGGCCCTTTACTTATGACACAGGCGCACGCTTGGCACTACTTTGTTGATGCACATGCGGTTACTGCGCACACAATTCACAAACACAGAAAATAATTTTTTTTTTGGTTTGGACTGGAGTGTACTTTCGGGGGTTACAGCACCCTTAACGGTCAAGCCAGCCGGCCCTTTACTTATGACACAGGCGCACGCTTGGCACTACTTTGTTGATGCACGTGCGGCTACTGCGCACACAATTCACAAACACAGAAAATAATTTTTTTTTTTGTTTGGACTGGAGTGTACTTTCGGGGGTTACAGCACCCTTAACGGTCAAGCCAGCCGGCCCTTTACTTATGACACAGGCGCACGCTTGGCACTACTTTGTTGATGCACGTGCGGCTACTGCGCACACAATTCACAAACACAGAAAATAATTTTTTTTTTGGTTTGGACTGGAGTGTACTTTCGGGGGTTACAGCACCCTTAACGGTCAAGCCAGCCGGCCCTTTACTTATGACACAGGCGAACGCTTGACACTACTTTGTTGATGCACGTGCGGCTACTGCGCACACAATTCACAAACACAGAAAATAATTTTTTTTTGGTTTGGACTGGAGTGTACTTTCAGGGGTTACAGCACCCTTTAACGGTCAAGCCAGCCGGCCCTTTACTTATGACACAGGCGCACGCTTGGCACTACTTTGTTGATGCACGTGCGGCTACTGCGCACACAATTCACAAACACAGAAAATAATTTTTTTTTGGTTTGGACTGGAGTGTACTTTCGGGGGTTACAGCACCCTTTAACGGTCAAGCCAGCCGGCCCTTTACTTATGACACAGGGGCACTCTTGGCACTACTTTGTTGATGCACGTGCGGCTACTGCGCACACAATTCACAAACACAGAAAATAATTTTTTTTTAGGTTTGGACTGGAGTGTACTTTCGGGGGTTACAGCACCCTTAACGGTCAAGCCAGCCGGCCCTTTACTTATGACACAGGCGCACGCTTGGCACTACTTTGTTGATGCACGTGCGGCTACTGCGCACACAATTCACAAACACAGAAAATAATTTTTTTTTGGTTTGGACTGGAGTGTACTTTCGGGGGTTACAGCACCCTTTAACGGTCAAGCCAGCCGGCCCTTTACTTATGACACAGGCGCACGCTTGGCACTACTTTGTTGATGCACGTGCGGCTACTGCGCACACAATTCACAAACACAGAAAATAATTTTTTTTTAGGTTTGGACTGGAGTGTACTTTCGGGGGTTACAGCACCCTTAACGGTCAAGCCAGCCGGCCCTTTACTTATGACACAGGCGCACGCTTGGCACTACTTTGTTGATGCACGTGCGGCTACTGCGCACACAATTCACAAACACAGAAAATAATTTTTTTTTTGGTTTGGACTGGAGTGTACTTTCGGGGGTTACAGCACCCTTAACGGTCAAGCCAGCCGGCCCTTTACTTATGACACAGGCGCACGCTTGGCACTACTTTGTTGATGCACGTGCGGCTACTGCGCACACAATTCACAAACACAGAAAATAATTTTTTTTTTGGTTTGGACTGGAGTGTACTTTCGGGGGTTACAGCACCCTTAACGGTCAAGCCAGCCGGCCCTTTACTTATGACACAGGCGCACGCTTGGCACTACTTTGTTGATGCACGTGCGGCTACTGCGCACACAATTCACAAACACAGAAAATATATTATTTTTTTAGCACTTGGGGGGAGCACCCCTGATGGACAGAGCACCCCCTGGACAACACTACAGCACCCCTTTAGGACTGGGACACTGCACAGGACTTTGGAGTGGACACAGCCCCTATGGAGAACTGACTGCACAACACAGTCCAGCCAGCCCCTATGGACTTTGAAGTAGTGGACACAGCCCCTATTAACAACAGCAGCACAGCACAACACAGCCAGCCCCTATGGACTTTGAAGTAGTGGACAACAGCAGCACTACACTACACTACACTACACAGCACTAACTCCCACCCTCCCTCTTCACTGTCCACAGCCGAGTGAGAAAATGGCGCCGACGCGGGTACCTTATATAGGATCCAAAACCCGCGAGACTCGGAAGGCGGGATGATGACGTTTTGCCTCGATGTCAGATCCGAGTCAGGCGGGAAAAGTCGAGCCTGACTCGGATCGGACTCGGATCGGGGGGGCTCGGGGGGGTTCGGATTTCAGAAATCCGAACCCGCTCACCCCTAGTTTAAATGACCAGATACAGCCCTGAAGGTAGACCATTACATTATTTCCATGACATACAGTACTGCATTACTGCCACTCTTTTGGATAAATATAACATATAGTGACTGTACTATATACACTTATGTGTACTGTATGGTGTGATATAATGGCGCTGAGCATCAATGGTTAATATTTATTTAAAAACAAAAAGTCAATTAATTGTATATGACTCCTTTGATGGGGTTGAGTATGAGATCCCGGCGGTTGGGATGCTGCTGGTCAGAATACCGACAGCGGCATCCCGAGAGTCAGAATCCCGACACCCATAAGGATATAATGTAAGACTAATCCTTACCCCTAACTCTCCCTCCCCTGTGCCTAACTCTAACCTCCCCGCACCCTAAACCTAACACTCCCCCCCAGTGATTAAACCTAACCTCCCCCTCCCTAAACCTAACCCTCCCCCCCCTAATGCTTAACCCTCCCCCTAACGCCCGATACTTACCTTCAAGATGTCGGCGGTCAGGATTCTGGTGCCAGGATCCCGACGCTGAACCAAAACACTTGAGGGTGGTTTTGTCAAAACCAACACATCATCACTGTCGACCACCCGTACCGATCTCTCCAGCCGATCCCTCACTGCGCTCTACAGCTTCAAGCCCCTCCATATCTCTGCAGCCTTGCATCCCCTCTTTGTCTGTCCAGACTCATGCCCCTCCCCCAGGACAGTTGATAGAAAGAAATGTAGATAGATTGAACAAGAGAGGCAACAAAACAAAAAAAACAACAAGTAGGCTGCTGTGTTAATCTAACGTCTCAATGCCTTTTATTTATTTTGAATACAAGGATACAATGCAATAAAAGCTGTTCAAATTTTGGATTAACAAAGCAATTTAGGATGAACATTTATTAAAAAAGCGACCTCTTCCCGACGTGTTTAAGCAGGAATTTTAAAATGGCAATAATATTGAAAGCTAAGCACACTGTAAATTTACCTCTTATGGTGCATACACACGGTCAGATTTTTCTTCAGATCTGAACGATAACGATTTCAAAAATCGTTCAATCGTTCATATCTGAAGGAAAATCTGACATGTCTGAACGATGCGCGTTCCCGATGGTCAGATAACGATATCTGACATATGATGAGTTTGCAGTCAGTTTTGGACGATTTCAGTCATTTTAATGCAGTCAAAAATCGTTCGTAGTTCAAATAGTTTGCAAAATCGTTCAAATCGTTGGTCAAATCGTTCAATCGTTCATCTGACACATCTGACACATGTGACCGTGTGTATGCTCCATAAGAGGTATATTTACTAAAGTTCGATTTTAGTTGATTTCAAATCGATCTACATTGATGTTTTGTTTCTAGGGCTAACTCATACTTACCGAGAACCTGGCTGTCTCCTCCAGGAGGAGGAAGCCAGGTCAGCACAGTGGGGGGCGTGGCAAGGGGTGTGACGTTGGATTGGAAGCAGTGTAGGGGCGTGACTGCGCAATTGCGGCCCCGCCCTCACTACACAATGCCAAGATTACTGGCATTGTGCAGTTAGAACAAGGCCACAATGACGCGATTCAGCATGAATCGCATCATAAGAACCACCCGCACCACCCACTTGTATTCTAGAAGTGGGCAGCTGCGGGGGGAAGTGGACGGTGGCAGGGGGGGTGCGGGCAGGTGGCGACTAGCCGGGAGACTTGCCCACCTGATTTCTGGGAGCCTCCTGGCCGGAGAATAAGCAAGTAATGGCTGGATCACAAATTTATTAACATACAATTTATGATTTGGTTTGGTTTAAGTGTTTTTTTAAGTGTTAGTAAATGTGTGATTTAGCCCCAGAATCAAAACATCTATGTTGATTGATTACCCCTTATAATCCTTTCAGACAGAAAAGCAAAGTACCGGGACTTCGACTCTGGTCTTTGCCAGGGTCGGAGACCCGGCAATTTTGACCTGGGTTGACCCTTTCACACAGAAGAAATACCCGTGTTGCTCAGCAAATTACCGGGTAGCAATGTTTGACCCAGTAATTTGCCTTTCTGTCTGAAAGGGGAGGGGGCAGGCTGAGACCGGCAAAACAACCTCAAATGATGAGTAAAAGCCGGGTTTTAGGGACATTCTCTGTCTGAAAGGTGTAGAAGTGTTCCCTGAGTGCCACCACCTTCCTTGTTATCCCACTGGGGGCAACATGAAGAAGTATTTTAGCAACTGCATTCATATAAAGAACTGTCACTTTCCTATTTGCATAATGAAGCAACAAAAAGGTTGCTATATTAATATTTTGCCTTTTTTTCTGCATTTGAAGATGCAGAATTTTATATCTAGCATTCTCTGTTCTAATGAAGAGATACTCCAGCTCTCAGAGAAGCAGACCACTCCAGGGCAGACCTTTCCAGTTGTTCTCCATAATCTCATCGTGGTCTAAATATAGGGCCTGATTCAGAGCCGGACGCTCTGACCAGAGCGCTCGCTCTGAATCAGGGTCCTCCTCCATTAAAATGGAGCGTCCTCCTGGACGCTCGTATAGCTGTGGGTCACCACCCACAGCATATACGAGCGTCCAACAAGATGGTCGCGATGGTCTTGACCATCGCGACCATGGGACTTTCGAAGGAAACCCTGCGGTCGGGTTTCCCAGCCACAAGCCCTGGAGTGATTTTGGCTCTATCAGGGCCATAATCACTCCCACTGACATCACTAGTGATGTCAGTGGGGCCGGCTTCAGACGGTAGGCGTTCCCATGGGAACGCCTCCGTCTGGCAGGCACGCCCACCAAAGGGGGCGTGCTGTCAATCAACATCGACAGCACGCCCCCTTTGGTGCGAGACCCGGAGCTATGGGAAGCCCGTCGCTCGCCGGGTCTCGCGCATGCGCACGACGGAGCTCCCTCCGTCGTGCGCATGCGCAGTGGGGAACATCGACCCACTTGCGAGCGTACTGCCACTCGTGAGTGGGTCTGAATGACCCCCACAGTGTACTCACTAAACTCACTACTACATAATAAGAGTGATTTTACAAACTTACCATTATTAGTTACACTCATCTCATATCTACCATCAGAGCTAGAGAGCCAGTGCTAGAGACATCTCAGGAATAGGCAAAAGCAGGGCCGGATTAAGGGGGGGGCGACAGGGGCGGTCGTCCCTGGGCCCCCACACACGGAGGGGCCCCCACTAGCAGCGGTGCAGCCTGCACCCGCCGCTAGTGTCCCCGCCGCTAGTGTAGTGTAGACCGCAGTGAGCGAGGCCACACTACACAGTTCCAAACACACAGCCGCCGGCGGCAGCTGTGTGTTTGTTAGAGCAGCCGATGAGAGTCAGACAGACTCTCATTGGCTGCTGCGTCAACGGAGGGATCCGGCTGGAGCTCACTCATGAGCTCCGCCTTCCGGCTCCCCCCGCAGCGTGTGATGATTGGAGAGACGTCAAGATGTTGAAGTCTCTCCCATAGTGCAGTGGAAGAGCCGGGACTCGGAGCGGGCAGCAACGGTCACGTCAGGAGCGTGGATTCAGGTAAGTTGTGGTTTTTTTTGTGTGTTTGTAAAAGGCACTGCATAGGGGGGGCCGCTACAGTTGGCACTGCATAGGGAGCACTACATAGGGGGGGCCGCTACAGGGGGCACTGCATAGGGGGGGCTTCTACAGGGGGCACTGCATAAGGGGACACTGCATAGCGAGGGCCACTACAGGGGACACTGCATAGGGGGGGCCGCTACAGGGAGCACTGCATAGGGGGGGCTGCTACAAGGGTCACTGTATAGGGGGCTGCTTCATGGTGGGGGTGCTACTAGGGTCAGTGCTTAGGGGGGACAACTACTGACCCCACTGTATAGGGGGGGACTACTACTGGGGGCAATGCATAGGGGGGATTACTACTGGGGGCACTATATAAGGGGCACTGCATAGGGGGGACCACTACTGGGTCTGGGGGCACTACTGGGGGCACTGTATAGGGGGACCACTACTGGGGAGCATTATATAAGCACTGCAAAGGGGGACCACTACTGGGGGCACTGCATAAGGGGCATTACTACAGTGGGCACTGTATAGGGGGGACCATTTATGGGGGCACTGCTACTGGGGACATTGCATAAGGGGCCTCCACAAGTTTGTAGCCCAGGGGCCCCCACAGACCTTAATCCGTCTCTGGGCAAAAGGCATCATCAGCCCCATTAAAAAGTAAATAAAAATAGTAAACCTGACAGGTCCTCTTTATCATCATAAACACCATGAAGTGCTGCATGCAATAAGGATGAGCCAGTCCTGAGAACAGTGAGCTAGTGTAACATTATTGTGTAGATCACGGTTGTGCAGAATATTCTCCATATCTCTCAACTGTCTGTGGAATTTCTCCTTTCACCTTCAGAGGCACATTTATAATTATAATTCTTTATTGCTGCTATTCATGGCAATAAGTATTATGAATTGCCAGAATACTTTAACATACACTTACAGGGAGAGGGGCATTTGGGATCCGTTCATTATATCTTCAGGAGCAGGTTGCCCTACTGTGCATGTGCAGTCTGCTGACCACGCATGCCCAAGTGATGAGTGCTGGCTAGGGATCCTACAGCTCTCTCTCCCTGTACTGTTTGTGAAATGTAGCCCATAGAGTACAACGATCTAATCCCATCTTCAGGGCCAAGTTCTGCAATTCATCACCCCCATACAAACCTATGGGGGCTGCATCTGAGAGTGATATCTTTGTTATCTGCTGCAGTCCCCGGTTAAATACATTCAGAGGATACTTATTATTTTTGGGTATTTAACAGATGTTTTCAGGGGATATCTCCATACATGCCTATCCTCCCGGAAGTCGCGGGAGGCTGAAGATTTTTCGGGTAACCCCCCGCACCCCTTCTCCTATATTCTGCCCACTTCCTGGTAAAGTGGGCAGAATGAGGAAAATTTTATTGCAGATCGGCGGGTCTGCGAGTAGGGGGCGTGACCCAATGACGCGATTCTAAGAGATTTGTGTAATTTGGTCCTGCCCCTTTAAATATGCAGTGCTTGTGGGAAATTACCATGATGGGGCGGGGCTTAATCAGTCCGCCCCCGTCCCCAAAACCTCCAGTCTGTTTCTCCTCCCTGGGCTTCAATCACTTTTATTTCACTTGGAATTAATTTATCATTTTTCCTCTGCCTGTATTTCTCCTTATTATGTGCAGCGGAGAGTAGAAGCCATGTCACCTCAGGTAACATTGCAAAATATCTAGTTCAAATGCATTGCTTTATTTTATCAATTATTATAATATTGTATATGGCGATAACTTTCATCAAAAGCATGGGAACACGTTTACCTAGTTATAATAATTTGCCTTATCGGGACATTTTTAAAAGGTTTGTTATTATGCTATCTTATTTGCAAATAAAGATTACTATATTATATTGCATTTATGTAATGAAGTTACCCATTCAGTAGAGGTTTTTTAAGATTACCAGACGGTGCAGAGGATTAAGATTACATCTAAAGCTGATTGTTTTTAAGTGGTCGTGAGTCTTATACTTAGCACTGAACACAGGGCCTGATTCAGAGCCGGATGCTATTTGCGGAAGCTCGTTTAGAAAAAGGGGCTGGCTATTTAAATTGAGCGCTCGCTCTTTGCGGTCTGTTGACGCCTCTATGTCTGAGCGAGCGAACGAAACATGTGCTGGCTATTTTGTAAAGACGCCCCTTGGCCGCTCGCATTCTATGTCATCTCCACTATTTATTAGATTAATCAAGTACATCGAAAGGCATCTGAACTGCTTGCAGTGCTTGTGGTTGGATTTTCCTACCGCAATAATGCGAGCAGTTCAGGCTAAAAGACAACCAAGTGACGTGGTCGATGACGCTGCTTTGTTAATTATGCACACCCCGTTCGGATCTCCACTCCCCGTTTTCAAGCACCTTCCCCTGTTACCACCCACAAACGCCTCATTCTGGCACTCAAATTAGCAGGCGCTCGCTATTTTGCGAGCACACGATTTCCGACCGTACTGACTGGTTGGCGCATGCGCATTACAACCCATACGCATGCGCATATGATCGAACATCGCCCGGAGCGAACGAGCGGCCGCTTACGAGCGGCTCTGAATCAGGCCCACAATCCATTACATCTCACCCAACTTCCACTAATACAGAAGAGCTCTGCACTTCTCATAGGTTAAACTTTTCTGATCAGCACAATTTCGCAATAACCACACACAGACGGGTGTATTTATGGGATGTAGTGATGAGACCGGTGGGCACATGGCCGCTGGTCTCAATGCCTGACAATGGAGTTCCGGGAAGGGATGTAACATAGGCGTCAAAATGCCTATGTTAATCGCGATGCCGGAACGCCGAGGACACCAGCCCAAACGTAGGTAAGTCCGGGGATCCCTTAGCATTAGCCGTGGGGGAGGAGGGATATTATTATGGAGTCTAGCAGGGTTAGTGTTAGGTTTGGGGGGGTGGGAGATAAGATTTAGGTACCCCTAGGAGGGAGGGTTGGGTTAGGCACCATCGGGGGGAGTAGGTTCAGGCAACCCCCTGGGAGGGTTAGGTTTAGGGTGTGAGGAGGGGGTGTTAGGTTTAGGCACCCCTGGGGGGGAGGGTTAGGCACCACTAAGGGAGGGTTAAGGTGCCTACACACATGGTGATATTTTAGGCAATCTGGCTGATACCGATGCATCGGAATGACAGATCGTGTAAAATATGCCCAAATCGTGAGTCCCCACTCATGATCACGATGCGCGTCCCCGTAGGTCGCACAACGCATCTTCAGATCTGCCGTGCTGTAGGGCAGATCTGACAATCTCAAGTCACGGGGCACTGGATAGTTTAGGAGACACTACAGATTGTGTGTGAAATTGGCAGCTTTTTCAGACCAAATCATGCCCACGACTGCTGGGGAGAGTTCAGGGGGAAATTGTACACATCGTGGGATTGTGAGCACTTCGCTGTGTGTGTAGGCACCTTTAGGGTTAGGGGGGGGGCAGGGGAGGGTTACCCGAGTCGGGCTTTCCTCATGTCGGGCATTTCAATCCCATTCCGTATTTACTAATTGTTGGGTTGTAGAAGAACTGCTCTTTTAAATATCGGGCATAAACACGAGCAGATGTATCGGGCAAGTCAACACTTCATAAATAACATAAAAGATTTGTTTTCCACAGGAGGCATGCTTTGAATATACAAGTAATGGTACTAAACAGGTACTTTCCAAAGAGAACAATATATAATTGTTTTAATTATTACATTTTATTTATATATCAGCAATACATTTTAAAGCATGGCACCCAGGGACAGATGCATGGGATAGGAGATACACCAGTATGGAGACTAGCACATGCGCAGAAGATAGCGAAGACTACGGATGAATAGGGAGTCCTAGGAGCGGTAACGCCAGCCCATGATGCTTCACTTTCCGCCTCTCTGAATTTGCTCCGCAGTGAAGTGCTGGGCCCCGCTGTAATGGATAATTGGTGTGTCCATCTGTCCCCGTCTCCTGCTCCCCTGAATCTCGGGCTCGGCTCCTCCAATGAGACGTTCTTTTTTGCATTCATTTCAGGCCACCTCTCAGGCACCTCCCAGGAACGCCCATGGCTGTCCGCCACACGCTCTAGTACAATTCACTCTAGGCCTGATTCAGAGATGGACGCTAATGCGATTGTAGCTGCAATCCCACACGGATCACAGCTGCAAGAATATGTTACTGTTCCAAATCTTACCCGAGCATAGGGACGCCCACTGCTGCCTTCTCATCTGGGTCCTACGAAGTGTACTACCAGCACAGATATCAGTAACATCGGTGCACATCGACTAGCCATGCAGCCCTTGTGGCAGGTCTGACCTGTCTGAAATACAGCGGCTCTCCTGACACGCAGAGAGCTCTCATGCTGCGCAGCAGATCACAATGGCTGATTTATGAACGCCAATTTAACAACATTTAAACAGTAACAAACAGTTCTTCTGCCACCCCCCGTTACCTCCCCCAAACGCTGACTTCCTGTCCTTAACTTTGCAAATACGTTCTCTTTGCGTACAGATTTGCAAGACAATCGCAGTGCATGTACAGTGCGACTTTGACGCACGCGCAATAGCAAAAATAACGCTCGATCTGCGTAAAAATCACCATTGCGTACACCTCTGAATCTGGCCCTCTGTTTACAACTGCGGTCTCTTCTTACACTCAGTAGTACACAAGCACTGTAGGCATTTATTGAACTTCTCACGCATAGGGCCGAATTCAATTAGTCGCGAAAAGTGCCGTCTGGCGAAAAGTGGACTGAATACGCCTCATTCGCCTGTTTTGACACGATGGTTTCTTCATGCGCGTCCCTGCTTTTCGGCCTATTCAATTGTAAAACACACGAAAACGTGGATAGGCGAAAGTTTTACAAAGCGAAACTAGCAAAAAGAACATTTTTTGGGGGAAATCAGTCTGTACTCCATAAAAAGCTTCAGTGACCCTGGGAATCAATATAGAATAGTTGTAGTAGTAGCCCTAATAAAAGTATTCAATGAATTTTGTTGCAAAGGGCTGTTATATGCATATTTGCATATGTGTGGAAAAATGATAGAAAACAATGTTTATTCTGAACAATAAGTACCGAGGTTAAATTTGGGGTACATGTAAATGGGTACTAGTATATTCTGAGGTCTCTAAAGTGAACGTTAAAAAAATCTCAAAAATACACCTGCTGCAACCTCGTGCAATCCCCAAAACACCTGTCCCATTCATATAGCACCCCAAAATACCATGCCCCCTACTTTTTTTCCATTTTACAACACTTTTTTCATTTTTGTGTTTTGTTTGGGGTTTAATGAAATATTTTATTTTTATTTTTTAGGCTATTAGTCAATAGGGGGGGGGGTGTCCAAAGGGTTCTGAACCAAGTCCCCACATTTGTACCCCAAAATGTAGATTTTGCACTTCTTTTCTCCTGTTTTTGCCTATGGAGTTTTCACCTAGGCGAAAACTCCGGGGAATTGAATATGGAGATACTTTGAAAACAGGCGAAAAGTGCAAATCGGAGAAAACTTTTCTCCAAACGGCACTTTTCGCGGCTAATTGAATTCGGCCCATACGCAGTGGTGAAAGAATTGCTTGACTTCACAAACATAGACACTGTAACACATCTGAATCAGGCCCTAAGGCAGTGGTTCCCGAACTGTGCGCCGTGGCACCCTAGGGTGCCTCAGGTTGGTGGTCCAGCACCAAATAAAATTATTTATGGTCAATGTAATGTAAATATGTGGACAAACAGAAGCACAAACCTGTCAACCACCCAGGGCCGGATTAAGGTCTGTGGGGGCCCCTGGGCAACAAACTTGTGGGGGCCCCTTATGCAATGTCCCCAGTAGCAGTGCCCCTTATGCAGTGCCCCCACTAATGGTCCCCCCTATGCAGTGCCCACTGTAGTAATGCCCCTTATGCAGTGCCCCCAGTATTGGTCCCCCTATGCAGTGCTTATATAATGCCCCCAGTAGTGGTCCCCCTATACAGTGCCCTCAGTAGTGTCCCTTATATAGTGCCCCCAGACTCAGTAGTGGACCCCCCTATGCAGTGCCCCTAATAGTAGACCCACCCTATACAGTGGGGCCAGTAGTTGTCCCCCTATGCATTGACCCTAGTAGCGCCCCCCCAGTGCCCCCATGAAGCGGCCCCCCTATACAATGACAATGATGTCTCTCCCATCATCACACACTGCGGGGGGAGCCGGAAGGCAGAGCTCATGAGTGAGCTCCAGCCGGCTCCCTCCGTTGATGCAGCAGCCAATGAGAGTCTGTCTGACTCTCATCGGGGGCTCTAACAAACACACAGCTGCCACCGGTGGCTGTGTGTTTGGAACTGTGTATTGTGGCCTCGCTCACTGCGGTCTACACTACACTAGCGGCGGGTGCATGCTGCACCGCTGCTAGTGGGGGCCCCTCCGTGTGTGGGGACCCAGGGACGACCGCCCCTGTCGCCCCCCCTTAATCCGGCCCTGCCACCACCACATAACTGAACCTAAGTATGTCAGGTCAGCACAATCACTTTACTACTTTACAACATTTTTCTCAGTTATTCCCAATAACAAACGTTTGGCTAAGGGGTGCCATGAAAACAATGCTGATACTCTAGGGCACAGTGATTCAAAAAAGTTTGGGAACCTCTGCCCTAAGGCTTTAAATTAACTGATACCTACAATACAGCCTCACACTGTTATGGGCAGGGGAAGGGAGGCGCATTTGCACACAATGGAGATTTGGGGGTAAATTTACTAATGGTCGGTTTTGTGTTTTTGGTCGATTTCTCATTTTGCAAACTGACCAAAACCGCATATTTACTAAAGGCAAAATTGACGGGAAACCGAAAAACCGATCGACTTTAGAACATCAGACCAACAATCAATACTTTTACTAAGAAAGAATAGGATCAGCAGACATACTAAAGGTCGGTATTAAAATTGACCAAAAACTGACAGAAAACAATGGGATACCCGCCCAAACAATAGACCTGCCTGCGGCAGGCAAGTTTGGGAGAAGTACTGCACAAATCGCTATGATCTGTGCAGGCTTCTTAGGTACAAAAGGATAGACAGAGTTAAAAGTTAAAGTTTTTTTTTTTTTTTTTAAATGTATGGGGGGGCCCCCCTAAATCCATAACAAGCCCTGGACCTCTCAGCCTGGCCCGATACTGGAAAATCAGGGGAAAACCAGTGTGGGGTTCCCCCGATTTTCCAATAACCAGCACCGGGCTGAACCTGCCAAGGGGTTACGCTGCCTGAGGTCCCCCTGCCATAATGTAAACCAGCCCCAAACTGGACAGCCCAAGGCTGGAGTTACTCTGAAAGTCAGGACCCCATACATAAAATGGGGTTACTCCTCCTGAGGAACAACTAGTGGTTACAGGGTTAATGATGTAATAGATAATATTCTTCTTTACAGGCGAACTGCAGGTACCAGCAAGCCTGTCCAGTATGCAGGCACTTGCGGAACAACAAGTACGAGCATGCCTGGACATTAAGGGCTGGTACCTGTAAAGAAAATAAGGACAGTATACACACACTCACCATAACCCATTGGTTTGGATCCTCGTTGGTCCATGTAGTAATCCACTGGTCTTCAGAAAATAAGAAAAATGCAACTCCTGACCCCAGCGGCATATTAAGAGAGGAGGGGGCCCGTGTGCATTCCCCGTCCGAAGCCCCCTCATCTCTCCCCGCGGCCGGCAGCCAACTGACGGCTGACCGGCGACTGCAGCAGCAGTAGACTAGTCTGTGCCCAGAGTCTACTGCGTATGCGCAGCTTGCCAGGAAAATGGCAGCGGCGGACATTTTCCAGCGTTTTGTGCAGGGCTGAGACACCCAACGTGGGACCTCAGCGAGATAAGTATTAGATAATATGGATGCAGGGTGTGCGCTGTGGGCCCCCCTGGAAGGGGCACGTGTGCACCGCACACCCTGCACCCATTATAGATACGCCCCTGCCTGATCCCCGTGGACAGTACTGTACACTTGGTACAATTTTAACACTTTCACTTTCATTGCTTTTCAACCGAATGCAGCATGGCCCCCGCTGCCGCTACATCGCTGCCAGCACCCCCACCGGGATACCGCCACAGACGACATTGTGCTGGGTACACATCGTTAAGTGTGTACCCAGCTTAAGGCTTGCCTTGCAATCAAGCTCACCTGGTGAAATAAATAAATAAATCAACTTGATAATGTTGACATGTTGTTGGTACTCCCAGCTCTGCTAGTATTAGACTACCTCCAATTTGATTGATTCAGTAAAACCACGCTGTGCCACTATTGGGACCCTGGCCACCGGCACCTCGGAGACCTGCGCTGTGACTGAGCGCTTGCTACATTACAGTGCTGCTTGGAAATTAAGGTGCGGCGTGCATTATAGCGACAAGTTGGAATATCAGCGGCGGTGCCTCTGAACTATCTCACGGCGGAGGCTTCACTTGGCAAGCCGCCAGAGAGCCCTGTGCTTGGCGGGGACCTTGGCAAGACGGCACCACAATAATTCACCTGGAGATGGTACAAGTATCCATCCATCTGTTTTAGCTCTATGAGCGATATTTATTTCTTTTTGTGAGTACTCACTTTTTAAATTTTTAGGGGCCTATTCATCAACACTAAAATAACGTTTTTAAGGACATTTTCCTTAAATAACGTTATTTTGGTATTCATGAACAGACTTAACACAGGAGATATCACAGATATCTCCTTGCTAAGTTCCCCTGCGTTAATTTCCACACTCCCCATACATTAGTACGTTAGTATGGGGATGTGGAAATTATGGTATTCATCAAATTCCGAAAATAATAAATTTTCGGAATTTGATGCAGTTACTATTCGCCACTGTGAGGTGGCGAATAGCAGGTGAAACTTATCTGTATCAGCGTGTGCAGGTCACCCGACGAGTCCCTCCGGCGCTCTGCTCCGTCCTCAGGTTCCGGAGGCTGGTCTGTCATGTGTGCTCCCCAGCAGAGCACAAGAAAGTTCAGAAAAAGAAAAAAAAAATTTTTTTTTTCTAATCTGTCATGTGGTCTGCAGGGAAACCACATGACAGACCAGCAGGACGGAGCCGGAGGCTGCTGCGCGGACAGGTAAGTCGGGGGGGGGGGGGGGGAAGGTGAGCGGAGGGGGGAGGGGGGGGGGGTCGGGGGGGTACAGAAAGTTAACGCATCTGTAGGCAGTGCTGCGCATGCGCTGGTTTTACAGATGTAACAGCGCATGCGCAGCACTGTTTCCAGACGCGATAAGGTAGTGTAGGCAGGGAAAAGTATCTATTTCCCGAAAAGCTGTCATCGCAAAAATGACAGCTTTTCGGAATAGATACTTATGGAGAGGTGGAATGATGAATTCCACCTATAATTAGCTAGAACTCCATGAGAGTTCTAAAGCTAAATATCTCCAGAGAATTTTAATGTTTAATGAATAGGCCCCTTAAACCTTTGGATATGTCTGGAGGTCTTTCACTGATAACTAATGCTGCTACTATTGCACTGGACTTTCTACACATATAGGTCTTGTTCAGTGTAGTTATATAGTTTATATATTGCTATTTTTCGCTTCATAATTTATTGAGTCTATAGGGTTATGTTTACTATATACTTAATATTATTTTTAACTATTATATTATGGTTTTATGTTAATACATGTCTGTTTCTATTTTTACTCTTAATAAAAATAAATACACAACTGATAAATAACAAATATACTTGTTTATTTATTTATATACATCAGCGCAGAATACTAGTTTGCTAATTGTCACCTGGTGCAATCACATGACTAGCGAAGAGAAACATTAAAGTGGAAGGTACCATTGCACAGAGATACAATCTTTGAGTGCTGCTTTGGTTTTGCACTTTGTTGAATCTATATGGTTGGAGTATAATAAGGTTGAAGCCCCGGATGGACACAAATAATAGGTGAATTGAGCTTGGGACATTTATGGCCAAATTTAAGGAGAAAAACATGAGAAATTCCACAGCCAAATGCATCCGTCTATTTATTCTATAGACTTATTCTATAGACAGCAGCACTAAAAGCTTGCCAGTGGATTTGCAGTGAAAAGCTACAGTATAATGTAAACTATTGGAGCTTTGTGTGTTCCAGCAATAATACAGCAGAAATAAAAACATGCACAATAGCTGCCCTTCTTCTATCTATTCTGAACTATATTGTGGTAATGTCAGTTTAAAAATGGTTTGTCATTGCAAATTACCTTTAGGTCTCTCTCGACTATTCTCTGTAAAGCGCTGCCTAATAAGTGTGCGTTATATAAGTAATTGGTAATAAATAAATGTGTCTTGTGTGAGGTGTGTCCCATGTACTGTATGACTGTTTGCAACATGGCACAGGTAGGTGACATCATTTTAGATACTTTCTGACACTAGTTAGTAAAATAATAAGGCAGGGCAAGTGTTATTTTTTTATTACTGTAAAGCATGTCTAAAATAAGTGCTAAATTATATTTCAACCTATCAAAGCTCCTAAAACCTCTGAGTTATGAGGTCATTCAGGTACATTTACCATACTGACACTTTGACCATATTACTGTATATACACTAATTAAAGTGGAAATTTCAATGTGGCAATATGGAAAATGCAAGTGAATATGTCATACCCCTGGCGTCCATAGAAGACTTTGTAGTGCCATTGGTCGGCACTTGGTGAAGCCATAGAGTACAAGGGTAGACAGGCTGCTAAGAGCCAGGCAGACGTCAAGGGGTGGAGCTGGAGAATGGGGTAAGGTGCTGTAATCTGTGAGGGAGATGTGCTAAGCTTTGGAGAGCAATAAAGTGGAGAAAGACAAAGTACCAACCGCTCAGCTCCTAACTACTATTTTTCAAACACAGCCTGTACAGCAGGCATGTCAAACTCAAAATACCAACCGGGCTGAATATTCAAGAGTGTGTGGGCAACAACAAAAAAAAAGGCTTATATGCAATTTTGAAAGGTTTATCATTAATAAAAATCAATGTAGTCCCCTGTATTAGAGCCCCTTATGCAAGTCCCCCTGAAGTTGTGCCCATTATGCAATGCCCCTTGTGCAGTACCCCCAGTTGTGCCCATTATGCAATGCCCCTTGTGCAGTACCCCCAGTAGTGCCCATTATGCAGTGCCCCAGTAATGTCCCTTATGCAGTGCCCCTTATGCAATGCCCCCAGTATTGTAACTTATGCTGTGGCCCCAATAATGCCCCTTATGCAGTGTCCCCAGTATGACCCTAGTAGTGCACCTTATGCAGTGCCCCCAGTAATGCCCCTAATATTGTGCCCCCAGTAATATCCCTAGTGCCCCTTATGCAGTGCACCTTATGCAGTGACCCCAGTAATGCTCCTTATGCAGAGCCCCAGTAATGCCCCTTATGCAGAGCCCCCAGTAATGTCCCTAGTAATGCCCCTTATGCAGAGCCCCCAGTAATGTCCCTAGTAATGCCCCTTATGCAGAGCCCCCAGTAATGTCCCTAGTAGTGCCCCTTATGCAGAGCCCCCAGTAATGTCCCTAGTAGTGCCCCTTATGCTGTGCCCCCAGTAATGTCCCTAGTAGTGCCCCTTATGCTGTGCCCCCAGTAATGCCCCTAATAGTGCACCTTATATTGTGCCCCGAGTAATGCCCCTAGTAGTCCCCCTTATGCTGTGCCCCCTCCCAGTATAGAACAGGCACCACTCACCTATGCAGTACTTACCTTTCTTCAAGATGGCCGCTGGGCACCGCTCCAGTCCACGCCGTCAACACTCCCACCATCCCGCATAGACGCTGCCACTGACTGGATCTAATTAGATCCAGAGCGGCAGGTGCAGGCTCCTCTTATAGCGGGAGACGCGGGTGATGTCATGACGTCACCCATGCCCTGCATCACTGGGAACGATTTCCTCTGAAGCGATCAGAGGCTTCTTTAGTCACTGATCACTTCAGAGGCAAGCGTTGCAAGTTTTAAATAAAGTAAACACTGCTCGATCAAAGCTGAGCTCCGATCGTGGCAGGGGTTTGGGACGCATATTATATATATTTGGGCCCACACTGTCAGGCTGCATAAAATGTTTATTCGGGCCGCCTGTTTGACATGCCTGCTGTAAAGTGACAGGAGCTGATTGGTTGGTACTTTATCTCTCTTCACGTTCCAAGGCTTAGTACATATACCCCACAGTGAGAAGACTGGATAAGCGATGAGGCTGAAGTGGTACCAAATGACAGGGCCACTGAGTATATAATAGAGCACTGGGGACCACAACAGAGTTTCAGCAGATTATGAAGGAGATCTCTGCCAACAGCATGGCAGTGCTGAGGTCCGCAGCAGGATCCGTGGAGGCTGACAGTAAGATGTGCTGATCAAGGAGACGTCCCTATTGTAAGTGAGCTGCGATATAAGAGGGGTGAGAGAAAGTGATACTTATATATATATTTGCAAGATGGGGGCTGTCGTAGTGTAATATTAGTGATCCAATAGGTGGAATAACAAAACAAATATTATGCATACTTAAAATATAGAATTACTGTATGTGCTTGTCTGATAAGTGGTGGAGAAATGTAATAAAACCGATATCCCAGATAACTCTCTTCACTCCTTAGATGACTGTGGGGCCTAGTTATCAATTCATATTTGTGGGATATCCCCACAGAAACATCAGTTTCCAGCAGGGGCGTATTAAGAGAGGAGGGGCCCCGTGTGCAGACTCAGTGTCGGCCCCCTCCTCTCTCCGGCGGTGCACCAAGTGCAGCAGATTCTGACTCAGTGCCAGAATCTACTGCGCATGCACTGGTCTCCGGGAAAATGGCCTTCGCCATTTTCCCCGTGATTTTTGCTGCTCTCCATAAGACTGTATGGGTGCAGGGGCCCATGTGCACCGCACACCCTGCACCCATTATAGATACACCCGTGGTTTCCGGTGGTTCCCACAAATATTAAGTTTCCCCCGAATGTATGTACTGTATAGGGGACTGCAACAGTTATTGGAGAATCTGCTGCGGCCCTCTATTTTTGACTGCAAAAGCAGCCCCCATAAGTTTCTAATGCCATCTTTAGATGGTGTTAGCCATTGTAGCCTAAGGGCTACTTACCACAGCTTTTACCGGGAGAGGGATCCGCAGGATCCCTTCCTGTCAATGGCTACCCGTGCATGCATGGTAGGCAGACTAAGGGACATATTCAATGTGGAGCGAAAAGTCCATTGCCGGACTTATCGCCGTCATCGGAGGTTTTGCATTCGAAAAGTTATCGCGCTCATCCCCGCTATTCCCCATATTTAATTTGAAAGTGCCAAAAAACGGGACCCGGCGAAAAAGGAAATTGGCGAAAAGTCCTGTCATTTCTGGGGAAATCAGCCTGACACCCCCCAAAAGATGCTCTGACATGGGGGATCACTATGGGTACCCCAGAATAGCCCTGGTATGGGGTCTTTAAGCGGTCTCAATAGGTGCTGTATAGCGTCTTTGGGAAAGTGGTGAAGAATAAAATTTAGCAACTTTTTTTTGGAAAAAATAAGTTGTCCCATCAAATTTGGGTTACATGATAATGGGTACTAGAATATTTTAAAGCGGCTAATGTGAAGTTTTAAAAATCGTGAAAAATCCACCTGCCGCATTCAAAAAGACACCTGAAGCTGGGGTGTCCTGTGGTCCTTTTTTAAAAGTTTTTGACACAGAATAACTTTGAGGGACTGTCTAAGGGGTGCAGGGTGTTTTTTGGAAGTATGCACCCCAAAACCCCAATTCTGCACTTATTCTCGCCACCTATTCATTGGTGATACTTTATCGCTGGGTTCGAACCTCTGACTTGCCGCACCGGCGAAAAGTCAGGGAAATTGAATACGGTGATAAGTGAAAAATGTGAAAATGACATAGTCGGCAATAAAGTATCGCCTATAAAGGCTTTTCGCTCCAAAATGAAAATGGCCCTAAGTGTATATGCGGTAGTGATCCAGGGTCATGAAGAAGAAGTGATTATTAATAATTTGGGCAAACAATACGTTTATATTGCAGTGATAAATGGCTATATGAAATTAGAATTATTGGGTCAAAAACCCAACAATTAATAAATATGCCCCTGTGAAAGAAAAATAACAGGCCAAAGCTCGTCCATGGGTGGTATGTAATGAACAATGATTTCCTAACATGGATTAAAAACCTGTAGATTAGTAAAAACAACAAGCGCTTACCCGGTTAACAGTCAGTATCGGCGTCTGGACCCGATGATCAAACCGGAAACTGATTCTCCAGCCGATCATTCTCCTCATGAATAAAGCAACAGTATATATATATTAGTGCTATTTTTCAGCAGGAGCAAGCAGGAACTCAGTTTCCGAACCTCACATCGACTGTGACTTACTGTCCTGGGCCAAAATTTTTTTCCCAGAAGATAAGGTTTATTTTAAAGTCCCTCTTGAGTGCTTTCTTTTCTAAATACTATTATATATATATATATATATATATATATATATATATATATATATACATACACACACTTTTATATCTATAATATAGATAATACACATACTGTATATAATTGTTTTTCCATAGCTCCACCCCCAGTTTTATATATATATATATATATATATATATATATATATATATATATATTTACTAATTTATCACTTGCATGTGCTTTCTCTTTTGCTCCTACATTAATGTTCCCTAGTACAGTTAATTGTTCTTTGTGCACAATTATTGTTCTGAATAATAAACCAGTGCATTATATTAACTTATCACTGTTTCAGATGTTTCAAATATTTTCTTTTTATTATGTGAATTACTTTGAAAGCTAACCATAATGTTTATGACCCAGTGACATTAGTAACTTTCATAGTACGTCTTGGGAAAACTCCCACATATGAAGAAAATCTTTCTAAGCAGCCGATAAGATAACCCTACTCATTCACATGGAATAATAGCTCTCTGTCCCCGCTCAACACTGCGCTCTTGTTCCTGGCGTTTTTAATTACAAAATGAACAGCAAAGCATTTCCAGTATTCCAATCAATTTTAAACGCCGGTAGATCAAGGCCTTTGTTTTCCATTTATTTTTTATATTGGAAAAGATTTTAATCTGAAACGCTTGGATACGTTTATTTTTACGGGTGGGAGGGCTGGCAGAGGACTAGAGACTAATGATCGATCATGCAAAAAATCCACAAAGGTAAATAAAATATTCCTGTGAGGAATTTAAACTAAAGCCGTTCTATCCATAGTTTTGAAATGTTTTTGAACAACAAGCTTGATTGACTTTTATGATTAATATTGATTGACATTTTGATAATTTTCTATAAGTGCAGGCAGCAGGGTAAATTCCGGGAGTATTATAGAAGCGGAAACAGAACAATTGTCCTTCTACTGTACAGTGGAGATAGCAATATAGGCCCTTAATGATGTCTGAGTTGTATTTATGCCCATATGCTGAGACATAAGCATCACAAAACGCCACAGGTTGGCACCAGTAGCATATGCACTGGATTGACCCCAGACATATCACCTATGTTTTTAAGTATTTGTTTTGCTTTCAATATATGAATTTGCTATTAGATATTAATAAAACATAAAAATCCTATCTAATATAGCAGAAACAGCTCTTTTATGAAAAGTAGATAGTAGATGATTGAGCAATAAAAAAAGCACCTATCAGCATCAGCGGTGCATTCGCAACCAGTCACTGCCAATCGGTTCTATAGTACTGGCGACCATCATCATCTGGTAATTGTATTGGCCTCTGACCACCTGCAAACATTAAGGGGGGTGTACAATTAGGTGCGAGAATAGCAAAAATCCCGAACCTGCAGAGTTGTTGCTGCAAGTGCAGGATTTTGGCTAATCAATTAGGTGCAGGGTTTTTTTAGTTTTTGAGCACCGGGAGGATTTTTATTTTTGAGTACCTCCAGAGCACAACCAATTTTTCCTAAAATCCATATTTTTAGGAAAAATGGTCAGGAAATGCTCTGGGACCCTGGCGGCACCCATCCTAATGACTAATTAAGCAATTGGAAATTTTCAATTAGCTTAGTCATTGATGACTCACCTCCCTCCAGCGTCGGGAGTCGGGTCTTCTGCAGCAGGGTGAGTACTGAGTGTGTGTGAGTGTTTGTAAGTGTGTGTATGTGAGTGACCCCCGGCGTGTGCAACCTCCCCCCCATCCCTTGTAAGTGCGTTCCCCCCTTGTAGCCGGTGCTGGGAGAACTCCCAGCAGCCCTTGAGACTCCCAGTACCCCAACAGCCCCCTTTCCGGTAACAAGATGAAGGGGAGGCCACCAGGAGCAGCGGAGACCCCCGGACATGTAGGTATAATTATTTTATTACTTTTTTTACGTGCAGCAGAGTTTTCAGCTCTGAAAACCCTACAACCACTTTTTTTTATTGGATACCGTGGGTATCGGAAGCGCACATCCACGGTAATCCATTATTGGGTGTGAGAGGCGTGAGATTTTTTTACCTTACTAAACCTTGCCCCTAATTGATTATGCCCCTAAGGCTTGCTTTATCAAGCACTCATACGGTATGTGTCCGTGCCTTGGTCTGCAGTCACAAACATGCCCTCACTGTAATTTAGCATTTTTGTTTTAAATCACCTTATCTAAAATTTAAGTGGTTTTAAGATGAATGAAAAACTCAATTCATTTCATGCTAATATTATTTATGTTAACATTTATTTATATAATGACAGTGATTATGAAGAGTTTTTCTATATTTAGGAGTAAGCAAATTAACAAATGGGGAAGCATCTAAAGGTGATTGTGGTGGAGATTTATCAAAGCTTGGAGAGAGATTAAGGGGCATATTCATACTTTTCGCATGCCAGACTTTTTGCCGACATCGCTGGTTTTACATGCGGAAAAGTATTGCGCTCGTCCCCACTTATCCCCGTATTCAATTAGAAATCGGCGAAAATGGGACCCGGCGAATTCGGACCTGGCGAAAAGTGCTGTCAGATTTGGGGAAATCAGCCTGACACCCCCGAAAGATGCCCTGACATTGGGGATCACTATAGATACCCCCGAATAGGCCTGCTGTATGTATTTGGGGTACTTAAATGCTCTCAATAGCTGCTTATTAGCGTCTTTGCAGAAGTGGTGAAGAATAGCATTTAGCAGAATTTTTTTGCAGAAAATAAGTAGTCCCAGCAAATTTGGGGTACACGAAAATGGGTGCCAGCATAAGTTGCTAAAGTGAAGTTTTGAAAAACTTAAAAAATCCACCTTCCGCAAGTACCTGCAATTTTACAAACACCTGGGGCATACTTGGGGGCCCCCGTGGAGTCTATTTCGCTAGTTTTTAAGTTTTTCCTCCAACTTTGTACTTTTTCGCCCCCTTTTTCAAAGTCATTTTTTGGGGTGTTCTTAAGGATTTTTTTTTACTTTTTTTGACACAGTTTACCTTTGGGGGGCTGTCCCAAGGGTACAGGGTGGTCCCCACAAGTTTGCACCCAAAAACCACAATTCCGCACTTTTTTTCGACAGCTTTCATATGCAAATCTTTTTCCCCTATTCCAATGCATTTACTTTCCGCCCCGGCGAAAAGTCTATGGAATTGAATACTGGGATAAGTTTTCGCATGGCAAAATGACGTTACGGGCGATACTTTTCCACAGAAATTGACATTTCACACCTAACTGAATATGCCCCTAAGTATCAACTAATCAGCTCCGGTCATTTTTTAAATCTGAAATTTAAACGCATCAGGGTTTCTTTAAATAGCCCTCACAGATGGAAAAGCGTACCCCACTCACGGTAGATATAGAAGACTTCAGGTATGTAAAGGTTTCTTTTGTGGATCCCCCTGATTATTTTTCTTCAAAAGAAGCAAATGAATATATATATATATAATATCCAAAATTGTATTGTATCAGATAACTCATAGAAAGATAGAGCAGCCAGTGATCTTACATAAAAAAACATATATAATGACCTGCAGATGGTCAATCATATACAAAAAGCATTGACAGGTCCAAGAAAAACAAAAAACATTCAAAAATGATATCTTCATGTTTTGATGTCATTTCCTGGATTTTTGATTGGCTGTTCATGGTTTAAATACTGGGCTGATTCACACTCTGGACATGTCTTGATAAAGGCCCACTATAGACTGAAATGCGTCAACAGAACCACGAGTGTGAACAGCCTTTTTCCTGAATCATCAGGTTTGCACTTTTTTTATTTTAACTTTTAATTTTTTGTAAAATATTTTTGAATGTTTTTTGTTTTTATGGACCTGTCAATGCTTTTTGTATATAAGCCTGTACCCACTTGAACGAATCACGTTTATGTCTACACAGTTTCTTCAACTTTTTTTGGACTGTTACACATTTTTATTCTTTTTTAAGTTTTCATGAAATCGCGTACACATTGGAGGATAAAGAAGAGAAGAATTGCTTCAAGTTCATATCACCCTGGGGTACCTTGGGACACTTGCAGTGGTGCCTCAGGTTGGTGGTCCAGCAGAAAATCAAATTAGTTATGGTCAATGTAATGTAATTATGTGAACAAACTGAAGTGCAAACCAGTCCACCACCACATAACTGACCCTAAGGATGACAGGTAATCACAATTTACTTCAGTTTACTATTTTACTAGATTTTTTTTCTGAATTTCTCAGTAACAAACTTAAACGTAGGGGTGGCGTGAAAAAAATGCTGATACTCTAGGGAGCCGTGATTCAAAAAAGTTTGGGAATCGCTGCTCTAGTGTTTTGATTCGGCTTCAGTTTTGGATTTCTTTAAAACTGATAAAATAAAAAAAGCTAATATCATGTAATTTGGACCTATCTACATGCATATTTTAAATCCGAGCTCCAAACTTACAGCAGACCCGAGCTGGGACTAGGTTCTACATGAAACCCCAAAAGACGAAGAGGGTCACGTGCTTGAGGAGAGATGGCAGGTGATTATGTGGTAGTTGGAACATATGAGCAGAAAAGGCGAAAAAGATGCATTTACAGAGAGTATTTAGAAGGTGGGTTATTCATTGGGCAGTTAGAATCAGCCAATGTTACTATAGCTTTGCCCAATCCGCCCCTGCTTGTGACTGTCTTCTCAGGCTCTCAACCGGTTGGGGAAGAGGAGAAGCAAAGAGGAGGCCTGGGGGCAGGCACCACAGGGATGCTTTATTATTGTAAACAAGTGAAAGCAAGCCGGCCTGTCAGTAGTCACCGCTGACACTGACAGGCAGCCCGGTCACAGCGTGCAGACGCTGCAGGGAGTGAGGAGAGGGTGTACAGTGTTCAGCGCTGCCAGTGCACACTGGCACACAGCGGCTGACAATGGTGGCCGAGGCCTGCTAGATCAGCGCTACGGCCGCCGCTAGATCACAGGCAGCCCAATCAAGTACATTTATCATCAGCCGTTGCCACTTTCCAGTGGCCGACGCCCCTAGACAGCTGCCTAAAACTGCCTATTGGTGGCGACGGCCATGCCTGAATGACCGTTCACCCGCAGTGAGAAACGCTAAGGTTACCTTACTGGTTCTCACCACTGAATCAAACAGCACAAAATGTATATCATTAAAATTATATAGGATGATTCTGAGATTAATGGGTAATGTAAATGACAGTGTATCCCTTCAAAAAGCAATAAACACTGCTAAAGATGTGCACCACCAATTTATGTCATTTCACTAATCTCCCTCTGCAAGATTTCAGCACACACTTCTGTCTTGTGGGGACAGGGAAGAGGAGCTTACAGTACATTAAAATCAGGAGGAAGGCAACCTCTTTCAATCCGTGTGGCAGAGCAACATCCTCTCACATTCATTGGCTTTTTGCACAATATTTGTTTCTGTCTTAGGCTGGAAATCAGTAACTACAGCCATTGTACATAGGGGAAATGCTGTCAGATGATCAAGGTTACTGCCTGACGTTTTCAGGAGTTAAAGATTAATGTTGATATAACTCAATGCAAGCTAGTGCCAGGCTAGAAAACAGCAGCTTTATATGTATGTATGTATGTATGTATGTATGTATGTATATGTGCTGGTCTTCCTCATAAACATTAGAGTACTTGGGAGTAGAGAGTTAACATTGTTTCTGGACAATCACATTGCACCCAATATATTGTTATTCTGAATACTTTACTGGAAATCGTTGAGAAATTTGAGAGTAGAGGAACTAGGATGTTGTTCAAAACCGGTTTTGGTAAAAGAAGCAATGTTGCTTTTCTAATACCTCTAATCACCTTTTCATAACTTAAATGTAATAACTGATCAATTTAACCCATTTCAGTTGAGACTGAAATTCAGTTCTGAGGGCTGATACTGTATTGTAAAAGAATACAGAATGTGTAAGCCTGAAGAAATACCTTCGCCATGCAAAGGTGATAAATCAAGTTGATTAAACGGTGGATAAATTTGTAGAGAAGGGACGGTGGGACAGTAAAGTATTTTTGAAAGTGTGTGTGACAGATAATTTACTGAGAACATTTAGGAAGGTGGCTGCATCAGTAAATCAATACCTTGGTTATTAATGCATGCAAGGTATACAGGACTGTGATTCAGCACTGATTTATTTAAAAGACAGCAGTTATATGATCTGGGAGATCACTACCGGCAAGAGGGGAAATTGTACAGTATCTGCATTACTGCTCTTTAATTTGATTTGTTTTGCAAAGGACAAGACACACAATCTTTTAATAAAAAAACATTCCCTGGCAGTTTTGCTACAAGCATAAAATGACTTTGCAATAAGAGACCTTTGGATTTTACAATGTATTCTAGGACTAAATCCTATATAAACCCCAAATAGTTGCGAGTTTGGATTTTGTATGTTTGTGTACACAGTGAGGCTGACGTAGAGTTCATTGCATGTCTGTTTGCAGAGCATATCTTTCGTGTTTTCACACTGCAAATCAAGCAGAACCGAATCAGTATTGTAAGCATAGTATCTATGTAAGTGGTGTATGCCCCCTCACAGGGACTTCAAACACTCACAACCACACACTCTCTGCGGACATCAAATACTCACCACCACACCCATATGGAAATTAAACACTCACCGACACACCCATACCCGAGGGATATAATCCACTTAGCATAACAAGTGGCGGTCACTGACCTGGTGTCATAGTGCACCGGGTCCACAATCCCTTACCAGATATGGCGGCGCTGGTTCCCTGCAGGGTCTGCAACTTCTCAGCGGAAGGAAGTCCATCAGAACCCTCCACGGGGATCTGTTGCTTGCCAGCACTAGGGCAGTGGGCAGGAGGTCTGAAGGCTGCTGCAGCAGCTGTTCGCTGTGGCCGTGGCTCGTTTAGTGTGCCACCACTAGGGCACCAATTTTGAAACCCCTCCTATTTAAGATGGCTCCGAGCACTATTCAGTGCCAGAGTATAGGCTCACCTACCGCCGGTGGTTTGACACTTGTATAGCCTGACATCTGTTCCTGACCTCAGCTATTTTCTGTGACCTGATTCCATCAGATCCTTTTGTACTGAGTTTGGCTATCCGGTTTGTCATTGGCTATTCTCAGTGCCTTGATTCCGTCTAATCCCCAGTAGTGTTCCGTAAATCTGGTTCTGACCTGGCTTTTCCACTACACTTGAAAACCTCACTGTGAGTTTCCAGTTACACTCCAGTGCACACCAGCACCCGTACTAAGGAACCTAGTCAGAGGGTCGCAAACTGCACGTCGGGTGCGGCTACAGTAAGTCCAAACCCCCTTGCGGGGTCCCCGTTGAATACCATCAGCACGTTAGACTCTCTACTGGGTATTAGCCAATCCTGAAGTACGGGCAAGAATCCAATATCCATTGGTGAGTTGTGACACCTGGCTGCACTTCCTGGGGGACGGCTAGTGATGTGGTGGTGCTGGATTGGAGTGCCATCAAGGTCACTGCTGAACAGCCAAGTGCCTAGGTACACTGGGACTGCCAACCAGGATCGTTGGCTGTACTAAGGGGTATGCTGGTGCACACCCTCTGTGCACACCTGTAATTTCAATCACATCTCCCCTTGTGACTGAAGTGGCATAACTGGTCTATGCAGAGTTGTCGGAAGTGTGAATATGCCTGTTTTCAGGCTTCTCTTTTGCACCAAGGTTTGGGCAAGTGCTAGAGATGTGCATGGACCCCAGAACTTTGGTTCTAAGGGGTCTATTTACTAAGCAGTGTTAGGAGAAGTGAAAAGTGAAGAGTGAAAAGTGATAAGGTGCCAGCCAATCAGCTCCCAAATGCCATCTCACAGGCTGTGCCTGAAAAATGGCAGTTGGGAGCTGATTGGCTGGCACCTTATCACTTTTCCCTTCTCCTAACATTGTTTAGTAAATAGACCCCTAATTCTTAATTGTGTTTTGGTTTTGGCTAAAACACCCTCAAATGTTTTTGATTTTTTTAAAATTGATAACAATAACTAAAATCATATAATTGGACCAGTTTTTGTTCCTACAGTATTATTAACATCAATATTTATTCCCAGTCAATTTAGACCACTTACAGCTCACAATATTGTTTTCACCAATATTTGCCAAAGGCTGCAGTGAACTGGCTGGCTAATCTAAGCGACAGAGCAAAGGCACAAACACACGGCAGTTTATAAGAATATAGCACATTTATGAAAAGTAGTGGCACTGAGTGGGAGACAGGATGGCAGTTTAATAAACTATATGATTCTATAGAATGTTTTCATAATTCAAGAATTTAGTGGATGCCAGGAAAAGCATTGATTGATTGATTACTGACAGTACTAATAACTATTAAGAAAAACAAATTGGTTGAGTCCAAACAGCAAATCGCAGGTCTCAGGACAATACAAGAGATTCAAGGCAGAGTACCAGTCTAGTCAAAGTCGATAATTATTAATTGTATGATTAGATGATTTCATGATACTACTCTGTATCTGTGGAAAAGTTAAGCGAAGCCGGTGATGGATGGCCTTGCAGGTTCCAAAAGAACATGAACGCCCCAGTAAAGTACAGTAAAATATGCTGCATATGAAACACACACAATCTTTGCAAAGCTAATAATGAAAAGCGGTGCACAATGGAATTGTCCTTGGACCCTCTGTCAGGATGCGGCCTGAGATTGGTCGTTACTTACCTCATCGTCGGCTTCCGCTGACCTTTCAAGTGGTCAGATGCGGTGGCGAGTGACGCACTGAGAATTATACCTGGGGTCTGCTAGGACATCCATGTGTTGCTCCATGATTTGGTTCCTGCGGTTACCATCGTGGACACAGCCATGACAGTCTACATCACCTGATCGACCCTTCACCCAGTTGTAGCATTGGTTACCGTCAGCTGACACAGTCCTCAAATGGACCGCTGCCTTAGGGTATTTAGTCTGACTCCAGGAACAGGAAGTTGCTGTTCACCTTCGCTACTGTATTTCCAGTGATTACTAGCTGTTGCAGCTTTCCAGGTTCCATGTTCTTTCCTACCAGAGTTATCTCCTAGTGTCTGGATTCACTCTTAGCTTTATAATATTTCCAGTGACTCCTTCCAGTGCTTAGTGTGAGACTTCTCCAGTACTTGTCTCTGTGCTAAACTTCAGTTAACAACTTCAGCACTAATCAGCGTCTGATTCTCCGATGTATATTTCAGCACCTCTCTGTGCTGAAACTCCAGTTAAACAACTTCAGCATTAAACAGCATCCATGTACTGACTCTTAGTGCCATTCTCTTGTGTCAATCCTGTGTCTGGATCACCAGCATGTGTACTCAGTACAACATCTGTGTACTGACTCCTTGTGTCCTTCTCCTGCACCAGTCCTGCGTCTGGATCACTAGTGTGTGTACTCAGTACAGCATCCGTGTACTAACTCCTAGTGTCCTTCTCCTGCACCAGTCCTATGTCCAGATCACCAGTGTTCTCACATTTTAAGTCACCTTTATTGTAGTCCTATGTACGAACTCACATTATTCTCTGCATACTCATCTCCACTCCATATCATTACACGGCGCACCCAGTCGCTCAGTCATCGTATTCCAAGTGTCATCTCCCGGTCTCCTCGTCACTCCCAGGTACCTGACCAGAGGGCCGAGACCTGCTAACTTGGTGCGGCGAAACCCAAATCCCAATAGGAGGGGTAAATGGTGAAGACTACCAAGTGGTTTAGACTCCGCGCCTCTGGTCAAGTAGAGCGAACACCTGGGTTTGACCAATAAAGAGGACATTATTACTGACACTCTATCAGCTGCTTTCTAGTCACACTACCCCTCGGCTCCCAGTCCTCCAACTGAAGATCCCTTGTAGCGGTCTGCGACACCCTTTCACCCTTATGTTGTATATTAAAAAGGACATGCACAGTTTAATAAACCAAGCACTTTAGCGACAAGGACTGCCATTTTTGTGCTTGAAGTTTTTTGTTTTTTTGGGCCCCCACAAACCAAGCTACCAATGGGCTTAATGGGGCTCACAGTGATAATCATTGTCACAGTTGGAAGATGTAATTATAACATACCTGCCGACTTTCAGCTCCCTCCTTCCAAGAGAGAGCAGTCGACTTCCATGGCAGGGTGCGTGTTGCAGCAAAAAGGGGGTGTGGCACTGCGATGATGCAGCATTGGGGGTGGAGCATGGGGCGTGACAGCGCTATTGCATCATCGTGGCTCCCCCATCTTCACAATGCCGACATTAACGGCATTGTGAAGGAGGCAGGGCCATGATAAAAAGATGCAGCGCGAATCCTGCCGTCCCGGGGGGCCAGAAGCAGCACCCAATTTACGGGAGGCTCCCGGCCGAATCGGGAGGGTAGGCAAGTATGAATTATCATCCTCATCACTGTTAATATCATCACATTTAGCTCATCCCCACTGGAATCCACCATTACAGAAGTTTCTGTACTTTGTGTAATTGGCACCGAAGGTATTCCTCAGAGAATTTGTAGTTCATTTTTATGGACAATTAAGGGAAAAAGGGGGATTAGGGATGGATTTAGTGCACTGGATGAATAAAGTAGTCACTCAATTTCAACGTAAGAATACCAACAATGTTTTAATGTTACTGGATATAAAATTCCTTTATAGATAATGCTATGTTGGTGGTGCACCCAGGAAAAAAATACAGAAATATATTTAATTCAATATTGCACAGGCAAAAACAAGAAATTTCCTTTTTGGGGCACTCTTTATATAGATAAATCTTATGATATGATTGTGGTTAAAGGAAATTTCTTCTTTTTGACTGTGCAATATTGAATTAAATATAGTTAATTTTTATGAACATCAGTTTTTCCACATTTTTTAGAATTAGCCTCTTATGCCGATTGCTCACAAGGAATCTGGCTGTGCTAAACACTCTTTCTGAGCAAGCTAAGCAAATAAAGCTGGTTTGTACAAGGTGCTCCAAATTGTCATTTTTTCCTGTCGGTATCCAAAGGGACTGTGTGACATGCTAATTTGTACATTATCATTAAAATAATCCTCCACCATTCAATTGATGATTACTGTATCAGATTGACTCACGGTAGAGTCAATCTGATACGGTATCCATTGGTAGAGGTGAGGCGCGGTTTGGGATGGAAAACCAGCCCGGGAAATTTATGGAAGCAGCCCTAATGGAGCGGGGTCTGTTGAGGGGGTGGGGTCTATTTTCGGAGCTTGACTGCGGGAACATTTGCCATCTTCAGATGGTGAATGTTCCTGCTACAGCATCGCAACCGGCTCCTTCCCTATTTGAAGGAGGTCCGGGTTCTGATGTCCGGCTCCTTCCACTGGACACCGTGGCTCTTGTGCGCATGCGTGACCTGTAGGTTGCGCATGCGCCGTCCCATCACTGCTCCATCAGGAAAGGAGCAGTGAAGTGGCTCTCTAGGACAGCTGATTTTGCATCAGCTGACACCATGCCAGAGCAATAATGAATTGGTCTGGCAGACACGGTGAGTCAGAATGTTAATTATTGGGGTCTGTTCAGATACCAATAATTTACATCATGAAAAGGCCCCACAGTCTGAAAATTAACATATAGGTTTGTATATATTATATAGTGTATGTCACTGAGTACTATGTCTAAGCGGCTGGGGAGTAGGGTGGTGAGTGTATGACCCTGGGGAAGACAGGAGGGGGGTGGGGTGGTAGAGAGGGTAGTGTATGTCCTGGGTACTATGTCTAAGAGGCTGGGAAGTAGGGTGGTGAGTGTACATCCGTGGTGTAGGCAGGAGGGGGTGGGTACGTGGTAGAGTGGGTAGTTTATGTCCCTGGGCTGGGGGATACAGTATATCTAGAGGCAGAGGGGTAGGGCGGGTTACAGGTATGATCCATAGGCGGGGATGTAACTAATTAGCCTATCGCCCGACCCACCAGAGTCAACGGTTGGAGTACAAGCCCCATACACTCTGCCGCTGGGGGCAGGATGGGAGTAGTAATAGCGGGAAGCAGGGGGTAGAATAGGCATAGTAGTGGGAAGCAGGGGGCAGAATGGTAGGAATAGTAATGAGAATTAGAGGTCATGATGGGAGTGCTAGTGAGAAGCAGCTGGGAGGATGGGAGTAGTAGTGGGAAGCAGGGAGCAGGATGGGAGTAACAGTGGGAAGCAGGGGCATGATGGGAGTAGTAGGTAGGAGGTGGCAGAATGGGAGTAGTATTGGGAAGCAGGGGCAGAATGGGACTACTATTGGGAAGCAGGGGCAGAATGGGAGTAGCAGTTAGAAGCAGGGGCAGGATATAAGTAGTGGTGGCAAACAGGAATAATTGGTTTGGAAGGAATTCACCTTGAAAAAGTAGTCTCCGCAGAGCTCATGTGTGCCGGCGGCCATTCCTCCCTCCGTGTAGTGCAGGAAGCCCTGTGCCACTGACACCCGGCTCCTTCTTCAAACAACAACGCTGCAGCGCGCGCAACCTGCACTCCAAGCAGCCCCAGGCAGCCCGGGGACAGACGGAGTCGGACGCCCTGACCCATCCCATAGACACAGCGGGTAGGCAGGCAGCGGAGGATGAGGGAGGGGACAGAGGAGGGAGGGGACTTCTCGGAGCTAGCTTCCTGGAAGTGCGGCTGGCCCGGCTGCTGCAGACTGCAGAGTGAAGTTATGAATCGGCGCAGACCAGCTGGCAGTGTCAGCCCGGCTGGCCCTTTTAGTGGGGAGCATGGGACCGGCCCAGCGGGAACTTCCCCGCTGTCCCGGTGGCCCAATCCACCCCTGGTAGAGGTGTCAATAATTGTGGCCAATTTTTTTAAGCCTGACCATATGTCATAATGTTTCACTCTGGTGCGCTGAGATGATTCATCATCATCACCAGTGTCTCTTGGAAAAGGTCAGTTTTTTTCTTGGCAGCAGAATTGCAGGACAAACTAAAGCTGGAGACATTGTTGTGTCATGTGCCACTTGAGCTGACAACTTGCTCACCAGAAGCACTTTGCATCTCTTAAGTTTTTTGTCAGTTGGAAAGAAAGATATTACATACAACTTAAACCTAGGATCAAGCATGGTTGCCAAAGTGTTCTGATCAAATTGCAAGATGTTGCAAACCCTTTGGTCCTGGCAAAGTGAAAAAAGAACTTGATTTACAAGTACAACATACTTTGTGGAACTACTTAGTTTTATCTTCTTCTTCAGCATCTCTAGCTGCTTTTTCAGTAGTTTAATTAAGGGTATGAGGTTGGAAGTGTCTGAACTAATTTCATTGGTAACAATTTCAAATGGTTTCAGTAGCTTGCATAAAATGGAGAGTATTCTCCACTGTGCTGGACTAAGGTCCTATGCTTTGATGTGTTTGCATGAATGGCTTGTTGCTGTTCTTCCAGTCGGTGAAGCATATAGAGGGTGGAACTCCACCTCTTGCTTCAATTGGTGGCATGGCAAATATAACTGTCGATGCAGCTGCTGCAATCTTCTACATGTGGTTGCCAAAAGCCGGAAATGGGCAGTAATATTTTGGGCCACAGCCAGCATGTCCTGCACCACCTAGCAGTTTTTAAGAAATTGTGAACCACCGAGTTTATTGTGCTCACAAAACATGGTATGTGTTCAAAATCACCCAATTATAATGCTTGTACAATTTTACTTTACAGAAATTACAAATCCTAAGGACAGTCTTAGCAGGGTAAGCCATTTTACTATTACATCCCTGAGTTTTTCCAACAGATTAACACCAGTATGCATCTTAGTGAAGCTGGTGATACAGAGTGTAATCTGCCTGTGAATAAGATGGTGCTGTCTGTTAGATACTGCTGCTGAAGGTGATACACAAACCAATTGGCTGTCAGTCATGTAATCTTTAGTTTGACTAGTACCACTTGTCCACATATCTGTAGTTAAGTGAATAGTATATAGAATAGAAAATGTCCACACGGAAGAAGTGGCTTTTTTGGTCTTATGCCTAGGTATGACAATGTGCTTCTTCACTTCACTGGCAAGAACGGTTGCCTCTGGTGACTGACTTACTTGACACAAACAACATCCTCCACCAGAATTTTATCAACTTGTCCAACACAATTATTAACATCCTCATTAGCATCAAATACACAAATAAACCCCTAATTTTGTTGCACTTCCACAGCATCCTCAATTTCTATATCATCATCATTATTTTTACTACTACTTATCCTCAAATTTGCAGAGGGTACAGAAATGGTGGAAGAAGATTTCAATTTTCTGAAATGTCAGACTCACACATAACACTCGTGGACACCCTTAGACTCTCCTCAGAGATCTGTGAATACACAATTTGTTCATCAGCCTTAAGCTGCGTACACACGGGACAATTTTTGTCAACGATATGAACGATAACGATATCATTTATCGTTAAATCGTCCAGATCGTTGACTTTTTTTTAACTGTATCGACCAACGATGCGCGTGGCCGTATGAACGATAATGATATCTGAGGTCGACTATACAGGCTGGTCAACTTGCTCGATATCTATGAATTCTTCATAATTTAAATACTGTCAGAAATCGTTGATCGTTCATAAAATCGTTCAAGATCATTGATGAAATCGTGTGTACGCAGCATTAAGGTGCATACACACGGTACGTTATCTATGAACGATAATGATATCGTTCAACGATAAATCGTTAATTTTTATGCAGTGAAAGACCAACTAACGACCAACGATGCGCGTTCCTGCATGGACAATAACAGTATCTATGGTCGTCTGTAATGCAGGCCAACTTGGACGATTTCATCACGATTTGCATGTTCAGAGATGTGGCAGGATGACTTCACTGAAAGATATCTATCATAGATATCTTTCAGTGTGTACACCCAATATCGTTTGTCCTGCACTACAGAAAAGTTCAAGGGAAATCGTTCAGCGATATCGTTGGTTGTGCAGATTGTACCATGCGTGTATCCAGCATTAGGGGTAAATTTACTAAAGTGAGAGATTTTAGAAGTGGAGATGTTGCCCATAGCATCCAATCAAATTCTAGCTATTATCTCTAGAAGGCGCTAGTTAAATGTGAAGTAGAATCTGATTGGTTGCTATGGGCAACATCTCCACTTCTAAAAACTCTCACTTTAGTAAATATACCTCTTAGGGCTCTATTTATTAACATTATTTTTACTAAAATAAAGTGAAAAGGGGTGTTTTCACACCCTTTTCACATTATTTTAGTATCACCTACAGTTATTACAGGGAAATTGGAGTAGAATTCGTAAAATTCTACTCCAACCCCTAAGTATCACTTATTTTTAGTAAGCAGATCGCATTTCCCATAATTGTAATGGGAAATGTGATCCGACCAAAGTTACTAAAAATAAATTGTAAAAAAATATTGGGGAAAGCTCTGTGACAACGCCACCTGGAGGTGGCGTTATCCAGGGTATCCCCCGGTTACCGGACTCCTACTCTGCTCTAACAGGGAGAGCAGAGCCTGGAGCCGGTCTAAACAGACCGCACGCTGATCTCTGCTAAAGTTACAAAAAAAAATTAACTTACCTGACTCCAGGGACCGGTGATCGGGGCTCCGGTGATGTACTCCCTCCGGTCAACTGGTCTCCCATGGTGCACTGTGGACCGGTCGTCAGGTGATCGGGTCCCAGTGCAGGATGGGATATCAGCTGACCGGAGGCATGGAAGACATCACCGGAGCACCGATGACTGCAGGTAAGTGCTATTAAGAGAGGGGGGGTCCGAGATCACGGGGGGTGGGGCAATGAGGGCGGGGCTTAGCGCCGTGGGGGGTAGCAGCAGTGGGCGGTCGGCGCATGCGCGGGCACTTTGTCACGGTATTTTTTGCGAAAATAGCGCGACTTGTGTGCGGATGGGATTCGCAGGGACAGAGCTTTAACGCAAGCTCGGGGCCTGATTCTGACCTGGTCGCAAGCGCTGTGCACTCGCAACCGGGTCGATGGTGGGCCAGTGCGCATGCGCACGACGGAGCTGGCTCCGTCGTTGCGCATGCGCGAGACCCGGATAGTGACGGCCACTCCGTCGCTTCGGGTCTCGTACCAAAGGGGGCGTGCTATCGATGTTGAGTGACAGCACGCCCCCTTTGGTGGGCGGGCTGGGGGGGTGGCTGCCTAGACGGAGGCGTTTTCATGTGAACGCCTCCGTTTGGGGGCGGCCCCACTGACATCACGAGTAATGTCAGTGGGAGAGCCGAAATCTCTCTGGGGCTTGCGGCATCGAGACCCTACCACAAGGGTCTCGTCGCAAGCCCGATGGTCGCGATGGTCTTGACCATCGCGACCGTCATCATGGCCGCTCACTATAGCTGTGGGTGGTCATTTTTCAGGTGTTTTCTCCGGTGAGACAGCAATGTGCGGGACTTCGGAGGGGTGTGTAATTAAAACACATGGCTGCAGGGTGTGCGATGTGGGCTCTCCCGGACCCAGGGGCCCGCGTGCACCGAACACCCTGCACCCATTATAAATAGGCCCCTGCCGGGACTCCTCTCATAGGGCGAGTTGTCATCACACCAAATGGAAAAAGAATTTGCCCTTCTCGCAATTAGTCAGACTGAGACGTAATTGTAGTACCCTGGAAAAATATGATGAGCTTTGTGAAGTATACAGAACAAGGTTTTTGGAAAAGGGCTATTCTGGTTCTCTCATTAATGCAGCCATATCAAGAGCAAGGCTGCTAGATAGAAATAATTTAATTCTGTACCAAAAAGAAGATTCGAGTAAACTAAAGGAATCAGAGCATATGAAGTGTGCTTTTATCACGCAGTTTAATAATTCTCATAATGAAATCCAACATGTGCTTGGTAAATATTGGTATATTATTAAGATGGATCCAATTCTATCTCCATTCTTACCGGAGAAACCAGAAGTCATTTTTAAAAGGGCAAGAAACCTAAAATCTTATTTAACGCCTAGTATATTACCTGCATTAAAGGAGGAAAATAGGACTCCTTCGTTTTTAGATACTAGTAATGGTTTTTATATCTGTGGTAAATGTAAGGTATGTCCACATGGGCTTAATAAGAAAACATTATTTCATGATGGAGGGGGTAAAGAGTTTAAAGTGAAGGGATTCATAAATTGTAACACCATGTTTGTAGTCTATCTAATAGTGTGCGGGTGTGGAAAGTTATATATTGGCAAGACCAAAAGGCCTTTGAAAATAAGAATTCTCGAGCATCTGCGAAATATTAAAAATAAGGTAGATAATCACAGTTTACCAAGACATTTTAAAAAATGTCAGCATAGCAGTCCCGCAACTTGAAAATTTATGGGGATAGAACATATCAAGGTGGATAAAAGAGGTGGAGATCAGGAGAATGTATTGACACAACGGGAAACGTTTTGGATTATCACCTTAAATACTCTGTCCCCTTGTGGTTTAAATGAGGGATTTGAGATCACCCCCTTTTGAAAAAATAGATTATACAGGTGATTCCCATCCATTCTGTGTCCTTACATTCATATGTTTTTTTTGTTTTATGTATTTTTTATGTATTTTCACTGTACTTTTGATAGCTGTTATAGTGTTACAGGTTTAGCATTTTTCCAACTTATGTGCATGTGTTTTTAATTATATTTTTTAAAATGTATTTTTTCTTGAAGGATTGCAACTGATATGCATTTGTATCTGAGGTGTATCAATGTTGTTTTCCACATTTTATGTAATATATTAACACTGTATGTATTATTATTCTGAGATCCAGATGTATAAATGCTTGTTTAATATAGCAGTGTTTTCTATGAGACATTTTCTATGAGACATTTTATATTTGTATGTTGCCATTTGAGCAGAGTGAAAGTATTAATTGTAACAAGCTACAGCTGTGAATCATTAAGTGTTGTGATGAATTTAGAGATGTGAGAGCATTGATGCTATTTAAAGGATGACTGTAGAAACGCCAGCCAGCCTCCTGACGAAGTCTTATGACGAAACATGTAGTGGCATGGCTTGGCGTTTTGGATTGTGCAGAGGAACCAGTTCCCAGAGAAGTCCTTGGAGACGTCCAGGTTACAGACCGGGTGACTGACTCTGCTTATTATTGTGCTGTTTACGCTAGCAGTGGCTCTGACCGCTTTTTCTGGTACGAGCATTTTCATTTTTAAAGATTGCAATAAAATATTGTTATACTTTTAAGCACGATGTGGCGCCCCCTTTCTATGTTTTCTTTCTAATATATATATATATATATATATATATATTATATATATACACAGGTTGAGTCTCCCATATCCAAATATTCCGAAATACGGAATATTCCGAAATACGGAATATTTTTAGCATGACTGAGAAAGTGAAACCTTTGTTTTCTGATGGTTTAATGTACACAAACTTTGTTTAAAGCACAAATTATTAAAAATAGTGTATAACATAACCTTCAGGCTGTGTTTATAAGGTGTATATGAAACATAAATGAATTTCATGTATTTACGCACACTTTTTTTGATGCAAAAAATTATTAAAAATATAGTATAAAATGACCTTCAGGCTATGTGTATAAGATGTATATAACACATAAATGTATTCTGTGTTTAGATGTGGGTCCCATTCCCAAGATATTTCATTATTTTATGAAAATATTCCAAAATACGGAATATTCCGTTATCCAAAATACCCCTGGTCCCAAGCATTTTGGATATGGGAGACTCAACCTGTATATATATTATATATATATATATATCCCCCTGCCAATTTTTTTGATGGGGCTCCCACAAGTCTTAATCCGGCCCTGGGACCATCACTCACAAAGAAGGGCCATGGTATGAGCCACTGCATGTGGTGTATGGCATGTTGGCACTTTTTCATTTTTTTGGCAGCAAATTTTCCCTTCATAGTTAGAAGTGATTTTTTTCTTTACAATTGTGAAATACTGTTCAGATATAAAGGTGCTCTTTACACCTTCTTTCCCCTTGACCTCCTTTGCTAGTGGTTGAGGAAGTATGACTTTGCACCATTAGAACATTAAGAACTCGATTTATGGAGCACTGAAGAAATATCATTAATATAAACACTATTCACAGTGTTTCGCGTAATTTTTATGCAAAACATAACAGTGATCCTCGCTTGTCTCCGTATTATCGGACTGGAACTTATCTCCCGTACTCCAAGGGGTGGTAACAGGTTCAATATTCCGTGTAGTAGGGAGGTATACTGGATGCTGCAGTTTAATTCTTTACACCCAGATGGCCTGGATGAGTCTGTGGAACTCAATTCAGTTATATGTTAAGATCTTTGGCAGATTAACTCCTGCAGGGATTTTTCCTCTGGGGGGTATCCTGACCATCACACTTTGGACAACTTATCCTCATTTTTTTAATGTTATAATTTTTTTATTCTTTGTATTGTAATGCTAATACATGGGGTTGCAACACCTGGGGTTATTTAACCAATTTTGACCAGTGGGAGTTATTATTAATATATATCTTGGATTATCTGACTATAAATATTAAGGACATGAATGATTACTCATACATGGCATTATAATTAATGTTTATTTATACTTTGTAGTATTTCATAGATAGCTAGAGATGTGTATGTGACTGGATGCATTTGAGACCTTGTTAGATTTATGTCTGTTGTGTGATCACAGAGACCCATTCAGTTGACTAGAATCTGCAATGCCTCCAGGTGGTATAATTTTGGAGACAAATTTCACCTTTTACCTAAATGGGAATGTTCCCTGTGATACCGGCAGTGAAAAGGTTACTATTTTTATAGATACCGGGGACTTTTAACTCGCAAGATTTACTGGATGTACTTTGGACTAATTTACTAGCCTCTCCGGGTAGGATTGTGGAGCTAAAGAACTTTGGGTGGATAACATCTCATAACCCTAACTACTGCATGGCGGATGCTAAAAGAAAACCCTGAGCACTTATTTCCACGAACTGGTAATCTTTATGCTGCTCAATTTAATCATTTGGACACACAAGAGGGGTCCTAATTTCAGTATAAGCAATTTGGGAGTCAAACTGCACTAATTTAATCTGTAATTTTTGTACAATTATTGATTTTATTCATATATATGTTTGTTTATGCATGCATGTCGAAATTTATCAATTGTTCATTTTTTAGTGTGCACTATTTTATAGTGGAATAAATTTATATCTTTACATTCTAAAAAAAAGTCCATCATATTTACCTATGTATAGCGCTGGTCTCCATACCATCTATCCAGGTTGACCCCTGCCAGATTAAACACACATCCGACTCTGGTTTCAGGAGCATTCCTGACCGATCTGTGTGGAGGCAATGTGTCTGATGCAGAGGTGGTGTATTTACAGCACCATTATCACAGCGCAGTAATATGCAAATGCCAGTTTCAGCTTTCCCATTGTGCACTAGTGTGCTCCAGACAGTGCAAGCCCTGAGATGCCCACTTTCAATGTCCTTGGATGGTGCAACTCTGCAGTGTCTCCTTCTGAATTGTGACTAAACGTGGCCTCTGTGGCTGCGGCTCTGCATTTGAGAACACAACTGCCTTCACTGACATTCAGTGGTGGGACCAGAGGTGGGGCTGCAGCACAGTCCAAAATTCAAATAGGGGAGTCACACCAACTGCCATTTCAAATGCTGCCAAACATTGCTGTCCAGGGGTCAATGACAGTTGGTGTGACTCCCCTATTTTGGACTGTGCCGAGCCCTACCTCTGGAGCCGCCACTGCTGACACCCCTGTGACACTCCCACAGCACGCCCATGAGACAGCTTTTTAGTTCACTTCAGACCACCTCTCAGACACTGGCCAGGAACGCCCATGGCTTTGCCTCGCCTGTTCAAACGTCAGCACCTCCGTATGCAACTGTGGACTCCACCTACACTCAGGGGAACGCAGGCGCTCTAGGGCTTTTCAGGACTTTTCTTGCATCCGCAGTAGCACATAATCACCCAAACGTCCGCCTCTGAATCAGGCCCAATGAGATACCGTATCACACCACTATGATTTGTCAGCAAAATTGATCCCCATTGCTCTAAAACAACATTAGTCACTGGGTGAAGATTTCATTTAGTGGCCTCCTTACCAGTTAGCACTGGTGGCGGGATGTACTAAAGGGAAAATGCGGCCAAAACTCTGAAAGCTGCCGTTTGAGATTTTGGCCGCATGTACCAAGCTCTGGAAGGCGACATTCCGGAGCTTGGACCCATCGGGCAATGATATTTATAGATGGTGTTGCCCAATAGAAGCCTATGGGCCAATTGGATGACACACGAGGTACGCGCATCATCTGACACAGGGGTACTTCTGGGTCATAATCCCAAAAGTCTCCTTTTCGCAAAGGGCAGCTCTTTTCGGAAGAGCTGTCTTTTGTGATTTTAATCGCAATTCTAGGTACATAACGGTTTTATTAACGCAACTATGTTTCCGATAAGTGGCGGGATGTTCGCATCCAAAATGCGATCCCATATTTTATTTTGAAATTAGAGTGCAATAACTTTTAAGTAGTAGTACTGTAGAACGCAAATGCGTATTTGCAGATTGTGGGTCGTGACTTGACTTAATAGGGTTATAGTTATGGTTAGAAATTAGAAATAGCTTATGTATAATCAGATATTTTTCAATTTTTTAAGCCAATTGTTGGATCTATTAAAGCTGCCCACCCACTAAAAGACTAGAAAACGACTGCACGATTACGACATTGTAATCGTGCAGTCATTTGTCAGTCTGTGATGTGCCTACACTGAACGAGCAGTCGGTCAGTACAGGCTCATCAATCATCTGCAAACATGCTGAACCTGACATTATCGTCAGGTTGTCCAGTGGGAGCGCGCATCGCTGGTCGTTTTAGTTTGCTAAACGATTTGCAAACAATTTGCGAACGATTAATGAACAATATCGTTATCGTTCAATTGTGTAGTGGATGGGCACCTTAAGAGTAATTTAGATAAAAGAGAAAAAAAAAGTAAACAGGAACAAGACTATTTTTGGTTACCATTCTGTGTACTGTACTTGCTATTACAGTACCTGGATCTGAAGAATTTTGTCTTTGAAGGAAGGAACCACACACCTGGCCCCTACAATTGACCCCTCTGGCTGATGTCAGTGGTTTCACATTCCGTTTCCCAAATAACTTATTGTGCTGGGCGTTTCACAATTGCCGATATTGGGCAGATAATGCCGGACATACAGAGATTCGCATACAATCCCCCGGTCATTTAAGAAACTTTCCATCTTCAGATAACATTAGATACACTCTAATATGAAGAATTCTTTGTGTTTAGCCTTGGCTTTCTCAGACCTAGAGATTATGATACATTTTTTTCTGTAATAAAAGACATTGCATTCTCTTATTGGTCCTGTATTCTGTTTCTTGGAAGCAAACTTACAAGTTGTTCTTTGTGACATGCCATTCTTTTCTGGCTAACATTTCTGCAGAAATTGGCATTTTATGGGTACCTGGCAGAGGGAAGTTACAAGATGCCTGGTGTACAGATAATTGCTGCATATATTCACACACAGCAATTTTCATGGACACAGCAATTTACTATCCTGTGCATTGTTATTAGTTCTGAAGTGGATGCAGTATTGTGTCCTCGTATTCTCTATAGAAACTACTGTATTGTAACCAAATATACTGTTTTATTTGCTCTATATTATATTTTGTAACACCTTTGAGGTCAACGACATCGTAAACCCCATGATTCCGCTCTTCCACACACTAAGGGCCTGAGGGGCCTATTCATTAAACATTAAAATTCTCTGGAGATAATTAGCCTTAGAACTCTCATGGAGTTCTAGCTAATTATAGGTGGAATTCATCATTCCACCTCTCCATAAGTATCTATTCCGAAAAGCTGTAATTTTTGCGATGACAGCTTTTCGGGAAATAGATACTTTTCCCTGCCTACACTACCTTACCGCATCTGGAAACAGTGCTGCGCATGCGCTGTTACATCTGTAAAACCAGCGCATGCGCAGCACTGCCTACAGATGCGTTAAGTTTCGTACCCCCCTCCGCTCACCTTCCCCCCCCCTGACTTACCTGTCCGCGCAGCAGCCTCCGGCTCCGTCCTGCTGGTCTGTCATGTGGTTTCCCAGCAGACCACATGACAGATTAGAAAAAAAAATAAAACATTTTTTTTCTTTTTCTAAAATTTCTTGTGCTCTGCTGGGGAGCACACATGACAGACCAGCCTCCCGAGCCTGAGGACGGAGCAGAGCGCCGAAGGGACTCGTCGGGGGACCTGCACACGCTGATACATGTAAGTGGATTCTGCTATTCGCCACCTCACAGTGGCGAATAGTAACTGCATCAAATTCCGAAAATTGATAATTTTCAGAATTTGATGAATACCATAATTTCCACATCCCCATACTAATGTATGGGGAGTGTGGAAATTAACGCAGGGGGACTTAGCAAGGAGATATCTGTGATATCTCCTGTGTTAAGTCTGTTCATGAATACCAAAATAACGTTATTTAAGGAAAATGTCCTTAAACGTTATTTTAGTGTTGATGAATAGGCCCCTGAATCTGTTTCGGTCCCAATGCTCACATTCACGTAAGTCTGTGTTTTATATTGTTACTGCATGCGTTAAAATCCCAAAACAGTTGCACAATGCATGGGCACCGCGGTGTGTGCACACAGGGTTTACAGAAGTGATTGAGCTGCACTAACTCTGGAATGTATTGGGTGCTTCTGGGCGGTGACTGGGAGGCGGCTATGCTAATGCACAAAGATATTCCATCTTATCGTTTTGGTAAGGGAGTGTCGCAGGACTGGTTTCAGACGATTAATCGCGTACAGTGGAGGCCATACTCTCACATGCGACTGGTGCAAGTCCTGGCAGTGCTTCCGATGGTTGAGAATGCAGCTGCACAAGGTGGCCATTCTAGGCCTTTCGCATTCAGGCGCCCGCTTGTACACCAGGGAAGGCGTTAGCATTAGCATAAAGTCATCTCAACAGCAGGCGACTCAGAATCAGACCCTAAAGGTAATTTATAAATGAAAAAATTTGCTAGGTGCAGCTACATCTAAATGTTCTCGTCATACATAACAAGGAGACTGACCACAGTGTGTGTTCCATCCACAGTACTTCTGTAGGCTTACAGGTCTGGTAGATGGTATGCGTTCGGCATCCCGGCGGAGGGGATGCTGACGCTTACAATACCGGTATCAGAATACCGGCGCCAGCATCCCTACCGCCTAGATGCCGAAGGTAAGTAGCGGGGTGGGGGGAGAGGGAGGGTTAGGCACTAGGGAGAGTTTTAGGGTCTAAGGGGGGAGGGTTAGGTTTAGGGTGCGGGGAGGGTAGATTTAGGCACTGGGCGGGTGGTTAGGTTCAGGCACTAAGGAGGGAGGGTTAGGGTACGGAGATGGGGAGCATTAGCATACCGACCAAGTGTCAGTATGTTAACCCTGTTGGGATCCATGGATCGGGATTCTGACTGCCTGGGTCCCATGTGTCAGTATTACATACCGATTCCCTGGTAGATAATGCTATGACGGAATATGCAAAATGGTCATTTAAAAGCCCTTTTGTAGGGCAATAGTTTTCACTTATTTCTAATTTGTCTGTTTTCCCCTAAAATACTGCTTGGTTTAGCCGAATGTATAAAGTTAATCCTGAGAGTGAGGACTCTTTATTGCATGTATCACTTTTATGTAGCTGAATGTTAGAAATGTTTGAATATTAGTCAACGTTGATAGTGCAAAAAGTTATCCCAAGACATAAAGCCTCATTCAGAGGTGGACGCGGTTTCAATTTGGTTGCAAATTACCGGTGGTTTGTTCTGTGCATGCACCGGAGCCGCAGTGTGTATGTGCTGTAATGGTGATGCAGCTCTGGTCCCAATGCGGTGTTTGCTGCAGCTTGATTGACAAGCTGCAGTCATGTAGGGGCAGTGACGGGGAGAGTTTTGCAAAATGGCGGCGTGTGGACGCCATTTTGGAGGCAAAGCCAAGCCAGCAATTGTGTCGTCGGGCGCAGATTCACTGGATCTGGCATCTTCGTTGCGGTGGACAGTCTGAGCAACCTTAGGGTAGCTCAGATGTCCGATGGTCTGTGCAAAAGTTGCGATGTTTCCCCAGTGATTTGTTTTTGGACAAATGCAGCAGAACTGCAAGTTACATCATTTTATCCCACAAAACAAAACCTCATGAATGTTAATGAATCACTAGAGTGCACTCGGCAAGAATACCCCATTCTACCCAGCTTCTGTCATCAATGATGTACTCCCTGCAGACCCCACTGTGTTTATATATAAACTCCATGCCCTTTGTATAAAACAGGGAACATTGTTGCAAAAACTGACACAAACAGCATTTGCGCTGCCGTAGTATTTGTGCACTTGTACACATATGATGACTTTTTGGTGGAAATGTACGAAGGGTATTTTTTTTTTTTTTGGGGGGGGGTGAGTTTGGAAACTGCTACACTTCCCTGGCAGTTTTCACCTCTTCTTGCTGTAACATTTACTATCCAGCAGTTTGGAGGGTTGTAAGTTTCAGAACTTCTCCAAAAAGATCAAAATACTAAAGAAACTCTCAATGTGGGTCAGTTTGACCCTTTTCATGTCAATCCATTTATGAAAGAATCCCAACAATTCCTTCTAGCTTACATATTTCCATTAATATACACATCGCCATCTAGTGGTATCGATTATATATTGCATACTTTATACAAGATGGATATGTTCAACTTCTAACTAAAAAAAGGTAAGAACACAAATTGCTATTGATATGTGGAGGTTTAGGGCAAACCTCCAGGTAAAAATCACATGGGAATTCAACCAGTTTTACCCTAAATTGTGTAATAGACAAACAACATAACGCAAATAGTCAAAGACAATGTGGTTCTTCCGTATCGAAAGCATACTTGCCGACTTCACGGCAAAGCTCTCTGAAACGGTTCTGGGGGGTAGTTAATAACGTCGGTATGTACCTATAATTGGGATTCAAATTTCAAAGGACAGCACTTCAAAAAAAGAGGGAACTTATGAGTTTATGATCCGGGAATCCTTCTGGGCATGCATTGTACGAGGCGTGTGCTGCGGGGGATTCTGGGAGGGATCGATAGATGGTGTTGCCCACCAGAAGTAACGCATTCCAGAAATTGGTACATATGGGAAATGCGGGCAAAACTCAGAAAACTGCATTTTTTTGGATTTTTGGATGCAACAGGGCAGGAATCAATCAGCATTTGAAGGTTAAACTTGATACATGAATAAAACAAAGTACAGTACTTCACCAAGGAATCCACAAAGAGAATCACTCAATTACAGGCACTTGCAGCACACCAGCCTTATACAGACAAAAAAAATTGTGTCATATGGCATTTTCCCCTATGCAGGCATTATTACCAGTAAAGTGATACTACAGGACCAGCCAGAGTGCCTTCTTGTTCTTACTAAATAAAGCTGCCCTCCTCAGTCAGTTGCAGGATCATGCAGAAGGTGTTCAGATTGCCTTTTTTTTTTTTTTTTTTTTAAGCACACAGTATTTGAGCATATTAATAGGTATCTAGTGGTTGGGTACGGGATACCGGCGGTCAGAATCCCGATGCTGGCATCTTGACAGGGTTAGGATACCGAGAGCTGTCGGCTGGTTTCCTCCCCTTCCCCTCTCCCTACCTACACAGTGCCTAAACCTAACCCTCTCCCTAGTCCCTAACTCTCCCCCTAAGCCCAGTACTTACCGTCTGGATGCCGGCACCAAGATTCTGACAGGTGTCGGGATTTCGGCACCGGCATTCTAAGCGTTGGCATCTCGACTGCTGAGATTTTGATCAGAGCCCATTTTTTAATTCTTCAGATGGTATACAATCGGGAAACCGGCTGCCTTAATACCGACAGCCGGCTTCCCGACTGTCATATCCCGGCGAGGGTGAAATGCCGGTCGTCTATATCTAGACGCCTGTCATTTCCCTGACGCCGGGCGCCGCGAGCGGACTGCCGCGGGGGGGAGGGTTAGGTTTAGGGCATCTGGGGGGGACTTAGGGTTAGGCACCCCCCCGGGAGGGTTAGGGTTAGGCACCCCCGGGGGGGACTTAGGGTTAGGCAGCGGGGAAGGGGGGGGATTAGGGTTAGGCACTTGGGGGGTAGGTTAGGGTTAGGCACCCCTAGGGAGGGTTAGTTTAGGTTAGTTTATACTTACCTTAGCGATGATCGGGATTTCCACCGCTGTTGGGCTTCCGCTGCCGGGAACTGTGCTTTTGTCGGCCAGGCGCTGCCGGGAATCGGCTGGCGGTATTTCATACCAATTCCCTTCAGATACATTCCTGGTATTTTATTCTGATTTAGGGTAGGCACATTTAGAAACCACTCCCCCCAGGAAACTCCCAACCTGTGCACTGGCAGTGACTTCCCACTGGACCACCTTATGGTGGTCAGTCAGTCCTAGAGGAAGGCGTTCCTCCCCCTTAGCACGCCAGCCAGGACTGCCATAGCAGAAAGCACTTCCAGCGGGAAACCACTTCTGCCTCTGTTACCCCAGCGTTACCTGGCTTTTAGGGGCTGCAGCAGATCCAGTTCCTTGAAAACGAGTTATTAATAATAATAATAATAATAATATATATATATATATTTTTTTTTAATAATAATAATAATAATAATAATAAGGACTGGCGATTCCTACAGTAGATAAGGGATTTTTCCATGATATGGGGTCGATCCAATTAGCTGCGATGATCTCGCTGGCGCGAGTCACGGTGGCAATGGGCGCACTTTACGGCAGCCTGAATTCGCTGAATTTTGTTCGCAGCCCCATAGGGCTGCGCGCGTAATTCTGCAAATTTATTTATTACCAGTTATTTATATAGCGCACACAAATTCTGCGCGCTTTACAGAGAATATTTGGCCATTCACATCCGTCCCTGCCCCAGTGGAGCTTACAATCTATATTCCCTACCACATGCTCACACACATACACACTATGGTCAATTTTGTGGGGAGCCAATTAACCTACCAGTATATTTTTGGAGTGTGGGAGGAAACCGGAGTTCCCGGAGGAAACCCACGCAAGCACAGGGAGAATATACAAACTCCACACAGTTAGGGCCGTAGTGGGAATTGAACCCACGACCTCAGTGCTGTGAGGCAGTAACGCTAACCATTACACTGTCTGTGCTGCCCTGCAAATTTGGGCTTAGAGCAGGCCGCGAAGGGTGCGAGATGCCGGTCCGTTGCAGGTGTTTTAATGCCGTTGCAACGGCAACTCGCACCCTTTGCGGCTATTTGGATTGACCCCTATGTGTCTGTATGTACATGTGGCAGGGAATACAGATTGTAAGCTCTACTGGAGCAGGACTGATATGAATGACTATTCCCTGCGGAATATGTGTGCTTTATATAAATAACTGTTAATAACAACTTAAATAATTTGAAGAACAATGCATGATATATAATAAATTACATTTAAAATGATCCATTTTACATTGTGCCCCAGACATTCCATTCCTCATGACTTGCAGTCAGGGCCGTAGCTAGGGTAGTGCGGCCGGTGCCATCGCACAGGGCACCACAGGTCAGGGGGCGCTGTTTGGACCTGTCAAATTTCTGTTTATTATCATTCTTGCTTGTAGCTTCCTCTTATTTCATCCCCAGCATCTCCTGGCCTCTCCTATCTATTCCCTGGCCCTTCCCCATGAAGCCATGGACTTTTTTGGGTGCATTATGTCCCTTTGTAAAATGAGGGGGGCGCCAATGCTCTTTCTGGCACACGGCACCAAAAAGTCTAGTTACGGCACTGCTTGCAGTGCTCCTCACAGTACCTATCAGAAGAGTCACTTGGTTATACCTTATCTGTGTGTGTGTATGATGTTATCACTGACTGGCAGTATTTATTTACCTGTTACAACATCCTGCTTTATTGATCTTTCTGGATAGTGGTTTTCCAGATACCTGTGCTGTATATACAGTACAACGGTATGAAAGAATCATAACCAAATAGCTTATTATTGCTCATTCTTCTTATTGCAACAAACAACGGTATAAAAGGATTTCCACAAACTTTACAGGCCTAATGCAATGTCCCCACTACATAAAGTGTCACACGATAAAGGAATTCAACAGAGCAACATTTGTGAGCGAATATTATAGAATGACTCAAGGCAACATATGCTGTCATGGAAATACAGAATGAAACAAATAAACATATCGTACCCCTGAACAGTACAAAGCATCACAATAGAGAATATAGTAGAACAGGGCACCGCATGATATTATATAGGAGCACAGGGCATCACAGTACAGTATGTGGTCTCCAAGAGCAGTATTTAGCGGCACAGGGCAGTATATATGGTCTCGAAGCAGAATATATGGCTACAGAGTAATATAGGAGTTTAATTTTTATATCAACAGTTTATAGTGGCTGTTACAAGGTACAGTAGAACAGTATATGGTAGCACAGAGTAGTATATTCAGGACATCAGAGAGGACTATAATGTGCCATACAGAGTGGCATCAACTTCATATAAAGTATTGAATGAGAGAGCAACATATAATTGGGCCTCCAATGGAGCCAGGTAGGAGTTGTAACACTGCACCTATAGTAACATCAGCTGTTAGTACAGGACCTACTTATTAAACATTTTACACCATTACTCTTTATTATTGCCTTTATATTGTGTTAGATACTAACATGAACTCTTTATTGCAAATGAACCTGTATAGAGACTTGTTCACAATATACAGTAGGGTCTGCGTTACGCACTCAGGAGCCCACAGCAGACTCTACTTAGGTTATAACAGCACAGTCATTCATTTTTTTTTTATACCCACTTTAAAAGGAATTTATGATCTCTGCAGGTGTTGTTAGTGCATTGAGAGAGGAAAGCCCTTCATTAAGATGGGAATGCAAATAATCCCCATACCTTCTTTCCATGAGCCGCTCCCATGCTATGAGGAGCTAGAAATCCAATCTCCCCCCACGGAAAATGCTGCAGCTCCTTACAATTAGGTCCTTGACTTTCCGGGAGTTGGCACTTCGCAGGGTGGGTATTGTCCACCCAGACTCCAGAAAGACACAAACTGCATGAGACAAACAGCCGCTGGCACACTGACAGCTCCAGTTATTACGCCCGGCACAAAGCAGAAATCAGCAACATCTTAAAAGAGACATTTTCATGTTTTTGCAGAAGAGGAAGCAATCTTTCCTTTAGTGGAGTGTTCATGCTATACACAATAGCACCTTTCATACAGACCCTGCTGGTAAGCCGGGCTCCTGATTCAGAAAGGCTGGACAAGATTAGAGTAATTGCTCCTGACAGCCCAACATGTCACAGAATGCCAAGCAGTATTGTAAGAGATTCAGGAAGCGTTTGTAGCAGAGACCGGGAAATGCTCAAATTGGGGTTTCATACCCGAGTGTCCGCAGAGGATGTTTGGAGGAGGTGAAGCTTGGTTACTGTAATACATAGATTAAAAGCTCTTGAACACAAATCACACACTATCCATGAATATTTACCTGCTTATGTATTCAGTTGTAGATTTTAATTGAACAAAGCTCCTCTTTATTAATTTATTTATTAACAGTTATTATATAGCGCACACATATTCTGCAGTGCAGTAGTACAAATAATATTTCCATAATTCACATCAGTCCCTGCTGCAGTGGAGCTTACAATCTATATTCCCATGTATATATACCACATGTACACACACACACATATACTAGGGTTCATCGTTTGTGTCAGTAGCCAATTAACCGACCTAGGCCCGTATTCAATTTGGAGAGAAAGCTGGAATCGGCGAAAAAGTGTCGCCGATGACGTCATTTCGCCAGGCGGAAAAGTATCGCCGTATTCAATTTGAAAGACTTTCCGCCTAGGCGGAGTCAATGCAATGCAATAGGCGAAAAAGATTTGCCAATGAATAGCAGGCGGAAAAAAGTGCAGAATTGGGGTTTTGGGGTGCAACTTTGCGGGAACCCCCGTGCACCCTTCAGACAGTCCCCCAAAGGTAAACTGTGCCATATTTTTTTTTAAAAAACCTTTAGAACACCCCCCCAAAAAAAAATCATTTTGGGGGCGAAAAAAAAAATTGGGGGACAAATTAAAAAACTAGCGAACTAGACTCCAGGGGGGTCCCCAAGAATGCCCCAGGTGTTTTTTATATTGCAGGAGCTTGCGGCTGGTGGATTTTTCACGATTTTTAAAACTTAACTTTAGCAACTTTAAAATATGCTGTCCCCCATTTTCAAGTACCCCAAATTTGCTGGGATAAGTTATTTTCAGCAAAAAAACCTCCTGAATACTATTCTTATTGAGCCCGTTTAAAAACACCAAATACCTCCAGCAAGCCAAATCGTGGTGTATAATAGAGAACCCCTATGTCAGAGCATCTTTTGGGGGGTGTCAGGCTGATTTCCACAAATCTGACATGACTTTCCGCTTGTTTCAGTTTCGCCAGGTCCCATTTTCGCGTACTTTGCAATTGAATATGGGGTAAAGCGTGCGCGCGCGATACTTTTCCGCCTACAAAACAGGTGAAGTAGGCAAAAAAGTCTGGGAGGCGGAAAAGTATCGGGGTTCCGCTCAAATTGAAAACGGCTCCAATATGTTTGTGGGAGGAGGAAACAAACCGGAGCCTCCAGAGGAAACCCATGCAAACACAAACAGAACATACAAACTCCACACATGTAGGCCACGACTGGGAATTGACCTCATGACCCCAGTGCCATGGGGCGATAGTGCTAACGACTACGCCGCCCTTGCTGTCCATTCATAAAACATTGAATAGATTTTACAAAGAAAGATAGTATAAAATACAAAATGCCGTTATGTGTCTCCTGGAATAGTCTGAGTACTACAGCAATGACATGGGGATAGATTTGCAGGCTTCAGCTGAACTGAGAGCCGGATGTTTTTATTAGATCATGATTCATTATTAATATTATTATTTGTATAATGGCATCATATTGACCCATGCTGTACAGACAGTGTTATAACATTCACATCAGTCTGCGCAATGCTCAGTGGAGTATATTTAAAAGGGGCAAATTCGACTGAACTCGCACACGATACAACGCGATCCATATCACCATCGAAATAAAATAGAACGACAAACACGATCCTTAGTAAGTCCATGTGTTTGAGCGTGAAAAACACACACGAGTTTGAGTGATGCCCAGCTTGTTTTTTTCACAATAAAACACATTACTTTACTTGTATACCCCTTTTACACCAGAGCTAAAACCCAGGGGATAGCAGGGTTAACCTGGGTAGCTTCTTGGTGTAAAAGGGGACAGGGTTGGATTCCTGGATCGAGTGACCCGGCAACCCAACCCAGGTAACTTGCAGGGTTTAACACGGGAATGACCCGTGAAACCCTGCAGTGTAAACGGCGCAATCCAGGTCACGATGACCCAGATCACGCCGAATGCCTGCCGATTGGCCGGCTTCAGTGGTGTTTGGAGATGACGTTATCTCCAAGCATCCACTTCAATGCCGGAAAGAGCCGGGTCACCGCAGACCCGGCTCCGGTGTGAACGGCGCCGACTCGGGAATGTCCTGTGTCGGCGCCGGGGAAATTCCGGCTATGATCCGGGTTGGAACCCTGTTCCAACTTCCGCGTCAGACCCGGAATATAGGTATAAAAGCGGTATTAGTAAATATACCCTTAAGTGTTGCTCTCTAAAGGTGCATAAACACACAACGATTTTAACGATTATCGTTTACGATATCGTTTATCGTTCAAAAAATCGTTCACTTTCTGAGTGAAAACGATGAACGATTATCGTTCATGAGCGTTCACGTTTGTAGTTTAGTCAGACTGGCCAACTCAACGATTTTCATTAAGTTAATATGCAAAAATAGTTTATAGTTCAAAATAATCGTTCATTACATTTAATAAATGAGCGATTTTAGTAAACGATTTTCGTTCATTTTTCCCTTGAAATAATGAATGAAAATCGTTTACTAAAATCGTTCATTTATTAAATCGTTGTGTGTGTATGCAGCTTTATAAATAACTTCTTAGAGGAAGATTCATTAGCTCAGGCCTGAAAATTAGCGGCAGTAATCTGCCTTAATTTGTCCCACTATAAATCAAATAGTATTTGCCCATAATCAATTGACAATTTGTATTCCCCTGGTAATCAAATACTACATTTATATTGCTCCATCATAAAATTAAACATTTATATTGCCCTGTTAAAAATGATTATATAAAATTATAAATGAATACTGATTGCTTAATAAAATTATTATTACTCCTCAGCTAATTGGTCAATGTTGATGCCCTAATAAATAATTTGTTGTCTTTCCTTTACTGTCAGGCCAGATTGCTTAGAGGTAGGGAATGTGTGGCCCTCCAGATGCTGTGAAACTACACATCCCAGCATGCCCTGTTACAGTTTTGCTGTTAGGGCATGTATTAACTGTGGCAAGGCATGCTGGGATGTGTAGTTCCACAGCAGCTGGAGGGAGGCTTAAACCATATGCTAATCAGAACCATGTAAAAAAACAAACTTTTTTTACGGGCAATTTGGCCGCATGCATTTTTGGACTTTGCAAACTGCCATACAATGAGTGTGATTTGAATGTATTCAATCTTCAAACCAAATGTTAGTACTTCTCTTGCTCTTATTCTGAAAACCATGTTCTAAAACTACACACAAATTCCCTCTAAATACCAATGTAAACATGAAGATAACCAGGGTTGGGGTGGCTCAGCAGGACATCAGGGAAATCCCTGGTGTGTCCTAGCATCTAAAAGTCCCACCTTCATGCTCTAGAGGGTGGGGATAAGATTGTGCAGCAAGGGTGCTATGGGCAATGGGGCATTATAGCATATACTGGTTCTGTAATGAATTACCTGGAAAGGACTGAAAGAAAGGGTATCTTCTCCTTGTTCCTCGAGGAAGGAGTCTGCTCTTCCCGATCCCTAGGGATGGGAGATGTTTCATCGGAACAGTCAGTCAGATGGTTCCAATGTTCGATGTTTAACCCTGTAATAGCGAGGATCCATAGTTTCATCACAATTGCTAGGTTTCTCCCCCGATGTTTTTCCCAATTTTTTGCAATATTTTAATTTTTTTGTGACACTTTGTGGTGCTTTCACTGCTTTGGGCTACCAGCTGTCTCTCTCCTTGTTTTAGATTTAATTACAAATAATACCCTTTTCAGACATATTGAGATTCCTGGGATTTTGGCCTGCCTCAGCCAAAATTCCCGGGTCTCGCGTATGTCTGAAAGGCACCAACCCGGGAGTACGTTGCAGGATTGTCGCTCCTGCAATTGACCAGGATATTTCCCAGGATTTTACTTCGGGGCTGCACCTAGCAGCTTCTGATTGGCCGGCTACGGCTGCCTCCTGCATGATGATGACATCATCATCGGCAGCCGGAGAGGGAGAGAGATGCCTCTTCAAAAACCTCAACATACGGATTCTCTTTATCATAGCATCTTCTTCGGATATCTCACAATTTGGAAGTGGACATATATGGTTGAGAGAGAGTTTCAGCCATCAGCATTGATTATATAATTTATAGTATGTACAATTATAGGTGAAGCAACACTGACCCAGTGGTATAGTAAAAATAAAGATGAGCTGCTAATATTGCATATTTACACCTTGGTCTCTAAACTTTCCCACACCTTTGCATAACCTCATTATTGTGTCCACTTTAAATGACAAAACTGTGAAAAACTGTAAAGCACTGAAAAAACCTGCTTATGTCTGAAAGGGGCCATCCTGGGAATTTCCCGGGTTTGAGGAGGGAAATTCCTGGGTCGTATGTCTGAAATTGGTATTAGAGACTGAAACCCCTTTCAGACATCTCGAGATTGCCTCAGCCAAATTCCCGGGTAGCCATATGTGTCTGAAAGGTACCTACCCGGGAACACGTTCCCAGGTAGCCGCCCCTTCAATCGACCACGGTTTTTCCCGGGACTTAAGTCCCGGGAAATTACCCTGCTTCTATCTGAAAGGTGCTACCCAGAAGTTACTACTCCCGGGCAGCACCAAGCAGCTTTTACATGGAGTTTACAGCACAGAGCATCCTATAGGACGCTCAGGGCTGCTGCTTTGAGTTGACAGCGCAGAGCATCCTATAGGACGCTCAGCGCTGCTGCTCAACACCCCCAGCGCCAGCCGGCTGTGTACAGAGAACCCCAGCCGGACGGTGTGGATACCCGTCAGTGGGTCTCTGCCACAGCGGGCCGCCTGCCACACCGGTCACTGTGTCAGCCGGACGCCGGGGACACCCGCGCTGGAGACCGCCAACTGGTCCCAGCCATAGCGGGCCACCCGCACTCCCGCTGGACCACCAGGGAATTAAAAACAAAAAAAAAATCTGCATTATGATTGGCCGGCTCCCGGCAGCTGAATGATGACATCATCAGAGGGGATAGGCTAGGAGGAGCAGATGGCAGAGAAGTGGCAGATAAGCAGAAAAACCCTGCTCTTGTCTGAAAGGGGTCTACCTGGGAATTCCCAGGTAGCCACTGTAGTGTGACAAGAGGGTCTCGACCAAATACCCGGGAATTTGAACAGGAGAAATTCCCGGGTATATATCAGAAAAGGGTATGATACAAAACACACTGACTGGGCTACTGCTCCTGCTGGAGGCTGTAGCTAATACCCCTTTCAGACATACGACCCGGGAAATTTCCTGCTCAGACCCGGGAATTTCTCCTGTGCAAAATCGGGTATTTGGTTGAGACCCCCTTTCACACTACAGCGTCTACCCGGGAAATTCCCAGGTAGGCCCCTTTCAGACATAAGCCTGGACTTTTAGATTACCTGCCTCTCCTCTGCCGTCTGCCCCTCCTAGCTTATCCCCTCTCCGGCTGCCGCTGATGAGGTCATCAAAATGCAGCAGGCCAATCCAACCATTTTTTTAAATTTAATTTTATTAATAAATTATTTGTTTTATTGCCTATTTGCCATCCTATAGGGACGCTCTGCCCACTCAATGTAAAAGCTGCTTGGTGCAGCCCGGGAGTAAACTCCAGGGTAGCACCATTCAGATATGAGCAGGGTAATTTCCCTGGACTTAACTCCCGGAAAATTCCCTGGTCAACTTATAGGGTCGGCTACCCGGGAACGTGTTCCCCGGGTAGGTACCTTTCAGACATACACGAGACCCCGGGAATTTGGCCGAGGCAGGGCTTCCCGACTGTCAAATCCCAGCAAGGGGTTAAATGACAGGCGTCGATGCCCCGACGCCTGTCATTTTACCTACGCTGGGAGCCCGACACCCTGCTTACCGATTGAAGTTAAGCCGGGCGCGGACAGCCGCGAGGTGGGGGGGGAGAGGGTTAGGTTTCCCAGGGGGGACTTAGGGATAGTCACCCCCCCAGGAGGTTAGGTTTAGGCTAGGGGAATGGGGGGGGTTAGGGTTAGGCACCCCCCGGGGGACTTAGGTTTAGGCGGCGGGGAAGGGGGGGGTTAGGGTTAGGCACTTGGGGGGGAAGTTAGGGTTAGGCACCCCTAAGGGAGGGTTAGGGGGTAGGTTAGTAAATACTTACCTTTGACGATTGGGATAGCCGGCAAGTATGAAATGCAGACGGATTCCACCGATATCTGCAAACCGCGCATGAGCTGTAGAAAGCCATCCCAGACTGCACGTGCCGTACCATGCCATATGCACAAGGACAGAGAGTGAAAGCGCAAACGGATTGATCCATCCATTGATGGTTAATTGTTTCAGTAAAATTAAGATTTCCATTAAAATATCAGCACTGAACAAAATCTGGCATTGGAAACGAGGATCACAGAAATTAAAAATGTCACTGCCAAAGAAAAAATACTGCCAATTGTTATCCGAGTTGTCAACAACTGGATTTTAGACCTCGGTCTGGCGTATGTTTGGCATTAATATACTGTGGGGCCTGTGTGTGAGTTTGTGTGGTGTATTGCCCGCTTCCAGACACCACATCTGCCACACTACCCCTTACTGCTGTCACACATCCTATCTGTCACACTCCACTCAGTGGCGTCACTATATGTGTTTTAATTTTAAATTCTATTTTAAGACTAAACAAAACCTTTTAGCTGCAAAAATATTTAAAATATAAGTAATATTGTTGCATTATATAAACTTTTTTTTTACTTTTGGCTCCTACTTAAGCTGCATCCTTCAAACCTCCATGTCATGATCCTGACTTATTTCCTTCATACAGTACCTTACTAATTTGTCCCGTGACTTACCTCTGCTACCTGCTCTGCAGGTCAGGATATCCAGATTGCTTGCAGGCTGCACCATGTCTGTGTTGCTAGCTCCTGGATTCCCTTCTGGGCTGATTGTACACCTGTGAGTCTCCCTGTCTGTAGGAGCTACAGACTTCTCACTACTATCTGACTATTGCAATTCAGCCATACATGCCTACCCTCCCAGTTTTCGCGGGAGGCTCCCGATTTTTCGGGTAACCCCCCGCACCCCCGGAAGGGTAGGCATTTCTCCCGCATTCTGCCCACTTCCTAGTGAAGTGGGCAGAATTAGGAGAATACCAGCGGCAATCGCGGGTCTCCGTGAAGGGGGCGGGGCTTAAGCTGTGATTCTGCATGAATCACAGCATTTGGCCCCGCCCCTATGTAAATTGTGCCCAATCGCGGCAATTTTACCGCGAGGGGGCGGGGCTTAATGACGCGAATCATCAAGCCCCGCCCCCGTCGGCCCCCTGCTGCTTCTCTTACCCGGGCTTCTCCCGGGAAGAGAATGTTAAAGGTAGGCAACCCTGAATTCAGCTAATGTGTTGAACCTGGGCTGCAGGGATCATGTGAATGTACTGCCTCCAGTACTCTTGTGCTGACCATTCTCTCTGCATAACTCCAGTGTGCAGCAATGCATTGTCTGGGGTGCCAGTGTTCAGGGTTCTCCATGTGCCCATGAGACTGGGCGCTGCCATGACAGCTGATCCTCCAGTCTCTGTCTTTGCAGCGGTCACATGATTCCATGCACCACTCAGCACTGGTTCCCTTTCCTCCAATCAAATTCACTACAGCAGACACCTGATCCTATTATCCTATCAGGACTAGCCAGGAGCAGGGCCGGATTTCCCACTAGGCAACAAAGGCACCCGCCTAGGGCCCTGCGGCTCCAAGGGGGCCCGTTGCCAGGGTTGTACGGAGGCTATTACTTGGGGATCACGCGCTCCGCTGAAAGTGTCAGATGGTGCACAGCTCTCTGCGCTGGATAGCTGAAGGCTCCGGCAGGCGAAAGCAGCCTGACGGGTGTCGACTCCTGGACCGGGGGACAACGCTGGTTCTGCTGTGGACGTAGTGTGTATATTTTTTCCCTGTAGTGGATGTAGTCTGTATATTTTTTTCCTGTGGCGGACGTATTCTGCTTATTTTTTTCCTGTGGTGGACACTGTTTGTGGGGGTTTTTTCTGTGGCAGACATAGTGTATATTTTTTCTGTGGAGGACAATGTGTGAGTTTTTTTTTCCTGAGGTGGACTATGGCCCTGATTCAGAGCCGGACGCTCTGACCAGAGCGCTCGCTCTGAATCAGGGCCCACCTCCAGTAATATGGAGCGTCCTCCTGGACGCTCGTATAGCTGTGGGTCACCACCCACAGCATATACGAGCGTGCAGGTTGATGGTCGCGATGGTCTTGACCATCGCCACTGCGAGCAACAGCCTGCGGTTGAGGTTTTCAACCGCAAGGCCAGGAGTGATTTTGGCTCTATCAGAGCCAAAATCACTCCCACTGACATCACTAGTGATGTCAGTGGGCTCGGCTTCAGACGGTAGGCGTTCCCTTGGGAACGCCTCCGTCTGGCAGGCACGCCCCGGCACGCCCAACAAAGGGGGCGTGCTGTCATTCAACATCGACAGCACGCCCCCTTTGAAGAGACACTACGAGCGAAGGAAAGTCCTTCGCTCGTCGCGTCTCGTGCATGCGCACGACGGAGCTCCCTCCGTCGTGCGCATGCGCAGACCATCGACCCACTTGCGAGCGGACAGCCGCTCGCGAGTGGGTCTGCATGAGGCCCTATATGTATTAACTACTTGGTATTTCACTACTTGTCCTCTGTGGAATAAATGTTACATTTAAAAAAATGATTGTTTGGGGGAGGGGGCCCCAAACTGGTATCTCGTCTAAGGCCCCATGAGGTCTAAATCCTGCTCTGGCCAGGAGGGATATAAGCAATCCACTGACTAGCAGTCAGTGCCTTGGTTACATTTCTAGGCTTCAGACTCCTGCAGCCGTAGAAGTCATTAGCAGCAATCGGTCCTATCTGATAGTCTCCCGTGTTCTCTAGAGATACTCAACATCCGTTCTCACCGATAATCTCCAGTGATATTGAACATCGACTACCGATATATTCTCCAGGGATATTCAACATCGGTCACTACCAATAATCTCTAGTGATATTCAACATTGTTCACTACCGATATTCTCCAGCAATATTCAACATCGGTCTCTACCAATATTCTCCAGTGATAATAAACATCGGTCTCTATCGATAATCTCTAGTGATACTCATCATCAGTTCCCACCGATAGTCTCCAGTGTTCTCTAGTGATACCCAACATCGGTCCTTACCGATAGCCTCCACAGAGTCTCTACATTGGTCCCTATGCTATACTTGAATCATCGATTCCATTATCACCAGCTACAACTAGAAACTTCGGATCTCTTTCTTTGATTCCTATTACTTTTTTCCAATTATCTTTGTCCGTGGATCTGGGGCCTAGGCCTAAGCATTTGAGTAGAGTTCTAGACAGAGTGCTTGGGAGACCCTACGAGAGAACCGCGTCCTGCACACCAGATGCAGCAAAATCCAAATGCCCTTGTGGGATTCCCTGGAGAAGACCGCTGGTGTGTTTAGACTTTGCACCTCTGGTTAGGGTATTGGCCAACTGCTTGTGCCTGTCTAGTTCTCAGTCCCCTTAGTCCAGTCTACCAGTGCCATCCCCTGAGTCCAGTCTACCAGTGCCATCCCCTGAGTCCAGTCTACCAGTGCTATCTCTTGAGTATTCCACCAGGCTCCAGCACAAGATCATATTCCTTGAGTTCTATCTTACCTGCTTAGCTCTAGATCCCGAGTTCCTCCACTGAGCCACCAGCATCACAGTCAGGAATATAAATACACCACAGTCCTGACACTCCAGCTGCTTGACTGACGTGGTGACTTTACCTGGTTTGATGCTGGCAGCGAGGGATTTAAAAAATAGGTTTTGAGTGGAAGAAGTGGTGCAGCCCTCAGGTGCTTCAGTATCATCCATAGTAGTACCCAAAGAAAAATATACAAGGTAATCCTTGGGCTGATAACACTGCATCTAGTGAGTGGTTCTCTGGTTGCTGTCCAGAAAGAACATGCTCTGGTAACCGGCCTTTTTCATGGGTCCCTACCACTATTTGTGCCAGGTGGGCTCTTCCTGTCCCAGGCCAACATTGGAAATAACATCCATTTTTGAAACTGATGAGATGATGATGAAATTATAAAACGTTCCCGAAAGGTTTAATTAGCAAAACACTGAAAATCTACTGAGACATTACAGAGCTTAGAAATCACTACTGGCCATCCCATGTTTCAAAGCTGTTTAGTATTCATTACCCTCTTTTTATCCATCTTTAATTACAAGCTGCATGTAAATCTAATTTTATAGAACCTGAAGATACATGGATAGGAATAATCAGTGAGTGGTCCATATTTTTTCATGGAAAGGGATGGAGAGGTTCCAGATATATGGTTATAATATTATAATGGTTAAAATATGCTAATGAATGCATTTGCCCTTCCGTCGCAGCACAAGATGCAGAAGCCCAACACTACATACAGCTGCCCCCTTACCCTCTTCTCACATCCGTACTAATGTGCAAGTCTGAGAAATCATCGGTAACATCGAGTAACATCGGAGCCTCATGCACAAGAGTGGTAGACCTAACCTTACCGCAGAAGCTGGTAAACTTAGTGCATGCGGAGGTACACCAGGCTGCGTATGCCGTCGCAGTAGCTAATTAATACATGCCCAAGTAACGGCGTACGAATGCACTGGCACGCCTGTGGTTGGCTGATCACTCCCCGTAACCACCCACAAACGGCACTTCCTGTCAATCACTTTTCTATGACTCTGCATGCTCTCTGCGATCGCCTTCCCGATTGTAGTGAGCCGCACACGCACTGCGATGCATGCGCAGAATAAAAACATTGGCCGCGTGTGTGCGCGCTGAATCAGCCCCAGAATTTGAATGATTTCTCAGATGCCTCAGAAAGAGTTATTGGGAACAATTCATTCCAGGCAGCAGAGCCCCAAGAAATAATTCATTCATCCATCATGAGGAGGCTTTGTGAAAAATGACCACTAGAGACAGCAGCGCATCAGCCTAGTGCTGATGCACTGTGTCTAAGTATCGTGAGATCCCCATGTGCAGCCTGGAGCCGGCAGCTGCTGCAGCAGGGACAACGCTGTCCCCGCTGTGGGGATAGGGCAGCACCAGGCTTTAGCTGTCGATAGTGACAGCTGCAGTGGGTGGAATAGTCAGGCGATCTGACTGTTCATACATGGCCCAGGCTATCAGCGCTGCTATCTTGTAGATAGCAGCGCCAATAATGACAGGGGCGCATAACGCCCCTGTCATTTACCGCCAAACCCTCGATCATACATCGGGTAGAAGCAGTATCAGTGCACATAACGTGCGCTGATACCGCTTCTGAGCTTCTTAGACCTCCCCCACTATATGATAAAGACTTTTTCAGTATGCTAGGAGATGAAAATGCCCAAGCAGTTGACTTCTGCCAGGTCTTGCTGGGACATATGGTTCCATAATATTACTTAATTATATATTTTTTACCTTTAAACTATTACCCTGGCACAATTTGCCAGGATGAAACCCATTGCTATTCTGCTGGTTGTCCTTGGGACAAATGTGTTATGAAACCCTGAGCTGACCAGGCATGGCCTGTAATCACATGCTGAGCTTGGGCTATAATACTAGAACTAGATACTTGTCTTACAGTAGTATACATTTATACACTCTATTTTGAATTACACAAATTTAAAACTGGGTGCATATTAGACGATGAATTGGATGATTTGTTGTTTTGAGGCGAATCGGAATGGAAAATCCTCCACATCACCAAGTCTGTACACACTATTGGGTGCTCCTGTATGTTGCTTGTCATATCTTGCAGTGCAGGCCAATCTGAAGATCTGTTGGCCGACACCATGCTTCTCAATGTGGCAGGTCAACAATATATTGGGCGACTGTACACTGGACCGCCTGATATATCGTGCTGTTGCATCTGCTGTCGCTGGTTACACACATTGTCTAATGTGTACCCAGCTTTACATGTCCTTGAACACAAATGTTATGAGCCGCCACCGCTGCTGATCTCTGCAACGATTCCCGGACATTTCCAGGTGACTGGGACATTGCGTCACTCGGCCACACTGCCCGATGGTCCCCTTGGTTGCTAGGTAACCAGGACGCCGGGCAGCCACAGGGAACTCTGGGCCTGCTCTTATCTTCAGCCTAGAAGCTGGCTCTCCATAAAGCTCGGCAGCTGCCAGGAATTAGTAATTCAGGGGGGCTGGTCACTCTGTCAATGATTGGTGCAGATTCCTCCTATAAGGCAGTCAGCTCTGCACACCAATGCCGGTTATACTCCTGTGTAAGCCTCTGGTCTGAATCCTGTTTCCTGGTGTCTCTCCTGCATGTGCCTTGCCTGGCACACCTAAGGAGGGTTAGGGGGTTAGGTTAGGTTAGTTTATACTTACCTTAGCAACAATCGGGATTTCCAGCGCTGTCGGGCTTCCGCTGCCATGCTGCCGGCGGTATTTCATACCGATTCCGGTTGTGATTGTACAGTAGATGCCCGCGTCCCGGAAGCACAAGTAATTCACCCCATCCAAGGCCAATGTTTCAGGGGGACTGCTTGTAGTATGCTGCCTAAGAAGTACCATGTCTTTATGGATATTTTAAAGGAGTTTTGAATTTTTAAATCCTTTGAGTGGCGCTGTTTTTTTTGAACCGCTGGACCATATATATTGGAAGCCTCCATCCAATAAACATGACATAAGGATGATTTCGGAAGTTTATTAATGTATGATTTGTTTAAGTAGCCAGTTTACTTAAAAAAAAACATTGGTTAACATCGGTTCCAAAGCCAATGTTTAGGGCTAAACAATGTTCTGAGACCACTTTCTCCTGTCGGCCAATGACCTCTCCTCTACTCTGATTAATGCATCTCATGCTCAAATCCAAGATTTTGCCCGTGCGGCCCCTCTTCACTGGAATGAGCTCCCTTGCTCTATCAGGCTCTCCCTGACCTTGCATAGCTTCAAACATGTACTGAAAATCCACCTGTTCATCAAAGCGTACCTTTTCACCACATAACCTTGTCACCAGTTTGCTCACTCCACCCACATTCCCCATCCACATGCTCACTCCTCATGTCATCTGTCTTCCCTCTCCCCTAGGTTGTAAGCTCCTATGAACAGTGTCCTCTTCTCTCCTATTCTCACAGCCCTCTTCTCTAGCACTTCAACGACAGCCTTCACCTACATATTGGCCCAGTATTACTCTCGCTCATAGCCATTTGTTTCTTCCAGCTAGTCGTGCAGTCACTGTTGGAGACAGGTTCCACCCTTTGCCGATTACTCCCTTGCTCACCCTGCTTCCCAGCTGTATTGCGTACTGGAGAATTGTGGTGCTAATTGTTATTTGTGCTCTGTTTACTGTATATTTTGGTTACTGTATTGTAATGTAAAGTTCTGTGTACCCTGTACTGTCCTACTGTTGCCATATGCAGGTTGCTGTGGACCACTTGTGGCGCCTTATGAATAACATGTAATAAACCCAATGAAATCCATTAAAGGGAATAGGAGTAACACACGCTCGCCATCCTGATGAAGCCTGGTACGCAGGTGAAACGCGTCGGGCTTACCACTGATGCCTGCACCACGCCAGATACCCCACACATTTGCCAGCAAATTACCCCTACCCTTCTCACCCATGACTGCTGGACCACTACACAACGGCCTAGCACTTGTTATCTATAACATTACTTTGCCTCCTGAACTGGATTTTGAAAATACATATACCACTAGCAGGATAAAGACTTTACTGCATATGCAGACTGGAGGGTTAGAGTAAAATGCTCAACAGCGTATCTCACCCCCAATACTGTTCTTACTCAAACCATTCCAGGGACTGCACTGTTGTTTGTATAAGTCATTGTTATATATGTTTGTATACTGGTATTAGCTACCATTGTTTTAAATTGTAATTTTTTAACGTACACTTGCACTTTGGGAACATCATAATAAATACATTATTTATCCATTCAAAATATGTTGCTGATTGATATAGGGTCTGCAAGTAAAGCGCCTGAGGTACCACTACTTATTGTGATGGGTATTTCAGGTCCCACTATGACTGCGCCCTGCTGACTAGTCCAGTGGCATAGGCACGGAGCCCAATCACAATCACCAGACAGACCATCTGTCAGAGTTCAGCCGGGGATCAGCCGTCCCTTACCGTCCCGCCGGCTTCCTCTGACTTCCCGGGCAGTCGGGCGGCTGGCGCGGCGACGTGGGAGGAGCTGAGCATTCACCCTGTAGCTGTGGTGTCAGGCGACCTGGTGAGCGGAGATCGCAGTTTCCGTCATGGGCGCCGCCATGACACTTTTCCTATGTCAGTACTTCCTTCCCTGAGTGGCCCGGCTGGTCAGCTGACGCTGTGGGCCTATCAGCAGGCTTCCTGGGGTATATATCCGGCTCCTGTGCTCCAGGTAGTTGCCTGAACAATCATTGTCGCCGCTAGTGTAACTAGAGGAGTCTCGTTCCAGTTTCCCATGCTTCCAGTGTCTTTTTTCCAGAAGCTTCTAAGCGATCTCGCTACAGTGCCTTTACTATCAACAGCCTGTGTGAAAGCTAACCTCCATCTCTCCACAGTGCCTTTACTAATCAACAGCCTGTGTGCAAGTTTAACCTCCATCTCTCCACAGTGCCTTTACTAATCAACAGCCTGTGTGCAAGTTTAACCTCCATCTCTCCACAGTGCCTTTACTAATCAACAGCCTGTGTGCAAGTTTAACCTCCATCTCTCCACAGTGCCTCTACCAAGCAACAGCCTGTGTGCAAGTTAACCCTCCATCTCACCACAGTGCTTTACCATCACAGCCTGTGTGCAAGTTAACCCTTCATCTCATCACAGTGCTTTACCATCACAGCCTGTGTGCAAGTTAACCCTTCATCTCATCACAGTGCTTTTACCATCACAGCCTGTGTGCAAGTTAACCCTTCATCTCACCGCAGTGCTTTTACCATCACAGCCTGTTTGCAAGTTAACCCTTCATCTCATTGCAGTGATTTCACCATCACAGCCTGTGTGCAGGTTAACCCTTCGTCTCATTGCACCCTAGTGCATGATCTCCGGCCGGCAATCCGGTATATACTTCGTGAGATATCCAGCTGTTACCTCAGCCTGCCAATAAATCTCCACACCTCTCTAGCCAGCACCTCAAGTGCCTTTCTCCAGCCAGGAGTTCTATCCCACTCCTCACGTGCCTATTCCAGGCATTACCCTTGGGCCACGGGTGTTTTGATTCTCTTTTCCCTGCAGGCCTTGGTCACCAAGTCAAAGGACTGCGACCTACTTACAGGGAGCCCACAAGCCCATATCCCGCTTGGAGGGGTCACTGGCGAACACCTCCTTGTGAGTTAGACTCCGCACCATTGACTAGGTCTAGCCAACGACCAAGACTTGTGGATGCGGAGATCATACGTCCAGGCCCCTCGCCTTCGCCTCCTCCCACAGCCTCAGGCCTCGGCTTTCAAAAACCCGCCGCCCGGCGTGACAGTTTGCTCAGGCCAAATGGAAGCCGCAGGTGCCCAAGGTACTGGGACTCTTCAAGAGTTAACAAGCCGTATGGATAACCAAGAGGCGGCACAGCGACATGTGGCTCAGTACCTGCAAGAATTGTCCGGACAGTTAATGACCATACAAAATACACTGGCATCTATGTCCACGGCCTCGCCACCTGTCGTTCCTGCTGGTTCCCCAGGGTTACCTCAAGGGGCTACACCACAGAAGTCTAGTCTCCACTTGGCCACCCCTGAAAGGTTTGACGGTACTCCCCAAAGTTGTCGTGGTTTCATAAACCAATGTGAAATCCAGTTTGAGTGCCTCCCCCAGAATTTCCTTACCTCCCGGTCTAAGGTCGCCTATGTAATTTCATTACTGACTGGGGCTGCATTGGACTGGGTTTCCCCTCTTTGGGAATGGGCTGATCTGTTAGTTTCTAAATACGAAGACTTTGTGACAGCCTTCAAACGGATTTTTGATGAGCCCGGCAGATCGGTTTCTGCTTCCTCCGACTTACTCCGTGTCCGCCAAGGTTCTCGCTTGGTGGGACAGTACGTGGTGCAGTTTCAGATCCTTGCATCGGAACTTAGATGGAACGAAGAAGCACTCAAAGCAGCCTTCCTCCATGGGTTGTCTGAAAGGATGAAAGACGAATTAGCATCCAGGGATTTACCTACGTCTTTTTCTGAGACTATTTCCCTCTGCATAAAGATTGATTTACGCCATAGGGAGCGGTGGGGTAATAGAGGTCATGGGGATCGCCCTCGAGATCGTCCGGCCCCAGGAAGTTAATCCCATTCCCCCACCTCCAGGGGTGAGGAACCTATGCAGATCAACAGAACCAGGCTAACCACGGCCGAACGCAATCGGCGCTTTCAAAATAAACTGTGTTTTTATTGCGCTGCCCCTGAGCACATCCTAAAGAATTGTCCCCTGCTGGCGGGAAATGCAAGACCCTAGTTGATGTCGGGAGCATTCAATTAGGGGTCATTTTTAAGCACTCCCAATTAACTGACAGTTTACTGCCTGTATCTCTTTCCCACCAGTTCAGGACAAGGGATGTTAAAGCCCTTATAGATTCCGGTGCTGCGGGAAATTTTATTTCCAAATCTTTAATCCAGTCCCTTGGTATTTCGGTGGTACCTTTAACTGACAAATTACTGCTCTCCGGTGTAGATGGTAAAACCGTGCTAGGTGAATCCATATCCTTGAAATCCCAGCCCGTGACCCTCAGGGTTGGTTGCCTGCATCAAGAGACCATTGAATTCCTCATACTTCCTAACTCTGCTTACGAGCTGGTTCTGGGTTTACCGTGGCTAAGGAAGCATAGTCCTACTTTTGATTGGTCCAATATGCAAATTGTATCATGGGGACCAAACTGTTTCCATCGATGCCTAACCCAGGTACTTACTGTACGTACCCTCTCTGTACATCCCAATACAGGTGCAAAGTTCCCCCCGACCGACAAGCCAAAAGATCCTTCTGTCTCCAGCCTACCACAAGCATATCGAGATTTTGCCGATGTCTTCTGTGAGCAGGCTGCTGATCAACTCCCTCCTCATCGGTCGTGGGATTGTGGAATAGAACTTCTCCCGGGGAAGATTCCCCCTCGGGGCCGGACCTATCCTTTGTCGGTTACAGAAACAGCTGCCATGGCAACTTACATTAAGGAAAATCTAGCCAAAGGGTTCATATGGCCTTCCTCCTCCCCTGCAGGGGCAGGGTTCTTTTTTGTGAGCAAGAAGGATGGAGGCCTCCGGCCCTGTATAGACTACCGTGGCCTCAACCAAATTACTGTAAAAAATCGGTATCCATTACCTTTAATTCCTGAGCTTTTCGACAAGGTTCGTGGAGCAAAATTGTTCTCTAAACTAGATCTTCGTGGGGCATATAATTTGATACGAATCAAAGCTGGGGATGAGTGGAAGACCGCCTTCAATACCAGAGATGGTCATTTTGAATATCTGGTAATGCCTTTTGGACTCTGCAATGCGCCGGCTATATTCCAAGGCTATGTAAATGAAATCTTTCGGGACATTCTCTACAGCTTTGTCATCGTCTATTTAGAGGATATTCTAAACTTTTCTAAGGATCTCCAAACTCATCGCCAACATGTTCGAGAAGTTCTAGTTCGCCTTCGAAAACACCACCTTTATGGAAAGTTATCCAAGTGTCTCTTCGAACAAACCACAGTTCCTTTCCTAGGACATATAATTTCTGGGGAAACCATTCAGATGGATCCAGAGAAACTGAAAGCGATCTCTGAATGGACATTACCAAAATCTTTAAAAGCTACCCAACGTTTTTTGGGATTTTCAAACTATTATAGGCGGTTCATACCGAATTTTTCCACTCTGGTGGCTCCCATTACTAGTCTCACATGGAAGGGCGCTAACCCAGCCCAGTGGCCGGACTCAGCCATACAGGCCTTCCAGAGATTGAAAGAGGCATTCTCTACTGCCCCTATCCTTTGCCAACCCCAACTGGATAAACCATTTTTTGTGGAAGTGGATGCCTCTTCGGTAGGTGTAGGGGCGGTATTATCCCAAATTTCCAGTGACGGGAAGAAACATCCATGTGGATACTTCTCTCGTAAATTTTCCTCTGCGGAGAAAAACTATGCGATTGGAGATCAAGAACTCCTAGCTATGCGTCTGGCGTTAATGGAGTGGCGTCATCTTTTGGAGGGGGCCAAGTTTCCAGTTACCATTATTACTGACCATAAAAACTTAATTTACCTTCAGACGGCTCATCGCTTAAACGCCAGGCAGGCTTGCTGGTCCTTGTTTTTCTCAAGGTTTAACATTAAGCTTCAATTTTGCCCTGGTAATTTGAACAAAAAAGCGAATGCTCTCTCCCGGTCTTTTCTACTCGACACACAGGAAGAAGATCATCTGAGATCTCGCCCAATCCTGGATCCTATGGTCTTCGCTTCAACTCAAATATTGACTCCGCCTCCGGGGAAAATTTTTGTGACTCCCGAATTACGGAAAAAGTTGTTAATCTGGGCTCATAGTTCTCTATTTGCTGGGCATTCTGGTATTTTCAAAACATACAAGTTTCTTCAGCGTTCTTATTGGTGGCCCTCAATGAGAAAAGATGTTCAAGAATTTATTTTGTCATGTGTAAAATGCTCACAGCATAAAGTTTCTCGCAAAAAAAGTGCAGGTCTTCTACGCCTGTTACCTGTTCCTACTATTCCTTGGACCCATATATCCATGGATTTTATCTCTGAGCTTCCACGCTCCAAAGGACATAACACTATATGGGTAGTGGTGGATCGTTTTTCAAAAATGGCGCATTTTATACCATTAGTAGGTCTGCCATCTGCTCCCCATTTGGCAAAAATTTTTGTTAAAGAGATTTTTAGATTACATGGTCTTCCAAGAGAGATTGTTTCCGACCGTGGAGTCCAATTCATAGCCAAGTTTTGGAGAGCCTTATGTAGCGCTTGTGGAACCAAATTAAAATTTTCATCAGCTTATCACCCACAAACTAACGGGCAAACCGAGAGGGTTAATCAGGAACTGGAGACCTTTATAAAACTTTTTGTGTCCTCTTCACAGGATGATTGGGTGGACTTGCTACCTTGGGCCGAGTTTTCACATAACTTCAAGTACCACACTTCCTCCAATTCCACACCTTTTTATACTGTATTTGGTAAACATCCCCGGATTCCAGATTTCCAACATTTACCTTCGTTGGAGGTCCCTGCAGCTGTAGAATCTTTTTCAACCATTTGGAAGAAGATCCATGCCTCGTTGAAACAATCATCCAAGAATTATAAAAGATTCGCTGACAGACGACGGTTGCGGTCGCAGTTCCTCTGCTGAGAGTTGGAGATAAAGTCTGGGTATCTACTAGGAACATCCGACTGAAAGTTCCCAGTATGAAGCTGGCCCCACGCTTCATTGGTCCGTACCGCATTCACAAAGTGATCAACCCTGTTGCGTATAAATTGGAACTCCCACCTCAATTGAAGATATCTAATACCTTTCATATTTCTCTATTGCGACCTTTGGTGTTAAATCTGTTCCAAACCACCTCTCCTAAATTACCTCAAGTACAAACTTCTCAAGGTACAGAATTCGAAGTTGGGAAGATTCTGGATTCTCGGTTTAGATCCAACATTCTCCAATACCTCATTGATTGGGTTATGGTCCTGAGGAGAGGGCCTGGATCAGAGCCACAGATGTTCATGCACCCCAATTAATTCGAGCCTTCCACATCAAATTTTTTGGCAAGCCTGGTGGGTGTCCGGTGTCCACCCTGAAAGGGGGGGGTACTGTCAGAGTTCAGCCGGGGATCGGCCGTACCTTACCGTCCCGCCGGCTTCCTCTGACTTCCCGGGCAGTTGGGCGACGTGGGAGGAGCTGAGCATTCACCCTGTAGCTGTGGTGTCAGGCGACCCGGTGAGCGGGGATCGCAGTTTCCGTCATGGGCGCCGCCATGACACTTTTCCTATGTCAGTACTTCCTTCCCTGAGTGGCCCGGCTGGTCAGCTGACGCTGTGGGCCTATCAGCAGGCTTCCTGGGGTATATATCCGGCTCCTGTGCTCCAGGTAGTTGCCTGAACAATCATTGTCGCCGCAAGTGTAACTAGAGGAGTCTCGTTCCAGGTTCCCGTGCTTCCAGTGTGTTTTTTCCAGAAGCTTCTAAGCGATCCCACCACAGTGCCTTTACTATCAACAGCCTGTGTGAAAGCTAACCTCCATCTCTCCACAGTGCCTTTACTAATCAACAGCCTGTGTGCAAGTTTAACCTCCATCTCTCCACAGTGCCTTTACTAATCAACAGCCTGTGTGCAAGTTTAACCTCTATCTCTCCACAGTGCCTTTACTAATCAACAGCCTGTGTGCAAGTTTAACCTCCATCTCTCCACAGTGCCTCTACAAAGCAACAGCCTGTGTGCAAGTTAACCCTCCATCTCACCACAGTGCTTTACCATCACAGCCTGTGTGCAAGTTAACCCTTCATCTCATCACAGTGCTTTACCATCACAGCCTGTGTGCAAGTTAACCCTTCATCTCATCACAGTGCTTTTACCATCACAGCCTGTGTGCAAGTTAACCCTTCATCTCACCGCAGTGCTTTTACCATCACAGCCTGTTTGCAAGTTAACCCTTCATCTCACCACAGTGCTTTTACCATCACAGCCTGTTTGCAAGTTAACCCTTCATCTCATCGCAGTGCTTTCACCATCACAGCCTGTGTACAGGTTAACCCTTCATCTCATTGCACCCTAGTGCATGATCTCCGGCCGGCAATCCGGTATATACTTCGTGGGATATCCAGCTGTTACCTCAGCCTACCAATAAATCTCCACACCTCTCTAGCCAGCACCTCAAGTGCCTTTCTCCAGCCAGGAGTTATATCCCACTCCCCACGTGCCTACTCCAGGCATTACCCTTGGGCCACGGGTGTTTTGATTCTCTTTTCCCTGCAGGCCTTGGTCACCAAGTCAAAGGACCGCGACCTGCTTACAGGGAGCCGCACAAGCCCATATCCCGCTTGGAGGGGTCACTGGGGAACACCTCCTTGTGAGTTAGACTCCGCACCATTGACTAGGTCTAGCCAACGACCAAGACTTGTGGATGCGGAGATCATACGTCCAGGCCCCTCGCCTTCGCCTCCTCCCACAGCCTCAGACTTCGGCTTTCAAAAACCCGCCGCCCAGCGTGACACCATCAGCTAAAGATGAGTCTGGGAAGCTCTGGCTAGGGGACCCCATGATAGAGGGGGGCTATGGGGTACTCGCCCCCTGTGTCCACCATTAATTTGGCCCTGGCCTGCCATCTGAAGCCTACCCCCAACATGGCATGCTTCCGACTCATCACTGGTTTCTCACTTTTTTGTTTCTGACTGTCTCAACACCCCCTCAAATCCGTTGCCTGGGGCATGTGCCCCCCTTGCAGAAACACCACCCCTCCCAGTTACGGCCCTTCCTATCATGAAATGCGGCCCCATACTATGCAGGTTATTGCCAAGGATCAGAAGCATTTAGATGAAATGGAAAACTAGGATGTTAAATGGCAGATTCAATTTAATGTTGGGTTAGGCATATGGGTTGAAGTATTAGCTACAACTCACATAGTACAGTATATTAAATATAATTAATAAAGGGGATGACATATTGAAATTATAAAGCAGTATTAGAATAACTAGGTTTATTTACTGTACAACAAAATATGTCTTTCATACGACTAATTACCTTTTTCTAACAAGACCATTTAGAGAACAAGACATCAAATATGAATGGAAAAAAAAAAGATTTCACTCTCAGTATAGGAAGGGTTCTTTACTGTAAGGGTGGTTAAGCTGTTGAATCCCTTACCATAGGTGATGTTAATAAAACAGTTTGGTTTACCAGCGCAGTGAGATTTACAGTTAGTATTAATACTGGCAAGCTGCTCAAGAAAAAAAGTTGGGAGCTCTCTACCCTACGATGAGTTTGTGAAACATGGGAAAATGTAGCAGCCCAACATTTGTTGTTATAAATAGTATCACAGACAAAACACTGTGCCACAGTCCAATAAATATAACAATGTATAAATTGTAATCACGTGCATGCGGTATTGGTAGCATGGCTGTGTATGTGTATATATATATATATATATATATATATATAATCCACCAGTCCGGTACTCAACCACATATGAAATAAATAAAGAGCTTGCCTGGGTGCCCTCCCCAGGTAAGAGAACTCACTCCACATAAAGGTATGCAAGAATCGGCGGCACTCACAGGAATCACCATGATCGTGTGTCTTTGATTCTGAAGCCCTGTGAGTGCCGCTGTTTCTTGTATACATATATATATGTATATATATATATATATTACAGGGGCTCTGCACTCACCATAATAACAATAGTAATAATAATAAACAGTGGAGTTTTGGTTCATGAATTGATCACTGCATTTAAGCTTGCAGCCCTCGTCACGGGACCCCACTTTACTGCAAGTCCGTACTCTATTGCTCAGAATTATAACATGGACATAGCCATCACATTAGTTTTAAACTCAGGGTATACCCCTTTTAACTTGTGTCAGCTGTTTTCCTTGGTGCTTTGTAACAGGTGTGCTTGGTAACTGTCTCACATTTAAAAGCAAAGTTGCTTTGAGCTTTAAACCTTGATAGCATACCCTGAGTTTAACACTAATGTGATGACTATGTCCATGTTATAATTCTGAGAAATAGAGTAGGGACTTGCAGTAGAGTGGGGTCCCGTAACGGGGGCTGCAAGCTTAAATGCATTTATCGATTCATGAACCAAAACCCCACTGTTTATTATGTTTATTATTATTATTGCTATGGGCAACATCACTTCTTAATAGAAGTCTTAGTAAATTTACCCCCGAGTGTTCAGTAATAATCTTAAGTGATTTCCTCCCAGTCTTCTATTTACATTTGGCTGTGCCTTGTGGTCTCTTTTTATTGTTCTTTTGTTGTTGGTTTATGTTTGTTACTCTTTATTTTATTCCCTGGACACAATATATCAATTTGTACTATGGCACCACTATTATTTTCATGTTTATTTATGTTCAGGGGTGTATCTATAATGGGTGCAAGGTGTGCGGTGCACATGGGCTCACGGGTCCAGGAAGGCCCGCACCACACACCCTGCACCCATATTTTTTAAAACTTACATCTCCGAGGTCCCGCGCCGGGCTGTCAGCGCTGCTTCTGGCTGTGGGTGTCCCGGCCCCCTCCTCGCGGCCTGTGCTGCATGTGTACGGGCGGTCAGCATGTCTTTTTGGGGGATGTATATGAGGTCGACATTCACTATGATCTGAATGCCGACATTCTGAATGTCAACAAGGTCTTAAAGTTGCCGTTTGACATGCTGACTACATTCATAATGTTGACACTGAAATAATGGTGACATGTCCATCATGCTGACACTAGGCATGGTGACAGCGAGATTGTCGACAATTCCATCTAATCCTAGTCGCAGCCTAACCCTAACATTAGCCTAAACCTAACTACAGCTAACACTAACTCTCATACTGTACTGTATGTTCATGATATAACATTGGACAACATTTTGTTAATGTCAGCATATTGAATTTTGTATGACGTTGAATTGATTTTTGACATGTTGCAATGGTGACATTCTGAATGTCAGCAATGTGACTGCATAACGTTTCTGGATTGTAAACTATTGTTGGATTTGTATTTGCCAAGGTTTTCATAACATATTTTTCTCTATTTCTAACTGCAGAAATATTGTGGGCACATAGGTCACATACACTGCTCAAAAAAATAAAGGGAACACTTAAACAACACAATGTAACTCCAAGTCATTCACACTTCTGTGAAATCAAACTGTCCACTTAGGAAGCAACATTGATTGACAATCAATTTCTCATGCTGTTGTGCAAATGGAATAGACAAGAGGTGGACATTATAGGCAATTAGCAAGACACCCCCAATAAAGGAGTGGTTCTGCAGGTGGTGACCACAGACCACTTCTCAGTCCCTATGCTTTTTGGCTGATGTTTTGGTCACTTTTGAATACTGGCGGTGCTTTCACTCTAGTGGTAGCATGAGACGGAGTCTAGAACCCACACAAGTGGCTCAGGTAGTGCAACTCATCCAGGATGGCACATCAATGGGAGCTGTGGCAAGAAGGTTTGCTGTGTCTGTCAGCGTAGTGTCCAGAGCATGGAGGCGCTACCAAGAGACAGGCCAGTACATCAGGAGAAGTGGAGGAGGCCGTAGGAGGGCAACAACCCAGCAGCAGGACCGCTACCTCCGCCTTTGTGCTAGGAGGAACAGGAGGAGCACTGCCAGAGCCCTGCAAAATGACCTCCAGCAGGCCACAAATGTGCATGTGTCTGCTCCATCAGTCAGAAACAGACTCCATGAGGGTGGTATGAGGGCCCGACGTCAACAGTTGGGGGTTGTGCTTACAGCCCAACACCGTGCAGGACGTTTGGCATTTGCCATAGACACCAAGACTGGCAAATTCGTCACTGGCACCCTGTGCTCTTCACAGATGAAAGCAGGTTCACACTGAGCACATGTGACAGATGTGACAGAGTCTGGAGACGTCAAGGAGAACGTTCTGCTGCCTGCAACATCCTCCAGCATGACCGGTTTGGCAGTGGGTCAGTAATGGTGTGGGGTGGCATTTCTTTGGGGGGCCGCACAGCCCTCCATGTGCTCGCTAGAGGTAGCCTGACTGCCATTAGGTACCGAGATGAGATCCTCAGACCCCTTGTGAGACCATATGCTGGTGCGGTTGGCCCTGGGTTCCTCCTAATGCAAGACAATGCTAGACCTCATGTGGCTCGAGTGTGTGAGCAGTTCCTGCAAGACGAAGGCATTGATGCTATGGACTGGCCCGCCCGTTCCCCAGACCTGAATCCAATTGAGCACATTTGGGACGTCATGTCTCGCTCCATCCACCAACGCCACGTTGCACCACAGACTGTCCAGGAGTTGGCAGATGCTTTAGTCCAGGTCTGGGAGGAGATCCCTTAGGAGTCCATCCGCCACCTCATCAGGAGCATGCCCAGGCATTGTAGCGAGGTCATACAGGCACGTGGAGGCCACACACACTAGTGAGCCTCAGTTTGACTTGTTTTAAGGACATTACATCAAAGTTGGAGCAGCCTGTAGTGTGTTTTTCCACTTTCATTTTGAGTGTGGCTCCAAAACCAGACCTCCATGGGTTAATACATTTGATTTCCAATGATAATTTTTGTGTGATTTTGGTGTCAGCACATTCAACTATGTAAACAACAAAGTATTTAATAAGAATATTTCATTCATTCAGATCTAGGATGTGTTATTTTAGTGTTCCCTTTATTTTTTTGAGCAGTGTATGTTTAAATGACAGACTGTTATTATTATCCTGCCTGCATTACGATTGCTAGATGTCACTTTATCTCCCTCTGATGGCCACTTTGTTATCGTCATTACAAATGTTGTCTGTAGTTTACAATACCTGACTTCAAATACCTGTACCGTACTTGATGTAAAATGTCCATCTCATACATAAATCACTGAGCCAGCCTACAAGAAGAATGTTAGCTTTGCCATTTTTCCTTCATGGCATATCACTGAAAACACAAGCAAATAGCATATAATGCATTACTTGCCTACTTTTGAAAAAGAATTTCAGGGAGATTGTGAAAGTAACACCTATGAGCGCGTCGGTAAAGTGGGCGTATACTGCTACATCTGAGAGGCGTGTCATACATGTGATGGGCGTATACTGCTACATCTGAGAGGTGTGTCATAAAATGTACTTACACCCAAATGTAAATGAGCCCAAAAGCAGTCAGTAAGATCTATTTGTTAATGAATGCTTTTCAGAAAATGCATGTAGCCATAGGGATTCATTGTGCCTTATACCCAATGCAGGGAAATGATAGTAATGATCCTATTTGCAGCTTCATAATGGGGGTAAGGCATACTTGCTGACTTTTAAAAGTTCCTCCCGGGAGAAGCCTGGGGAGGAGAAGGTGGGCTATGTTGGGGGAGGGTTCTGACAATCATGTCATTAAGCCCACACCCTTGTTGTAAAAATGTTGATAATTCCACATATTTGAATAGGGGGTGGGGCTAAATGACAAAATTATAATAGAATTGCATATTAGGCCCCGTCCCCCTACTCACAGACCCGCAGACAGGTGAGAACATTCTCCTCATTCTGCTCACTTCACCAGGAAGTAGGTACAATTGGAGAAGTATCTACTTTCTCGGGAGTGCAGGGGGTTACCCGTAAAATCGGGAGCTTCCCGCAGTGCCCGGGAGGGTAGGCAAGTATGGGGTAAGGTGCAATCAGGCAGATTGCTAGACTCTTTAGGGAGACAGGGAGATTGCTACTATTTCAGGGAGGGAGAGTTGGGAAGTCTGATATAACCTAGTGAACAGAGAGGCTTTGGAAGGCCTTGATGAATTATAGGCCTGATTCAGAGATGTTTGCAAACCCAATGGCTTGCATGTATCTCTGATTGTTGGGGGTCTGCTCATGTGCAGGGACCCATACTGCGCATGTGTAGAACGCACTGCGGCCCCTTGAGGGTGGGGAGGGGGCGAAACCGGCCTGCATTCCAGGAAATGGGGGTATATCACCCCCATTTCCTGGGACTACCGAGACCAGGGTCTGCATTGTAGGACACAGATTTCTTGGCCTCACAAGCATATAGGAGCCAGCCAGCTTACACAGCCTGGCCAAAGAAGCAACCGATGGTTACGATGGTGATACGAAACAGCACCCAGAGGTAGGTATTTATAAGATTGCTCAAATGATATGCAGAAATAATCATGTATATTCAGTATACATATCAAATGACAAACAAAAGAAAAAATAATAATAGCAAGGATGCATTACTAATATTATGCAGTACTAGTCAGCAATTTGAGCATAAATGTAAACAATAACAGTTTCCCAGTGAAGAGAGTTACGGAATTCCAGTTAGGAGACATCTTACAATTTTCCTCCTCTGACAGATGAAACTCTAAGAAACCATGAAAGACCCTTTAAGAGGGAATCAAGGATAACCGTGATAACAGAATAACATAAATAATTTCACAAATAAAAGAAACAGTGTCAGTAATGAAACTCAGAGCAATATATGGATAAAGGAGATATAAGAAAATACAAAGGATATCATCTGCCAGCTGTAGACCATTCCTGAGCAATCCATAGGATACCAGGAGCTGGATACCATCAGTGGGAGTGGATATCACCGAAGTGGAGCCATTTCTTCTAATTACTAACTTTGTTGGGAAGCCCGAGTGGTAAGGGATGTCAGCTTTCCGGAGGGCTTAGTAACCATAAGAAAGGAACTGCGGAGGTCCAATGTAGCTGTGGAGAGATCTCTGTATACTTGGAGGTCTCCTAGGATGAGAGTAGAGGAGTCTGAAGGCCTAGCTGCACGCAGGATCGCCTCTTTGACATGAAAGTAATGAAGTCGCATCAGAGTGTCTCTAGGGACGCCTGACAGGGAATTCCATGCTTTAGTTGTGGGGGGTTTCTGCGCTATTTCTTTTGGAGGGGGAGAGGGGAAAAAAGATTCTCCTCTTGGGATCTGTATTTGTGCTGCCACAGACCAATGTGATCTCTTTCTAGATCACTATGAAGTTATAGCAAAATTATCTAGATAGGTCTTATGGGGCGCACACAATAAGGGTGTGTGGAGGAGTATGTGGGTGGTATGTGTCAGATGGTTAATGTACCTTAAAGTGTCATACATACGAGTTAAAAGCAGTTTGAAGCAAAAAAAAATCATGTATATTTAATATATAGAAAATAATTTAATGTATTTCTTTCTGGTGAAGAACAGTTACAATGAATCTATAATGAAAAAGTAAGTACAACTAAGATTGATTACAGGATATTTAATTTATATATACCTCTTTTTTTATATCAAACTCCTTATCAATTGTTTTATGTGTTATCAGCTCTCAGTTGTATATCAACCTTTTTTGAACGTAAACAATTCCCATGAGCGGTAACTTCTGCTTGTGGTTCTTCATGAAGGGTAATCAGTTCATTATGTGACTTGACCACTTCTTCAAGTTTATTTTCAAGATGATCAGTACGATTTCCTATGGCATCAACTGACTGCTGACATGTCTATAGGCCGTTTTGAAATCTGCGGAAATGTCTGCTTTAAAAGAGGCCAATAATTGTTTCATGGAGCCTAAGGTCAGTGGAGCATCATCGCCCAGCTCACTCTGCTGTGAAGAGATTGTGCGGTTAGGATCATAAGAAGCGCTGAGGGCAGATATTTTGTTTAGGGCCTTTGCCTGTATAGAACCACTTTTGACTCCTTGCAAGGATGGGAAGGGTTTGAAAAACTTTCTGGAGGAACTACAGCTGGATCTTTATGACATTTGGGTGCCATAGGAAGGCCGGTAGAAGACAGTAGAATGACAGGCACTCTCAATGAGTGGTCGGACCAGCACTGACAGCGTCACCCGATGTCGCACACAGGTACTGCAGTGGGAGTAAAATGAAGAACCTACCCGGGTGAGTAGCTAGGCTGTGCCGATGAGTGGGGAATGCAGCTCTGATAAGTGAGGAATGTAGCTCTAATGCAAGGCTGATTGCCCTGACTCCTCACCTGCTCCAGGTATAAGGCGCTGTGGGCTTTTGCAGCTCCAGGTCCCCTGAGAGGATGGAGGATCTGTACTGCAAGGACTAGACGGGCTCTAAGCCCCTCTGGGCACAGATATACAAAAAATAGAGATAAAAAAACCAGAGCATCCGAGCTCCACGCTGACCGCGACTTCCCGTCAGGCAGAGTTCTCTATTGGAGGCGGCGGCTTCACTAATTCGGGAAGGCAGCAACCTGCAAGGGTACCTGACCAAAGGTGGCTGGGATCCTCCGGCAACTGAGACCAACTAGTGGGTACTTGCAGTGGCACCTCACTAGTAGGTATGGGCACTTTTAGGAACGACTGGCCGGGAGCTTCCGATATATGCATCCGCTCAGCTTGCTGGCTAAGCCACACACACCCTCACATCTCTAATTTTAACTCTTCAAACAACTGGGTATTAACTCTTGATATATAGAGGCCAAAACTGACAACAATTTATGGAGAGTTTGAACATGCAGCCAAAAATTTCATTTATTTACATTACCCCTTTCGTATGTGAAGTCCTGTATAGTCTTTGCTGTGCTTTGTTGCTCTGCCATCTACTGGTTAGATTCATGATTGCACAATGGCAGAAATGTGATCACACTACTGGTTTTCATTGCTTTAAAGTAATGTTTGTAGTTTATACAGGCATCCAAACATTCTATCAACAGCATTAATTATATACAGTACACTGCTTTACATCTCTAATTTAGAAAGGCTAGCTTCACTGTATTGTATTAGCAGTGTGCCGCAGTCAGGCAAGATTACATTTTACCATGATCAATAACAGTATTTGTCCTCTAGAACTATATTTTATTAGCTGCTCTGCACAATATTTTTTTGTATTACTTATGGGAAGCTTAAATGGTGATTGGGATTTTATTCTCTATTAGCTGTATAAATACAGGAATAAAAAGTTAATGATTGCAGCATAACTTACCACACTTGGGGCTCTATTTACTACAATCCGCATATTGAATGCGGATTGTAGTGTGATATTACCGAGTGAATTCGCATTGCGAATTCAGGCAATATCACAGGGATTTACTATAAATCCCTTGCAGGGACAGAGCTTGTGATAAAGCTCTGTCCCTGCGGATCCCATCCGCACTCTAGTCGCAGTATTTTCGGAAAAAATACCGCGACTAAGAGCCCGCGCATGCCCCGACCCACCGTCGCTGCTACCCCCACCGATGCTAAGCCCCGCCCCCCGCGATCGCGGACCCCCGCGACCCCCCCTCCCTTCATTACACTTACCTGCATCCTCCTGGCCTCCGGTGATCTTCTCCGGGCTTCCCCATCAGGTGATCTCCCATACTGCACTGGGACCCGATCACCTGATGACCGGGCACCAGTGTACTATGGGAGACCAGCTGACCGGAGAGGAGCCATCACCGGAGGCCCGATCACCGGTCCCTGGATTCAGGTAAGTAAAAAAAAAATGTTTACATTTTTTTTTTCTTATTTTTACAGCAATCAGCTTGCGGTCTGTTTAGACCACATAGCTGATTACTGGTACCGGCTCCCGCCTCTGCTCTCTCCCGTTAGAGCAGAGTGGGAGCCCGGTAACCGGGGGAGACCCTGGATAACGCCACCTCCAGGTGGCGTTATTATCACAGGGTTTTCCCCGATATTTTTTTACAATTTATTTTTAGTAACTCTGGTCGGATCACATTTCCCATTACAATTATGGGAAATGCGATCTGCTTTACTAAAAATAAGTGATACTAGGGGTTGGAGTAGAATTTGACTAATTCTACTCCAATTGCCCTGTAATAACTACAGGTGAAACTAAAATAATGTGAAAAGGGTGTGAAAACACCCTTTTTCACTTTATTTTAGTAAAAATAATGTTAATAAATAGAGCCCTTGTTATTGTGATGCAGTTAATTGTGGTGCGGTTTTTGTTTTATTGATCAAACAATATTAACTATGTTAAGCAGCATATTCTTTTGTACATGTGTTCTTTTATATTGCTTGTTTTTTGTTGTTTATTTGTTCTATTTGTTTTTTAAAGGATAGAGATCCACAGTGTAATAGTATTTTACATTATTCAGTCTCACAATTATTATTTACATATGTTTTTAGAGATGCAAACAGCCCATGATAGGAGCTGAGTTTATAATTGCATGGTCTTATTTACATAATGCTATTGTTAATATTTCAGATTTAATAATAAAAGCCGCCTTTTGTCGTAGTGCTACAGAAAATTATCCCTGACCAGGGGACATCTAATGAAGCACATTTTCCCAAAACAAGTGTTCTAGTACAGAACAGGGGAAGACATTTGTCCGGTACAGACTGTACAACATTACGTATGGGCATTATCTCCACCTTGTGGCTTGTTGTGGTAATTGTACCCACAGCCGATACCATGTATGTTCAGATCTTATATGCCTTTTGTTATTTGCTTATAAAATAATAGATGTACACTACCGTTCAAAAGTTTGGGGTCACCCAGACAACTTCATGTTTTACATGAAAACTGACTTTGATTTATCAAATTAGTTGCAAAACGAATAGAACATATAGTTAAGACATTGTCAAGGTTAGAAATAATTATTTTTATTTGAAATAATAATTTTGTCCTTCAAACTTTGCTTTCGTCAAAGAATGCTCCTTTTGCAGCAATTACAGCATTGCAGACCTTTGGCATTCTAGCTGTTAATTTGTTGAGGTAATCTGAAGAAATTTCACCCCACGCTTCATGAAGCGCCTCCCACAAGTTATATTGGCTTGATGGGCACTTCTTGTGTACCATATGGTCAAGCTGCTCCCACAACAGCTCAATGGGGTTGAGATCTGGTGACTGCGCTGGCCACTCCATTACAGACAGAATACCAGCTGCCTGCTTCTTCCCTAAATAGTTCTTGCATAATTTGGAGGTGTGCTTTGGGTCATTGTCCTCTTGGAGGAGGAAATTGGCTCCAATCAAGCGCTGTTCACAGGGTATGGCATGGAGTTGCAATATGGAGTGCTAGCCTTCCTTATTCAAAATCCCTTTTACCTTGTACAAATCTCCCACTTTACCAGCACCAAAGAAGCCCCAGATCATCACAGTACCTCCACCATGCTTGACAGATGGCATCAGGCACTCTTCCAGCATCTTTTCACTTGTTCTGTGTCTCACAACTGTTCTTCTGTGTGATCCAAACACCTCAAACTTCGATTCGTCTGTCCATAATACTTTTTTCCAATCTTCCTCTGTCCAATGTCTGTGTTCTTTTGCCCATATTAATCTTTTCCTTTTATTGGCCAGTCTCATTTGCCACTCTGCCCAGAAGGCCAGCATCCCGGAGTTGCTTTTTCACTGTAGACATTGACACTGGCATTTTGCGGGTACCAATTAATGAAGCTGCCAGTTGAGGACTTGTGAGGCGTCTATTTTTCAAACTAGAGACTCTAATGTGTGGATACTGTGGATGGTGTAGTGCGCTACTTGGGACTAGGATGGTTAGGGGAGTGGGATAGGGGTGATGTTGCTGCTATAGACACAGGTGGTTTTTCCCTTAATCACCGGTATGTAGGTATGTGATAGCAAAGTTAGTGTCTATTTGATAGCGCAACATATGTAGAAAATTGAGTTGAAACTAACTGCAGTACAGTGAAAAAAGTATAAATGGTCACTACAGCCCTGACGAAGCCCGCACAGGTATCAGCGGGTGAAACGCGTTGGCCACGTCCCCCGTCCAAACGCTCCACTGATTCCGGTTCCAGTATACCTGACTGACTTCAGCGTGCACGCTGATCACCGGAGCGCTTTAACGCTGCGGCAAAGCTAAGTCCATCTGCCGATCAAGCGCCAAAGGAGGAACGGAAAAGAAGGAAGAGAACGGGAGGCCCACTCACCATTATACCACACTCTGGGGGATCTACATTTGGACACCATGCTCAACAACGAGATGAGGTAGGAGGTGCGCGCACCCATTTTTTCAACGATTTACATTTCCAGCTGACGAGCTGTGATTAAGAGACCATTGAGAATAAGACACTACCTACCTAACACATTCAAACCAAAACGGAACTATCGGACCCCCCTTTTTCTACCCATCAGACTATTCATATGGTTGCTATCTTGACACTGTTTTGATTTATCTCGCATAGAATTGTGCACATATGTACAGATAATTTTAACCTTCAACCTTTTATTGTATTGTGTCAAGACTTTTCATTATTGTCAATTTTATGAACTATCTGATATTATTAAACCATTTATACTTTTTTCACTGTACTGCAGTCAGTTTCAACTCAATTTTCTACATATGTTGCGCTATCAAATAGACACTAACTTTGCTATCACATAGAGACTCTAATGTACTTGTCTTCTTGCACAGTTGTGCACCGGGGACTCCCACTTCTCTTTCTACTCTGGTTAGAGGCTGTTTGTGATGTTCTCTGAAAGGAGTAGTACACACCGATGTAGGAAATGTTCAGTTTCTTGGCAACTTCTCGCATGGAATAGCCTTCATTTCTAAGAACAAGAATAGACTGTCGAGTTTCACATGAAAGTTCTCTTTTTCTAGCCATTTGGAGAGTATAATCGAACCCACAAATGTGATACTCCAGATACTCAACTAGCTCAAAGGAAGGCCAGTTTTATAACTTCTCTAACGAGCAAACCTGTTTTCAGCTGTGCTAACATAATTGCACAAGGGTTTTCTAATAATCCATTAGTTTTCTAACGTGCTTAGCAAACACAATGTACCATTAGAAAACTGGAGTGATGGTTGCTGGAAATGGGCCTCTATACACCTATGTAGATATTCCTTTAAAAACCAGACGTTTGCGGCTAGTATAATCATTTACCACATTAACAATGTATAGAGTGTATTTCTGATTAATTTAATGTTATTTTCATTGAAAAAAATAGTGCTTTTCTTTCAAAAATAAGGAAATTTGTAAGTGACCCCAAACTTTTGAACGGTAGTGTAGGTGGTTAAGGGCTCACCTCCATAAACCTGTAGTTAAACTACACTTTTTTAAAGTAATGTATTTTTTGTAATTTCCCTTAATATATCTGCCTTGTATGGAACCATTGAATTATTAAGAAATAAAGAAATATAAGAATGTAGTTAATGAAACTGTCCAGTCAAATTATTTTAAATACAAATCTTCCTGGCCGTAAGAAGCAGAACACCTGGGGGTCTTTTATCAAGAACCATCACAGTTCCAAGTTTACTCGCCCTGCATTGCCAGTAACAATCCCTTATCCAGGACTTATCATTTTGAAAAGGGTTAAAGAACACAGGTCTAATTGTTTTGATTGGACAGTTGGAGAAGTTCAGCAGAAACTGTCCAATCAATGTTCATCTGTCACCTGGGTGGCAGAAATTAAATAAAAATACCGGAAGTTGCTCTACCATCTACTGAGATATTGTTTCTAATGCTCTTGTCCTTCTGAGCCAAAATGTCCTAAAATCTATAGTTTCTGCCACTTTTTGTTCAGGTGAAAGTATGGTAAGATTTGTGACCCGTTCTTGCCCTATACTGGACCAGATATAGTTGTAAATCAGCTTCGGCTTACTGACATTGCGCTTACAGGATGGCGCTGTGACGGGTAATGTCAGGAAGGTTATCGGGGTGATTTTCACAGTCTGATGTACGTCCTTCAGGGAATAATTATTTATACATTTATTAAATCCATTTGGGTAGCTGACAATATTTTGTACAAGTCCCATAGCCTGACCGTCATTCAGAGATGTACACAAATGTCACCGCAGCTGTGATGTGTCTGCAGCGCCTGTGCAATAATTATGCAAATGTTGCAGCCGCCGGGATTTGTATAGAGATGCCAACTGGGGCCACCGCAAATCCAAGCAAGTGTGTACACATACACAGCCGCCATCACAGGTCATAATCGCCCAATCCAAGTGACTGCCTACAAAGACACAGCTCAACTGCAGATCAGCCGATTATCAGACCTCTTAGTAACCTTATGGTTGCACAGAATGGCCGCTGGAACTGACACGCCGGAGCCAATGTCACTGCATGCGGGATCGCTGTTGCAGACACACAGCCTCAAAAACAGTCACAGCTCCCTGCATTTGCCACCACATCCCAGTTACCGCCCACAATTGGTCTCTGCCTGTCTATCAATTTGCACATAAATCCTCCCTGTGAGTGACTTTGGAAATAACACTAGACATGTGCAACGTGACTCAGACCAGCGATAATCGCTCACCTGCGTATACATCGGCGTTGTCTCCATCTCTGACTCAGACCATAAGTCTGCAGCATTGATGTCAGCAGCATCTTTCTCTAGGTGACTAATTGGCTCAGATGAGAGGGTGCAATACTTTCATATTCATCCTTCATTCCCAACCTTTCCAGGCTGCTACATCAAGACAGTTATAAAAGATCAACTGCTGCAATTACTCGTGTCAATGCACAGCAATAACCGGGAAACATCTGATGCTGCAGCCATCGCCCTGCACTGCTGCCTTGCACTGAGAACGGCTCTGGACTGCAGTGACCCAAGATATGAGGAGGTCATCTATCACACCTTGGCAATTAGACAGCGCATGAAAAAACTCCTATTCAGTGCTGTGAAAAGCCTGAGGGTAGTTCAGGACACGGAAGCACTTGTGAGCGTGATCATCACCGTGAAAGAGTTTATCTCTTATGATGAGCTTTCGGAAATGGACATAAAAAGTTTGTGGAAAGAACTGGAATTGGCCACGAGACACCCCAGTCCTATCATACAAGGAGGAGCCAGGACCTCGATGCTATCCCTGAATAAGAAGTGGATGACGCTTGTTAACACCAAGAAAAGTAAGAGGTCGGCAAACGCCCCCTAGTCCGGCTGGCAGGAGGCAGAGGGCGCAGAAGCGCAGGAACACCTTATATAAGACCATTATTGCGTTAGTAAGTAAAGCCTTAAAAATAAGAACTTGTCTCTGATTTTGTGTGAGAAAGCATAGGTATATTTTATTTTATTCCAGCTACATATATATATATATAGTTAGTTGTTACAAATTTATACTGTGTTATAGCCTAGATCACATGGTCTTTAATCATCCCATGTATTTGATGCACCTCATACTTGCCGACAATCAGCTCCAGCCTTCCGGGAGGAGCGGGGGGCGGTCATTGGGGGCGGAGCCGGGGGTGGGCCAGCCAGTTGGTGGTACATTGGGGGTGGAGCCGGGGCGAAGCCGCACGATCGCGTCATCGTGGCTCCGCCCCTCTTCACAATGCCGTTATTTCCGGCAGTGTGAAGCAGGGGGCGGGGCCGCGATGACGCGATTCAGCGCGAATCGCGTCACCGGCTCCCCTGCTGCGGGGGTTTCTAGTCTTTTCGGGGGGGAGGACGGGAGGGTCGGAGGCTTCCGGGAGGCTTGCCTGCGTTTCCGGGGGGCCGGGAGCGGCACCCGAAAATCGGGAGGCTCCCGGCCAAATCGGGAGGGTAGGCAAGCCTGATGTGTTTCACAACAATGGGAACTATTTGATGTCAGAGGTTCCAAGTAATAAGACCTGTGGGGTAGTTATATGTATACTGGGTGTCCAATTTCTGTTATTAGCAGTATTTACCACAAGTATTAATATGCAGATATATCAGAGTCATTTATAAAACACCCACTATTTATATTATTATTATTATTATTATTATTATTATTATTATTATTATTATTATTATTATTATTATTATCAATCTTTAGGTAAATATATATCTTGGAACACTAAGGGTATAAAGTTATCAGGATGTGCTTGTTATTTAGGGGTATCATCGCAGTATATATTGTACAAGCAATTCTGTGTTCTCATTCCTGTATTCAAACACTGTAACAGCTAAATTGTGGTGCAATTCACATCACAAAAAGGACTTTGGGCCTGATTCAGAGCTGAATGCTCTGACCAGAGCGCTTGCTCTGAATCAGGGCCCTCCTACCTTTTTTTGGAGCATCCTCATGGACGCTCGCATAGCTGTGGGTTACCACCCACAGCTTATGCGAGCGTCCATGATGATGGTCGCGATGGTCTTGACCATCGCGTCCATCGGGCTTGCGACGGAGACCCTGCGGTAGGGTCTCGCTGCCGCAAGCCCTGTAGTGATTTTGGCTCTATCAGAGCCAAAATCACTCCCACTGACATCACTAATGATGTCAGTGGGGCCGGCTTGAGACGGTAGGCGTTCCCATGGGAACGCCTCCGTCTGGCAGGCACGCCACCGGCACGCCCACCAAAGGGGGCGTGCTGTCAATCAACATCGACAGCACGCCCCCTTTGGTGCGAGACCCGGCGCGATGGTGAGCCCGTCGCTCGCCGGGTCTCACGCATGCGCACGACGGAGCTCCCTCCGTCGTGCGCATGCGCAGTGGGAAACATCGACCCGCTTGCGAGCGTCCTGCCGCTCGCGAGCGGATCTGAACGACCCCCATATTGGATTGGGGGAGATGTGGCCTTGAAAAGTGAGAAAGTGGATAGTGATAAAGTACCATCCAATCAGCTCCTGTCACTTTACAGGCTGTGTTTGAAAAATGACACTTATGAGCTGATTGGTTGGAACGGATTCTTTTTCTTATTTCTATAATATACATTATTTTCATGGCCTGTTCAATCTGTGTATAATCCAGACTCAAGTACAGGTGACCTCTCATAAAGCAAATACACGTGTGAACCCCCTACTGTATATAGAAACCATTTATGAATGACCATATTTGCTATGCGCTCTAGGTTCGGCATTACTGGCCATGATCGCATTGCAAACTGCGATCATAGCGCTGGGATGTATCATCCGGCATAGAGCCGGCCCTAGCCAAATTAGTGCACTAGGCAAGATTTTAGATGGTGCCCCACTCCCCGTGGGATCCTGAAAAGGGGTGTGGCCAGCACAGCACGATATCAGCACCCACCCTCACCCACCACCACTATCCCAGCAGAGCACCCCTCTCCCAGCAGTGAGCACCACAATGCCCCGGCCCTCTCCCAGTTCCAAACTTACTTTACTTGAGCACAACATGCAAAGCCATCTGACTGAAGTTATAGCAAGCCGCGGGCAGTGGGACCCACTTTTCCCATCTCAGGCTGGCAGGCCGCAGCTGTGTGTGATTATTGTTGGAGGCAGGACCCAGAGCCGTGAGGTGTGACTCTCTACTCCGAGCTCCGCAAAGGCCCATGGTGCTGCAGCCCTCCCGCGACCATTTACTTATAGTCATGAATGAGTCTCTGCCCATGCGCAGAAGCTCATTCTGATTGTGTGATGCCTCAGAGCCGGACTGGCACTAACCACTAGCCGTCATCCAGGTGCTCCGCCCCGCAAATTGTTGCCAGCTGTTTCGCCACTGCCCACTCACTGTTTGCTGCTGCCAGGCCCGATAAGAGCTGTCAGCTGAGCTCCGATCGTGGATGCTATGCAGCAGCAGTAGCAGGTGCCAGAGTCTCTGCCCAGCAGGTGCCAGGCCATGCCTGCACCAAACCTCCACCTGCCCTAGGCAGGCTTGGATGCTCCCAGGCATTCCAAATGCCCTAGGCATATGCTTAGTTTGTCTATGCCTAGGGTCGACTCTGATCTGGCACACACAGGGTTAGGGGCTCCGAAAGTAGCCCATCCCTGCGATGTGCCCAGAGAGCTGCTGGAGCTTCTGACCATGCGCACATGTGTGGCCGCCATTGCCGAGGAGGGTAGTGGGGGAACCCTCTGCCAGCTAATTATGCGAAGTGTAGCCCATAGGCTACAGCGGCTAACGCCAATACGATGCATTCCGTAAGTTGGTAAATTTGGAAGCATCACATCCCCCATAGAAACCTATGGAGGAAACAGCTGCCAGAGGGAATGGAGGTATCGTAGCAGGTATCTGAGATATTGGGATTTAAGCTGCAAATATGCAATGATAAATGGGCCCCATAATACCTTTTCTATATGTCTCTTCTCTAATTGGTATACAATGCCACCAGCATGGGAGCCACCTTTTTAAAACATTTTGTGGTGCTCCCATTACTTCCACTATATAACTCAAAATAGTGACTCAAAAAATGAATGCATAGATATCTAAATGAGCAATCAGTATAATACCCAGTGACTAATATAAATACCTTAGTTGTAGTAGGTGATCACCTTGTGGGATACCACCGCAAAGGAATTCATCACATGTGTAAACAAACTAGACTTACAGGTAACGCTAAGACCAAGCCCGCCATCAAATGTAACACAAATATACACTTACTGCATCCACTAGTATCAGGTCACCTTTCATAATCCGGCCACATGGGTAACTGAGTGCTTATCTGTACTTGTGGTGCTCCAGTGTGCCTGTTCAGGTTTGTGTTCCAAGCTGGAATGCACAAACCGGATGTACCACGAGTTTGGCTGTGGATCCAATCCAGGGGCGTATTTATAATGTGTGCAAGGTGTGCAGTGCACACGCCACCTGGGCACACCATGCACCCAATTAAATATACTTACCTCTCCATCGGCCCAGTGCTGGCTGCAGCACTGCAGATATAACTGGGAAATTGGCCACAGTGGTCATTTCCCTGGTGATTTGCGCAGTAGAGATGTCCTGGGAACACGGTGCAGATGCCATGTTCTTGGAGACCTCCGCATGCGCAGTAGACTCTGGCACAGTGCCAGAGTCTACTGCGCCACCAGAGAGGAGGGGGCCCAATCGGAGCCTGCACACTGGCCCCCTCCTCTCTTAGGGCCTGATTCAAAGGCAGCTTCTGATTGGCCGGCTACGGCTGCCTCCTGCATGATGACGTCGTCATCGGCAGCGGGAGAGATTCCATGATAGATATTTGTCCATGAAAGATGACGTTTTGCCTCTTTCGGAGACCCGATTTTTTTGCGGAAAAAAATCCGAATTTGGCGGGAAAATCCGAACTAAGCCGAGCCTGTACATCCCTAGTTTTCAGACATGGTTCCAACACAGGTCAGACACAATTTACACAGCACCATCGAACTGGGTTATTCTCAGGTCAGCCCCGTTCACACTGAAACTGGGTCTGTCCTGCTACACTCGTGAGGTCATAAAAAGTGGGAGGCGACTACTCCACAACCATCAATCAGCTCATTTTAGACATGACCCAGATTTGATAACCCGGGTTGCACCATTTACACTGCACCATTACCCAGGTTCATCCTATGTCCAACCCTGGTAGCCACCAGGGTTGGATTGCCAAGTCACTTCCCCCGGGTTATTTTTCAGGAACCCTTTTACACTGAGCTGCGACCTGGGTAGACCCAGAAAAAAAACAGGTTTTTGCTCTGGTATAAAAGGGGTATGACTGGGCTACTGAAAGACACTCTGGTCAGCCAATCAGCAGCAGCACATAGGACAGGATGTATGGGCCCGATGCTCATGTGACCAGGACTGCCCAATAGAAGAGTGTCACATGATGATGCTGCTGTCCCAGATGGTGCACATAGCATACTGATGAAGAGAGCTGCAGCCTGGAGCAGCGCAGCTCCCAGGATTTAAAATAAAAAAAATTACAGAGCCTGATTCAGAGAGGAACACTAATGTGATTCCAGCTGCGATTTTGCATGGACCGCAGCTGCAAAAATATGTTAATAGTTCCAAGCTTACCTGAGAATAGGGACGCCCACTGCTGCTTTCTCATCTGCACCCGACGTCGCATACCAGCGTAAACATCAGTAACATTGACCAGCAATGCAGGCCTTGCGGAAGGTCTGACCTGTCTCACATACAGCGGCTATCCTGACATGCTGAGAGCTGTCTCTAACACCGTCCATGCCTGGTTCACCTCTTACCTCACCAACCGCTCCTTTTTTGTGTCTGCCTCTGCTTCACCTCACCCCCTTCCACCCTTCCCGTTGGTGTCCCGCAGGGTTCTGTCTTGGGCCCACTGCTCTTGTCCCTGTACACTTCTAAACTAGGAGAACTCATCAGCTCCTTTGGCCTCCAATACCACCTCTATGCCGATGACACGCAACTATACCTCTCCTCTCCTGAACTCTCCCCTTCTGTCCTCTCTCAGGTATCCAGTTGCCTCTCCGCCATCTCTTCCTGGATGTCCGAGCACTCTCTGAAGCTCAACATGGACAAAACCGAACTCATCATCTTTTCCCCTAATAGAGTCTCCACTCCAACCAATCTCGCTATCACTGTTGACAACACCATCATCTCCCATGTGTCCCCAACTTCGCTGCTTGGATGTCACCCTTGACCACCCTCTCCTTCACACCCCATGTTCAATCTCTGTCTCAATCCTGTCAGTTCCAGCTACGCAACATCGCTCGCATTAGGCCTTTCCTCTCCCAGAATGCTACCAATCTGATTATTCATTCATTAATAATTTCTCGGCTTGACTACTGCAACCTTCTCCTCACTGGCCTCCCACTTTGCCATCTTGCTCCCCTCCAGTCTCTTCTCAATGCTGCAGCTAGACTTATCTTCCTCTCCCGCCATTCCACTTCCGCTGCTCCCCTCTGCCAAAACCTGCACTGGCTCCCCTTCCATTACAGAATCCTCTTCAAACTCCTCACCTTCACATACAAGGCTCTCTCTGACTCTACTGCTCCCTCAATCTCCAACCTCATCTCCTTACATACTCCGATCTGCCAATGTCCGTTACCTCTCCTCCACCCTGGTTACTTCATCTCATGCTCGTATCCATGATTCGTATCCGTGCAGCCCCCCTTCACTAGAATAAACTCCCTTGCTCGATCAGGCTCTCCTCAACCTTGCAGAGCTTCAAACATGCACTGAAAACCCACAAAGCATACCCTTCCACCACATAACCGTGTCACTAAGTCTATGTCTCTCCTGCCAGCCATCTCTACCTTGCCTACTTCCTGCACTTAGGTCCCCCTCTACACACTCATGCCTCATGTCATCTGTCTGTCTCTCCTCTCCCCTAGAGTGTAAGCTCCTAGGAGCAGGGTCCTCCTCCCCACTGTCTCATAGCCATCTTCTCTAGAACTTCTATGACAGCCTTCACCTTCCCAGCTGTATCATGTATGGAGATTTGTTGTGCTCTATTTATAATTTGGTTACTGTATTGTAATGTAATGTTCTGTGTACCCTTTACTGTATGTACGGCGCTGAGGACCTCTTGTGGCAACCTATAAATTTTTTTTTATAATAAGGAAGAAGAAAAGTATTGTCTCTTTGTTGGTGCACATGAGGAGAAAAAGAATATAGTATAAAATGTAACTTTTATTGCATTAATGCTTAAAATTCACTTTACCTATTTAGTGAAATATATAATGATAAAAATAAATTGTTGAAACAAGAATGTGTTATGGATATCGTTCTTTATATTGAATTATTAACAATATATATATCTCTATGTCCTATAATATATTCAGTTGACCTTTTAAATCAATTTACAATATTGGTGCACTGGGCATTAATTAGTAACCAAGTGGTATTTTGTTAATATTAAAATGAACCTTTATATACCCCTGCCTGTATCTTCTAATATCCTGCCTATACCTTCTAAGGATGACGCTAATTTGCGTACGCAGTCATACAGTAAATAAAGACTTAGACCTGGAATCTGTGGTTCCAAAGCACAAGTATTATTCAAGTAAAAGTACAGTCAGTTACACGCTATTGATCCAGACACAATTAGACGCAAAGGAATTATACAGACCCAAGTACAGTATACATACGCAGCGCTTCCGGACCCGGTGATAGGCATCAGCAAGAAACCCCGTCATCATTCAGCATTCAGACTAAAATCCCAGCATTTGAGCACACATATTTATACCCCCCCAGAATAGACCAGACAATAGAGAAGTTTGTTGCTGATGTCATTGGTTCCCAGGGGAGAAGCATATGTTACAGTGCATTTAACAGGCTGGTTCAAATAGACTCTCCCTGCCTCTAACAGCTGAGGGTCTTTCCCCTCCCCGCCCCCATGCTACATCCTAACAGTTGTTCCTAAAATATACATTTTGTTGCTTGTAGTTTCTGCGGTCCATAAGTTGGGAATGCATGATGCGATCTCCACACCGATAGTACCTGAATTCTGTTGAAAAAGTATGCATCAGTACGAACCCAAACACTGCTGTCTTAACATGTTTAGAACCATAGTTATCAAATATCTTTATTTCACAGCATTTAAACTAACTGAACCAACTTAAATCACATACTTTAAAGCTTATTAAACCTTATGTGTGAATATGTAATGTGTGAGTATTCGGGGTTTGGAATAAAGACGTATTAATGTGTGTATGAGGAAGGGTGCAGTTAACTCTCACTGAGTGAACATTTTAGCAGTGTGACATGCTGAGCCAGATAGTTCCACATGCCCACTCTGTGAGCAGTCCCCCCCACCTGTCCCAGGCTTCAAAAGAAAAACTCTTTATTCTTCCAGTCTCTTGTGTGAAATGCAAATAACCCAGCTACAAGAGACAGACCTAAGATGACACTCTAATCTTTGAAATCATGTCATTGCAGGAAGCTTGCTAATGTAAGGTGTGTATTCAAGCCAGACCACCTGTAGTGAGGGCAAACACTATCCAGGAAGCTTTTCTACATAAGCCAATTGTCACCTGTCCACTTGCTCTAATGCAATTTTGGCATAGTGTAAAGCCATTTCTGAAATATATATCCTTTATAATACGTAAAGTAATGAAATGGGCTTTTGGTGTATCGCCTTAACCTATGGTGATGGTCACAGATGCATTCGCATGATGCTAATAGTATTATCGCCACATGTACTAAAGTGTGAGTTTATCTAAAATGGTGCTTAGGCGGCCAGTCGCAAGATGGTGTCGCTGTGATTCAATTTTAAACTGATCTTGTCTCAGCCAATAATCCATTTTTATCAGTCCACCCTTTGATAGCGAACAGCATGCTATCACAATCTGCTATTAGAATTTAATTTAGGCTTACATTTACATTTTTTTAGTGTTATTTTGGGATGGCACAAGGTGGTTCTTAATCCATCAATAATGTGTCTCTGAGTGGGGACATAAAACTACTATTATACGCACACCGCGGATCTTGGAAGATCATGTGAAAGGTGTGGGGATGCACCAGTCTTATAAAAGCAGTCTTGAAGGGGAATTTAGACTTTACATTATCTGAGGTGTTTTAAAAATAACATTTCAATAATACATTCTATGCATGTCTAAATATAATACATTAAATGATGGTATTTCCTAGCTCAGGGTTGTAATGCAGTTCTGTATTTACCTCGGTATTCATACTGGCCACTATAATAATTTAATTCTTTTCTTTTATTTTTACATTTTCCACACTTCAACACAATAGGAACACACCGGATGCATATGCCAATTATTATGATGACAATTTAGTATAAGGATCAAGAATTTGCCTATGCTGGCGATCACTTCCTGGACCCATTCCCCTAGACCTGAGAATCATTTCACTGGGTTCAGCCATGAAACCCCTCCTTCTATCTTTTCCCCTACTTCAGCCACTGAAGCATTATGGTTCTTACGAAACTCCCACTTTAGCTGCAGAATTTCATCCATCCTCTGATCTATCACCTCCTTAGGGTCGCTGGTATCATTGGTGACATAGGTGCAACATTTTACTCCAAATTGGGTGGCTAACGTTACGCAATACCCTCCAGTAACAGCAGTTAAATAATTCAACACTAGCCTGTGTTGCACCAGTTCTTTCTTGTACGCTTGCAATTCTCTCCCTGTGTACCTGAATGTGTCATCGTACATCTCGGTGATATTATCTATCAATTTAGCAAGTTCCTGAATATATCTAAAATTTAATGTACCCCGAGCAATTCTGGTGGGATCCAGTGTGACTAAAACTTGGAAGCCAGTTGTCTCACTAATTAACTGAGCGGTTTTATGCACATCACCAGGTATCATATTTCTTTTGCCTCTATGTTCATATTGCGTGTGAAGATATGGTGATGGTGTGTTTTTATGTATACCAAGCATTTCAACATGTGTGAGGGTCATAATTTCTGGAAGTATTCTTCCCAAATAACATAACAATTACGATACTAAAATTGGTCAGACACTCCCCTGATTGGCATTGCACTCCTCCTGACTCCACTCCATCAGCACTGCCATCAGCTCCCATTTCCTCAATCGGTCCTCCATCACAGACACTGAGTATCCCCAAACAGATCATCACGACAAAACTCTGGAAAGAAAAAGAACTAGGATGACCACAGCAGACCACTCCATTGCTGGAAGCACTGATCTACACATTTCTTTAGCTCAGATATCTCACCGTCACCTTTTTAATCCTTCCGGCACAAGCTCGCAATCGACAGGTCCATGTTATCGGCCTTGTCTCTGCCTGGTATCTCCACCGGTTGGTTAACCTCCCTATAGTAAGTGGAATGGACCCACGTATCTTCCCCGGCCACCCTTTGAGGATGTTGTATCGTCAGATACGGACCTTTCCACCGATCAGTCAAACAAGCTGAGCTAACAAAAATTTGGATCATAACAAATTCTTCCAGATTTGACATCATGACAGGTTGCATTAGACATGTTAGTTAATAACACTTTCAATTTCGGTTATTCTCATTCATCTTCATGAGACCCTGCACAGTAACCTCATTATCATATTTTCACATGAGGCTGCCTATTTGAACAGTATCTCAAAGGGGGGCAAATAAAGGAAAAGACAGTCTGGGATAATCTTAGTGTTGTTACCCATCATCTTACACATGTTCTTGGAAACATCACCTGTAAAATAAGTCCCCCTATCATTTTTAATAATTCTAGGGATATAGTATCTGCATACAGGTTCCTGCAATTAAATCTTGTTATTAATAGCTACTGCTCTAAATAATGTCTGTGCCACTGGGTTGGATAGTATTCCGAGTAGTTGACCTCAGCCTGGCATGGCTGCCGTTTATCCTTAGCAACCTTGTGTCCTATGAGTGGGAGATAAAGCACAACAGTTTAATATCATTTAAACATGACCTAAAATACAACAATAAATCATCCACATTTACATTAGAACAGATACATTGGCAGGTTGAAAAGATTGTAAACAGTCATATAAGGCCTGGGAGAAGATACTGGGGTTACCTATGAACCCATGGGAAACTCGTGTTCCTATGTGGTGTTCTTCACTTTGCAGTTCTTACTTACGTGTCCCACTTGGTGACAGTTAAAACATAATTTTGAACGGTGTGGATGAAAAGATTGTTGTGGGATTTGAGCAAGAGGGAAAGGTGGTGGGTATGGGTAAGGATATTGTGGGGGATATGAGTATGGGACCTGTGGTTGTGTATGATATGTGGGGTAAGGATGTGTTTGCTGTGGTGTGGGATTGGTGAGGACATGTAATTGTTCAGGTGCAGGTGTGTGTGTGGGTGCAGGTGTGTCGGTTGGCTGTGATGTTATTGTCATTCCTTCCAGAGCTTGGATACTGACAGCCATTAGTTTTTCGCTCTGGGTCTCTCTCTTCTTTGTGATATTTTTATCATGTTCTATGGCAGACTCTATGAGGTTATCTGTTGTAAGTCCCCTCCAGCCAGGCTGTGAGGTCTGAGCCCGAGTCTTTAAGTCGTCTCTCAGACAGTCCATGAGTACCGTGACTTTCATTCCCCTGTGGTGAGTGCTATCTTTAATATCTTCTATCCCAGTGTACTGGGTGATAGCCTGCAGAGCCCGATCACAATAATCCTCTGCAGATTCACTCTCCTTTTGCTTAATTGTGAAAATTTTGTTCCAGTTAACTACTACTGGAAAATATATACCCAATTGAGTTACAATGCGGGAAATGTTACCTTGGTTTACTTGGTCTGTTAAGGGAATGTCACCATCCAATACACAATCTGTGATAAATTTTGTCACGTCGGTGTTTCGTGGCAGACAGGCCCTTAACACCACACGCCAATCTTTATTAGTTGGCTCATGAGAACTACCCAAATTTCTCAAAAATCTTTGACATTTGGCTAGTTCCTTTTTGGGATCGGGGAAATCATTTATGATGGAATTTAGTTCTGCTCTTGTCCAGGGACAATGCATTACTACTTCCCTCGTGGGCACTACACCATTCGCATCTGCATTTCCATTCGGAACAGTTATCGTCCGAATGGGATGCAGACCGGCAGCATTGCTATCTCTGACCTGGTTACCTGGCTGGGGGTTTAATCTGCTGCTGCTACGTATGGTATTAACAACTTCCCTTGCTGTTACCGATGGAGATGGCGGCACCACCCGTGATTGTGGTGATGCAGCATCTATCATTTGCACAGCATGGGAAATGGCAGACATTACAATAGGCTCATCATCCATATCATAAACATTTTCTTTATGGTTGCTTAAGAGAGGGTACAAATTGCTTGTTACATTTTTATGGGTATTTTTGGTAACTGTACTTGCACCTCCATCCACATAAGGTGGGGGAGGTGAGCGTGAACTGCTGGCAATACTCTCCACAATGCTACCTTGCGAGCCAATTTGCGGCTCTCCCGTATTGCAATTTAGCGTCGCGGATGTATTTTCTGGCAATGCGCTCGCGACGCTAGTTTGCGTCGCTTGCACATTTTTAAGCCACACATCCCCCTCATGCTGCCACAATTGTAAACATTCACAATATTTGACCTTTTTCTCTCGGGAGCGCATCAGACTGATGTGATCACGGACATTATTTAATACATCCTTATCAAAACTACCAATTCTGGGAAACGGTCTAACACTCTTCCTCATCATATTAAACAATATATCACAATACCTTATTGCATAAGTACCGTACTTAGGGGCCTATTCATCAACACTAAAATAACGTTTTTAAAGACATTTTCCTTAAATAACGTTATTTTGGTATTCATGAACAGACTTAACACAGGAGATATCACAGTTATCTCCTTGCTAAGTCCCCCTGCGTTAATTTCCACACTCCCCATACATTAGTATGGGGATGTGGAAATTATGGTATTCATCAAAATCCGAAAATTATCAATTTTCGGAATTTGATGCAGTTACTATTCGCCACTGTGAGGTGGCGAATAGCAGAATCCTCTAACCTGTATCAGCATGTGCAGGTCCCCCGACGAGTCCCTCTGGCGCTCTGCTCCGTCCTCAGGCTCCGGAGGCTGGGCTGTCATGTGTGCTCCCCAGCAGAGCACAAGAAAGTTTAGAAAAAGAAAATTTTTTTTTTTTTTCTAATCTGTCATGTGGTCTGCAGGGAAACCACATGACAGACCAGCAGGACGGAGCCAGAGGCTGCTGCGCGGACAGGTAAGTCGGGGGGGGGAAGGTGAGCGGAGGGGGGTGGGGGGGTCGGGGGGGTACGAAACTTACCGCATCTGTTGGCAGTGCTGCGCATGCGCTGGTTTTACAGATGTAACAGCGCATGCGCAGCACTGTTTCCAGACGCGATAAGGTAGTGTAGAGAGGGAAAATTATCTATTTCCCGAAAAGCTGTCATCGCAAAAATGACAGCTTTTCGGAATAGATACTTATGGAGAGGTGGAATGATGAATTCCACCTATAATTAGCTAGAACTCCATGAGAGTTCTAAAGCTAATTATCTCCATTGAATTTTTACGTTTAATGAATAGGCCCCTATGTATGCATAATATAACGGGCCGATCCAACCGGCGCCTCCATTAGCAGCACATCATTGTCTAACATCTCTATTGTGTGCATGGCTCCCATTCTGGGACAAAATCCTACGCTTTTCAATAAAGATTTAAACTGGTGAAAGACAATCAAGATACTTTCACTTACCTGTGGACGATTTAAGTCGGCGGCGCCCACACACCTGGATAAGATTTGAAAAAGGCAACTTCCACACCCGGATAAGATTTAGTAAGGCAACTTCCACACCTATAGGAGTTTATATGTCGGCCGCTCCTACGCACCTCTCTACAACAAAGACAACATGTACACCTGCTACTGTGTATAGAACGGTAATGCTACTTACCGAGCGGCTAGACTAACCCTTGCACCTAGCCTTTAAGGATCATACGATATCCTTAACTTTATCCAACAAATATTCACTGTTACACACTGTTTTCCTGCGCAGAAAAATACACGTTAACCCAGATATTGATAACAATTGAAAAAGGTAAACCTCGATGGCTTTGTTTAAACACGTGGCAGCAGAACCGGAAATACGTATACGCTTATTGTGCGACCAGCCACATACAAAATAATGCGACTACTACACAACCGTATGACTTTTTAACTGCGTATGCAAAAGTTTGTCTTTTCTGTGCGCAAAGCTGCGACTCAGCCGTGTACTCAATACTGCGGCACCCCTTTTAAACGTTAGGTTCTATCAACAAAGGAAAACAAACTTTTTCCTCTCTTGTCCCTGGATTCTAGTCAGCTTCCTTTGCTCCCACGAAAATGGATAGCGATTTTTCTGCACAAAGCGGTTACAGGAAAACCCTGTGTGTGGCCACTCCACCCTTTGCTGAGATATCGTTAGCCGTATGTGCCGTGTGAGTAGGTAAGTGACTTCACTCGATGAGCCCCCATCTGTTAATATTAAAATGAACCTTTATATACCCCTGCCTGTATCTTCTAATATCCTACCTATACCTTCTAAGGATGACGCTAATTGGCGTACGCAGTCATACAGTAAATAAAGACTTAGACCTGGAATCTGTGGTTCCAAAGCACAAGTATTATTCAAGTAAAAGTACAGTCAGTTACACGCTATTGATCCAGACACAATTAGATGCAAAGGAATTATACAGACCCAAGTACAGTATACATACGCAGCGCTTCTGGACCCGGTGATAGGCATCAGCAAGAAACCCCGTCATCATTCAGCATTCAGACTAAAATCCCAGCATTTGAGCACACATATTTATACCCCCCCCAGAATAGACCGGACAATAGAGAAGTTTGTTGCTGATGTCATTGGTTCCCAGGGGAGAAGCATATGTTACAGTGCATTTAACAGGCTGGTTCAAATAGACTTTCCCTGCCTCTAACAGCTGAGGGTCTTTCCCCTCCCCGCCCCCATGCTACATCCTAACAGTTGTTCCTAAAATATAAATTTTGTTGCTTGTAGTCTCTGCGGTTCATAAGTTGTGAATGCATGATGCGATCTCCACACCGATAGTACCTGAATTCTGTTGAAAGAGTATGCATCAGTACGAACCCAAACACTGCTGTCTTAACATGTATAGAACCTTAGATATCAAATATCTTTATTTCACAGCATTTAAACTAACTGAACCAACTTAAATCATATATTTTAAAGCTTATTAAACCTTATGTGTGAATATGTAATGTGTGAGTATTCGGGGTTTGGTATAAAGACGTATTAATGTGTGTATGAGGAAGGGTGCAGTTAACTCTCACTGAGTGAACATTTTAGCAGTGTGACATGCTGAGCCAGATAGTTCCACATGCCCACTCTGTGAGCAGTCCCCCCCACCTGTCCCAGGCTTCAAAAGAAAAATTCTTTATTCTTCCAGTCTCTTGTGTGAAATGCAAATAACCCAGCTACAAGAGACAGACCTAAGATGACACTCTAATCTTTGAAATCATGTCATTGCAGGAAGCTTGCTAATGTAAGGTGTGTATTCAAGCCAGACCACCTGTAGTGAGGGCAAACACTATCCAGGAAGCTTATCTACACAAGCCAGTTGTCACCTGGCCACTTGCTCTAATGCAATTTTGGCATAGTGTAAAGCCATTTCTGAAATATATATCCTTTATAATACGTAAAGTAATGAAATGGGCTTTTGGTGAATCGCCTTAACCTATGGCGATGGTCACAGATGCATTCACATGAAGCTAATAGTATTATCGCCACATGTACTAAAGTGTGAGTTTATCTAAAATGGCGCTTAGGCGGCCATTTCTCAAAATGGCGTCTAGCGCCCAGTCGCAAGATGGTGTCACTGCGATTCAATTTTAAACTGATCTTGTCTCAGCCAATGATCCAGTTTTGACAATTTATTTATTACCTCTTTAGTGCATCATTCTGATATAATTGTTAAATTCAAATTAAATACATTTGTGCGCCATAATATATATCCAATCTTCAGTAATATATTGCCATCTATTGGATATGATCTATAATTATCTCATAAGCCGTAGATCACAAGAAAGGAATTTGATTTAATAATTGAATATAAATATCATAGCACCCTTTATAGGAAAATTGCTTTCTATCCTGGACTATTGTCACATGGGATCATGTATCCAGTATCCAATACACAGACGTCACTTTCCCATTGGGGTGAAATGTGATGAATCTTTAATTAAAATATTCTTATTGTTGGATTCACCATGCACAGGGAGTGTGAGAGGTTAATTCACAAAAATGCTGTTTGTCGCAGTTTTCTTCCGAAAAAGGAGAATTATTGCGAACAAAGCGCAATTGCTCAGATAAGACGATCTACCATGAAAGAGAAAAACAAGTGTGTACTAGGTTACAACAAAGAGGATACAGTAAGAAAATCATGAAGAGTGCCAAACGTGATGTTACATTATCAATATTATTGGTGTATATATTATTGATATGAACCTGTATTAATTTAAGTAATGAACGGTTTTTTGGAGTCACATCTCATTTTATCACTAATATTTGTTAAAATTACACATAATAGTATATTACAACACAATCTTTTCTCTTCTTTTTCTTTCTTCACTGTCACTTGCACATTATAATATTAGGACCATATGTTTTATTTTATTTATTTTGCTGTGGATTAATCACCATTTTTTTAGACATATAGCCAAATTGTTTTGCACATAATCGTAATACATACACACATGTCACTACACTCACACTACACAGATATATTTTACTGAATGTTAAAATATTATAATTTTTATTCTCATTCATTTTTATTGTATATAAATACTCACTCATTTTTCACCAATACAATTTATTATTTGTTTTAAAGATATGACAACAATTAATAAACTGATTAATAATGAATATTTTCTATATACAATTTTATTTATAAAATAATATTTATAGGAACACTAATAAATATATAATATGGGTAACATAATTTTATTAAATTATGAATCATTATGTATAACCTATGGAAACATAATTAGGAATAACTGAAATACATTTTAGAATAATAACATTAATTTTCAGTACAATCCTATTAGGCTATAACCATCTAATAATAATGTATAAAGGGAACTGATTATGTTTAAGATTCTCAACATATTCAAAATAGAAAACATTCATTTATCTGTTCATGTCAACAAAATGTGTGTTGAATTATGTTACTAAGCAACAGACCAGAACGTTGCTGTATATAGAAAAATTTCTATTTGGCCCGACGCTATGCATAGTAATGATGAAATATGTTATTCTAGTAACTAAGCAACGGACCAGAATAGCGCTGTAAGCCTTAGAAATAAGATCATACTACTCCAATTGAGCTGCCTGTGATTGGTCCGGCGTCCTGTGCGATGACGCTGATGTGTCCCGATTGGATGGGTTGGAGCCGGCTGCTGATTGGCCAGGCGGCCCACGTGTATAGGTGATGCTCCATTCCAGAATGAATAGGCTATGAGTGCCGGTGATGATGACGCTATTGGTACATACTTGGAGGGAACCAAGCCAGTTGTTGATTGGCTTGATATCCCATGTGATCAGTAAACAGTAAGCTGCCCGTGGATTGGTCTGCTAGCTCACATGATGACACAAACATGCCCTAATTGGTCCTGATTTCTCAATTAAGCCATACTGATGGGTACAATCGGGTTGCCTTGAAATAACCTTTTAATTGTGAAACGTACGTCGGTGTGAGCGGCTCTGAACGCTCCCTCATGTTCTATGTTGTGACCTAATAAGATTGTTGTACCACTTGCATCCTCCTACTAAATAATTGCCTGAAAAAGCAAACAATAGCCTTATAGTGGGAGCATGATATATTAGAGCAAGAACTTTATTTTATATGCGCAGCAGATAAACCCAATAGGGGGCGCTGCAATAATAACAACGACAGTCAGGTGCATAAATATTGGGACATTGACAGAATTTTCATATTTTGGCCACTATTCACCACCACAATGGCTTTGAAATGAAACAAACAAGATGTGATTTAATGCAGACTTTCAGATTTAATTTGAGGGTAATTACATCCAAATCAGGTGAACAGTGTAGGAATTACAACGGTTTCTATATGTGCCTCCCACTTTTTAAGGGGCCAAAAGTAATGGGACAAACTAAGCAATCCTAAATCTAACTTTCACTTTTTAATACTTTGTTGCAAATCCTTTGCAGGCAATTACAGCCTGAAGTCTGGAACGCATAGACATCACCAGACGCTGGGTTTCATCCCTGGTGATGCTCTGCCAGGCCTCTACTGCAAATGTCTTCAGTTCCTGCTTGTTCTTGGGGCATTTTCCCTTCAGTTTTGTCTTCATCAAGTGACATGCATGCTCAGTCGGATTCAGGTTAGGGGATTGACTTGGCCATTGCATAACATTCCACTTTTTAGCCTTAAAAAACCCTTTGGTTGCTTTTGCAGTATGCTTCGGGTCATTGTCCATCTGCACTGTGAAGCGCCGTCCAATGAGTTCTGAAGCATTTGACTGAATATGAGCATATAATATTGCCCGAAACACTTCAGAATTCATTCTGCTGCTTTTGTCAGCAGTCACATCATCAATAAATACAAGGGAACCAGTTCCATTGGCAGCCATACATGCCCACGCCATGACACTACCACCACCATGCTTCACTGATGAGGTGGTATGTTTTGAATCATGAGCAGTTCCTTTCCTTCTCCATACTCTTCTCTTCCCATCACTCTGGTACAAGTTGATCTTTGTTTCATCTGTCCATATGATGTTTTCCAGAACTGTAATGGCTTTTTTAGATGTTGTTTGGCAAACTCTTCCTCTTTTTGTGGCTCACCAATGGTTTACATCTTGTGGTGAACCCTCTATATACACTCTTGTGAAGTCTTCTCTTGATTGTTGACTTTGACACATACACCTACCTCCTGGAGAGTGTTCTTGATTTGGCCAACTGTTGTGAAGGGGTTTTTCTTCACCTTCTGTGATCCACCACAGTTGTTTTTCGTAGTCTTCCGGGTCATTTTGGTGTTGCTGAGCTCTCCGGTGCGTTCTTTCTATTTAAGAATGTTCCAAACAGTTGATTTGGCCACACCTAATGTTTTTGCTATCTCTCTGATGGGTTTGTTTTGATTTTTCAGCCTAATGATGGCTTGCTTCACTGATAGTGACAGCTCTTTGGATCTCATATTGAGAGTCGACAGCAACTGATTCCAAATGCAAATGTCACACCTAGAATCAACTCCAGACCTTTTACCTGCTTAATTGATAATGAGATAACGAGGGAATAGCCCACACCTGTCCATGAAATAGCTTTTGAGTTGGTAGTCCCATTACTTTTGGCCCCTTAAAAAGTGGGAGGCACATATAGAAACCGTTGTAATTCCTACACCGTTCACCTGAATTGGATGGAATTAGCCTCAAATTAAATCTGAAAGTCTGCAGTTAAAGCACATCTTGTTTGTTTCATTTCAAAGCCATTGTGGTGGTGAATAGAGGCCAAAATATGAAAATTGTGTCAATGTCCCAATATTTATGCACCTGACTGTATATGCACAAATTTTATATAGCAATATACAAGTATCCTATAGGTGGTGCTACAATTGAAATACATTTGTGTGCAAATTATTACATAGTGCTGCACTAATACAATGTGAATCATCCAACAGGGGGTGTTATAACAACAATATATGCTAATATAAAGCATTCTATAGTGCTGCATCAATATAAAGCAAAATAACCAATAGGGGGTGCTATAATCGATATATATTATTGCTGAACTCCTAAAAAGTGCTGTTAAATTGCAATATGAATAATAGAACAGGGGGTGCCTGAATAAAAGTACTTGATTGTATAATAACACTAAGTAATAGTGTATAAACACAATGTGTAATACCCATTAGATGGTGTTATTCTTCCCTCTGTCAATAAGTATCCTCCAAGTAGGTCTGCAATAGGAGTATCTAACTGCACAAAATTACATGTATGTTGTAAATCAAATCTCATTACACTAATTTTTGTGAATTAACCCCTCACACTCCCTGTGCATGGTGAATCCAACAATAAGAATATTTTAATTAAAGATTCATCACATTTCACCCCAATGGGAAAGTGACGTCTGTGTATTGGATACTGGATACATGATCCCATGTGACAATAGTCCAGGATAGAAAGCAATTTTACTATAAAGGGTGCTATGATATTTATATTCAATTATTAAATCAATTCCTTTCTTGTGATCTACAGCTTATGAGATAATTATAGATCATATCCAATAGATGGCAATATATTACTGAAGATTGGATATATATTATGGCGCACGAATGTATTTAATTTGAATTTAACAATTATATCAGAATGATGCACTAAAGAGGTAATAAATAAATACCACTTGGTTACTAATTAATGCCCAGTGCACCAATATTGTAAATTGATTTAAAAGGTCAACTGAATATATAATAGAACATAGAGATATATATATATTAGGGGTGTGCACCGGCCACTTTTCGTGTTTTGTGTTTTGGTTTTGGATCTGGATCTTTCTTCGTGTTTTGGATCTGGATTGGTTTTGCCAAAACCACCCTTCCGTGTTTTGGGTTCTGGGTTTTGTGTTTTGGATCTGTATTTTTTTGAAAAAAAGCATAAAAACAGCTAAAATCACAGAATTTGTAGGTTTTTCTGCTCCTATGCTATTATTAACCTCAATAACCTTAATTTCCACTCATTTCCAGTCTATTCTGAATACCTCACACCTCACAATAGTGTTTTTATGTCCAAAAGGTTGCACCAAGGTAGCTGGATGACTATGCTAAGCGACACGAGTGGGCGGCACAAACACGTGACCCATCTAGGCGTGAAACTGCAGTGGCAGACAGGATGGCATTGAAAAACTAGGCCCCAAACTGTACATAATGCAAAGAAAAAAAAGAGGTGCAAGATGGAATTGTCCTTGGGCCCTCCCACCCACCCTTATGTTGTATAAACAGGACATGCACACTTTAACAAACCAATCATTTCAGCGCCAGGGTCTGCCACACAACTGTGGCTGAAATGATTGGTTCGTTTGGGCCCCCACAAAACAAGCTGGCAATTTATCTGTCCCTGCACAAACTGGCTCTACGGAGGCAAGATGTCATCCTCATCCTCCTCATCCACCGATTCCTCACCCTCTTCAGTGTGTACATCCTCATCCTCACAGAGTATTAATTCGTCCCTGCTGGAACCACAGGTCCCTCTGTACGTTATGGAGGCTGGTCTCCCTGGAAGAGTTGATAATTCATTTTGATGAACATCATCTTCTCCACATTCTGTGGAAGCAACCTCCTACACCTTTCGCTGACAAGGTTCCCGGCTGCACTAAACACTCTTTCGGAGTACACACTGGAGGGGGGGCAACTCAGGTAAAATAGAGCCAGTTTGTACAGGGACCTCCAAATTGCTTCTTTTTCCTGCCAGTACAGGTACGGACTGTCTGACATGCCTACTTGGATGCTGTCACCGATGTAATCCTTTAACAGACAGACGCACGCTTGTCGCTGCTGCTTTGAGGATGCAAGTGCGGCTACAGCCCACACAATTCACAAAGACAGAAAAAAGAAGAAGAATATTTTTATTGTTTGTGTAGCACACTTTGAGGGTGTCACCACCCTTTAACAGACAGACGCACGCTTGTCGCTGCTGCTTTAAGGATGCAGGTGCGGCTACAGCCCACACATTTCACAAAGACCGAAAAAAAAAGAACAATATTTTAATTGTTTGTGTAGCACACTTTGAGGGTGTCACCACCCTTTAACAGACAGACGCACGCTTGTCGCTGCTGCTTTAAGGATGCAGGTGCGGCTACAGCCCACACAATTCACAAAGACAGAAAAAAGAAGAATATTTTTATTGTTTGTGTAGCACACTTTGAGGGTGTCACCACCCTTTAACAGACAGACGCACGCTTGTCGCTGCTGCTTTGAGGATGCAAGTGCGGCTACATCGCACACAAGTCACAAACACATTAAAAAAATAGTTTTTTATTTTTTGGAGCACTTTGAGAGTTACACCACCCTTTAACAGACAGATGCACGCTTGTCGCTGCTGCTTTAAGGATGCAGGTGCGGCTACAGCCCACACATTTCACAAGACCGAAAAAAAAAGAACAATATTTTAATTGTTTGTGTAGAACACTTTGAGGGTGTCACCACCCTTTAACAGACAGACGCACGCTTGTCGCTGCTGCTTTAAGGATGCAGGTGCGGCTACAGCCCACACAATTCACATAGACAGAAAAAAGAAGAAGAATATTTTTATTGTTTGTGTAGCACACTTTGAGGGTGTCACCACCCTTTAACAGACAGAAGCACGCTTGTCGCTGCTGCTTTAAGGATGCAGGTGCGGCTACAGCCCACACATTTCACAAAGACCAAAAAAAAAGAACAATATTTTAATTGTTTGTGTAGCACACTTTGAGGGTGTCACCACCCTTTAACAGACAGATGCACGCTTGTCGCTGCTGCTTTAAGGATGCAGGTGCGGCTACAGCCCACACAATTCACAAAGACAGAAAAAAGAACAATATTTTAATTGTTTGTGTAGCACACTTTGAGGGTGTCACCACCCTTTAACAGACAGACGCACGCTTGTCGCTGCTGCTTTAAGGATGCAGGTGCGGCTACAGCCCACACAATTCACAAAGACAGAAAAAAGAAGAAGAATATTTTTATTGTTTGTGTAGCACACTTTGAGGGTGTCACCACCCTTTAACAGACAGACGCACGCTTGTCGCTGCTGCTTTGAGGATGCAAGTGCGGCTACATCGCACACAAGTCACAAACACATTAAAAAAATAGTTTTTTATTTTTTGGAGCACTTTGAGAGTTACACCACCCTTTAACAGACAGACGCACGCTTGTCGCTGCTGCTTTAAGGATGCAGGTGCGGCTACAGCCCACACAATTCACAAAGACAGAAAAAAAAAGAACAATATTTTAATTGTTTGTGTAGCACACTTTGAGGGTGTCACCACCCTTTAACAGACAGACGCACGCTTGTCGCTGCTGCTTTGAGGATGCAGGTGGAATCTAGACGGGATTTGGAACCGAGGACACACTACCTCCATCAATTGTCTAAATCCCACTGCACTAATGTCGGATACCGGACGCACGTCTAACACCAACATAGCAGTCAAGGCCTCAGTTATACGTTTTGCTTCAGGATGACTGCTGTCGTACTTCATCCTCATCGCTAGGGACTGTTGGAGGGTCAATTGATTAGTAAAAGTAGTGATGTTCCTACTTCCTCTCTGGGATGATGAACAACTCCCAGCAGCAGCAACAGCACTAGGAGGAAGTGGTTCTTGATCTTTCCCTATTTTATTTTTATCGGAGAAAGTTTGGTCCTCCATTTATGTTATATTGATATATATACGTGCGGCTAAAGCGCACACAAACACAGAAAATATTTTTTTATTTTTACTGGAGAGTAGTGCACTTTGCGGGTTACACCACCCTTTAAGAAATGAGCCAGCCGGCTCTTTACTTATGGGACACAGGCGCACGCTTGGCGCTGCTCCTTTGTTGATGCACGTGCAGCCACAGTGCACACAAGTCACAAACACAGAAAATATATATTTTTTTGGTTTGGAGTGTACTTTGGGGGTTACAGAACCCTTTAACGGTCAAGCCAGCCGGCCCTTTACTTATGACACAGGCGCACGCTCGACACTACTTTGTTGATGCACGTGCGGCTACTGCGCACACAATTCACAAACACAGAAAATAATTTTTTTTTTGGTTTGGACTGGACTGTACTTTCGGGGGTTACAGCACCCTTTAACGGTCAAGCCAGCCGGCCCTTTACTTATGACACAGGCGCACGCTTGGCACTACTTTGTTGATGCACGTGCGGCTACTGCGCACACAATTCACAAACACAGAAAATAATTTTTTTTTTGGTTTGGACTGGAGTGTACTTTGGGGGTTACAGCACCCTTTAACGGTCAAGCCAGCCGGCCCTTTACTTATGACACAGGCGCACGCTTGGCACTACTTTGTTGATGCACATGCGGCTACTGCGCACACAATTCACAAACACAGAAAATAATTTTTTTTTTGGTTTGGACTGGAGTGTACTTTCGGGGGTTACAGCACCCTTAAAGGTCAAGCCAGCCGGCCCTTTACTTATGACACAGGCGCACGCTTGGCACTACTTTGTTGATGCACGTGCGGCTACTGCGCACACAATTCACAAACACAGAAAATAATTTTTTTTTTGGTTTGGACTGGAGTGTACTTTCGGGGGTTACAGCACCCTTAACGGTCAAGCCAGCCGGCCCTTTACTTATGACACAGGCGCACGCTTGGCACTACTTTGTTGATGCACGTGCGGCTACTGCGCACACAATTCACAAACACAGAAAATAATTTTTTTTTTGGTTTGGACTGGAGTGTACTTTCGGGGGTTACAGCACCCTTAACGGTCAAGCCAGCCGGCCCTTTACTTATGACACAGGCGCACGCTTGGCACTACTTTGTTGATGCACGTGCGGCTACTGCGCACACAATTCACAAACACAGAAAATATATTATTTTTTTAGCACTTGGGGGGAGCACCCCTGATGGACAGAGCACCCCCTGGACAACACTACAGCACCCCTTTAGGACTGGGACACTGCACAGGACTTTGGAGTGGACACAGCCCCTATGGAGAACTGACTGCACAACACAGTCCAGCCAGCCCCTATGGACTTTGAAGTAGTGGACACAGCCCCTATTAACAACAGCAGCACAGCACAACACAGCCAGCCCCTATGGACTTTGAAGTAGTGGACAACAGCAGCACTACACTACACTACACTACACAGCCCTAACTCCCACCCTCCCTCTTCACTGTCCACAGCCGAGTGAGAAAATGGCGCCGACGCGGGTACCTTATATAGGATCCAAAACCCGCGAGACTCGGAAGGCGGGATGATGACGTTTTGCCTCGATTTCAGATCCGAGTCAGGCGGGAAAAGTCGAGCCTGATTCGGATCGGACTCGGATCGGGGGGGCTCGGGGGGGTTCGGATTTCAGAAATCCGAACCCGCTCACCCCTAATATATATATATATATATATATATATATATATATATATATTGTTAATAATTCAATATAAAGAACGATATCCAGAACACATTCTTGTTTCAACAATTTATTTTTATCATTATATATTTCACTAAAAAGGTAAAGTGAATTTTAAGCATTAATGCAATAAAAGTTACATTTTATACTATATTCTTTTTCTCCTCATGTGCACCAACAAAGAGACAATACTTTTCTCTTTCTTCTTATATGTTTATTCCCCTATTGTCCTTGGCAGCACCCCCATAGATTAATTATCCATGTGTTATATATCAGCTATTTGGGGCCATCATATAAATAGTTTTTTTGTTTAAACCAAAACCTAGTGCAGAGGTGTATCCTCAATTCCCCATCCCTAACCAAATAATAATAGGAGTTGCAATGCTTTATGCACGCCCATGTAACGGCATTTAAACTCTAAGACACACCTGAGTTTTCCTAACCCTACAACATGACCCTTTCCATGAGGTACAAAATGCTCATCCATCTCATCAAAGTTCCCCTCCATGCGGTATAGTTGTTTTACCTGTGGAGGAGATTGAGGTGGCCAAACAGTTCAGGAGGCTGAGGTCCAGGAAAGCACCTGGCCCGGATGGTGTGTCACCAACTAGCCTAAAGATCTGTGCCGAACAGCTGGCCCCCATTTTTACAGTGATTTTTAACACATCTTTGGAATTGTGTGAAGTTCCATCTAGTTTTAAGTGTGCTACAATTATCCCAGTGCCTAAGAAATCCTCTATCAAGGGTTTAAATGACTACAGACCAGTTGCTTTGACTTTGGTGGTCATGGAAACATTTGAACGATTAGTGTTAACCCATCTAAAGGATACTGCAGGCCCCCTTCTGGACCCTATGAAGTTTGCTTATTGAGCAAATAGGTCAGTGGAGGATGCAGTCAACTTGGGGCTGCATTACATCCTGCAACATCTTGACTCACCGGGTGCATATGCAAGGGCCCTGTTTGTTGACTTCAGCTCGGCGTTCAACACAATTGTTCCAGAAAAACATTATCCTAAACTTATTAGTTTGAGAGATTATTCATTTTTGGAGAATAGGAAGCAGCAGGTGAGGTGGGGGAGGTTTACATCTAGTGGTTGGAAAATTAGTATGGGGGCCCCTCAAGGATGTGTCCTTTCACCTCTGTTTTTTCTCTGTACACAAATCACTGCACCTCTAGTGAGCCATCTGTGAAACTCCTGAAATTTACAATACAACCATTATACGCCTCATCAAGGATAGTGATGAGTCCGCTTATAGAAGTAACCAAAACAAAAGACCTGTGGAGGTCCGATGTAGCTGTGGAGAGATCTCTGTATACTTGGAAGTCTCCTAGGATGGGAGTAGAGGAATCCGAAGGCCTAGCTGCGTGTAGGGTATACGTGTAGGAAGCTGGTGGACGGTATGCCGACCACCGGCTTCCATAAAATTGAATCCCGATGAGGGACGAATGACAGGCGTCTAAATCCAGACGCCTGTCATATTACCGAGGCTGGGAGACCGGCGCCCGGCATCCCGATCGAGCGGATGCCGGGCGCCGCAGCAGACAGCTGCGTGGGGGAATGGGTTAGGTTTAGGGCTCCCGGGGGGGACTTAGAGTTAGGCACACCCCCGGGAGGTTAGGGTTAGGCTAGGAGGAGGGAGGCTTAGGGTTAGGCACTCTCGGGGGCAGCTGGCGGGGACGGGGGGGTTAGGTTTAGGCACTTAGAGGGGGGATTAGGGTTAGGCACAAGGGGGGGGAGGTTAGGGTTAGGCACCCTAAAGGAGGGTTAGGGGAAAAAATAGGTTAGTTTATACTTACCTAGGGACGATCGGGATTTCCTCCTCTGTCGACCAGCCGCTGTCGGGATTTGAACCGCTGGCCAGGGGTCCAGCGGTAATTCATACCGGTTCCGTGTGCAGGATCTCCTCTTTAACATGAAAGTAATGAAGTTGCATCAGAGTGTCTCTAGGGATGCCCGACAGGGCATTCCTTGCTTTACGTGTGGGGGGTTTCTGTGCTATTTCTTTGGGAGGGGAAAAAAAGATTCTCCTCTTGGGATCTGTATTTGTGCTGCCACAGACCAATGTGATCTCTTTCTAGATCATTATGAAGTTATAGCGAAATTATCTAGATAGGTCTTATGGGGCGCACACAATAAGGGTGTGTGGAGGAGTATGTGGGTGGTATGTGTCAGATGGTTAATGTACCTTAAAGTGTGATACATATGAGTTAAAAGCAGTTTAAAGCTAAAAATCATGTATATTTAATATATAGAAAATAATTTAATGCATTTCTTTCTGGTGAAGAACAGTTGTAATGAATCTGTAATAACAAAAATAAGTACAACTATATGGTATAAATTAGGGATGAGTGGGTTCGCATTTATTCGGTTCTCAAAAACGGCATTTTATTGGCTATCGACTATCACGTGTTTTGGATAGCCAATAAAATAAATCCGAACTAATCCGAACTTGCGGTAAAGTGGCGATAAGAACCGAGTAAATCCGAACCCAATCATCCCTAGTATAAATAAGGAAAAAAATATAATAATAATAAATTTGTTTTGAAAAAAAAGTCAGGGCAATCAGCCTTGCATCTATCGCACTGATTGAATACAGGACATTTCATTTATATATACCTCTTTTTTGTATATCAAACTCCTTATCAATTGTTTTATGTGTTATCAGCTCTCAGTTGTATATCAACCTTTTTAAACGTAAACAATTCCCATGAGAATTTTTTTTACTGTAATATACCAAATGGCACCTTTATATATTTTTTATTATTATTATTTTTTCTTATTTATACCATATAGTTGTACTTACCGGTACTTTTGAATTATATATTTATTCACCAGAAAGATACATAAAATTATTTTCTATATAATAAATATACTTGATTTTTTGCTTCAAAATGCTTTTAACTCATATGTATGACACTTTAAGGTACATTAACCATCTGACAAATACTACCCACATACTCCTCCACACACCCTTATTGTGTGCGCCCCATAAGACCTATCTAGATAATTCCGCAATTCTGTGCTTTAGGTAGACTGTGGATACGATCCAGAAGAGAATCCTTGATCAGGGTCGCTGAAAGTAATTTCAGATCTGTTACATATTCTTTAAGATCCGTGGTTAGATACTGATTTGGGTATGCCGCATATTTTGATGTTGTTGCTCCTCAAACTATCAGGTCCACAACTTTACTTTGCCGAGCGGTAACTTGTGCTTGAGGTTCTTCATGAAGGGTAATTAGTTAATTATGTGACTTGACCACTTCTTCAAGTTTATTTTCAAGATGATCAGTACGATTTCCTATGGCATTAACTGACTGCTGACATGTCTATAGGCCGCTTTGAAATCTGCGGAAATGTCTGCTTTAAAAGAGGCCAATAATTGTTTCATGGAGCCTAAGGTCAGTGGAGCGTCATCGCCCAGCTCACTCTGCTGTGAAGAGATCGTGCAGTTAGGATCATAAGGGGCGCTGAGGGCAGATATTTTGTTTAGGGCATTTGTCCTGTATAGAACCACTTTTGACTCCTTGCGAGGACGGGAAGGGTTTGAAAAACTTACTGGAGAAAATACAGCTGGATCTTTCTGATGTTTGGGTGCCATGGAAAGGCCGGTAGGAGATACTAGAAGGAAACACTGGAATATCAAATTGGGGTTATATCAGGATCAGTTCCAGAGAACAACTTGTATGGGGAACTTATATCATGAAGGAATGATGGAGAAAAAAAAAGGCACATTTAAGCTAAAACATCATTCGGACTCCCGGGCATGGAATGAGTGCATGTAAAGTGATATAGGGAATACTGTTATGGCACTCTCAATGAGCGGTCGGATCAGCACTGGCAGTGTCACTCGATGTTGCACACAGGTGCTGAAGTGGGAGTAAAATGAAGAACCTACACGTGTGAGTAGCTAGGCTGTGCTGATGATTGAGGAATGCAGCTCTGATAAGTGAGGACTGCAGCTCTAATGCAAGGCTGATTGCCCTGACCTCTCACCTGCTCCAGGCACTGCAGACTTTTGCGGCTCCAGGTCCACTGAGAGGATGGAGGATCTGCACTGCAAGGACTAGCCGGGCTCTAAGCCCCTCTGGGCACAGATAGAAAAAATATAGAGATAAAAAAAACAGTGCATCCGAGCTCCACGCTGACCACGACTCTCCGTCAGGCAGAGTTCTCTATTTGAGGCTTCACTGATTCGGGAAGACCGCAACCTGCAAGGGCATCTTACCCAAAGGTGGCTGGGATCCTCCAGGAAACTGAGACCAAGGAGTGGGTACTTGCAGTGGCGCCTCACTAGTAGGTAAGGGCACTTTTAGGAACGACTGGCCGGGAGCTTCCGATATATGCATCCGCTCAGCTTGCTGGCTAAGCCACACACACCCTCACATCTCTAATTTTAACTCTTCAAACCACTGGGTATTAACTCTGGCTATATAGAGGCCAAAACTGACAACAATTTATGGAGAGTTTGAACACGCAGCCAAAAATTGCATTTATTTACATTACCCCTTTGGTATGTGAAGTCCTGTATAGTCTTTGCTGTGCTTTGTTGCTCTGCCATCTACTGGTTATTTCCATCATTGCACAATGGCAGAAATGTGATCACACTACTGGTTTTCTTTGCATTATTAAAGTAATGTTTATAGTTTATACAGGCATCCAAACATTCTATCAACAGCAATAGCTATATACAGTACACTGCTTTACATCTCTAATTTGGTAAGACTAGCTTCACGGTAATGTATTAGCAGTGTTGCGCAGTCAGACAAAATTACATTTTACCATGATCATAACAGTATTTGTCCTCTAGAACTATATTTTATTAGTTACTCTGCACAATATGTTATTGTATTACTTATGGGAAGCTTAAATGGTGATTGGGATTTTTTTTCTGTTTATTAGCTGTATAAATACAGGAATAAAAGGTTAATGATTGCAGCATAATTTACCACACTTGTTATTGTGATGCAGTTTATTGTGGTGCGGTTTTGGTTTATTGATCAAACTTGTAATATTATTAACTATGTTAAGCAGCATATTCTTTTTGTACCTGTGTTCTTTTATATTGCTTGTTTTTTGTTGTTTATTTGTTCTATTTGTTTTTTAAAGGATAGAGATCCACAGTGTAATAGTATTTGACATTATTCAGGGTCACAATTATTATTTCCGTATGTTTTTAGGGATGCAAACAGCCCATGATAGGAGCTGAGGCTATAATTGTATGGTCTTATTTACATAATGCTATTGCCAATATTTCAGATTTAATAATAAAAGGAACCTTTTGTCATATTGCTACAGCAAATTATCCCTGACCAGGGGACGTCTAATGAAGCACATTTTCCCAAATGAAGTGTTCTAGTACAGGACAGGGGAAGACATTTGTCCGGTACAGACTGCACAACATTACATATGGGCATTATCTCCATCTTGTGGCTTGTTGTGGTAATTGTACCCATAGCTGATACCATGTATGTTGAGATCTTATATGCGTTTTGTTTTTTGCTTATAAAAGAATAGATGTCTGTGGTTAAGGGCTCACCTCCATAAACTGCACTTTTTTAAAGTAATGTATTTTTTGTAATTTCACTTACCTTATATACTCGAGTATAAGTCGACCCGAATATAAGCCGAGGTACCTACTTTTACCACAAAAAACTGGGAAAACTTATTGACTCGAGTATAAGCCTAGGGTGGGAAATGGCAGCAGCTGGTAGTGCCCCCAGTAGTAATTCCCCCTGGTTGTGCCCCCAGTAGTAATCCCTCCTGGTAGTGCTCCCAGTGGTAATCCCCCCTTTCAGTGCCTCCAGTAGTAATCCCCCCCTGGTAGTGCCCCCAGTGGTAATCCCCCCCTTTTAGTGCCCCCAGTAGTAATCCCCCCCCTGGTAGTACCCCCAGTGGTAATCCCCCCCTGGTAGTGCCCCCTGTAGTAATCCCCCCCATGTAGTTCCCCCAGTGGTAATCCACCCTTTTAGTGCCCCCTGTAATAATAGCCCCCAGGTAGTGCCCCCTGTAGTAATCGCCCCCTGGTAGTGCCCCCAGTAGTCCCCCCCCCCAGAGTAGAGAGACGTAATAAGAATAATAAAAAAATCACTTACCTGAAACCCCCACTCCTGGTCCCGCTGCTAACAGCTCCTCCGGCCGCTTTGCATAGGAGAGACGTCATTACTCATGACGTCTCTCCCATTACCCTCTGCGGGAGCCGGAAGATGGCTCCCGCAGTGGGAGCAGCAGCAGCCGCTGAGAGTCTGACAGACTCTCAGCGGCTGCTGATTACAGCAAACACGCAGCTGCCGGCTCCGGCGGCTGTGTGTTTGTGCTGTGTAGCGCTGACCGAACTCCGGTCAGCGCTACACTTCACTCGATGTATAAGCCGAGAGGGTACTTTTTCAGCACAACAAAATGTGCTGAAAAACTCGGCTTATACTCGAGTATATACGGTAATATCTCCTTGTATGGAACCATTGAATTATTAAGAAATAAAGAAATATAAGAATATATTTAATGAAACTGTCCAGTTCCAAATGTACTCGCCCTGCATTGCCAGTAACAATCCCTTATCCAGGACTTATCATTTTGAAAAGAGTTAAAGAACACAGGTCTAATTGGTTTTATTGGACAGTTGGAGAAGCTCAGCAGAAACTGTCCAATCAATGTTCATCTGTCACCTGGGTGGAAGGGACCTAAGAAATGAAATTAAAATATTTACTAGAAGTTGCTCTACCATCTACTGAGATATTGTTTATAATGCTCTTGTCCTTCTGTTCCTCTCATAGACTTGGTCGAAAACTAGGGGGGGAGAGTGTGACCCGCTCTTGCCCTATACTGGACCATAGATAGTTGTTAATCAGCTTCGGCTTACTGACATTGATCTTACAAGATGCACTGTGACGGGTAATGTCAGGAAGGTTCTCAGGGTGATTTCCACAGTCTGATGTACGTCCTTCAGGGAATAATTATTTATACATTTTATTAAACCCATTTGGGTAGCTGACAATATTTTGTACAAGTCCCATAGCCTGACCGTCATTCAGAGATGTACACAAATGTCACCACAGCTGTGATGTGTCTGCAGCGCCTGTACGATAATATGCAAATGTTGCAGCTGCCGGGATTTGTATAGAGATGACAACTGGGGCCATCAGAGATCCCAGCAAGTGCGTACACACACACAGCCGCCATCACAGGTCATAATCGCCCAATCCAAGTGACTGCCTACAAAGACACAGCTCAACTGCAGATCAGCCGATTATCAGACTTCTTAGTAACCTTATGGTTGCACAGAATGGCCGCCGGAACTGAGACAGAACTGAGACACCGGAGCCATTGTCACTGTGTGCGGGATCGCTGTTGCAGACACGCCGCCACCTCCCAGTTGCCGTCCACAATTGGTCCCTGCCTCTCAATCAATTTGCACATGAATCCTACTACTGGGGGCACAACCAGGGGGAATTACATGTGCAACGCGACTCAGACCACCGATAATCGCTCACCTGCGTATATATCGGCGTTGTCTCCATCTCTGACTCAGACCATAAGTCTGCAGCATTGATGTCAGCAGCATCTTTCTCTAGGTGACTAATTGGCTCAGATGAGAGGGTGCAATACTTTCATATTCATCCTTCATTCCCAACCTCAGTATGTTATATGTACAGAAGAATGGATAGACAGATAGATAGATAGATAAATAGATAGATATGAAGAGAGTGAGAAGAGCCTTTTGTACAGAACAATTAAAACAAAATTACCAAAATGTGCAATAAGTATATGGATTGCCTCGTACGAAAAATGAGTAATTATGTGACTTATCTGTAGCGTTCCCGCTAGGCTGTTTTAGCGGGGCGCGGCGCCCTGCCCTCCTCCTGGAGGGCAAAAAGCACCCTCCCTTCAGGAGGAGGGCAAAAAGCGCCCTGCCCTCACAGCCTGCGGGTGCCGTTCTCACCCGCGGGACGCAGTGTCCCGCGGGTGGAGAAACATGCGGTGTCCCGGTCACCGCCGGAGAATAGACCCCAGGCGCATGCGCCCAGCATCTATTCTCCCTTTCTGCAGCACTTGGGGGATGCCGTAAGCGCCGGGCACGCCCCCAAGTATGACGTCTTATAGACATGCCCCCTTTTCATGACCACACCTCCTTTTCGCGCGCGCGCATAAGGTTGCCCTCTCTAGCTCCGGTGCCCTGCCTGCCGCCGGAGCTAGAGTGAACACTATATCTGTGTATCTTTACAGACACGTCAATTGACTCCATATCCCTCAGGAAGGCTCCCAGCCAGGGTCGGACTGGCCCATAGGGGTACAGGGGAATCCCCCAGTGGGCCCCACTGCACAAGTGCCCACCTCCTCCTCTAGGGATCAGGTTCCAGACTGTGCACTTGAATTATACAAAAGTTACATTATACTGCACAAGACTATGGTGTTTTTTCTACAATGTATTTCTGTTATTAATTTGGTACATTATTTTGCATGCACTAGCAGTATTTACTGTATATATTTTTAAAGAGGTCCAGACCATGCACTCTCTAATGGTTAGGCAAGCCTATGTTGGCTGGCCACACCCCCTATGGAGTTTGGCCACACCCCTAAGTATGGGTCCCTATCACTGCATTCCCCTGGTGGGTCCTTCATGCCCCAGTCCGACACTGCTCCCAGCATATTATATAAATCACCAGGCCTTAAAACAGAATGTATAGCCTAGCAATATACTGTTTTTTCTAAGTTTTATTTACACATAAGGTACAATGTGATGTGGTAGCAGTGCTGGTCAGTGTTATTACTATCCAGTGATGCTGGGCAGTGATGTCATAAAGCCTCACAGCCATATGCAATGCTGGTCAGTGTAATTACAATCCATTGATGCATGGGCAGTGATGTCACAAAGCCTCACAGCCCTATATATAAGGGACTAGCCATGGCCAGCGCCATTTTGTGACAGTTGGTCATAGAAAATTGTACTGAGCTTTAAATTTACTTTAATTTTACCTTAAAATGGACGTTAAAACCTCCAAGAGTCTGCTGCAAGAGCTGAAAACATCGTCGTCAGAAATGCTGCCGCAGCTGCTTCGGACATTGGAGGAAATAGTCCTGAAGGACAATAGTAAAAGTCTCCATAAATATGATGCAATCCTGCATCACATACTGCCGTACCTGAAGTCTCCTGATGGACAAGTGCAGCTTTCTGCCGTTAGGCTGTTTGGGAACTTTGTAAAGCGCTACAGGCAGTTTCCAGGCTGCTACATCAAGACAGTTATAAAAGATCAACTGCTGCCATTACTCGTGTCAATGCACAGCAATAACCAGGAAACATCTGATGCTGCAGCCATCGCCCTGCACTGCTGCCTTGCACTGAGAACGACTCTGGACTGCAGTGACCTAAGATATGAGGAGGTCATCTATCACACCTTGGCAAGAAGACAGCGCATGAAAAAACTCCTATTCAGTGCTGTGAAAAGCCTGAAGGTCATTCAGGACACGGAAGCACTTGTGAGCGTGATCCGGCTGGCAGGAAGCAGAGGGCGCAGAAGACCAGGAACACCTTATATAAAACCCTTATTGCTTTATTAAATAAAGCCTTAAAAAATAAGAACTTGTCTCTGATTTTGTGTGAGAAAGCATAGATATATTTTATTTTATTCCAGATATATATATATATATATATATATATATATATATATATATATATATATATATATATATATATATGTTAGTTGTTACAAAGTTATACTGTGTTATATATCCTAGATCACACGGTCTTTAATCATCCCAGTGTATTTGATGTACCTAAATGTCACAACAATGGGAACTATTTGATGTCAGAGGTTACAAGTAATAAGACCTGTGGGGTAGTTATATGTATACTGGGTGTCCAATTTCTGCTATTAGCAGTATTTACCACAAGTATTAATATGCAGATATATCAGAGTCATTTATAAAACACATTTACATAATTTGAAGTACATTATATCAGGACTTTCACCCCTTTCTCTCTGCGAGTTGCTGTTATCTATCGCCCACCTGGGCCACCTCAACAATTTCTGGAACACTTTTCTGCCTGGCTCCCTCACTTCCTATCCTCAGACATCTCCACCATCATTATGGGTGATTTCAATATCCCCATTGACAGTCCACAATCTCCTCATGCCTCCAAACTACTCTCTTTAACATCCTCTCTTGGCCTCTCCCAATGGACTGACTCCTCTACTCATCAGGAGGGCCACTGTCTTGATCTTGTATTCACCAGACTATGGCCCTCATTCAGAGCCGTACGCTCTGAGCAGAGCGCACGCTCTGAATGAGGGCCGGGCTCCATTTTCATGGAGCGTCCTCCTGGACGCTCGTATAGCTGTGGGTCACCACCCACAGGCTATACGAGCGTGCATTGTGATGGCCGCGATGGTCGAGACCATCGCGACCATCGAAATTGCGAGCCGGAGCCTGCGGTTGAGGTTTTCAACCGCAAGCTCCGGAGTGATTTTGGCTCTATCAGAGCCAAAATCACTCCCACTGACATCACTAGTGATGTTAGTGGGCCGGCTTCTGACGGGAGGCGTTCCCGTGGGAACGCCCCCGTCAGGGAGGCACGCCCCCGGCACGCCCACCAAAGGGGGCGTGCTGTCAATCAACATTGACAGCACGCCCCCTTTGATCGGACACAACGAGCGAAGGACTTTCCTTCGCTCGTCGCGTCTGGCGCATGCGCACGACGGAGCTCCCTCCGTCGTGCGCATGCTCAGTCCATAACATCGACCCACTTGCGAGCGGACAGCCGCTCGCGAGTGGGTCTGAATCAGGCCCTATGCTCAGTTTCTGATTTCACTAATGCTCCTTTCCCTCTCTCAGATCACAACCTTATCACCTGCACACTCTCCTCCATTACATCAACATCATTGAAATCAACCAAACCTAAACCTAAAACCCGTAGAAATATTAATGCCATTAACCTTCAACAACTATCTACCTCTCTACAACAACAACTTTCACCAATTTCTACATTCACTTCTACTGAGACTGCTGCATCACACCTAAACCAGATTCTAGAAAAAACCCTCGATGAAGTAGCTCCAGCTACCCATCACACACCACGTAGAGTTAGACATCAACCTTGGCATTCTAGCTTAACAAGGCATCTACAAAAACTCTCCCATTAAAGTTGAACGTCAGTGGCGAAAGTCTCATACTCCAAGTGACTTCCTCACATATAAGACTATCTACAACTCTTATTGTACTGCTCTGGACACTGCCAAACAAACATATTTCCAATCTCTAATCGCTGCTCAAGCTTCTAACCCCAAACGACTTTTTAATACATTTAAACTGCTTCTTACCCATCCATCACCCAAACCACCTGCTACTATCTGTGCACAAGATCTTGCTTCCTATTTTAGGGACAAGATTGATAAGATCCGAAATGAAATGGTAGACCCTTCCTCAGCTAGTGACCTGCTCAATTCTATACCTGAACCCTCTAGCACATTCTCTTCATTTGATCTCACAAACGAAGATGAAGTATCTACACTCTTCTCATCTTCCTACTCTATTACCTCTCCTCTAGATCCTATACCCTCACAAATCAGTAAAGCTCTGTCTCCTGTGCTTATCCCAACCCTAACTAAAATCTGTAATCTCTCTCTCTCTACTGGCAACTTTCCATCACTGTTCAAGCACGCAGTGATTACTCCCATTCTGAAAAAACAAAATTCTGACCCTAATACTCTCTCAAATTACCGTCCTATCTCCCAGCTCCAATGCCCCTCCAAGCTACTTGAGAGACTTGTCTACACCCGCCTCACACACTTTCTTAACTCGCACAACTTATTGGACCCACTTCAGTCCGGCTTTCGTTCCCAACACTCCACAGAGACAGCACTGACTAAGGTAGTAAATTATCTTGTCACTGCCAAGGCTAAAGGCCATTACTCACTCCTAATTCTTCTAGATCTCTCTGCTGCTTTTGACACTGTTGACCACTCTCTTCTCATACAAACACTGCAATCCCTAGGTCTTAAGGACACAGCTCTTTCTTGGTTTTCTTCCTACCTATCTGATCACTCTTTTACTGTTCGTTTTTCTGATTCTGCCTCTTCTTCACTACCTCTATCAGTTGGAGTACCGCAAGGCTCTGTCTTAGGTCCTTTGCTATTCTCAATCTATACCACCTCTCTTGGCAAACTAATCCGCTCTTTTGGATTTCAGTACCATCTGTATGCGGATGATACTCAAATCTACCTATCCTCTCCAGATTTATCTCCATCTGTATTGGTCCGTGTCACTGAATGTCTTTCTGCCATTTCATCTTGGATGTCATCTCGCCACCTGAAACTTAATATTTCTAAAACAGAATTAATTATATTTCCACCGGGCAATAACCGTTACCAACCTGATCTCTCTATCACTGTTGATACCTCGACCATCCACCCCACCCCACAAGCTCTCTGCCTTGGTGTCATCCTTGACTCTGAACTGTCCTTTGTTCCCCATATTCAATCTGTCTCAAAATCATGTTACATACATTTAAAAAACATATCCAAAATTCGACCATATCTCACACAAGACACTGCAAAAACTCTAATCCATGCACTTATTATTTCCTGCATTGACTATTGCAATAGCCTCCTTACTGGTCTTCCCAAAAACAGGCTATCACCATTACAATCCATTATGAATGCAGCTGCAAGGCTTATCTTCCTTGCAAAACGTTCTTCTTCTGCTGCCCCACTCTGTCAGTCCCTCCATTGGTTGCCAGTTTTCTACCGTATTCAATACAAAATACTTTCACTTACACATAAGGCTATTAACCAAACCACACCAACATACATCCCTTCACTCATCTCAAAATATCTCCCAACCCGACCTCTCCGCTCAGCACAAGATTTGCGTCTCTCATCCCCATGCATTACTTGCTCCCATTCACGGTTACAGGACTTTCTTCGTGCTACACCCACTCTATGGCATAACCTACCTCGCACAATAAGACTTTCCTCTAGTCTCCAATCCTTCAAGCATTCCCTGAAAACTCACCTCTTCAGGCAAGCTTATCAGATTCCAGAACCTCCCACATAACCTTCATAGCTTCCATATCTAATTACATCCCCTTTTACAGTCCACACACAATCTCACACATCATCTTTCTCTCACATCCTCATGACATTTGGTCGATATTCCTGTGTGACTGGATCATGCAGCCAACCAAAAAACTGTGCATTCTGGCTTTACCAAAATGCAATATATAGCACTTATCCTTGTGTATCAATGCCTATTTCCCTATAGATTGTAAGCTTGCGAGCAGGGCCTTCCTACCTATATATCTGTTTGTTATTACCCAGTTTTGTTCTGTTAATGTTCCAATTGTAAAGTGCAACGGAATATGCTGCGCTATATAAGAAACTGTTAATAAATAAAATAAATAAAAAAAACACCCACTGTTATTTATATTATTATTATTATTATTATTATTATCATCAATTTTTAGGTAAATATATATCTTGGAACACTTATGCTGGGCATACACAGCCAGATAAAATGTCTGTCAGACCGACAGACATTTTATCTGGCAGCCTGCCAGCCGCAGATGTCACCGGCATACACTGTGAGATTTCTCTCACAGTGTAGTAGCCCGACATCCGTGCTCCGCCCCCGGGGGAGGAGACATTTCCCTGTTTCTTCCATGGAAGGAACACAGGAAATGTCTGTCTGTCGGCCGCGCTGGGCATACACAGCCCGATGCGGCCACCAGTTTACCGGGCAAATATCGCATTGGACGGGCATGCTGGACAATCTTGTATGCCCGACCGAGCAATATTTAACCCTCGGTCGCCCGCACACACGCTACAATTATCGGGGCGATCCGCCGATATCAGACGGATCGCCCTGATAATTGTAGCGTGTATGGCCAGCATAAGGGTATAAAGTTATCAGGATGTGCTTGTTATTTAGGGGTATCACCACAGTATATATTATACAAGCAATTCTGTGTTCTCATTCCTGTATTCAAACACTGTGGGGCCTATGCATCAACACTAAAATAAAGTTTTTAAGGACATTTTCCTTAATTACTGTTATTTTGTTTTTCATGAAGAGACTTAACACAGGAGATATTGCTGATATCTCCTGGTTAAGTCCCCCTGCATTAATGTTCACACTCCTCCTACATTAGTATGGGGATATGGAATTTATGGTATTCATCAAATTCCGAAATTATGTATTTTCGGAATTTGATGGAGTTACTATCCGCCACTGTGAGGTGGCAAATAGCAGGTAACACTTACCTGTGTCAGTGTGCGCAGGTACCCCAGCGTCTTCCTCCGGTGCTTTGGACCCTCCTTTGGCTCCGGTGTCTGCTCGGACACTGTTCTCCCAGCAGAACACAAAGTTTAGAAGAAAAAACTTTTTTACAGTTTTTTTCTAAACTGCACTGTGGTCTGCTGGGAGAACACGTGTCACAGAAGACACCGGAGCTGGAGGCGCTGCAGCGGGCAGGTAAGTGCGGGACAGGGGGGAGGTATATGCGGAGGGGGGGTTGGGGACACACACACAGAATTACCGCAGCTGTAGGCAGTACTGTGCATGCGCTGGTTTTCCGAATGTAACAGAGTATGCGCAACACTGATTACAGCTGCGGTAAGTTAGTGTAGATAGGAAAGACTATCTATTTCCTGAATAGCTGTCATCGCAAAAATGACAGCTTTTCGGAATAGATACTGATGGAGAGGAGGAATGATGAATTCCTCCGGTAATTGGGTAGAACTCCATGCGAGTTCTAAACCTAATTACCTCCATCAATATTTAAGTTATGATGAATAGGCCCCTGTAACAGCTAAATTGTGCTGCAATTCACATCAGAAAAAGGATTTATTGGATTGGAGGAGATGTGGCCTTGAAAAGTGAGAAAGTGGATAGCGATAAAGTACCAACCAATCAGCTCCTGTCAAATATATAGGCTGTGTTTGAAAAATGACACTTATGAGCTAATTGGTTGGAACTGATTCCTTTTCTTATTTCTATAATATGCTTTATTTTCATGGCCTGTTCAATCTGTGTATAATCCAGACTCAAGTACAGGTGACCTCTCATAAAGCAAATACACGTGTGTCTGTATATAGGAACCCATTTCTGAATGATAACATTTGCAATGTGATCTAGGTATGACATTGCCGGCCATGATCACATTGCAAACTGCGACCATAGTGCTGGGATGTATCATCTGGCACACACAGGATAAGGGGCTCCGAAAGTAGCCCGTCCAGTGAGATGCTGGGGCTTCTGTCCTGCTGACTGCACATGTGGCCGCCATTGCCGGGGAGGGTAGCGGGGGAACCCTCTGCCGGCTAAGTATGTGAAGTGTAGCCCATAGGCTACAGCGGCTAATGTCAATACGATGCATTCCGGAAGTTGGTAGATTTGGCAGCATCACATCCCCCATAGAAACAGCTCCCAGAGGGAATGGAGGGATAGCGGCAGGTATCTGAGATATCTGCTGCGGTCCCTCCTTCGTAAATTTAGGGGATACTTAATATTTGCGGTTAACCGTTGAAAACTGGTGTTTTCGGTATTTAAGCTGCAAATATGCAATGATAAATGGGCCCCATAATACCTTTTCTATATGTCTCTTCTCTAATTGGTATACAATGCCACCAGCATGGGAGCCACCTTTTTAAAACATTTTGTGGTGCTCCCATTACTTCCACTATATAACTCAAAATAGTGACTCAAAAAATGAATGCATAGATATCTAAATGAGCAATCAGTATAATACCCAGTGACTAATATAAATACCTTAGTTGTAGTATGTGATCACCTTGTGGGATGTCACCGCAAAGGAATTCATCACATGTGTAAACAAACTAAAACCAAACCCCACCATCAAATGTCACACAAATATACACTTACTGCATCCACTAGTATCAGGTCACCTTTCATAATCCGGCCACATGGGTGACTGAGTGCCTATCTGTACTTGTGGTGCCTGTTCAGGTTTGTGTTCCAAGCTGGAATGCACAAACCGTATATACCGCGTATTTATAATGGGTGCAAGGTGTGCAGTGCACACGGGCACCTGGGTCCATGGGGGCCTACACACCGCACACCAGTGGCCCAGTGCTGGCTGCAGTTCTGCAGAAATCACCGGAAAATTGGCCACATCAGTAATTTCCCCAGTGATTTGCGCATGCGCAGTAGAGATGTACCGGGAACACAGTGCAGATGCCATGTTCCTGGAGACCTCCGCATGCGCAGTAGACTGGCACAATGCCAGAGTCTACTGCGCCACCAGAGAGGAGGGGGCCCGATCGGAGCCTGCACACTGGCCCTCTCCTCTCTTAAAGCACCTCTGATCCAATCTAATATCCCATAACAGCTATTAATGCAAATTACATACATGTTGTAGCATGCCTACCTCACTCCAGCTGAGTGTGGCTAAGTGTATCTGATCAGACACCCGATCATTAGTGATTACTAAACAATTTTGTCTCCAACCTTCAAGAAATCTGGATGAATGGGGATGAAAATCGGAATCGGTATGAAATCCCGGCTGTCATGATGCCGCTGTTGAGAATACCGACAGTGGCATCCCGACAGCCAGAATCCCGACAGCCATAGAAAGTAATGGTAAGTCTCCCCCTAACCCCTACTGTAAACCATACCCTAACCCTCCCTCTCCAGTGCCTAAGCTTAAACTAGACCCCTAGTGCCTAAACCTAACCTCTCCCTCCCCGCACCCTAACCCTCCCTCCCTCCCTCCCCATACCTAACCCTAACCCTCCCCCTAGTGCCTAATCCTAACCCTGCTAGCTAACACTAAACTCCCCCTAACACCCCGATACCTACCTTCGGGATGCAGGAGGTCGGGATACTGGTGCCGGGATCCCGACCTGTTGGGATTTCAACGCCGGTATTCAGACTGTGGGCATCACACACACCGGGATGCCGATTCGTACTGCAAAGAATGATACACCGCAAGTCCGCATTGCATTCCAGACTGCACTCTCTGAGGACTGTAACTAGAGGCCCTCCATTCCTGCTTGTTGTTAGTCAGAGCCACAGAACACATTGGACACTGCATGTCTGTGGCTAGCACACTAAGGGCTCTATTTACTACAATCCGCATATTGAATGCAGATTGTAGTGTGATATTATCGACTGAATTCGCATTGCGAATTCAGGCAATATCACAGGGATTTACTACAAATCCCTTGCAGGGACAGAGCTTGCGTAAAAGCTCTATCCCTGCGAATCCCATACGCACACTAGTCACGGTATTTTTGCAAAAAATACAGTGACAAAATGCCTGCGCATGCGCCGACCGGCCGCTGCTGCTACCCCCCCCAGTGCTAAGCTCCGCCCCCCCAGTGCTAAGCCCCACCCCCGCGATCGCAGACCCCCCGCAACCTCCCCTCTCCTTTAATTACACTTACCTGCATGATCCGTGCCTCCGGTGATGTCCTCCATGCCTCCGATCAGGTGATCTCTCATACTGCACTGGGACCCGATCACCTGATGACCGGGCCGCAGTGCACTATGGGAGACCAGCTGACCGGAGGGGAGACACCTGATCACCAGTCCCTGGAGTCAGGTAAGTAAAAACAATTTTTTCTTCTTTTTTTTTTACAGTAATCAGCTTGCGGTCTGTTTAGACCACACAGCTGATTACTGGGACCGACTCCCGGCTCTGCTCTCCCCGTTAGAGCAGAGTAGGAGCCCGGTAACCGGGGGAGCCCCTGGATAACGCCACCTCCAGGTGGCGTTATTATCACAGGGCTTTCCCCGATAATTTTTTACAATTTATTTTTAGTAACTTTGGCCAGATCACATTTCCCATTACAATGACGGGAAATGCGATCTGATTACTAAAAGTAAGTGATACTTAGGGGTTGGAGTTAAATTTTACGAATTCTACTCCAATTTCCCTGTAATAACTATCGGTCATACTAAAATAATGTGAAAAGGGTGTGAAAACACCCTTTTTCACTTTATTTTAGTAAAAATAATGTTAATAAATAGAGCCCTAAGGGAGGAGGGGGAGCTCGGCTGCATATCAGGCAACCACAGGGCCACAACTGGAAATTTTGAGAAAGGATTAAGGTACAATATAAGTGGGGGGATAGTAGTAAAAGGAAGCAATAAGCAGGGGCGGATTGGGATGGAAAACCAGCCTGGGAAGTTTCTGGAAGCAGCCCTAATGGGGGCGTAGGTCTGTGTAGCGGGCGGGATACAGTGCAGTTGCAGTCCTTACAAACCCCTTGTACAGCCGTGTGCCCAAATGTGTAAGTACTGAGACGCCCATGTACAGCATCTACAGAGTCTGCAATTATGCTTAGAGTATCTTTAACGCCACCATCAGTCGCACTATCAAAACTTGGACCAGCCCTGTACGCTACCACGGTCAGCAGCACGCCCGAGACAAAAATAGAACACATGTGTTTTCTTCTGGGCTCCAGGATAGCTGCACCAAACAAAAAAACAATAAAGCACACTTGGCTGAATTTAGAATGTACATCTATTTTTTTCAGCACACCTACAGTACAGTGGGGGTCATTCAGACCCGCTCATGAGCGGCAGTACGCTCGCAAGCGGGTCGATGTTCCCCACTGCGCATGCGCACGACGGAGGGAGCTCCGTCGTGCGCATGCGCGAGACCCGGGGAGCGACGGGCTTTCCATCGCTCCGGGTCTCGCACCAAAGGGGGCGTGCTGTCGATGTTGCAGGGTCTCCGTCGCAATTCCGATGGTCGCGATGGTCAAGACCATCGCGACCATCTTTTTGCCCGCTCGCATATGCTGTGGGTGGTCACCCACAGCTATGCGAGCGGCCAGGAGGCCGATCCATTTTCATGGAGGAGGGCCCTGATTCAGAGCGAGTGCTCTGGTCAGAGCGTCCGGCTCTGAATCAGGCCCAGTATCTTAAGGGGAAAAACATTAACACTCACCTCATTTAACAGTGCTCTGGTGGTCTGTGCAATGCAGCAAATTCCCCAAGACACTGAAATACTCCTTATTAAAACCATTATTAATTCTCTGTCGCAGTCAGAACAGTTTAGCAGAGAATTGGCCCCTCACCTCCTTGCTGAAGGCATATTGTGAGGAGTGACTCTCAGGTATCAGGGAACATGGCAGGAGATTCGGTGGCTGGGCATGTGCAGCAGCTCCCCATCAACCATTTAATTAACCCCATACAATGATCCTCTGCGTACGCGCAGACCCTCCGAACGCTGCCCAATCTGAGCTCCGATTGTGAAAGGCGACATAGTTATGATGCGCCACTGAGGGGAGCACAGGATACTGCCCCTGTATATCTAACAATGCAGAACTCAAGGCACAGCAAATAGTTACAGCACAACAACATTACAACATAATGGGCGCAAATTCAATTATTTTCGCCCACGGCTGATAGCGGCAAACGCCCGACAGAGCAATGCAACTATTGCTCTGTTTGGGGCGCGTACAGCCGCAGGAGAACATATTTCTTCACACAGTCTCCCGGGTAGGTGAGCAGGAAATGCGATAAGTTATCAGTTTGGCCTATCCATTTAACGACATATAAGTCTGAACGTCTTCCAGGCAGGAACCCAACCTCCCTATCTGTTATCATGTGGAACCTGACGATCATTGTCAGGTTAACCAGCATGTTCGATAGATACTTGGGGTCGGCAAGGACCCAGCGTGCACGCACATTGCTGGTCCTTGCCGGCTATCCACTTGCAGAGTTTCTGCATGATCCGACCAAAACTTCCTGGTTTTGGTCGCATCGTGCAGAAAGTCGGCAAATGGATAGGCCCCTTAAGGGTGCGATAAAATTCCCCTGATAGGAAACTATAGGAGAAAGCACAGACATACAGCATGGGGGTCCCCTTAGTGATATACACTTACTACAGCCTGTATACACCAACACACAGCTCTATATAATACCGCAATCGCTATATACCGACACACAGCTCTATATAATACCGCAACCGCTATATACCGACACACAGCTCTATATAATACCGCAGCCCCTATATACCGACACACAGCTCTATATAATACCGCAGCCCCTATATACCGACACACAGCTCTATATACCACAGCCCCTATATACTGACACACAGCTCTATATACCACAGCCCCTATATACTGACACACAGCTAGCGTTCCCGCTAGGCTGTTTTAGCGGGGCACGGCGCGGCGCCCTGCCCTCCTTCTGGAGGGCAAAAAGCACCCTGCCCTCCAGAAGGAGGGCAAAAAGCGCCCTGCCCTCACAGCCTGCGGGTGCCGTCTTCACCCGCGGGACACTGCGTCCCGCAGGTGGAGAAATGTCCGGAGACCCGGTCAACGCCGAAGAATAGACACCGGGCGCATGCGCCCGGCATCTATTCTCACTGTCTGAAGCGCTTGGGGGCTGCCCGGCATGTCTGTAAGTGCCGGGCACGCCCCCAAGTATGACGAAAAGGGGATGAGTCTTATAGACATGCCCCCTTTTCATGGCCACTCCCCTTTTTCGGACACATGCGCGCACAAAGTTGCCCTCTCTAGCTCCGGCGCCCTGCCTGCCGCCGGAGCTAGAGTGAACACTACACAGCTCTATATACCACAGACCCTATATATTGACACATAGCTCTATATAACACTGAAGGCCCTATATACTGACACACAGCTATAGCTGATTGATGTGCCTACACTGAACGACTGATCGCTCAGTGTAGGCACATCACAGACTGTGAAACGACTGCACAATTACAATGTCGTAATCGTGCAGTCGTATCACAGTCACCTAGTGGATGTGCGGCTTTGATCAGACACTGAACCTGCGCTTGTTTACATGTAGCCCAGCCCCGGGACACTGGTGGCCGGCCCTGGGGGAGGGGGGCAGGGGCACATTTCAATTGACCCAGCGGGAACTGTCCCGATCTCCCGGTGGCCCAATCTGCCCCTGGCGATAAGTACCACGCCGGCTGGCCGGCTTGTAAATTCTACAATTGAGAGCCAACTGGTTGAAAAATAAGTTGCAATGACCTAGATGGCAGAACCACCTCCTCATCCAGTGCCCCTGGCGGGTGCCATCCTGGAACCCTAGTTACAGGCTGCATCTTTTTATAATAACTGATAGTGCAGCATTATTAATACAATGAAATGAGAACAATTTTGCTTTAACTCAACCAATTAGATGTAGTCTTTTTTTTCTTGCACAGGTGTTAGAAAATTATAGCAAGGATCTGATTGGTTGACATGGTTTGCACCACATTTGTGCACATAGCACCATATTATTAAATAAGACCTGTAGAGTTAATCTGGTTTAAATAGCTTTTTACTCATGAAAAATGAGAATGAATCTCCAGGTGACGCTGGGCATGATACAGAGTCATACGCTTATGCCACCACTGCTGCTGTGTACGTGTGTGCATGGGATATTCAATATACTGTATGCTAATGTCACAGATGCTGGTATGTACTGAGATGTCTACAGACGCCACCACATATCCCAGCAACTCTGTAGTAATATGCAGCTGCATAAGCAGATCCTCCAATAATCGGCCTCACGAGTAACTCTGTGGTAGTGTAGAATGGCTGCTTGTACTGAGATGCCAGAGCTATGTATTGTGAATGCGGAATTGCAGACACAGGCAGCAACACACCCCAAAAAACGGTCACGACACGCCAGCGTTATTGGCAGCAGACCCAGTTACCTTCCAGAAACAGCCTTTATCTGTCATCCACTCTGCAAATTACAAGTCGCTGCTTGCAACCATAGTAATGGACATACACATACACAGCCCAAATCACACGCATGTGCAGATTGCCGATAATCGCTCCACTGGGAAAACATCGGCATAGCGTACAAGTCTGAATCAGGCCCATTGGCAAGTTTGCTACTGTCCAGTAATTATTCTTTATGTAATATAATGCAATAATACAATTGGCAACTGTGATATCATCAGTGAGGATTGTTGTAGTAAAGCGTGAGCTCTTTGGTCAGAGGATGACCCTGGCAACAGCAAACATGTATATTCCTAAAGCAGTGTACATGCTGCAAATCTCCATGCGGTCTTCATACAGGAATGGGCAACAAGGCATGATGTGGGCCCAGTGCAGGAATACTGGCTAAAGCCATTTACAGTAGGGACATATTTATTATTATCATGTTTTAGAACTGATAATTATAATTTCTCATTGCCGCTTATCGCGCCAATAAGAGATTACAGATGTGTCCACATACACAAATATACATCTTATTCCCAATGATAATGATGTATGCTTACCCAGTACATATCTGGTGACTTACTGATAATGAGAAGGTCCTGTATGCTTACCCAGTACATACCTAGTGACTTACTGATAATGAGAAGGTACAGTATGCTTACCCAGTACATATCTGGTGACTTGCTGATAATGAGAAAGTACTGTATGCTTACCCAGTACATACCTGGTGACTTACTGACAATGAGAAGGTACAGTATGCTTACCCAGTACATACCTAATGACTTACTGATAATGAGAAGGTACAGTATGCTTACCCAGTGCATACCTAGTGACTTGCTGATAATGAGAAGGTACAGTATGCTTACCCAGTACATACCTGGTGACTTACTGATAATGAGAAGGTCCTGTATGCTTACCCAGTACATACCTGGTGACTTACTGATAATGAGAAGGTCCTGTATGCTTACCCAGTACATACCTAGTGACTTACTGATAATGAGAAAGTACAGTATGCTTACCCAGTACATACCTGGTGACTTACTGATAATGAGAAGGTCCTGTATGCTTACCTAGTACATACCTAGTGACTTACTGATAATGAGAAAGTACTGTATGCTTACCCAGTACATACCTGGTGACTTACTGATAATGAGAAGGTCCTGTATGCTTACCCAGTACATATGTGGTGACTTACTGATAATGAGAAGGTACAGTATGCTTACCCAGTATATATGTGGTGACTTACTGATAATGAGAAGGTACAGTATGCTTACCCAGTACATATGTGGTGACTTACTGATAATGAGAAGGTACAGTATGCTTACTCAGTACATATGTGGTGACTTACTGATAATGAGAAGGTACTGTATGCTTACCCAGTACATACCTGGTGACTTACTGATAATGAGAAGGTACAGTATGCTTACCCAGTACATACCTGGTGACTTACTGATAATGAGAAGGTACAGTATGCTTACCCAGTACATATGTGGTGACTTACTGATAATGAGAAGGTACTGTATGCTTACCCAGTACATATGTGGTGACTTGCTGATAATGAGAAGGTACAGTATGCTTACCCAGTACATACCTGGTGACTTACTGATAATGAGAAGGTACAGTATGCTTACCCAGTACATATGTGGTGACTTACTGATAATGAGAAGGTACAGTATGCTTACCCAGTACATATGTGGTGACTTACTGATAATGAGAAGGTACAGTATGCTTACCCAGTACATACCTTGTGACTTACTGATAATGAGAAGGTACAGTATGCTTACCCAGTACATATGTGGTGACTTACTGATAATGAGAAGGTACTGTATGCTTACCCAGTACATATGTGGTGACTTACTGATAATGAGAAGGTACAGTATGCTTACCCAGTACATATGTGGTGACTTACTGATAATGAGAAGGTACAGTATGCTTATCCAGTACATATGTGGTGACTTACTGATAATGAGAAGGTCCTGTATGCTTACCCAGTACATACCTAGTGACTTACTGATAATGAGAAGGTACAGTATGCTTACCCAGTACATATCTGGTGACTTGCTGATAATGAGAAAGTACTGTATGCTTACCCAGTACATACCTGGTGACTTACTGACAATGAGAAGGTACAGTATGCTTACCCAGTACATACCTAATGACTTACTGATAATGAGAAGGTACAGTATGCTTACCCAGTACATACCTAGTGACTTACTGATACTGAGAAGGTACAGTATGCTTACCCAGTACATACCTAGCGACTTACTGATAATGAGAAGGTACAGTATGCTTATCCAGTACATACCTGGTGACTTGCTGATAATAAGAAGGTACTGTATGCTTACCCAGTACATATGTGGTGACTTGCTGATAATGAGAAGGTATTGTGGACCTCACTCAGAGGCGGTCGTAAGATGCAAGCGGTCGCTCTGAATGAGGGCGGCCGCTTGCATCTTGTAGTACCGCCTCTTGGTCGATCGCTAAGCTGTGGGTTACCACCCACAGCTCTAGGGACCGACAAGGGTGATGGTCGCGATTGTCAAGACCATCGCGACCATCGGGGCTTACGACGAGACCCTAAAGTTGGGTCTCAGCACTCGTAAGCCCCAGGGAGCTTCCTCCCCACTGACATCTTTGATGATGTCAGTGGGGCCGCCCCTAAACGGCAAGTGTTCCGGCGGGAACGCCTTCATTTGGGCAGGCACGCCCCCTGCCCGCCTCCCAAACGGTCTGAAGTGTCACTCACAATCGACAGCTCTCCCCGTCTGCTGCGAGACCCCTAGCGACGGAGCATCCGTCACTAGCCGGGTCTCACGCATACACACGACGGAGCCGGCTCCATCGTGCGCATGCCCAGTGGGGCAACATCGAGTCGGTTGTGAGCACTCAGCGCTTGCGACCGACTCTGAATGACCCCCTGTATGCTTACCCAGTACATATGTGGTGACTTGCTGATAATGAGAAAGTACTGTATGCTTACCCAGTACATATGTGGTGACTTGCTGATAAGGAGAAGGTACTGTATGCTTACCCAGTACATATCTGGTGACTTGCTTACCTGTAGCCAGTGGTGGGCTGGGCCGGGGGGGCAAGGTGCCATGTGCCCCCCAGGCCGCAGCGCCATGCGGGCCGCGGGCAGTATGTGTCTCTGTGACACAGCTGCACCGCGAGTGTAGTGCTGGACCGGATGGAGTTCGGTCAGTGACTAACACACAGCCGCCGGCACCGGCAGTTGTGTGTTTGTTTTGATCAGCAGCCAATGAGAGTCTGTCAGACTCTCACTGACTGCTGCTGCGCCCACTGCTGGAGCCGCTACATCTTCCGGCTCCTGCAGTTGGTAATGGGAGAGACGTCATGTTGTCTCTGCCATAATGCAGAGCGGCCCGGCCCGAGAGGACGAACGGAGGAGTGGATGGCGGCGGCGGGAGCAGGGATTCGGGTAAGTGTTTTTTTTTCCTATTGCGTGTGTCTACTGGGGGGGCGGGCACTTCTGGGGGCACTACAAGGGGAAAAGCACTACTGGGGGCACTACAAGGGGGAGAGCCCTACTGGGGGAACTACAAGGGGGAGAGCACTACTGGGGGCATTACAAGGGGAATTACTACTGGGGGAACAAAAAGGGGGAGACCACTACTGGGGGCACTACAAGGGGGGATTACTAGTGGGGGCACTACAAGAAGGGGGACTACTAGTGGGGGGACTACTACTGGGGGCACTACAAGGGACTACTACTGGGGGCACTACAAGGGTGGACTACCACTGGGGGCACTACAAGGGGGGGACCACTACTGGGAGCACTACAAGGGGGGACTACTACTGGGGGCACTACAAGGGTGAGAGCACTACTGGGGGCACTACAAGGGGGAGACCACTACTGGGGGCACTGCATAGGGGGTACCACTACTGGGGGCACTATATAAGGGGCTTACTACTGGGGGCACAAGGGGCACTGCACAGGGGGGACCACTACTGGGGGCACTGTATAAGGGGCACTGCATAGGGGGATCACTAGTGGAGGCCTGCATAAGGGGGTCCTCTCCTGGGGCACAGGGAGCACTGCATATGGGCACCACTACAGGGGGCTGCCCCTAATCTTTATTTTTACTTTACATTAATTCCTTATGGACCCGCCTCCTCCCTGGAACACTTGAGGGGGGGGGCGCCGTAGCACGCACGTGCTCCGGGCACCCTGGCTACACGCTACTCCTCTGCCAGGGCCACCTGCATGCATTTGCCCCCCAGGCTAAAAGTTGCCAGACAGCCCCTGCCTGTAGCAGTGTTAAAAAGTTGCAAATCTGTGAAAAAAGGCCAGATACAGGGGATCACTATGGCAGAGCTGCGTCATGCTTCCCACCAGGAATAAGGCAAATTTACACTGCCACAATTACGACAAAAGTGTAAATTCGAAGTCCCCAGTACACTACAGGTCTACTGGTATGTGAGCTTAGGGGCACAAAAGATGCAGCAATTAGCCATGCTGCTGTGTCTCAGGGAGGTATTCATGAGAGAGAAAATTCTAAGAGATAAAGTACCAACCAATCAGCTCCTGACTATCACTTTGAAGGTTGTGTTTGAAAAATGACATTTAAGAGTAGATTGGTTGGTGCTTTATCACTCTCCAGTTTAGCTCTCTCCAAGGTTCCATGAATACCTCCCGGAAGTCTCACCATGTGTATTGCGGCATATGGTGCATATTTGTTATGTACATGAAGCACATTTGTATGTATTCCCCAAATGTGTTAAAAAACATACACAGGGACAGGGGGTGATAGGAGACTGTTCCTGTGTTAAAAATACAGTACCCCAATGCGATCACTTTGCCTCCTGGTTCGGGGCTGGACGTCCTACTGATCATGTATGTGCGAGCAGCCATTAGCAGGGGGTGATCATTTGGATCTCTCTCCTGGTAAATGTTGTGTAGTGTAGCATGTAGGCTACAATAGCTGAGACCATAGTAACCTACAGTTTTGGGGCTACTTTTGTGGTAAAAGATGGAGGACTGCAGAAGATATCTCCAATATTTGCTGCGGTCTTCCCTAGATACATCCCTTAATATTTTCAGGTACCCCTTAAAAAATGGGAGTTTTAGGAGGATTTCCTGAGAATATTTTTGGTAAATAAACCTCTTAGTGCTGAAAGTTTTGGGAACAATGCTGATGTATTTAGTACAAAAAGAGTTTTCATCATAATTGTTGTTAGAATATTCAAAGACAATGTTACATTTGTCCTGTTACAGAAATAATAAAGCCGCTGCTTTACTGAGAGGTGGGTGAGCGAAAGTCTGTATGTTTGGTCTGATAGGGGCAGCTTGGGGTGTTGGAGGGAATTAGATAGTGTTTATATGTACAAATTGTGCCAGGGCAAATGTTGGGGGGCTCTTATATTATGGTTACTTTGCAGTATGAAGAACAGTCACCCCTGAAACTGGTGACACAGAGCAATCAGCTTGTTTTTAACCAAATTGGTTCCATGAGGCCAAAATGAGAATTTCATTTGTATGATGGAAAATATGATTACAATCAACAAAGCTATATTTCAACCATAATGCAGAATAAAGTGAACATTGTTTTTCTAACCAGCTTGCTATTAATTGGATGATATCATTTTAAAGGAAAAATTATGAATTTACCTTTTAAAATGATAAAGAGACTATTCACCTTCAGGTATCTTTAACATGTTGTTCCCAGTGTGTTTTACTAGAGATGTGTGCCGACCCCCGTGTTTTGGTTTTGGATATGTGTCTCCTCTGGTTTTGGATCTGTATTGGTTTTGACAAAACCTCCATTTCGTGTTTTGCTTTTTTGGTTTTGGATCTGGATTTTTTCTTAAAAAATCATAAAAACAGCTAAAATCACATAAAATGGGCCTGTTTTTGTTCCTATATAATTATTAACCTCAATAACATTTATTTCCACTTGTTTCCAGACAATTGTGACCACCTCACAGCTCACAATATTGATTTTTTTTCATCTAGTTAAGGGCCATAAGGTTGCATCCAGCTAGCTGGCTCAAAACTGAGTGACAAATAGAGTTGAGGACTGTGCAAACATGATGGTTTGGGTACCCCTTGAGGATTGAAGAATTGATAATTGATATAGTCACTAACTGAAGGAGGAATTGATAGTGGATAATTGGTGCAGCCACTAGCTGAAGTAAGAATTGATAGTTGGCGCAGCCACTGGCTGAAGTAAGAATAGTTGATACTTGATAATTGGTGCAGCCACTGGCTGAAGAATCGATAGTCGGTGCAGCCACTGGCTAAAGTAAGAGGAGTTGATACTTGATAATTGGTGCAGACACTGGCTGAAGAATCAATAGTTGGTGCAGCCACTGGCTGAAGTAAGAAGAGTTGATACTTGATAGTTGGCGCAGCCACTGTCTGAAGTAACAAGAGTTGATACTTGTTAATTGGTGCAGCCACTTGCTGAAGAATTGATAGTTGGTGCAGCCACTGGTTAAAGTAAGAAGAGTTGAAACTTGATAATTGGTGCAGCTACCGGCTAAAGAATTGATAGCTGGTGCAGCCACTGGCTGAAGTAAGAAGAGTTGATACTTGATAATTGGTGCAGCCACCGGCTGAAGTAAGAATAGTTGATATTTGATAATTGGTGCAGCCACAGGCAGCACCCCAATCAATCAATCAATCAATCAATCAATCAATCAATCAATCAATCAATCAAACACATTGATTAATTTTGGGGGGGGCACTTGGGAGGGAGAGCCCCAGAATGAGGCAGCAGCTTGATAAATGACACAGGCAGCACACCTATGTTGCTGATAAGTGTGGCTAATGTGCACACACACACACACACACAAAAATAAAATACTTTATTTTTTTTACACTGGGGGTGAAGAGCACCCCTGATGGATAAAGCACCCCCTGGTGTAACCCCCAAATTGCTCTACAAAAAAAATAAAAAATTCTTCTTTTCTGTGTTTGTGAATTGTGTGTGCTGTAGCCGCACGTGCATCAACAAAGGAGCAGTGCCAAGCATGCGCCTGTGTCATAAATCAAGAGCCGGCTGGCTCGTCTGTTAAAGGGTGGTGTAACCCCCAAAGTGCACTCTAAAATAATTTGTCCGATAAAAATAAAATAGGATCCTAACCTCACAAAGGTCTATGGTATGGCGAACGACAAAAAGTAATAAGAAATAAAAAACAAATCTTTATTAAATATACATTAAAATGCCCTCACATGGGACATGACCAGCGAAATAGAGGTTAAAAAAATAGAGAAAAATAATTATATGAAAAAGTGAAAATGATAGAAATTAGTGATAATAAAAAGGAGAACCCTTGCTGTGTGACCGTATTTTAATTTTTGAAGTCCAAATATGGGTAATATTCTCAGTCTCTGTCTCACTTGCTTAAGTAGAAAATAGCAACTTAGGTTGAGTGGTCTTTGGGCTTGATTCAGAGCCGCTCGTAAGCGGCCGTTCTCTCATTCGGAGCGATGTTTTCACATCTGCGCATGCGTACGGATTTTAATACGCATGCGCGAACCAGTCAGTGCGGCCAGAAATTGTTTGTTCGCTATATAGCGAATGCCTGCTACTTTGAGTGACAGGAGGAGGCGTATGTGGGTGGTAACAGGGGAAGGTGCTTGAAAACGGGGAGTGGAATTAAGAACGCAGGCGTGCTTAAAGGTCAAAACGGGCGTTTTATGGGTGTGCATAATTTAAACAGCAGCGTCATTGACCGCGTCACCTGGTTGTTTTATAGTCAAAACTGCTCGCAATATAGTGGTAGGAAAAACCCAGCCACAAGAATAGCGAGCAGTTCATACGCTGTTCGATGTACTCGATTAATCTATTAAATAGCGGACATGACGTATGATGCGAGCGGCCAGGAGGCATTTTTTACAAAATAGCGGCCGCAGGTTTTGTTCGCTCGTTCAGACATGGAGGCGTCAACAGACCGCAAAGAGCGAACGGTTCATTTGAATAGCCACCCCCTTTTCCTGAACGAACGTCCGCAAATTGCAATTGAATCAGGCCCTTAATGTCCTAAAGAACCACTCCCCTATGGTAATTGTAATAATTCTAAAATTATAGGATCATGTACTGTAATTAATACGTAGACATATATTAGTCATAGGCTTTTCCACATGTATCCTTATATCCAGTCAATCTGGAGAGCCTCGCTATTATAGGGAATTCTATTGTAAAAATCCCTTTATATTTCCATGCAAACATATATCAATTACAAGTATATTCATACAGTTGTCCTTATAACCGGACACTCTGAAGACTTCGCTGTTGTAGAAATTACTCTCATGTATGTTGGAGTTAACATAGAGATAAGCTGCTGCTATTGTAGCTATGCTGTAACACGCTGACACAATGTTGCATAGTATAAATCGGTAACAAATGACAGGGATTCTACCCACCCATTGTGACTAGCAGAATGTCACACTCATCCTACTGGGTATTGATAGTGGAAACGGCGCCAAATGCTGCTATTATGGCTGTGCTATCAATAATTTAGCACACAGACACAATGTTGCAAGGCACAGAGCGATAATATATAACGGAGTTACTACACACCTATTTGAACCATTGTAATTCAAAATAACATGGTGTAAACTTATTGATTCATCTCATCTATAACATATAATATTAATTTGTTTACAACACATGTGGTACACACAGCAGGTATGCCAACGCGCGTTTCGCTGTGAGTCAGCTTTATCATGGCAAGCCGATTGCCATTACAACCTCATACTATATTCATCCCCACAATCCAATCAGAATCTCTATATTGGTCACATGGTTGTCTCTGCCAATCTGAGACTGTCTAATATTCTTATGGAGACACCTCACTCGTGTTCAATCGTCAGCGCTGTAACATACACTCCCCATGGTGGGTGTGTGTCTCTCCACCAATGGGATTACAGATATATCGTAAATGTCTCTTACAGCCTAAATAGACACATAACATCTTCAGATAAGCGGATTATTAGCTTATTTGATTATACTAACAGGTAAGTAAGAATACGCTTCTCCGAACATCCACATTAGATTGTATAGTAAGATTAGGCAGGATAGAACATCTTTCATTTATTACGAAGATAATACATGAATCATATGTTGTGAATGGTTAAGATAGTGTTATATCGATTCCTCATACTTCCTAAAGTCAAAATTAAAGAAAGCTATTAAATTAATATAAATAATATATCCCTAGAAATCCCCTACCCATTCGTAGTTTATATTAATATGTATTACAGTTGGGGATATCAGTTCAGCCTTATATTTATCTATTGATTATTAAAAAATATAATAAATAATACCCCATTTATAGGGCTGATAATATTATCAAATAAAGTAATTAAAATCAATGCAGAGTGACAAACAACATACAGAGGTACGACATAAGTCATAAGTGTGTGAAAAGTGAGAAATCAGTGATGATAAATTAAAATGAAGAAAAGGTTGTATACGACATAATAAATGTGAAAGCATATATGAAGTAATGAAAAAGAGCAAAAAAGTGAGTCGTAAGAAGAAAAGAAGAAAGATATATTGTGTTAATAATAAAGAATAGGAATCAGTGATTATAATTATATCATAATATAGAGAGAAAATGTCTGTGATATAATCTATACTAAGAGTGTTGAAAATAATGAAAATTTTTATTTTGTTATATGGAAATAATGATGTTTCCCCCCCTTTTTTCATAGGTTTCACTGCCCTCCTTCCCCACTCCGAGTCTAAATACATCTTGGGTTTGGGACGGACGACACTGTTTACCTTTCTACTCTTGTCTGCCATTTTTCCCTTATCTTAATATCAGTTTTTATTTAAGGCTGGGGGCGGTTTTAGTTTGTCTGGTCCCCCCGACTCTGAGTCTAAATATATCTCGGAGGAGAGAGGACCTGGCCTGCATTTCCGTTCCCGTTTTGTCTTCTCATTTTTTAATCTTGTTTCTTTTTCCTGTTCTTAATATTTTTTCCCCCCCTCAGTATAGTATACTTACATTTTATTGATTGATAATATTTTCTGTTATATTTACATTATGCACTTCATTATTCTCATTTTTCACTATTGACACATCATTATTTCCATATAACAAAATAACAATTTTCATTATTTTCAACACTCTTAGGCGTGCAGTGCGTCCGCTGATCATGCGCAGGAACAAAACATTGAGACGGTTGCGAGTGCTCAGCGCTTGCGACCGACTCTGAATGAGGTCCTATATGCCTGTGAGAGCCCACTGGGTAGATATATCGCCTTACGAAGCAACAACAGCAGCGTCACCAGTAGCAGCAACTCAGAAACGCCAGCTCGTTCCAAGGCAGGTTACGCTTTGTAGCACCGGTTTCAGTAAGAGGCATACCATCGACAATCTCTTAGAGAAACTGAGGGAAATCATCGCCCAGTGGCTTACCCCACTTAGACTCTCCTGGGGATTTGTGATATCTGACAACGCCACCAATATTGTGCGGACATTACATCTGGGCAAATTCCAGCACGTCCCATGTTTTGCTCACACAATAAATTTGGAGGTGCAGAATTTTTTGAAACACAACAAGGACGTGCAGGAGACGCCTTGGGTGGCCCAAAAAATTTCTGGCCACTTTCGCCCTTCAGTGACTGTGTGCCGAAAACTGAACAAACACACTTGAACCTGCCCTGCCATCACCTGAAGCAAGAGGTTGTGACGCGCTGGAACTCAACCCTCTATATGCTTCAGAGGATGGAGGAGCAGCAAAAGGCCATTCAAGCCTATACATCCACCTATGATATAGGCAAAGGAGAGGTATGCACCTGACTCAAGCGCAGTGGAGAATGATTTCATGCTGTGCAAGGTTCTCCAGCCCTTCGTACTTGCCACATGTGAAGTCAGTTCAGACACTGCCAGCTTGAGTCAGGTCATTCCCCTCATCAGGCTTTTGCAGAAGCAGCTGGAGAAAGTGAAGGAGGAGCTAAGACGGAGCGATTCTGCTTGGTATGTGGGACTTGTGGATGAAGCCCTTCATTCACTTTGCCAGGATTCGAGGGTGGTCAATCTGTTGAAATCAGACCACTACATTTTGGCCACCATGCTCGATCCTAGGTTTAAAGCCCTACATGGTGTCTCTCTTTCTGGCGGACATAAGCCTGCAGAGGTGCAAAGACCTGCTGGTGAAAACACTGTCAACTGAAGCAGAACGTGACATGTCAACAGCTCCTTCATTTTCTCCAGCAACTGGGGCTGCCAGGAAACAACTTAGATATCCTAAGCAACCCGCTGGCGGTGATGCAGGGCAGGCAGTACCAAGTTTGGACATCTGGTCCGGACAGAAGGACCTGCCAACAATTTCTGATATGTCTACTGTCACTGCATATGATACTGTCACCATTGACAGAACAGTGGAGGATTACATTAGTGACAGCATCCAAGTAGGCATGTCAGACAGTCCGTACCTGTACTGGCAGGAAAAAGAGGCAATTTGGAGGCCCCTGTACAAACTGGCTCTATTTTATATCCAAAACACAAAACCCAGAACCCAAAACACGGAAGGGTGGTTTTGGCAAAACCAATCCAGATCCAAAACATGAAAAAAGATCCAGATCCAAAACCAAAACACGAAAAGTGGCCGGTGCACACCCCTCCTTTATATACGTCTTATCTATAAAGTTATTTATTGTGGTTGTCCTTAGATATGGTGCAATATTGCACTCTGTGCATCCAAAGCACAGAGCTGATCTGTGTCATAGCCAAGGACCACAAGATAAGCAACTAGACATAAAGTTATTAATGAAAAATGCAGAAGAAAATGCCAGCAATAATGCAATGTACATTTAAAGATAATATTACATGTACTACTAAGCAATATATTAATTTTGTCTGAAAATGAACCTCCATTCTGTAGTTTTGCTATCAGAAACAAATGAAAACCAGCTCAAAATCTATTAATGTAGATTTAATGGTTTTATCGAACTTGTAAACTCTATATACTATATAAGGCATCCATAACTTTATTGCAATTAAAAACAATATAAAAACTTACAACTAACTTATACTAAAATAAAGACACGGACACAGACTGCTTTGGTCAAAAGGTCATAACTTGCTTTTATTGAAGGTATGACCCTGAGCTTTTAATTTACTTTTGGGAGGCAAACAAGGATTGTTGTGGTAATTGTACCCACAGCCGATACCATGTATGTTCAGATCTTATATGCCTTTTGTTTTTTGCTTATAAATGATTAGTTGTCTGTGGTTAAGGGCTCACCTCCATAAACCTGTGGTAAAACTCTACTTTATTTAAAGTAACAATGTCATTTTTGTAATTTCCCTTAATATGTCTGCCTTGTATGGAACCATATAATTATTAAAAAATAAAGAAATCTTAGAATGTTTTTAATTAAACTGTCCAGTTAAATTATTTTAGATACAAATCTTCCTGGCTGTAAGAAGCAGGACACATGTTTTTTTTTTTTTTTTTTTTTAATCAAGAACCATCACAGTTCCAAGTTTACTTGCCCTACATTGCCAGTAACAATCCCTTATCCAGGACTCCTCAGTTTGAAAAGGGTTAAAGAACACAGGTCTAATTGGTTTTATTGGACAGTTGGAGAAGCTCAGCAGAAACTGTCGAATTAATGTTCATCTGTCACCTGGGTGGAAGGGACCTACGAAATTAAATAAAAATATTTACTAGAAGTTGCTCTACCATCTACTGAGATATTGTTTCTAATGCTCTTGTCCTTCTGTTCCTCTCATAGACTTGGTCGAAAACTAGGGGGGGAGAGTGTGAGAGAGAGTCAATCACTAACCACAATCAAGAGAACAGACAGAGTTTCAGGGAGCAGCCCCCGAGGCATGTTATCAGTGACATAACTAGGGCTTCAGACACCCCTCACAAAGTGAATGTCTTGTCACCACACACCTAAAATGTCACTTTTCTAGCTTTTATTGAGCCCAAATGTCTTAAAATCTATATTTTCTGCCACTTTTTGTTCAGAAGAAAGTATGGTAAGGTTTGTGACCCGTTCTTGCCCTATACTGGACCAGAAATAGTTGTTAATCAGCTTCGGCTTACTGACATTGCGCTTACTGGATGGCGCTGTGACGGGTAATGTCAGGAAGGTTCTCAGGGTGATTTACACAGTCTGATGTACGTCCTTCAGGGAATAATTATTTATACATTTTATTAAACCCATTTGGGCAGCTAAGAATATTTTGTACAAGTCCCATAGCCTGACCGTCATTCAGAGATGTACACAAATGGCACCGCAGCTGTGAGTTGTCTGCAGCGCCTGTGCGATAATATGCAAATGTTGCATCCACCGGGATTTGTATAGAGATGACAACTGGGGCCACCGCAAATCCAAGCAAGTGCGTACACATACACAGCCGCCATCACAGGTCATAATCGCCCAATCCAAGTGACTGCCTACAAAGACACAGCTCAACTGCAGATCAGCCGATTATCAGCCTATTCATCATCACTTAATTGTCACAAAAGCAGGTGAAAAAGGACATATTCACCTGCAATTTTGACAATTAAGTATTCGGGCCATTCATTAAGAAGGTGAAGCAGGAGATATCACAGATATCTCCTACTTACCTTCCATTTGCGGAATGGCCTGCTGTCCCCATACACTGGTATGGGAACAGAATTCATCAAGCTCCGAAAATCTTATATTTTCAGAGCTTGATTGCAGGGGCATTCACCATCTTTAGATGGTGAATACCCCCGCTTGAAGATCGCAACCCGTTCTTCCCTATGGGAAGAAGGGCCGGGTTGCGAGAAGGGATCCTTTCGGATCCCTCTGCCCCTGTCCGGCTCCTTCCGCCGGATGTCGGGGCTCTTGTACGCATGCGTGACCTGTAGTTCGCGCAAGCGCACCACCGTCGCTGCTCCGACAAGAGCAGTGAAAAGATTCACTACTCCGAAAAGGAGCAGTGAAGCCGCTCGTGGGGGCAGCTCATTTCACATCAGCTGCCACTGCGCCGGAGCAATGCTGAATTTCTCCGGTGGTCGCAGCGAGTTGGAATTTTAATTATCGGGGTCCGTTCGGACCCCGATAATTAACATCATGAATAGGCCCCTAAGTAACCTTATGGTTGCACAGAATGGCCGCCAGAATTGAGACACCGAAGCCATTGTCACTGCGTGCAGGATCGCTGTTGCAGACATGTCACCACCTCCCAGTTGCCATCCAAGATGTTGTCGTCATCATCATCTGATTCCTCACCCTCATCAGTGTGTACATCATCTTCACACAATATTAATTAGTTCCCGCTGGAATCCACCATTACAGCCTCAGGTGCCTCTGTAATTTTTGGATGTAATTGGCGGTAAAGGTCTTCCTCATGAAATTTTTAGTTCATTTTGACAAACATCATCTTTTCCACATATTGAGGAAGTAGCCTCCTACGCCGATCGCTGACAAGGTTCCCGGCTGTACTGAAAACTTTCTGAGTACACACTGGAGTGTGGGCAGCTCAAGAGCAAGGGCCTCCAAAATGCCTTTTTTTCCTGCCAGTAGTGAAACGGACTGTCTGACAAGCCTATTTGGATGCTATTATTAAAATAGTCCGCAACCATTTTTTAAATGGTGACCATATCAGATGGAGTCACTGTAGAGGTTTCATTAATTGTAGGCAATTCTTTTAGACCCGACCAGATGTCAAAACTTGGTTGTGTTAACTCATCTGCATCACTAGTGGGTCCTTTTTGGGAAACAATGCAAAAAGACAATAGACAGCGCTAATATATAGAAAATTTAATAAAAAGATAATATGAAAATATTAATAAAATCTGATCCACAAACCAGCCAGTGTGACCACACACCTATTAATTAATAAATACATTATAAAATGGCTTATAGTAGTAAATAAAATAAACAGTACATGTCAGACTTAAGCTTATGGTATAGCTGGAACCTTGGTGTTTATACCAGTAATAACCTGAATGTGGACCATTTTAAAACTCTCATGTAATTGTTTGCAATCCTTATTTCACTGGTGCATATTGCATAGGATGTGAGCAAGGTCAGCTGAAGTTATGGCTAAGAATAGCTTATGAATAGTTCTTTCGGTTTTCAGCAGCCTAAGGTCAGTCAGGCAAGTATACAAAAAGCAGTCAGCTGTTATAATTATTGCAGATGTTAAGATAAACTTTACAGTCCTTTAGGCGAGCAAAGAGAGGGGAAAGCAGTTTGTTTGGCAATAGTTGTTAGTCAGTCACACCATGCAGAGAAATCCTAGTGTTCTTTTAGCATGCATGCATAGTTAGGTAGGAAGCATAGCAGGAAAAAATCCTCTCTTCGCTCTTAAATTGAAGCCATCCACCTCCGTCTAATTAGATTTATTACTCACAATACTCCTTTGAGAAGATGATGGTATATACCATCCTTCTTTTTCTTTTTTTTTTGGGAAAGTTTAGTTTTTCCTGGCAGGTGCACTTGCTAGAGAAACTGAAGGAGGAGCCATCGCTGCATCATGTGCCGCTTAAGCTGACAATTTCCTTCCCAACAGCTCTTTGCATCACTTTAGATCTGTGTCTGCTGGGAAGAAAGACACTATGTATGACTTAAACCTAGGATCCAACATGGTCACCAAAATGTGTTGATCCGATTGTAAGATCCTGACAACCCTTGGATCCTGGCGAAGTGAATAAAGGACATAATCTACAAGTCCGACATACTTAGTGGAATCACTTCATTTCAGCTCCTCCGTCAGTTTCTCAAGCTGCTTTTCCAATAGTCTAATTAGTGGCATTACCTGACTCAAGCTGGTAGTGTCTGAACTCACTTCACAGGTGACTACTTCGAAGGGTTTCAGCACTTTGCACAGAAAGTAATTTTCTCTGAGCTTGAGTAAGGTACATCCCCCCTCCTTTTCTTATGTCATAATTCGTTGTGTAGCTTTGGATGGCTTTTAGCTTTTCCTTCATCTGTTTGAAGCATAAAAAGGGTGGAGTTCCACCTAGTAACTACCTCTTGCTTCAGCTGGTGCCAGGATAAATTCAACATTTCTTGCAGGTGCTGCAATCTTCAGCATACACCCTCTGAATGGAAAAAATGTACAGAAATGTTGCGGGCCACAGAGAGCATCTAGCATGGCCCTGCCATTTTTTAAAACATTTTGCACCACCAAGTTGATACACGGAGTAGCCTGCATTTGATTGAGCTGCTGTTTCTTAGATGCTGCTGTTGATGGTGCTGAAGGCAATACAACCAACCTGTGGGCTGTTAGCAGTCATCTAATCTTGCATTTGCCTTGTTCCACTTGTCCACATATCTGTGGTTATGTGAACAGTGGGTACAATGGCATTTTGGAGGACACTAATTTTGTTTTAACGTCCCTGTACAGGTTGGGAATTGCTTTTCTAGTGAAGGGGAGTCTAGGTGGGATTTGGTAGCGGGGACACAGGACCTCAATTAACTATCTAAAACCCACTGCATTAATGGCAGATATTGGACACACATCTAATACCAATATAGATGTTATGGTGTCAGTGATCTGCTGTGCAACTGGCTGACTGCTGTCATACTTGCACCCCCTTGCAAAGGCTTTTTTAACAGTCATTTAGTTTTTTTAACTACTACTAGTAGTCTTCCTGGTCCCCTTCTGGGGTGAAGATCCACTCCCAGTAGCAGCAGCAGGTGTAGCACTTAAGGATTCTTCTGAGGAATCCAGGATAGGGGAGGACTGAGTTAGCCTTATCAAATTGGATGCAGGACTAGTTCCAATCATGATTGAGGATATTGTTGATGAAGGTGTTGGTGGTGAAGATGCCAGGTGCTTGGATCTAGCATAAAGAAGGGAGATAGCTGCTTGTTGTTCCTTTTTTAGCCAAAGTTTCTGAATTTTTCAAACACTTTTAATGGATGCGCTGTAGATGATGTAAGAGGGAGGATGTTCCTAGATGGTTAATGTCCCTACCTCTACTTACTCTGGCATGACAATGGGTACAGATGGCTTGACAATTGTCCAGATTTTGGTAGTAATGATTCCACATATAAGAAGTGGACTTTTTTGTTTTATGCCCAGGCATGACAATGGGCTTTTCATTAGCATGAGCAACAACTTTTTCCACTAGGGCTTGATTTACACAAACAACATCCTTATCAACAACATCCTCATCATCAAAATCCTTATTAGTGTCATCTACACAAAAATCCTCCTCATCCTGGTGCACTTCCACAGAAACATCCTCAATTTCTATGTCAGCATATTGACTTGTGCTGCTCATCCCCACATTTGAGGAGGCTTCTCTTTGAGTACAGTTTTGAAAAGGTCAGGCTTACACATGGCACCTGCCGACACACTAAGGCTGGGTACACACCTAAAGATTTTCTGTCCAACCATCCAGCTAGTTGATTGGTTGGAGTGAAAATCTGGTAAGGTATGAAAGCAAATGACAATCAGCAATTTGTCCCCAAATGCCAGAAAATGGACAGAAACTGTTGTTTGAATAAATTGTTTAGATCAAACATTTAACAAACTTGTCATCATTTTCTCCCATACGTTACCAGATTTTCATTCCAACCAATCAACTAGTTGGATGGTTGGACAGAAAATATGTAGGTGTGTATCCAGCTTTAGACTCTCCTCATGGAGTTGTGACATTTCTGAATGCACATTTGGTTCCTGTGGCTTAATGATTTAATTTTTTTTTAAATGTCTACAGGGAGAAGGGCTTACATCATCATAAGAGGCAAAACCACCAGTCATAAGAAAAGGACAAGGCTTTAGCCTTTCCTTGCCACTTTGTGTGGTGAAAGGCATATTGCCAATTTTATGCCTTTCTGCAACTAACTTTCCATTTGATGTTTTTTTCTTTACCACTGTAAAAGATTGGTTCTTTGATTTTAGATGTCCTGACTTAAACCCTGTATGCCCTTGGGCATCGGCTTTAGTAGATGACGTAGACAGGCTAGTATCGTCATGACTGGTGGCACTGGCAGCAGCTCCAGCACTAGTAGGTGGTTCCTGCTCTCCTCTCAACTGATCGTTCTCCATATCAACAAACATGAACGAAGTGGCTACAGTACACACATCAATTTGTACCAATTTGAAATATTACAATGTGGCATCAATGACATACAGGGTCACAATATGTTTTATGAATAAAACACTGTGCTACCACTTGTTACACAGTGTTACAATATTTATTATGAATAATACATTCCAGTTCCATTTACAGTGTTACAATATTTTGTATGAATAATACCATGTATTTCCACTTATAGTTTTAAAAATATTTTTATGAATAAAACTGCGTTTCCACTTACAGTGTCACAATATTTTTTACGAATAATACAGTGCGCTACCACTTACAGTGTCACAATATTTTGTATGCATACACTGCGCTACCACTTACAGTGTGTGGCACTATTACCAGAGAGTCAGTGTGGGACTGGAGGGATCTATCCACACAAAGAAAAAAAAGCATGTATGTTCAAGACTAATGGCTGCCATATGCCCAGAGCCCAGGTGAGGCTGCTGGTGGACACAGAAAGACAGTCCAGGTGGTGCTGCAGTCAGAGTGAAACAGGCCACATTGTCAGGATATCTACCTGCAAGGAGGCAGGGAGATCCTATCGATTCCTACCTATCTATACACTCTTAAATTGTCGCTATTTAGTGTTATGAGTCGCACAAGAAATAATTGCTTTCAGACTTTGATTGTAGTTCCAAAAGCACAAAAAGTTATTATTAAACATAAAAACAGATGGTTACACGCTGTGATGTAAATACAATTAGTGCAAACAAATTATACAGTTACAAGGTACAGTCATTACATATGCATGCGCTCTGGATCCAGATCCCGGCATCAAAGATGAAACCTCCGTCAACAGCAAAGAGTAGATGACTGGCATCTAGTTTCAGAGAGCCTACATATATACTTTTACAGAGATAGGCAATACAATAGAACAGGTTGGCATGATTCCATTGGTTCTTCTTCCTGGTTCTTCTGTTACAGTACAGTTCATAGGTCAATTCGTATGGTCACAGTCCAGCCTCCAACAGCTCTATGTGTCCATTTTCCTGCTGCATAACAAATCTAAACTGACTGCATTACAGAGTACATTTTAATGCCTAACTCTCTATGATCCATAATTTGCAGGCATATGTTGCGATTTCTTCACCGGTGGAACCAGAAATCTGCAAAGACACAGTGGTTTAGAAAGACACCAAACAAGGTCTGCTTATCATGCACTAAACCTTAGATATCAAATAACATGTATTTCACAACATTACTGATAATGAATAAAACCTTCAATGTTAACCTTAATGCTAGGGAACCTTTTTATGTAAGTGTGCAGTGTATAAGTATTGGGATATTAAGAAAAGACGCTAGTTAGTGTTGTGCGGCTACGTGTTTGTGGAGTACACCGTGGTACGTGTTTTGCAGGGTTGATCATATTATATGTTTATATCAATGTATTGACGATATTAAAATTGAACCTCTATATACCCCTGCCTGTACCTTCTAAAATCCTTCCTATAAACCTCTAAGGATGACGCTAATTTATGTGCGCAGTCATACAATAAATAGAGACTCCAGACTCAGAACATGTGGTTCCAAAGCACAAAGTATTATTCAAGTAAAAGTACAGTCAGTTACATGCTATGATCTGTGTACAATTTAGCGCAAAGGAATTATACAGACCCAAGTACAGTATACATATGTAGCGCCTCTGGTCCAGATGTTAGCTATCAGCAAGAAACCCCTCATCCGTCAGCATTCAGCAAGAAGACTAAAAACCCAGTGTTTGAGCACACATGTTTATACCCCCCCAGAATAGATAGGACAATAGAGAAGTTTGTTGCTGATATCATTGGTTCCCAGGGGAGAAGCGTTTGTTACAGAGTGTTTAACAGGCTGGTTCAAATAGACCCACCAAGCCTCTAACAACTGGGGGTCTCTTCCCTCCCGCCCTCTTGCTACATCCTAACAGTTCATTAAATATACATTTTGTTGCTTGTAGTCTCTGCGGTTCATAAGTTGAGAATGCATGATGCGATCTCCACACAGATAGTACCAGAATTCTGTTGAAAGAGTACGCATCAGAATGAAACCAAACACGGTTCTCTTAGCATGTATAAAACCTTAGTTATCAAATATCTTTATTTCACAGCATTTAAACTAACTGAACCAACTTAAATCTTATACTTTAAAGCTTATTAAATCTTATGTGTGAATATGTAATGTGTGAGTATGTGGGGTTTGATATAAGGACGCTAGTTAACTTGGGGCAGATGCGTGCGCATAAAGCTAATAAAACAGCGGTTTCATACAAAGTCCTATGCATTCGCTAATATGTGACTAGTTAACAGCACAATTGTGCGTATTAATGTGTGTATGAGAAATACTGCACTTAAATCTCACTAAGTGAACATCTAGCAATGTGACATCCTGAGCCTGATAGTTCCACATGCCCCCTCTGTCAGCAGGCCCCCACCTTTCCCAGGCTTCAAAAGAAAAACTCTTTATTCTCCCAGTCTCTTGTGTGAATGCAAATAGTCCAGCTACAAGAGACAGACCTAAGATAACACTCTAGTCTTTGAAGTCATTTCATTGCAGGAAGCTTGCTAATGTAGGTGTGTATTCGAGCCAGGCCACCTGTAGTAACAGCAAACACTATCCAGGAAGCTTATCTACACAAGCTAGTTGTCACGTGGCCATTTGCTCTATTCATCTAATGCAATCCAATTTTGACATACTGTAAAGCCATTTCTGAAATATATCCTTTATAATACGTAAAGTCATGAAATAGGCTTTTGGTGAATCGCCGTAACTTATGGCGATGGTCACAGATGCATTCGCATGGTGCTAATAGTATTATCGCCACATATACTAAAGTGTGAGTTTATCTAAAATGGCGCTTAGGTGGCCATTTCGCAAAATGGCGTCGCTGCGATTCAATTTTAAACTGATCTTGTCTCAGCCAATTATCCAGTTTTGACAGTATGCATTTATATAATGGGGACATTTAGCAATGTTCTATTGCGTGGGAATCGCACGACGCAAAATAATAGCATCGCTGTATGTACTTATGTGTGAGATTCGCTAAAATGGCGCTGGATGGCCATTCACAAAATGGCGTCGTGCAGATTTGAATTTTAAACAGATTCTGTCTCAGCCAATTATCCAGCTTCGACAATCCCCATACCACTGACACTGTCCTTGGGAAACAGTGGCAGCCAACAAGCTGAGAAAGTTATACCAGGGCAGGAGGCCATTGTCCAGTCCTGCATGTGGCAGGTAGGACCACCAATCTCCAAGGCTGTGAGATACTTTCATGCAGATTAGCTGCTTTTATAGAGAGGGCTCAAAAATTGAGCTAGTGTCCTGAGTGAGGACTAGGTTGTTTATTATTTTCTGTTCATTTTGTTTCCTGATTTGCGTGCTGGAAGTAAAGCACCATTTTCATTTATTATTTACTGGAATGCAATGTGTGAATTCTGCACCTAATCACTGCACCATTGACACTCATCTAGAGAGCTAATTACCCCAAGTCATCACAATATATTTTAATGAATAGTACCCCGCCTACCACTCACAGTGTCACAATATTTTTTATGAATAATACACTACACTACCACTTATAGTGTCACAATATTTTTTATGAATACATTGCACTACCACTTACAGTGTCATAATATTTTTTATGAATAATACACTGTGCTATCACTTGCAGTCTCACAATATTTTTTATTAATATACTGCGCTACCACTTACACTGTCACAATATTTTTTATGAATAATACACTGCGCTACCACTTACAGTGTCACAATTTTTTTTTAATACACTGTAGTTCCACTTGGGATGGGATTGAAATACCGACGCTTAATAGCTGCCGGTTCAAATCCTGACAGTGAGAGACCGACGGATGAAGATCCTGATGGGTGCCCGTAAGTATACTAACCCTCCCCTCTTCCCCCTCTAACCCTGACCCTCCCTTAGAGATGCCTAACTAACCTCCCCCTCTAGTACCCAACCCTAACCTCACCCCAGGGGTGCCTAAACCTAACCCCCCCACCCTGCACCCTAAACCTAAGTCTCCCAGAAGGGTGCCTAACCCTAACCTCCCCCCTAATGCCTAACCCTAAGTCCCCCTGGGGATCCCTAAACCTAACCACCCCATCCCCGGGCTAAGTGCATACTTATCTGGCAAGAGGACGATAGGTCTGGCATCCTTCGGCGTTGCGGCTTCGGGTTAACATAGGCATCGGTATTTCCATGCCTATGTTAAATCCCTTGCCAGGATGACACTGTCGGGATTGAGACCGGCAGCCATGCGGCCGCCGGTCTCATAACTACATCCCGTTCCACTTACAGTGTCAATATTTTTATGAATAATACACTGTGCTACCACTTAGTGTGACAATATTTTTGATGAATACACTGCACTACCACTTACAGTGTCACAATATTTGTATTGAAAAATACACTGTGCTACCACTTACAGTGTCACAATATTTTTATTGAATAATACACTGCGCTACCACTTAGTGTCACAATATGTTTTTATGAACAATACACTGTGGTTCCACTTACAGTGTCACAATACATGTTGAATATTACACTGCGTTTCCACTTACAGTGTCACAATATGTGTATGAATATTACACTGCACTACCACTTACAGTGTCACAATACTTGTATGAACAATATTACACAGCGGTATTACTGACCGACAGGATCACTCACAATACTTTATTAATTATACACGGCCGTATGATGAACCTACAGCATCACAATATGGCCAGCAGCATAACAGTGGTTTGGATACACTGGGGGGGAAGGTATGGCATACAGCGTCACAGTGTGGGGTACAGCACACAAAAAAATGTAAACTTTTTTTCCTTTTTTTAACTTTCAGTTACTTTTTTTTTTTTTTTCCAGCCCATGGATGGACAACACAGCACACCTCTGCACACCCCTGTATTGGACAATGCAGCCCTCCCTCAACGGAGCACAGCACCGCACCACCCTTCTTTTAATGAATTGTTTAGAGGTAAAACAACGCTGAATGTTAATATAGTTTAAATCTTTAAGACATGTGGCACTAAAGAAAAGTGCACATAAATATTTAAAATAATGTTTATTCTACAAATATATTTTTAGAAGCAGAGAAAGACATACACAAAATAGTGATAGGAGTATATGTAATAAATGGAATCAGTACGAGTTAGCGCTGGACGTCAGCCTGGCTGTTGAAATCCTGACGCCAGCAGCCCGCACAGTGAAAATGCCAACAGCGCTGGTAAGTCAACTATCGCTACCCCTTACCCCCCCTAACCGTCCCTTAGGGGTGCCTAACCCTAACTTCTCCCCGTTAGTGCAGTGCCTAAACCTAACCCCCCCTTCCTACACCCTAGACCTAATCCTCCCGGGGGGTGCCTAACCCTAACCTTCCCCCTAGTGCCTAAACCTAACCCCACCTTCCCCTAGCCTAACTCTAACCCTCCGGGGGAGGTGCCTAACCCTAAATCCTCCCGGGGGTCCCTAAACCTAACTCCCCCCATCCCCAGCTAAGTAAATACTCACCCCAGCAGAGGATGATCAGTCTGGCGTCCTCTCGGCGGATTAACATAGGCGTCGGTATTTCAATGCCTATGTTAAATCCCTTGACAGGATGACAGTTTGGGGACTGAGACCAGCGGCCACATAACTACATCCCGTAATAACTGTAATACAATTGTAATATATACAGATTTTCACTCTGGTGACATTTAGGTAACTGTTGCAGCTTACTTCAGTATACAGTCAGGATGCAGACGGTCTAAATGCCGATTGTCGGTATCTCGACTGTCTAAACCTGGCAAGTGTCTAATAACAGGCGTCGAAATCCCGACGCCTGTCATTAGACCTATGCTGGGAGCCCGACACCCGGCTTACCAATCGAAGGTAAGCTGGGCGCTGGGCTTGGACAGCCGCAGGGGGGGAGGGTTAGGTTAGGGGATCCCAGGGGGGACTTAGGGTTAGGAACCCCTCTGGGAGGTTAGGGGAAGGGGGGGTTAGGGTTAGGCATTCCCGAGGGGAGGTTAGGGTTAGCCCCCCCCCCGAGGGACTTAGGGTTAGGCTGTGGGGAAGGGGGGTTAGGTTTAGGCACTTAGATGGGGGTTAGGGTTAGGCACTTGGGGGGGAGGTTAGGGTAAGGTGCCCCTAAGGGAGGGTTAGGGTATAGGGGCGGGGGTTAGGTTAGTAAATAGAAAAAATACTCACCTGTCGGGATCTTCACTGCCGGGCTTCAGCTGTCGGGAATCATACTGATTCCCTTATTTCACAGCTAAAAACCATATACAGGTTGAGTCTCCCATATCCAAAATGCTTGGGACCAGGAGCATTTTGGATATCGGAATATTCTGTATTTTGGAATATTTGCATAAATAATGAAAAATCTTGGTAATGGGACCCAAATCTAAACATAGGATGCATTCATGTTTAATATACACCTTATACACATAGCCTGAAGGTCATTTTATATTATATTTTTAATAATTTTGTGCATCAAAAAAAGTTTGTGTACTTACATGAAATTCATTTAGGTTTCATATACATCTTATACACACAGCCTGAAGGCTATTTTATACAATATTTTTAATACTTTGTGCTTTAAACAAAGTTTGTGTACATTGAACCATCCGAAAGCAAAGGTGTCACTTTCTCAGTCATGCTAAAAATATTCCGTATTTCGGAATATTCCGTATTTCAGAATATTTGGATATGGGAGACTCAACCTGTAATACAAACAATACAATGTGTCTGTTGATAGAATGATACATATAGCACTATCAAATGCTGAATGTTGCCAGTAGCAGCCAAAGTCGATGGATTTTCAGATCCCTTAATAGACTACATAGATGTTAGATGCATTAAATGAAAATACAAATATTTATCTGAATAAAATTAATAAGGTATAATAAGGCGGCCTTAATGGAGGAGAGGACACACTGAGAACATAAGGGTAGACAATTGCCCCATGTAACAATGCCTCAGTGGTAGAGTTAAGAAATTTGTATGGACTCAAGGCCTGATTCAGACCCGCTCACTGCCGAAGGCAGCTCGCAGGTCTGATGGGCAGTTTTTATTTTTTTTCATCAGGCCGCTTGCTAAGCCACCCATAGCTTTTGCGAGCGGCCTGGAACCCGTCGCGATTATTGCGACCATCGGGCTTGTGAGGAGACCCTGTGCAAGCCCGAGTGGACTCCCTGCTCTAATAGAGAAGGAAGTCCACTACTGACATCACTAGTGACGTCAGTAGGGCCGCCCACAAACACCAGGCGTTTCTAAGGGAACGCCTGCGTTTGTGCAGCCGCCCCCCCTCCTCGCCTACAAAATGGGGCGATCTGTCACTCAAAATCGACAGCCACCCCGTCTTGTTGTGAGACCCATAGCGACAGAGCAGCCATTGCTGGACGGGTCTCGCACATGCCGTAGGTGGCACATGCACAGTGGGGGACCATCGACCCGCTGTGCGCTTGCGAGCGGTTTTGAACCTGGCCCTCAGTGTATTCTGTAGATAATATGGAGTTCAAATAGTATAGTGTATTCAGCGGTGTCCCACTGAATGTCCTTGCCGGTAAGGTGGATATTTCAACAATGGCTGTGATAATGCTGCCAGTCGGGTAGCCTCGTAATATCTTGTACACTGTCTTCGGGTCCCCTCCAGTGTGGTAAATCTGGTACAGGCTATAACGAGGGGTTTGTTTGTGGAGGGTTAGGTCTAAGTGGGCTACAAAACTTCTGACTTCACAACCATTTGACTGGTGACAACAGCAGGAGGAGCACGGGTTAGAACATGGGGCTAACTTCGCTCGCCATACTTCATGCCTGGTGGCTTGCTTCATTTGCCACAGGTTTATATTCCCACTCTATGCCCACGTGGATAGTAAAAGTGGTAGCTGACTGTCCCTTGACATAGAGGTCACATGGTTTTGACGTCAGAGGTTCTTCTGCCAACTTGGATCTATGTGGCCAGAAGGACCTGGGACCTCATTCAGACCCACTCGCAAGTGCTGAGAGCTCGCAAGTGGGTCGATGTTTAGGCCCTGCGCACGTGCAGCGGCCGCACTGCGCGTGCGCGAGCCACGGAGCGAGAGAGAAATTCTCTCGCTCCGGAGCTCACTACAAATGGGGCCGGCTGTCGATGTTGATCGAAAGCTCGGCCCGTTTTGTAGGCGTGGCGGGGGGTGGTTTCACAAACGGAGGCGCTCCTTAACGCCTGCCGTTTTGTGGGCGGGCGCACTGACATCAGCAGTGATGTCAGTGGGGAGCTTCCTGCTCGATCAGAGCAGGATGCTCCCTGGGGCTTACGGTTGCCAAGACCCAACCTTAGGGTCTTGTCGCAAGCCCCGAGACCATCGCGACCATCAACCTGGTTGGTTGCTAAAGTTGTGGGTGGTAACCCACAGCTTAGCTAGCGACCAGGAGGCCGCACTTCAAACCCCGAGCGGCCGCCCTCATTCTAGATTTTAGACTCAAACGTGCTGGAGATTGATATTCATTTTAGCTGACTTATAGTGCAGCCCAATATAACCTGTCAGAGACAATGGGGTCTATTCATAGAGCAGTGAAAAGTCCTGTTTAGCTGAAAACAGGACTATTCACTGCCTTTGTCAATTCATACAGGAGGTTACCGTGAAGAGGGTTATTCCTTCTCCAATGGCACCTCCGCTTTATGTACGAATTGTACTTTTGTATGGTGAGTGCAATTCATAAAGGAAAGGAAAGCTGAGCTGCATACAGATTTGCCATCTGAGGATGGTGTAATCTGTACTGCAAACCAAACAAAGCAGGGAAGTTGCATACTTCCCTGCTCTCTGCCCGGCACCTGGCACTGGCTCTATCCCCTGTTACCCAGCATCCATTGCAGAAGGCCTGACCTGACTTGCTGCAATCAGACGCTGGCGCGGGATGTAGTCCGGAAGCCGACGGTCTAAATGTCGACCGCCGGCTTCCAGACACTGTAATCCCGACTAGAGATGAATGACAGGCGTCTAAATCTAGACACCTGTCATTTGACCGACGTCGGGAGACCGGCGCCCGGCATCCCGATCGAGCGGATGCCGGGCACCGCAGCGGACAGATGCAGGGGGGGAGGGTTAGGTTTAGGGCTCCCGGGGGGGGACTTAGGGTTAGGCACCCCCCTGGGAGGTTAGTGTTAGGCACCCACGGGGGGAGGTTAGGGTTAGACACCCCCCCGGGGGACTTAGGTTTAGGCAGCGGGGAGGGGGGAGTTAGGTTTAGGCACTTAGAGGGGGTGTTAGGGTTAGGCACCCTAAAGGAGGGTTAGGGTTACGGGGTAGAATTAGATTAGTTTATACTTACCTTTAGGATGATCAGGATTTCCTCCTATGTCGGGCAGCCGCTGTTGGGATTTGAACCGCTGGCCATGCGGCAGGTGGTAATACATATCACATCCGCTGGCGCATGCGCAGTGAGAAGCAGGCATGTCATGCTCCCAAAATGTTTGACTTCTTACTGCTTCCAGGCATCGCGGAGGGGCAAGATAGCGCATGAAGACGTCAGATAGGTAAGTGTACATGAATGGCTACTAAACATCACTATATATTGCATATAGTGATATTTTTCAGTAGCAACTTCATGTTTTACATGACTAGACCCCAATAATTGAGCTACATAGAAATCAATCTCTCCAGTTACCTCAGTCCAGTCAACCTCATTTCACTAGCTGTAGGATTATAAGGACTGGAAATAAACCTTTATATTTCCCATCAGCCAGTAATAAAGCTGTTAACCAACAGAGGGCAGACAGATAGCTATAACAGAAATTATCCTTACAATAACCAAGCGCAGGGAACCAGCTCACACAATCAGTATTGTTACCTGAGGTACTGCAATAACCAAGCACAGGGAATCATATATATTTGGTAGGGCACAGGCTGCAGGCCTGTTACAAGGCTGCATAGGTTTTTATTTTCTAAGTGTTATTACATATACAGTATAATTTAAAGAGTTAGACAGGAGTTAAACTGGAGGAATACAGGAGGACAACATTTAAAAAGAACTTACTACAACTTGTAACCATTTGAAAAGGATCTTCTGAGCTTCTGGATACCCTGCAACTCTGCCACCTGCTTTCATTACAACCCGGACACATCTTTTGCCAACACCCTGCTTCTATATTGCAAGCAATTACCAGTTAGTTTGCTGCACTTTTATTTTGTTATGAATGTTTTTCTACTCTACACTGTTTAAATCATTCCTGTACCACTGTCAATGTATCTCTATACCACTATAGTATCTACCACTGTTTCACATCTATACATTTTTAGGAATACTTTATCCTAACTTTAAAATCCTGTAACTTTAACAGCTCCAATCTCCTTTTGTTTATAATTTACTATTGTAGTTGTGCCCTTACATCTACCAACACTGTTCTTCTTCTTATCTGATTTTTCAACAGTTTATCTGTACTGTTCCTGTATCTCACGCTCATCACTACTACTGCCATTCCCCCCTCCAACTCCCCCAAATCTGATTGGTTGCTATGGGCAACATCTCTTCTAAAACTCACTTCTAAAACTCTCACTTTTGTAAATTTACCCCTAAGTCTCTCTTTTCTATTACTCCCCCCATCACCCAGCAGGTACATAATTCTCTCCTCTACCACCAGTTTCCACCTCTTTCCTCCCTCCATAGTCTCCTACACCTTCTCCTCCCCCTCCTCTGTCTCCTTTCATCCCATCTAGTAGTCTCCACTGCATCTCCCATAACTCCATTATTATTCACTCTTCTTCCACCATCGTCCTGCTACACCACCACTAAGTCCTGCACCCTCCCTATTCCCCAAGTCACCTCTCCTCTTCTCCATCCACACCACACTAAACCTCCACCTTGCCCACCACCTGCTGTCAGCCTTCCTCATTCAGAAGCCCGCGACATACCCACACTCTCCTCACCCCCCTGCTCTAAATCAATCTCTCTTCCACACTACATCAGCACTAATAATTTAATTCTCCTCTTAACTCTGTCTCTTTCTCCTGTGCCCTCTTGATTGCCGGATCTGTCTATAATAATCAGGTCTCCATCCACGACCTTTGCATTTCCAACTCCTTGAATCTCCTAGCCATCACCAAATCCTGGATTTATCCATTTTACAACACTTCTCCTGCATCTTTCTCACATTCTCTCACACATTCTCTTGGGGGCATCACATTCTCTCACACACCCTGGCCTGGGGGTTGCTGTGGTGGTGTTGGTGTTGGGGCCTTCTACCCTTTGGTCACTTCTACCAACTCTTACCTCCTGAACCCTCCCTTTCATTCTTTCCATTCAACGTTCTCGATATTCCCCTCTTCCAGCCTCTCTGAGTTTTCTAGATGTCTTTTTTCGTACCCCTGGTCTTAGCTCAAAATCTCTTGATAATTTTGCTTCCTGGCTCCTAATCTTCAAATGTCATCTCAAGACGCATTTCTTCCACAAAGCTTTCCATGCTCCTTCCTCACTTTCTAGCCCATCTGTGTCACCCTTGTTTGTCTCTAACTAGAGGGCCCTCTTCCCTTACGTGGTTCTCCTAGTCTTAATTATACTTTCATTTACTCTAACTTCTCACATCGGCACCTAACACTTGGTTGCTGACACCCTGCTGCTTATTTAAGTGTTATGCGGCAATGTTTAGAAATCATGCATTGTTTGTACTGTTAATAAATGCTTTTCTTAAGTGCTCATTTGTTTATGTACTTTATAAGGCACAGCGGAATCCTTGTGGCGCCATATAAATAAAGCATAATAATAATAATTAATAATAACCAGCTCGCACAATCAGTATTGTTATCTGAGGTACTGCAATAACCAAGCACAGGGAACCAGCCCTTCCATTCAGCATTGTTACCTGAGGTACTACGATAGCCAAGCACAGGGGGGGAAGCAGTTAGGATGCCGATGGATGGGATTCCAGACGTCAATATACCAATGCCAGAATCCAGACGCCCGTCAGAATGCCAACACTGCCATCTCGAAGAGATCAAGATACTGATGTCAGCATCCCGCCCGCCGGCATCCTGATGGTAAGTATGTGTGTTAGGGTTAGCTCGGGGATGTGGGGGATTAGGTTTAGGGACCTTCCAGGGTGGGTTAGGATTAGGGACCGACCGGTTAGGGTTAGGCTGTAGGGAGGGGGGGTTTGGGTTAGGCACCACCGGGAAAGGGTTAGGGGGAGATGGGGAGGGTTAGGCTACTTACCGGCCCTGTCAGGATCCTGAATATCGGGATGCCGCTGTCAGTCTACTGACTGCCAGCATCCCGACCACTGGTCAATCATACCAATTCTAGCACAGGGAACCAGCCCACCCATGCATCATCAGCTACACTGCCCATCAGACCTGCAAGCAGGTCAAACGGGCGACAACGTCAACAAGGGTCCCCGCTGTCGCTCCAGACATCGGCAAGTGTGTATGCACTTGCTGATGCCAGGACCCCCACCCGGACCTGCCGCATGATAGGTAGGCTGGGTACACACAGTTAAATGTTCGCAGAGATGTGCAACTGTTTTCGATTTCCAGAAGTATCCAGTAAAATAAAAGTATTAAACTTTAAAGATTGTCAGTTATTGAGTTGGAGGAGGGTTTCTGAGGGTCCTTGCCCCTCTGTTGCCATGAACTTGACCAGAAAGTGAAATAGTAATCCCTTTTATATAAGAGGCCCGTACATACCAAGAATTGGAATTTGTCTTGTCCTAAAATTACATCAGAGTATTACACAAGCCTCCCAGTGGAGCAGAGACAAAAAAAACAAATGACCATCTGCAAGTAGCAGACAAGCCTCCTGGGCTCTAGGCAGTTGCCTGTACTGTCCAATTATCAGCCGATAATAATCTGATTGGGTGGATAGTTTAACAGTGTATTGCTGCAACCAATCAGTAATTATCGGTCTGTCAATCCATGCTTGGTCGGCCGTATCTGGCAGTGTATGTACAGCTGCAGCTGGCGGCCCAACATTTCCCATTTTTCTTCACACATATTACAGATATAATGAATTATGTGCCAGATATATGTACAGTATGTGCATGTTTATATGATCTATTAGGAGACAACTTGGGCATATCTTCTATTGCTAGATCTGATAAGATTTAAAATTGGGTTACCGCATATATACAGTAAAGAACAGTGTATTTCCCCAATGGTGAACTGACCAGCTTGGAGCCTGCAGCAAAGGCCACACACATTTTGAGGCTTTGTTAGCAGGAGAACCAGTAGTGTGCGGGTCCTTCTATCTTACTGTGACACAGCTCCAGCCTAATCGGCACAAAGATACATTCTCTAGGGGACTTGGTCGTACAATAAAAAGCAGGGGCATTTCTAGAGAGGAGGGGGCCCGTGTGCAGTCTCTGACATGGGCCCCCTCCTCTCTGTCTGGCGGTCGGCAGCGCACTGAGCTGTGTGCGGCCAGCACTGGAGTTATAGACTCTGGGCACTAGAGTGTGCCCAGAGTCTATAGAGTATACGCAGGTCACCGGAAAAATGGCTGCGGCGGCCATTTTCCCTGTACCGCGCATTCCCCCAAAATTGGAGAATGGCTGCGGTGGCCATTTTCCAGTCGATTTTACAGCGCCGGACCCCCGCTCCGATGTGGGACTCCGGAGACGTAAGCAATACTATGGGTACAGGGTGTGCGGTGTGGGGCCCCCCTGGAACCCAGGGGCCCATGTGCCCTGCACACCCTGCACCCATTATAGATATGACTCTGATAAAAAGTAATACCCTCCCAAGAAATATCCACCCCAATCCTGATCCCAATACCACTGGACAATGGCTGTTAGTAAAGTTGTATTTAATATATAGCCAGTGTTGCCTACCCTCCCGATTCGGCCGGAAGCCTCCTGAGAAACGAGTGCAGCTCCCGACTCCAAGGAAAGGCAGGCAAGCCTCTCCACTACCACTGATCCCCCCCAGCCCCCCCACAAATACCTGTAAAACTCCCACAGCGGGGGGGCCCAGTGACGCGATTCATGCTGAATCTCGTCATTTTGGCCCCGCCTCCTGCTTCACAATGCCTGTTTTATCGGCATTGTGCAGCGGGGGCGGGGCCAAAATGACGCGATTGTGTGGCCCCGCCCCCGGCACATCCGTAAATGACATTTGCCCACCCAGCCACGCCCCCTTTGCAGGCCACACCCCCTGCCCTGCCGATCTGGCTGCTTCCTCCCGGAAGGAGCAGCCAGATAGTCGCAGCTTGTGCAGCAAGCACTGCAAGCCATAAACTGTTTGAGCATGGTGGGGCTTGTAGAAATGCATTCATCAGCTACTGTATGATCATCAGCAAGGATCTTGTGCAGGGGTCAAACATTTGCAGACGTTACGCCCCCTGACAGGCATATCTACAGCTGCTTCCAGTTCTAATAGTGTCATAATTACATAAACACACTTTTAGTGTACTCGTCCTAAGCTTGTATTTCCTTTCATTTCTCCATCTCCCCCTGTCTAGGTATAAGACTCAAGTCAAGAAACATTTACATACACATTTTTGCATGTGTAATATGCAAACTGCAACTATAAATGTCTCGAGTTTTACTTTTATGCACAATAAAATGTTTAAGTCTACTACTCAAAACATAATATCTAGTCCACTATGTTCACCCAATCTGTCAAGTCTGTTGAGCTCTCCAATGGAACTGCTCTGGTCTTTATAGGTTAGTCCTGCACATTCAGATAAAGCAGGCAGCAGTACTGTCTCTACAGTATGTCCATCCCATTTACACAGGGAAAGGACATCAATCTTATTTGAATCTGGGATAGATCTTTAGAGGAGCAGAATGGAAATGTTGGATGTTACATGGGAACCATTAGATCACATGTAATTTAAACTTCAGGTGCAAATACAAATAATTTAGAGAGTTTTTATTAGAGAAGGGCCCATCTCCAAATACACCTTCTAAAACAGGGGTGGGGAACCTTTTTTCTGCTGATTGCCATTATGATATATATAACATTATTCACAGGCCCGGTGCAGGCCAAGACCCCACCATGTGTTAAACAGGGGCGGGCAACAATTGCAGGTGATTACAGCAATGCCCGGGGAATCCTCAGGATGCTTCGGGGAGCTGTAAGGGAAGCAGTGTGGCCGTCTGAAGCACCCTAAAGATGCCTCAGGCAGCATTGCTGCATAGATTCAGGCTGCAGGGTGCCATTCTAGGCACCCTGCTGGCCAGATGAGGCTAGCAGAAGAAAGCTCAGAGGGACAGACTAAATGTTTCCGGGGGCCTGAGGTTCCCCATTTCTTTTCTAAAAGCATACTCACCTACAGTACTCTCCCGGTGCAGAAGACTCACGGTTTTTCGGTTAGTCCCCAGGAAGAGTGGGTGGATCTCCCGCTTTCCATCCACTTCCTAGTGCAGTGGGCAAGATAGGGAGGTAATATCAAGTAACACAAATTGCACTGTTTTAGCTCCGCTCCTTCCCCATGAACTAATTACGTGAGAAGTCCGACCATTCCCCCAAGATGTTTAGCTGCATCTCCTCTCCAGGCTTCTCCCAGAGAGGCACAAGTATGTCTGAAAGGTATATTACTTGCGCATTCTGAAGCAGTGGTGTAAAGAAACATGCATTCCTTCTTAGAGGTCTAAAGGTGAGTACACACCTCAGCGATATATCTGCAGATCAACTGATCTACAGATATATCTGCGGTCTGTGCAGAACATATGTTCTGCATACAGACTGCCCGATCCGTCATGACTGACTTCACAACTGAGTGGGCATTTACAGGCGCCCAACCAGTTGAGCTGTCAATCACCTCCGGACCGTGCAACGAGTATACAGGCAGTCGGCTGACTGCCCGTACACACATCACAATGCCCCAATATATCTGCAGATATATTGGACATCGGCTGTGCAGCACAGCTGATGTGATATGTCTGTGAACGACGTCGTTCACAGACATATTGCTGGTACACACTGGCTGATGCACACACGATACATCAGCCGTTCAATTGATTGGCCCATGTATTGACCAGTGTGTACCCAGCACAGGGCCGTAGCTAGGATAGTGCGGCCGGTGCCATCGCACAGGGCACCACAGGTCAGGGGGCGCTGTTTGGGCCTGTCAAATTTCTGTTTATTATCATTCTTGCTTGTAGCTTACTCTTATTTCATCCCCAGCATCTCCTGGCCTCTCCTATCTCTGCCCTGACCCTTCCCCATGAAGCCATGGCCCTTTTTTGGGTGCATTATGTCCCTTTGAAAAATGAGGGTGGTGCCAATGCTCTTTCTGGCACAGGGCACCAAAAAGTCTAGTTACGGCTCTGACCCAGCATAACCAGTAGCAATTATTATGTTAGCTTTCATATATTTCCACATATGTGGGGTCAAAAAAAGTATTTATTCTCCAAAAGTGGCACCAACCCCCAGGTACTGCCTGCTCCCCATCATAACCTCAGCCTGGTTAGCATGGAGCAGAATTACCTAGGGGAATTGTGCCAGGAAAAAATGTGTGGGTCCTTTGCCAAAGGCAAACCCAATGCAGGCCCATTAGCACTGGGGCTCTTCCTGGCAACCTCTGACAGTATTTGCAAAAGTAATCTATAAAATATGGTAACTTTGTAGCACTACAATCACCAGCACGTGCTGGCAGCCAATTACTGCTTGGGCATGCTGGGACTTGCCTGGACATGATAGGTCAGCCTGGTATAGCCTTGTTGTGAATGCTGCTTTTATGGAATCTCTCCATGTACATTAGTGTCTCCTCCCCAGACTAGAAGTACTCATGCTAGTTACTCTTGTAAGGGGAAAGGGAGCTATTAAAAATAATAAATAAATTAATTTTATTTAATTGTAATTTCATTTTGTAGCAGATGATGATGACGATGGCTGGCATATATTTATACTTTGAGCACAACTTGATGTGGGAGCATACTTACACTGGATTTTCAATTGGACATATCTTAGGAATATGTACACCCATTATGTTTACTTGGAAGGTAGACATGAGTCTCATAGGATTTCTTTTCTATTTAGTGGTGCAATTGACTATGGTCTGAGAAATGGCTTTACTTCATGCTTGTCCAGTGTGTCGTCAAATTGAAGTTGGTGGGAACAGAGGAACCTGTAGCCAATCATATAATGGCAGATACATATATAGTAGAAAGGATTTCAGGAGATGAATGGGCTGCTCTGGGTGCCAATGACATGTCCAGTTACAGGGATGGATCTTGACATTTCTTTTATGGGGTTTGGTGGTTTAGGAATTATCTTGAATCTTCCCCTCTCCATTTATCACTCTTCCCAGTTCCACTCCTGACCCCTCCTATCTATTCCCAACTGCATGACAGAAGTAGGTAAACTCTCGCTCTCCATCTGTTTTGTAGCTATAGGTCTATGGCTCACCAAACCAATGATCCCGGTGCTAGTCTGGAATTCCAAATTTTACCAAATAAATGTGCAACAAACAGTTACTTAAAAGCAGCAAGTCTAAAATGATGGGATATGTGAACACCCATAAAAAAAACAAAAATACAATATGTACCAGACTGCACTAGTATATATAGATGTACTGCAAGATAGCAGACTTCACATGCATACATAAATCAGTCACGGCTCTGTCGAAGCTGAATAATTGGCTGAGACAAGTTCGGTTTAAAATTTAATCGCAGCGACGCCATCTTGCAAATGGCCGCAAGACTCCATTTTAGAAATAAGATCGCAAGACGCCATTTTGTGAATGGCCGCCTAAGCGCCATTTTAGGTAAACTCACATTTTTGTACATGTGGCGATATTTATAATAGCACTATGCGATCGCTTCTTTCATCATGTTTCATACACACAATAATACTCACAAGAGCGCTATTAACTGGTCGCATATTAGCAAATGCATAAGACTTTGTATGAAACCGCTGTTTTATTAGCTTTATGCGCACGCATCTGCCCCAAGTTAACTAGCGTCCTTATATCAAACCCTGAATACCCACACATTTCATATTCACACATAAGGTTCAATAAGCATCAAAATGTATGATTAAAGTTGGTTAAGTTAGTTTAAATGCTGAGAAATAAAGGTTTTTGATAACTAAGGTATTATACATGATAAGCAAGTTGTGTTTGGTCTTGTTCTGATGCGTACGCTTTTTACAGCATTCCGGTACTATCGGTGGAGAGATCGCATCATGCAAACTCAAGTTATGGATCGCAGAACCTACAAGCAACAAAATGTTTAACTGTTGGAATGTACAGAAGGCGTTATTAGAAAGATTCCCCTGCTGTTAGAGGCAGGGAGAGTCTATTTGAACCAGCCTGTTAAATGTGCTGTAACATATGCTTCTCCTCTGGGAACCAATGACATCAGCAAGAAACTTTCCCATTGTCCTGTTTTAGTCTGAGGGGGATAAATATGTGTGCCCGGATACTGGTATTTTAGTCCATGCTGAATGCTGTATTAACTGAAGGTCTCTTCCTGATGCCTTTCTCTGTGTCCAGAGGCACTGCGTATGTATACTGTACTTGGGTCTGTATTATTTCCTTTTACGCCTAAATTGTGTATGTATCAATTGCGTGTAACTGAGTGAACTTTTACCTGAATAATACTTGTGCTTTGGAACCACAGATTCCACTCCTGTCTTTATTTGCGGTCAGACTGCGTACACAAATTAGCGTTATTCTTAGAGGTTTATAGGAAGGATTTTAGAAGGTATAGGCAGGGGTATATAAAGGTTCTGGTCAAGTTTCGTTAGTTGGGGGCTCGTAAAGAAGTCACCTACCTGCTCACACGGTACATACGGTCATCGATATTTCAGCAAAGGGTGGAGTGGCCACATGCAGGGTTTGCCTGCAACCGCTTTGTGCTGAAAGATCGCTATCCGTCTCCGTGTGAATTAAGGAAGTTGACTAGAATCCAGGGACAAGAGAGGAAAAAGTTTGTTTTCCTCTGTTGATAAGAAACTTGCGTTTTGAGGGGTGCCGCAGTATTGCGTACGCGGCTGAATCGCATTTTTGCGTACGCAGTTAAAAAGTCATTATACGGTTGTGTGGTAGTCGCATTATTGTGTATGCGGCTGGTCGCACAATAGCGTATACGCACTTCCGGTTCTGCTGCCACGTGTTTGAACAAAGCCATTGAGGTTTAACATTTTATTCTATTACCAATATCTGGGTTAACGTGTATTTTTCTGCGCAGGAAAAAAGTGTGTAACAGTGAATACTTGTTGAACAAAGTTAAGGATATCGTATGATCCTTAAGGGCTAGGTGCAAGGGTTAGCCTAGTCGCTCGGTAAGCAGCTTTACTGTTCTATACACAGTAGCAGGTGTACATGTTGTCTTTGTTGTATAGAGGTGCGTGAGAGTAGCTGACATATAAACTCTCATAGGTTTGGAAGTTGCCTTACTAAAACTTATCTGGGTGTGGAAGTTGCCTGTTTCAAATCTTATCTAGGTGTGGAAGTTGCCTTACTAAATCTTATCCAGGTGTGTGGGCGCCGCCGACTTAAATCGTCCACAGGTAAGTGAAAGTATCTTGATTGTCTTTCACCAGTTTAAATTTTTATTGAAAAGCGTAGGAGTTGTCTCAGAATGGGAGCCACGCAAACAGTAGAGATGTTAGGCAATGATGTGCTGCTAATGGAGGCTCCGATTGGATCGGCCTGTCGTATTATGCATACTAAGTACGGTACTTATGCAATAAAGTATTGTGATTTATGGTTTAATATGACAAGGAAGAGTGTTAGACGGTTTCCCAGAATTGGTAGTTTTGACAAAAATGTGTTAGACAATGTCCAGGATCACATCAGTATGGTGCGATCCCGAGAGAAAAAGATTAAGTATTTTGAATGTTTAAAACTATGGCAGCATGAAGGGGATGCTTGGCTTAAAAATGTGCAAACGACGCAAACTAGCGTTGTGAGCGCATTGCCAGAAAATACGTCCGCGACGCTAAGTTGCAATACGGGTGAGCCGCAAATTGGCGTGCACGTGCGGCAAGGTAGCGTTGTGGAGAGTATTGCCAACAGTTCACGCTCACCTCCCCCACCTTATGTGGATGGAGGTGCAAGTACAGTTACCAAAAATACCCATAAAAATGTAACAAGCAATTTGTACCCCCTCTTAAGTAACCATAAAGAAAATGTTTATGATGTAGATGATGAGCCTATTGTAATGTCTGCCATTTCCCATGCTGTGCAAATGATAGATGCTGCATCACCACAATCACGCGTGGTGGCGCCATCTCCATCGGTAACAGCAAGGGAAGTGTTAACACACTCTGCACCCATTGAGGAAGTTGTTAATACCATACGTAGCAGCAGCAGATTAAACCCCCAGCCAGGTAACCAGGTCAGAGGTGGCAACGCTGCCGGTCTGCATCCCATTCGGACTATAACTGTTTCGAATGGAAATGCGGATGCAAACGGTGTAGTACCCACGAGGAAAGTAGTAATGCATTGTCCATGGACAAGAGCAGAACTAAATTCCATCATAAATGATTTCCCTGATCCAAAAAAAGAATTAGCCAAATGTCAAAGATTTTTGAGAAATTTGGGTAGTTCTCATGAGCCCACTAATAAAGATTGGCGTGTGGTGTTAAGGGCCTGTCTACCATGCAATACCAACATGACAAAATTTATCACGGATTGTGTATTGGATGGCGACGTTCCCTTAACAGACCAAGTAAACCAAGGTAACATTTCCCGCATTGTGACTCAATTGGGTGTATATTTTCCAGTAGTAGTTAACTGGAACAAAATCTTCACAATCAAACAAAAGGAGAGTGAAACTGCAGAAGACTATTGCGACCGGGCTCTGCAGGCTATCACCCAGTACACTGGGATAGAAGATATTAAAGATAGCATTCACCACAGGGGAATGATAGTCACGATATTGATGGACGGTTTAAAAGAGAATTTAAAAACTCGGGTTCAGACCTCACAGCCTGGCTGGAGGGGACTTACAATAGATAACCATAGAACATGACAAAAACATCTCAAAAAAGAGGGAGATCCAGAGCGAAAAATTAATGGCTGTCAGTATACAAGCTCTGGAGTGAATGACGGTAACATCACAGCCAACAGACACACTTGCACTTGCACACACACTCATGTCAGAACAAGTATGTGCACTCACTAACCCCACTCAACAATAAACACAACTCTATCCCACTAACCCAATGCAACCACAGGTCCCAGGCTATCCACCTACTTCTTATCCCCCACAATACCCTTACCCTCCCTACCCTTACCCATATCCACCACCTTTACCCTCTGCTCAAACTTCACAACAACACATGGTTTCACCTGAATCACGGACATGTTTTAATTGTAAACAAACAGGACACTTAAGTAGAAACTGTACAGTAAAAAGAGTATGGACCCCACATCAAGGGAAACCTGGATAACCCCATAAGGGATATGCACAGAGACCAGCAAATGTTCAGCAAGCACCAGGTCCAATTGTAGCCGTAAATGCTTTATTGGAGAATGGTAGCCAACGCTAGGGGTCAGGTAATACCTGTAGTCTACAGATAGTCAGGTTAACGGGAAGTACTAGGGAAGAACCGGTCTTGATGGTTGATGTAGCTGGTACTGAATATCCTTTTCTTGTAGACACAGGGGCGACCAAGTCAGTGATGAAATCTCCCGTTAATTTACAGGTGACCAACGAGACTATACCAACAATGGGTTTGACAGGTAAAGTGGAACGTTATCCTTTAACAAAGTCCGCAGAGGTTAGTATTGGGCCGTTGCATACCAGACATTCTTTTCTACTGGCTGCCGCGGCTCCTACTAACCTGCTGGGTAGAGACTTGTTATGTAAAATGGGATGTGTTATATATTGCACCCCTGATGGTGTATATTTAGATATCCCAGAGAGAATGGTATACGAGGTGCAGGATATGTTAGACACTCCACAAAGGATAATGTATCACTCTACAGTTTTAAAAGAAAATCCATCACAAGTAGATGAAATTCCAGATTCCCTTTGGACTAAAGATGGACAGGACACTGGATTAATGGCAAACGTAAGCCCAGTAATGGTAAACTTAAAAAGCGGTAGGCAAGCTCCTAAAATTCCCCAGTACCCACTAAAACATTAAGTAGAATTAGGGGTGTTTCCAATAATTGAGCGATTATTGCAACAGGGAATTTTAGTTCGTACAGCTAGTGTAGCCAACAGTCCCATCTTTCCAGTAAAGAAGAGTGGTGGGAGGGGTTATAAACTGGTGCAAGACCTTAGAGGTGTTAATAAGGTAGTAGAGAGCCAATTCCCTGTAGTGCCAAATCCAGCTGTCATCCTGATGCAGATCCCACCAAATGCAACCCATTTCACTGTCATTGACCTCTGTTCTGCTTTCTTCTCTGTGCCTCTCCACCCTGACTGTCAGTACCTATTCGCATTCACATACAGAGGTGTGCAATATACATGGACACGATTGCCCCAAGGTTTCATAGACAGCCCCAGTATTTTCTCCCAGGCATTACATGACTGTTTACAAGCTTTTCAACCTGCCAATGGATCAGTTCTAATTCAATATGTGGACGATTTATTGCTATGTTCTGACTTGTTTATATCATGTGTGAATGATACTAAACTTTTGTTACTTCATCTCTCGCATACAGGACACAAAGTGGCTAAGGACAAGTTACAGCCGTGCCAATCCAGAGTAAAATATTTGGGACACTGCCTAACCCAGGGGTTACGACATCTTACAAATGATAGAATCCAGGCCATACAAAACATGACACTGCCGCAGAATCAACAGCAAATTCGTACCTTCTTGGGAATGTGTGGATATTGCCGAATGTGGATCCCAGGTTTTGCTATTTTGGCCTTGCCTTTACAGGAACTAGTCTCTTCCTCAAAGCCCGATCATGTCATACATGCAGAGGAATCAGAACAGGCTTTTCTTAATCTTAAGGATAGTCTGACAAAAGCTCCTGCATTGGGAATACCCGATTATGAAAAACCTTTTGATTTATATTGTACGGAAGCCAATGGTTGTGCTGCAGGTGTCCTTACACAAAAGCATGGTGATGCCAGTAGGCCCGTAGCATACTACAGTGCCCAATTGGACACGTTAGCAAGATCACTCCCCACCTGTTTGAGAAGTGTAGCAGCTACCGCTTTATTGGTGAGTAAAAGTGAGGACGTAGTATTGGGCCATGATATGATTGTCTACACTCCCCATGCTGTATCTGCTCTGTTGAACTCAGCTCAAACCAGACACGTCTCCTTGGCTAGGTTCACCAAATGGGAACTAGCTCTAATTGCTCTTGCAAATATTACTGTCAAACGTTGCAGTACGCTGAATCCAGCAACATACCTACCATATGTACAACATGATGTACAAAGGGTGGAAGGAGAAGAGTTGCTGGTGGGAGGTGAGTTCGGCAGACATGATGATACTCATGATTGTATGACATATCTGAATCAGACCTTTACTGCTAGACCTGACATACATGACACACCTTTAGAGAATGTGGATGTAACTTTCTATATGGATGGGAGTTGTCATAGACAAACAGACACAGGTGAATTATGTACAGGTTATGCTGTTGTAAATGACACAGACATCATGGAAGCTAAACCTCTCGGTCCTCCTCACTCAGCCCAGTTAGTAGCACTGACTAGAGCATGTGAACTGGCAGCAGGCAAATCTGCTAACATTTACACTGACTCGAGCTACGTGTTCGGGGTGGTGCACGATTTTGGGGCTCTATGGCATCTGAGAAATTTTATGACAGCAGCAGGGACACCAGTTGCACATTCCCGACACATAAAACATCTCTTAGAAGCAATCCAACTGCCCAAAACAGTGGCAGTAATTAAATGCAAAGCCCACACATGTGAGGATGACCCGGTGTCACTGGGCAACAACAGAGCTGATGAAGCTGCAAAATGGGCAGCAGGGTTAAAAATGTCTTCCCCAATTGAAACAATTATGTAATTCCAAACCATTGATATGCTGAAATTAATTGAGATGCAAGGTTTGCGTTCAATTCAGGAAAAATCCATTTGGAAGTCCAAGGGATGTGGGCCAGAGTCCTCTGGGCTCTGGAGGGACGGACATGGTAAGCCAGTAGCCCCCAAGGCATATTACCCCAGCCTGGCTGAGGCAGCACACGGTCTAACTCACCTAGGTAAACAGGGTATGTGCAAGTTGGTGAGGGCATACTGGTGCGCACCAGGTTTTTCTTCACAAGCAGAGAAGATGGCAATGTCCTGTCTGACTTGCTTGAGAAAGAACATAGGGAAAGCGATCCCTACCGAACCATCCCACATTCCACCTACTGATGGACCTTTCCAGGTGATACAAATTGATTTCATCCATTTACCACCCTGCAGGAACCTTAAGTATGTACTAGTGTGCACAGACGTATTTTCCAACTGGGTTGAGGTATACCCAGCGGCCACTAATACTGATGCGTTTACTTCCAAGAAAATAGTCCAGGAATTTGTATGCAGGTACGGTATCCCTAAGATCATCGAGAGTGACAGGGGTACCCATTTCACAGGTGATGTGTTCCAAAATATGTGTAAGCTGATGGGTATTAATAGCCGACTTCATACCCCCTACCGACCGCAAGCCAGTGCCAAGGTAGAGAGGATGAACGGGACTATTAAAAATAAATTAAGTAAAATTATGGCAGAGACTGGACTAGGATGGCCAGAAGCGTTACCTTTGGTCCTACATAGCATAAGGACCACTCCTAGACTTCCTCTGAATCTGTCCCCATTTGAAATACTATTCGGCAGACAACCTCATTTGATTATAAGTCCCCAGGAAGACTTGAAGGGTAACAACGAGGTAACTGTGAAGTATCTTATATCAATGAGTAAGCAGTTAAAGCAACAACAGCAGAAACTGAAATTGTTGTCTAATGATATGCCTGAAACTAATTGTCATGATGCTGAACCAGGAGAATATGTAATGATCAGAAATTTCTTGCGTTCAGGTTGTTTGACTGATCGGTGGGAAGGTCCATACCAGGTGCTGCTGACGAGTACTACATCTTTGAAGGTGGCCGAGAGAGATACCTGGGTCCATTCCACTCACTGCAAAAAGGTCAATCAACCGGTGGAGAAACAAGGCGGAGACAAGGCTGATAGTGTGGACCTGTCGCTCGCGAGCTTGTTCCGGGAGGATTGAAAAGGTCGTAGGGAGATACCTGAACCGAGAGAAATTTTGCAGGACTTGTTGTTAAAATGGACGGGCCTGCTGTGTTCATTCTCATATTCTCTTTTAGAGTGTTCACCATCCTGGTCGGTTCGGGAATATCCAGTGTCTGTGATGGGGGACCGATTGAGGAAATGGGAGCTGATGGCAGTGCTGATGGAGTGGTAAAAGGAGGAGTGCAATGTCAATCAGGGGAGTGTCTGACCAATCTTAGTACTGTTATTGTTAAGAGAGCTGTCATTCCGGATACTCGGGGAAGGTGTGGAGGTTTATCGTCTGAAGATTCCTGTATTTGTGAGTTTTGTGGGTCTCTAGTTGATGAGAACTGTATCCAACAGTGCCAACCTAAATATAACCTGTACTGGGGAGGATATCCTTTAGAGGATTATCATAGCATGGTAGGCAAAGTGTTAAATCAAACTGATTGCTGGGTGTGTTCACATGTGCCACAGGGACAGCATAATGTAGGGTTGGTACCATTTCCGCTGAATATCACAGAAATTTTAGAATTACAAAAAGGGAAAACATTGGATGGAAAATTCCTCTCATCCAAACCGCCTCATTTCAAACTCTATCAATTCCAAGTAGATAGATCACTTTTGTGTTTAAACATAACCAACCCCAATAAACCCGGAGGTTGGGAAGTGACGGGGAATAATCAGACGATGACCTTCTCACAAAGAGCTGATAATGAGTCCATAAACTATGATCTGTTATGCTCAATTAAATCAAGTGGGAAACAGTTTAGGTACAGGTATACATTGAGTTCCACCAAAGAAATTATTGGTAAAGTACCAGATGGTTATTGTGCTAAAATAATACAACCAGAAACTTGCATATACCAGATGGAAGAGCCTGAGACAGGATTGTTTGCAAGGGAAATGTGTTTAATGATAATGATGCATACCATTCCTTATGTTCTCCCCGATAATATATATTTTATATGTGGAAGAAAAGCGTATAAATGGCTCTCCCTGAGTTCCGAAGGTTTGTGTTATCTGGGAAGAGTAGTCCCAGAAGTTATGACCCTCACACATGTTGAAATGCTGGGAATACATAATAACACACCGTCACCATATCTTCACACACAATAGGAACACAGAGGCAAGAGAAATATGATACCTGGTGATATGCATAAAGCCACTCAGTTAATCAGTGAGACAACTGGCTTCCAAGTTTTAGTCACCCTGGATCCCACCAGGATTGCTAGGGGTACATTAAATTTTAGATATATCCAGGAACTTGCTAAATTAATAGATAATATCACCGAGATGTACGATGACACATTCAGGTACATAGGGAGAGAATTGCAAGCATACAAGAAAGAACTAGTGCAACCCAGGTTAGTGTTGAATTATTTAACTGCTGTTACTGGAGGGTATTGCGTAATGTTAGCCACCCAATTCGGAGTAAAATGTTGCACTTATGTCACCAATGATACCAGCGACCCTAAGGAGTTCATAGACCAGAAGATGGATGAGATTCTGCAGTTAAAGTGGGAATTTCGTAAGAACCATAACGCATCAGTGGCTGAAGCAGGAAAAAAGATAGAAGGATGGGTGTCATGGCTGAGCCCAGTGAAATGGTTCTCAGGTCTAGGGGAATGGGTCCAGGAAGTGATCGCCAGCATAGGCAAATTCTTGATCCTTATACTGATTGTCATCATAGTAATTGGCATATGCCTCCGGTGTGTTCCTATTGTGTTGAAGTGTGGAAAATGTAAAAACAGAGTGAAACAAAAGAATGAAACTATGATGGTGGTCAGAAATGATAATATGTATACCGAGGTAGATACAGAATTGCATTACAACCTTGAGTTAGGAAGTACCATCATTTAAATGTATAATATTTAGACATGCATAGAAGATATTATTGAAATGTTATTTATAGAACACCTCAGACAATGTAAAGTCTCAAATTCACCTTCAAAACTGCTGTTATAAGACGGGTGCATTCCCACACCTGTCACATGATCTCCCAAGATCCGCGGTGTGCGTATAATAGTAGTTTTATGTCCCCACCCAGAGACACATTATTGATGGATTAAGAACCATCTTGTGCCATCCCAGAATAACACTAAATAGTATGTAAATGTAAGCCTAAATTAAATTTAAATAGCAGATTGTGATAGCATGTTGTTTGCTATCAAAGGGTGGACTGTCGAAGCTGAATAATTGGCTGAGACAAGTTCGGTTTAAAATTTAATCGCAGCGACGCCATCTTGCAAATGGCCGCAAGACTCCATTTTAGAAATAAGATCGCAAGACGCCATTTTGCGAATGGCCGCCTAGGCGCCATTTTAGGTAAACTCACATTTTTGTACATGTGGCGATATTTATAATAGCACTATGCGATCGCTTCTTTCATCATGTTTCATACACACAATAATACTCACAAGAGCGCTATTAACTGGTCGCATATTAGCGAATGCATAAGACTTTGTATGACACCGCTGTTTTATTAGCTTTATGCGCACGCATCTGCCCCAAGTTAACTAGCGTCCTTATATCAAACCCTGAATACCCACACATTTCATATTCACACATAAGGTTCAATAAGCATCAAAATGTATGATTAAAGTTGGTTAAGTTAGTTTAAATGCTGAGAAATAAAGGTTTTTGATAACTAAGGTATTATACATGATAAGCAAGTTGTGTTTGGTCTTGTTCTGATGCGTACGCTTTTTACAGCATTCCGGTACTATCGGTGGAGAGATCGCATCATGCAAACTCAAGTTATGGATCGCAGAACCTACAAGCAACAAAATGTTTAACTGTTGGAATGTACAGAAGGCGTTATTAGAAAGATTCCCCTGCTGTTAGAGGCAGGGAGAGTCTATTTGAACCAGCCTGTTAAATGTGCTGTAACATATGCTTCTCCTCTGGGAACCAATGACATCAGCATGAAACTTCCCCATTGTCCTGTTTTAGTCTGAAGGGGATAAATATGTGTGCCCGGATACTGGTATTTTAGTCCATGCTGAATGCTGTATTAACTGAAGGTCTCTTCCTGATGCCTCTCTGTGTCCAGAGGCGCTGCATATGTATACGGGAGGCAATCGGGAAGCCTAAATACCGGCAGCCGGCTTCCCGACTGTCTTATCCCGGCATGGGTGAAATGCCGGGCGTCTAGATATAGACGCCCGCATTTCCCTGACGCTGGGAGACCGGCGCCCGGCATCACGATCGTAGTGATGCCGGGCGCCGCGAGCGGACAGCCGCGGGGGGGAGGGTTAGGTTAAGGCGCTCGGGGGGGACTTAGGGTTAGGCACCCCCCCAGGAGGGTTAGGCTAGGGGGAGGGAGGGTTAGGCACCCCCGGGGGGGTCTTAGGGTTAGGCACCCCCCCGGGCACTTAGAGGGGGGATTAGGGTTAGGCACTTGGGGGGGAAGTTAGGGTTAGGCACCCCTAAGGAGGGTTAGGGGGGTTAGGTTAGGTTAGTGGATACTTACCTATCCACGATCTGGATTTCCAGCGCTGTCGGGCTTCCGCTGCGTCGCACTCTGCTTCTGTCGGGCTGCCGCTGACGGGAATCGAACCGCCGGCTATGCGGCCGACGGTATTTCATACCAATTCCATGTATACTGTACTTGGGTCTGTATTATTTCCTTTTACGCCTAAATTGTGTATGTATCAATTGCATGTAACTGACTGAACTTTTACCTGAATAATACTTGTGCTTTGGAACCACAGACTCCACTCCTCTTTATTTGCGGTCAGACTGCGTACGCAAATTAGCGTTATTCTTAGAGGTTTATAGTAAGGATTTTAGAAGGTATAGGCAGGGGTATATAAAGGTTCTGATCCAGTTTCGTTAGCTCCAAAATAGGAAATATGTACTAATATGTTAATATATTAATTTTTAATCCGATGTTTGTTCACAATTACAAATACACATAATCTACAGACAAATACAACTCACATTATTCAAAATATACAATTCACAAAACAATAGACCTCTATTGAGCATATATCTATACACTAAAATCCACTTCGCTACTTGTGCATAATATGGCATGAATTTATGAAATCAATACAAGGGGTAAAAAACCCAGAGCAGTCCAATTAGAATATTGATCCTATATCCACCACACGACAGTTGAATGTCATGTACTGACTTGCCAGCCGAATATTGAAAAACCGCTGTGTTGACGTAATATTAATCCGTTGTACAGGTCAGGTAATATAGCGTTGCAGCGAGCAAAAGAATGCCAATTTCTCCAATGAAATGGGTTAGTGCTATAGCAAATATGGCTAGGCACTAACAATCGTACCGTCTCCCTTGGCTCCTGCTGCACTGATATGTTATCCTCAGCTGTCCTTAATACAGGTCAAGCAGTGAAGCGCCGCTGTATGTAGTGGGAGCCGGTTTCTCCAGTCAAAGTGAGTGGGTGTTGGAGTGGGGGTATTTGGAATTAGCAGTCCCTCAGTCTCCCCTCATCTCAACTGTCGTGTGGTGGATATAGGCAGGGCAGCCATCAGGGGGGGACTGCCGGGACTAGAGTCCCGGGCCCGGACCCTTGCAGTATGGGAGGGGGCCCGTGCCCGATCCTACCCCTGATGTACAGCCCACACTTCCCCTTCCCATGGGCCGGCCAGATTCCCCTCTACAGCCTGTGACTGCAATGGGGGCGGAGCCAAGGTGACAAGCCCCGCCCCCATACACCCGCGAATCGCGGCATTGTGGAGGGGGCAGGGCTAATGATGCGAGGTGTCCGCTATCATTAGCAACCTCCTGTTGCATCAAAATGTAAGTAATAATAAGTATGTACTGTGTTTTAGCATGTGTATGTCTGTATGTGTTACAGTGTATATATGTTACTGTGTATATATATGTATGTTAGTATGTATATAAGTGTATGTTTGTGTTAGTGTATATGTGTATGTATGTTAGTGTGTATATATATGTATTATATATGTATGTGTTATAGTGTATATACTGTGTGTGTATGTATGTCAGTGTATGTATGTGTATGCGTGTAAGAGTGCATATGTGTATGCATGTGTTAGTGTGTATATATGTACATGTATGTGTTAATGTGTATATGTGTGTTATATATAATATATACATGTTTGCTATAAACTGTATAATATGTGTGTGTGTGTGTGTGTGTATATATATATATATATATATATATATATATAATATATATATATATGCAACTTGTCGCTCGTCACTCAGGAAGAAGAGAATACCACCAGGTGCCTTCCTGCAGTGTATATAAAGTTCATTCATTTCCTATAGTGTGGTGTAGCAACCACACACAAAAAGGAAAAGGCGGCACTCCTGGACTTTGTGAAAAATATTATATTGAAGTCATCAAATATACAAATAGTCTGGTCGACGTTTCAAGGTCTTACTACCTTTTCATCAGGACTGTGAAAAGGTCGTAAGACCTTGAAATGTCGACCAGACTATTTGTATATTTGATGACTTCAATATAATATTTTTCACAAAGTCCAGGAGTGTCGCCTTTTCCTTTTTGTGTGTGGTTGCTACACCACACTATAGGAATGAAATATATATATATATATATAACTCTCCAAGATCCGGCACTCACAGGTATATTGTATAACTGGACCGGGTGCCCTCCTCACTGTGACCTCCAAACGGGGATACACTGACACATACTCCAACCACTGGCGGCACTCCGGATAACAAACAATGCGGACACTTAGCTGGTTTCAGCGACGTTTCAGCGCCTTTAATCAGCGCTTTTATCAAGCATATACAGTAATACAAAAGTGAATAACAGACTTAAATAGCTCACCACCCAGCAGGCCAAACCTCCGATGTAGCACACGTGCGCTGCCAGACAGCAGTCGCACAGGACATGACGTCATGGTCAGCCGCTGGTGTAACCATAGTGATGTGAATGCACACTAATACTCACTGTGACTGCTCATCGAATGATCATTAGATAAAAGCAAACTCTGTGTCAAAACCGAAAAGCGGCCTGAAACAGAATATGCACCATTAAGTGAAAATAAATGAAAACACCAATACTCTAAAACTTACTCTCGGCAAACTGCCGTAATTATGCTAAAAGCACCATGACCACTACCTACACCTATACATACATGACCGACAACATCAACACGACGTACCTTAACATATATAACATTGGACACATAAAACAATGTCTATTTACAATGTACAGCAAAATATTAATGCACACAATAAACAGACGAACAGCAACAGATATGTACCCACCTTGTATCAACCCACAAAAAACCTATTATGACTATAAGCAGGCCCAAAAATTAACAAAGACTACACTAAGATGTAAAATGGTGTCCGAACATGTCAAGCAGCCCCCTTGGAAGCAATAATCTATTAACCGCTACGGCAAGCACCACTAACTGTTAAATGATAGACTCTATGGATGTTTATACAAAGCATTGAAGACCTAAAGTCTCATTCAAACCACGAGGAGCCAATGTCTCTAACCTCATGATCCAATTGGCTTCACACTGTAACAGTTTATTGCCACGATCACCACCTCTCTGTAGAGGAGGCACATGGTCAATAATGCGATAGCGTAACGTCGCAATACTATGTTTGGCCTCAGAAAAATGTCTGGCTACAGGCTGTTCACTGGTGCCGCTAACAATAGCAGCCCTAATAGCTGACCTGTGTTGCGCCATACGGACTCGGAGTGTACACTCTGTCTTCCCTATGTACATTTTAGAACAAGGGCAGATGATCGCATAAACGATGTATGAACTAGTGCATGTAAGGTGATAGCGTATATTATATTTCACACCTGTGAATGGATGGAAAAACGAAGGCCCTGTCTGTAAATAGCTGCAAGTGGTGCAGTTGGAACATTTATAACAACCCAATTTGGGATTACCCAAAAAGCTGCTTTTCTTGGATTTACCCAATTGGGTGATGTCATTACGCACTAAAAGGTCTTTGAGGTTTCTACCTCTGCGATAACAAGACATAAGAGATGAATTAATGAGGGGTTGAAGGTGCTTATCTGTGCTGATGATTGGCCACAGACGTTTAGCTTGTCGATTGATGGAGGAACTCATGTGGTTAAAGTTGTTAACCCATATATGCCTGTTAGACTGAGTATTTTTAACGGTACTAGGAACACCAAGCAGTTTATCTGCTGGAATTGCCAACGCTTTAAGTTTGGCTTGGCTCAAAGTTGCCAAACTGTACCCTCTTTGTAAAAAATTAGTCAGCATCCTATCAAGTTGTTTGATCCCTTCCTCTCGATCTTTCGCTATACGCAAAGCACGTAAAAACTGTGAGAATGGTAAAGAATTTTTTAATGGTGCTGGATGTGCACTACTGGCCAGTAACACGTTGTTCCTGTCAGTGGCCTTGGTAAATAAAGAGGGAACTAATCTACCTCCACACTTGGTAACCGTAACATCTAAAAAATTCACCGAAGTGAGACTGGTGTGGTACGTGAATCTCACAGGTCTATGCAAATTGTTATATTGCTCAATCAAATTGACAAATGCCTGTGTGGTATCTCCCCACACAATCAACAAATCGTCGATATATCGGTAAAAAGCCAATATGTTTTTAGAAACATTGGGATCAGAAAAAAATACTTCATGTTCAATGGCGAACATATACGAATTAGCATATGAAGGGGCCACATTAGACCCCATAGCGCAACCAGACAGCTGCAAGTAATAAGCGCCATTAAACATAAAGTAATTTCTAGTGAGAGTTAATTCTAACAACTGTAAAAATAATTCCTCATTGATGCCCTTGAATAAGGGATTATCATGTATTAAATTCCTGGTGGCATGTAAACCTTCCCCATGGGGGATACACGTGTATAGGCTACATACGTCCACCGAACATAAGACACAATCTAAAGGTAAATCAGGGAGATCCGCCAAAGATTTTAACAAAGTGTTAGTATCCTTTAAGTATGATGATCTAGCTTGAACACATGGTTGCAGCAACGCGTCCAAATAAGTGGATGTCGGTTGATACAATGAGCCACGAGCAGCGATGATGGGCCGACCCGGCGGCCTAATGGGATCTTTGTGTAACTTGGGAATCAAATAAAGCAATGGTCTAATGGGAAACTTTACTTCCAAAATTTTTTTGATAGCAGCAGGAATAGTTCCCATGCGACAAGCTTCATCCAGTATAGCATCCAATTCCTTTTTAAAAATACACGTTGGATCCTGTGCGAGTTTTTTATATGTAGTGACGTCACTAAGTTGTCGGGATGCCTCCTCAATATAATCGGTGAGGTTTAACACTACAATCCCTCCTCCCTTATCTGCTTGGCGGAATACGATGTCATCATAAGCAGCTAGATGTTTAAGGGCCATGCGTTCATCTTTGGTAAGATTCCAAAAAGAAGGTGTCCTATTATTGGAATCCTCACTAATTGCTTTATCCAAAAGCCGAGTAAAAGTGGTAATCGACGCATTGGTACTGATCGGTTCAAACGCAGACTTTTCCTGCAACTTCATCAATTGAGGGGGTATCGGTGTAGAAACTGCGGGCTTATCTGCAAAGAATTCTTTTATTTTAAGACTTCTATTCAGCATAAATATTTCTTTTTTCCATTGGATTTGATTGAAGGGTACGGTAGGGACAAAAGCAAGTCCTTTGCGTAGAACTGAAAGTTCTGTAACGGACAACATTCTATCTGATAAGTTGAAAACTAAGTCCTGCGTCCCTTGGGGGGTCTTCCTCTCCCTCTTGTTTTGTTGCCCTCTACGGGTGCGCTTGGGCCCAAGTCTAAAAAACGGGCTCTCGTGCGATTGCCAACAGGGGATTGCATACGTTGTCTAGTCTTGAACTTAACAGATGTGTCAGTGTCACTTTCTGTGGTCACAGTATCATCGGAGGTGTTGAAGTGGGATTTGTGCATGTTACGTCTAAACTGTGGTCTCCTGTCATTTTTGGAATTCGCCCCCGTGAGCCAGTTGTAAACTCGCTGTTGATCGTAATCAAGATCCACCTTCTTCTTTTTGTCTGCTTTGAATTTTACAAGCTCCGTTTTGTAGGCTTCCAATTGTGTTGTTAACTTGGAAATCCATTCACCTTGTTTGTCATTCTGAAGAGTTATTAAGTGGCAAGATTCAAAGGCTGTAATTTTGTCTCTAATAATTGCCATCTCTCTTTTGGACTCTTCAATAACCAGTAATAATAGATCGAATGAGCATTTATTCAAAATTGAAGTCAATTTCTTGCAAAAATCGATGTTATAGCGGCCGATGGTAGGTACATTTTTAATTCTGAAACCAGGGGAATTTTTTTATCTTTGTAATAATTGGATAACGTGAGTCCATGGAAAAAGAAGTCAGTTTCTTTCTTTTTGAGACGTAACAAATCATAAAATAAATCTGATGAGGTAGGTACAGACACATGTTTAGACAGATCTTCTTTAAATAGTATGGCCTCAGCCTCTGATTCAGAATAGCTGAAAATAGACCCCTGCTCTAGGGTAATACGTTGGTGTAAACCCTCAGCAATGCCTTCCGCCATTGTGCCACAAAATATAGTGTGACTTAAGCCCCCCAAAAAAATCCCAACAAAGGAAGAGAGCGGCTGAATTTACTATGCCTGTACAGCCAATGTTGACACACGCAGGGGGAAACACATATCACATGCTGGTTCCAATGTCAGAACAAAAACGACAACAAAAAAATACATATAATAAACACATGAGAGCTAGACCTGCACTAGCGGTTTGCTCTTAATCCAAGGTCATGTCCTGTGCGACTGCTGTCTGGCAGCGCACGTGTGCTACATCGGAGGTTTGGCCTGCTGGGTGGTGAGCTATTTAAGTCTGTTATTCACTTTTGTATTACTGTATATGCTTGATAAAAGCGCTGATTAAAGGCGCTGAAACGTCGCTGAAACCAGCTAAGTGTCCGCATTGTTTGTTATCCGGAGTGCCGCCAGTGGTTGGAGTATATATATATATATATATATATATTGTGGTTCCCTGAGGAAGGTGATACGAAACGGCTGTTGGAGCCCACTGGGTTCAGAGCGTGGCTCCCCGGACTATGTTTGACCCATTGAATATGTGCTGAGTATATATTTTTTCTATACTATTGCAAATGGCTTGTTCTCTACCCTGTTGGTGTTATTTAAAATATATTTTTTGATTATAAATGGTGTGCTGGATTTTTTGTCCTTAGTTGGACCCGGTTCTATATATCTATATATATATATATGTATATCACCAGACGGGCAGCACTCCAAACACCATTCAGATAAACTTCACGGGTGCCCTCCAAGGTATCCAAGCAAGAGATCCAAATGCAGCAAGTGGACGGATGCACTCCAAAATAATGCAACAAAGCTAGGCAAATAGTTTCAACATTTCGACATTTTATCTCGTCTTCAGGATGTATCCTGAAGACGAGATAATAAAATCTCAAAACGTTGAAACTATTTGCCTAGCTTTGTTGCATTATTTTGGAGAGCCTCCGTTCACTTGCTATATGTATGTATGTACGCACATATATATATATATATATATATATATACTATACCCTGTATATATGTGTGCATATGTGTGTGTATATAAGACACCCCCCCCCCCCCCGAAAATCCTGCGTATGCCCGTGTTCAATACAAATTTTATTTTCCTTTGGAGTCAGTGCGCATGACATCATGACACGCCGCTGGAAGGAAGATATCAGAGGAGCTGCGGCGTGTGATGTGCAGTGCCAGACAGACCTGGAGGAGAATGGCAGAAGGAAGGCTCATTCTTCAAGGCGATAAGGTAAGTCATGACTCATGCGGTAGCGGGGGTAGGGGGGTGGAGGGCCCAGGGGCCCTGCCTATTTTGTCAGTCCCAGGCCCCACAATTTCTAATGGCAGCCCTGGATATAGGATCAATATTCTAATTGGATTGCTCTGGGTTTTTTACCCCTTGTATTGATTTCATAAATTTATGCCATATTATGCACAAGTAGCAAAGTGGATTTTTGTGTATAGATATATGCTCAATAGAGATCTATTGTTTTGTGTATTGTATATTTTGAATAATGTGAGTTGTATTTGTCTGTAGATTATGTGTATTTGTAATTGTGAACAAACATTGGATTAAAAATTTATATATTAACATATTAATACATATTTCCTATTTTGGAGCCATGACTGATTTATGTATGCATGTGAAGTCTGCTATCTTGCAGTAGATCTATATATACTAGCGCAGTCTGATACATATCGTATTATAGGTCTATGGCTGCCTTGCTGTCCTTCTATACTTATTTATTACACGTTATAAAATCATAGGGCTATATGGAATAGTTTAGCCTAGTTAAATTTTACAGAAAGTATTATATGTATATTATAGTTATGTATCACGTGGTGTTCATCACGGCGTTGCCATGGCCGTCTTTCCGGCGTGACGGAACTCTTTGTTCCTCCGCGCGGCTTGGCTTGGCTCGGCACTTCTGTTCTGCCCGCTACAGATACTGTCGGTGTGGTGTGACGGTGCTGGTGCACAACCTGCATGGAGTGACTTCTGGGTGCGCCGGTGAAATAAGCGGTGACATGCTTCAGGTGTTACACAGGTGAGTGTAGTTAATGGTGGTTATGGGGGTATTTAGCCGTACTGGGTTTGCCACTATGGTTATGGTCTCTTGAGGAAGTACTCACGAAATGGCTGTCGGGACTGTTCTTGCATGTTATTCACATAATGTGTTGTCTATGATAAGTATTGATGTCTTTACATACTTAAACTTATGGATGGCTTGTTTCCCCTGGTACATCATCAATATTAAATGATACATTGTTTTGCATTGGAGTGTGCTGGTCTATATTCCATATTGGATACTTTTTATATTATAGTTATGATTTAAAAACATTATTTGTGGAGTTGCTTGGTGTAGAGGAGGTGCTCTGCTAAAGGCAAAGGCATGCTGCTACTATTAGTTCTACCACAGCCAGAGAGCCACAGATTGCTTCCCCACCCAGGTATCAGAAATAACCCCTCCCATCCTGGACATGATAGGCCAGCCTGGTATAGCCTTGTTGTGTACAGCTTCCAACATGGAACATCTAGGAAACAATGTCACTGCAGTGGCAGTCAGGATAGCAGTTTATTAAACTATACAACCCCATAGGAAATTAAACCCAAGAATGTGTTCATTAATCAAGAACTAAGTCAGAGCCCCAAGGGAGTTGGAGTATGTTTATGGAGTAGTTGAAGACAGGATGAGAACGGAAGGATTGATTTTTTTATTATGAAGAAAATTTATGAGGTAGGATCAGGTCCTGAAAGACATCTTTAATCTGGAGAAGGTTCGGTATTCGTGCCTGGATAGTTTGTCAAAATATATTAAGCAGTGTCTGCACCATTGCACAGAGATTCTTGGGACATATATGGCGTGCCTGAGTTGACCTCAGCCTGCTTTACGAACTGTATGTAACATGTTAATATGTATGTATGTATGTATGTGACCAATATACACAACTATTTTTTGTATTAAATGTATTTGCACTTTAATGCACACATCCTGGCAGGAAGATGCTCTGTGCTGCTGCTCATATTTCTGATCTCTCACATGACACTCACCATCTACATAATCCAGTTATTCTGCTTAGAGTCACCTATATAAAAAGGAGGCAGATGTTTATTTAGCAGAACCGTTATTTATAACAGTATCAATTCAACAAGGTTCTGGAGCAACTGGTTGGGGTTGGGGGGAAACAATTAAAACCACTGGGTAAATTTGAACATCTACCATGTTTTGCCCACCCCATCAACTTGGTGGTTCAGAATGTTTTTTAAAATGAAAAGGGGCATACAGGAGATGCTGTCTGTGGCCATAACAATTTCTGGACATTTTAGGGATGAGTCAACCACCTGTAGGAGATTTCAGTGGCTGTGGCAATGCAACTTCCAACATGGCACATCATGAAACAAATGTTTTCATTAATCAAGAGGTTTGAGGGAGATGGAGTATGAGTACAGTAGTTGAAGGTAGGGAAAGGAATGGTTGATTCGTAGTAAATGTAATTTGTTTTACAAACACAATTGACTCATTCATATCAGTCCTTGTTAAGTTTTTTTGGTGGTTCCGCATTCTTTTTTAAAAATTAAAGGGGCATGCAGGAGATGTTCTCTGTGGCAGCACACAAAACGGAAGATCTGAACAGGAAGGAGGCAGAAGGAATTAAAAGTCAGGTACTAAACATATTTTATCATTGTGCTTCTGGGATTACGTAAAGGAAGGCTGGGAGGGGAGGTGGGAGAATATCTCCAGATAAAAATCGCAAAATAGCCTCGCCATTTAGTGCTGGAGTTGCAAATCACCAAACATGGCTGTTATGATCAAGGAAAGCGAAGCCCACCAGGTTGGTATCTACTGTATTTATTTCAACTAAAAATCACAAATACCTGTATGAAAAAATATAAATAAAAATAAGCGTCAGAGCAGCGGCACAAAAGCATGGCAGTTTAAAAAAATATAGGACATCTATGAAACAATTGCCACACAGCAGTAGCAGACAGGATGGCATTTTATTAAGCTATACAATTAAAAATATCAGGCAGCAATGCCCCAAACAGCACATAGTGCAAAGAGGTGCAAGATGGAATTGTCCTTGGGCCCTGCCACCCACCCTTATTTTGTATATATTAAACAGGACATGCACAGTTTAACAAACCAATCACTTCAGCAACAGGGACTGCCACTTGTGGCTGAAGCGATTGATTTGTTTGGTCCCCCACAAAACAACCTACCAATGGGCAGCTGACATTGCTGGCAATGATCTCTATGTGCACAAACTGGCTTTACAGAGGCATGATGTTGTCGCCATCATCCTCCAATTCCTCACCCTCATCAGTGTGTACTTCATCTTCACACAATAGTAATTTGTCCCCGCTGGAATCCACCATTACAGGTTCCTCTGTATTTTTTGATGTAATTAGCAGTAAAGGTCTTCCTCATGGAATTTTTTAGTTCATTTTGATGAACATCATCTTTTCCACATTTTGAGGAAGTAGCCTCCTACACCGATCACTGACAAGGTTTACAGCTGTGCTGAAAATTCTTTCGAAGTACACACTGGAGAGTGGGCAGCATAAGTAAAGCCAGTTTATGCAAGGGCATCCAAATTGCCTTAGAAAAATTGGGTAGACAATTCGTGCGCTTCACAGAACGTTAGGAGCTGCTACAAAGGGTTAGGTGTACACCCAATAACAAACACCAAATATGGAATTGAAAAATATATAGAGAGATAACCCTGAGCAAAACCTTAAATTGGGGTCATAATAAAAAGTTAATAACAATGATGGAAATGAAACTTTTTTGAAATCTTTTTTCATAAATCCTTTACAGTCTCTGGATATAATTGACTCAATGTCAATAGGTTTCTTGTAAAATACTTCACAATTCTGTCAGTCTGCCCACAGATAAGAAAATGTAAGGGATGGGGAACCATCGGTTGAATGCGCCCATCAGGCAATAATAACAATAAAGAATCTATGATCTATACCTCTGGGAAGAAAGACATGACATATGACAACAGTAGGATTGAGTACAGTTTTCAGACTGTATTGATCCAATTGGGAGCTCCTGACAACCCTTGGATCCTGGCAAAGCAAATAAAGGACTTGATCTATAAGTCCGACAAATTTAGCAGAATCGCTATGTTTCAGCTCCTCCTTCAATTTCTCAAGCTGCTTTTCCAATAGTCTAAATTAGGGGAATTACCTGACTCAAGCTAGCAGTGTCTGAACTCACTTCATAGGTGACTACTTCAAAAGGGTTTCAGCACTTTGCACAACACAAAATATTTTCCACTGAGCTTTAGAAAGGTACATTCCCCCTCCTCTTCCTATGTCATACTTTGTTGTGTAGCTTTGGATGGCTTTTTGCTTTTCCTCCATCTGCTGAAGCATATAAAGGGTGGAATTCCACCTTGGTACTATCTCTTGTTTCAGCCTGTGGCAGGGCAAATTCAACATTTCTTGCTGGTGCTGCAAACTTCTACATTCACCTGAATGGCAAAAAAGTCCAGAATTATTTTAGGCCACAGAGAACATCTCCTGCACGGTACGGCTATATTTTAAAAAAAATTGCACCACCAAGTTGATTGTGTTAGCAAAACATGGGAGGTGTTAGAATTCACCCAGCTGCAATATAGGTGGTGTTGTCAGAAATGCCATATCCCGAGGAGAGTCCAAGCAGAGTAAACTATTTTGCAATGAGTTCCCTGAGTTTTTCTAAAAGGTTGTCAGTGGTATGCATCTTAGTGAAACCGGTGATACACAGCGTAGCCTGCCTCTGAATGAGCTGCTGTTTCTTAGGTGCTGCTGCTGTTGGTGCCGCTGAAGGCAATACACTCACGCAGTGGGCTGTTACAGTCATGTAATCTTGCATTTGCTCGGTTTTGATTGTTCACATACCTGTGCTTAAGTGGACAGTGGAGTGGGTACATTGGCAATTTGGTGGACACTAATTCAGTTTTTTTTTTAATGTCCCTGTACAGGCTGGAAATTGCTTTCCTAGTGAAGTGGAACCTAGATGGGATTTGGCAGCGGGACACAGAACCTCAATTAACTGTCTAAAACACACTGCATTAATGGTGGATATTGGACACATCTAATACCAGCATAGATATTATGGTGTCAGTGATCAGCTGTGCAACTGGGTGACTGCTGTCATACATGCTCCCCATTGGAAAAGATTGTTTAACAGTCAATTGTTTTTATAAACTACTACGAGTAGTTTTCCTGATCCCATTCTGGGATGAAGATCCACTCCCAGCAGCAGCAGGTATATTGTTCAAGGATTCTTTTGAGGAATCCTGGATAGGGGAGGACTGAGTTGGTCTTATCAAATTGGATCCAGGAAAACATTCTATTATGACTGAGAATATCTTTGATTGAGGTGTTGGTGGTGAAGATTGCAGGTGCTTGGATCTAGCAGAGAGAAGGGAGCTAGCTGATGCTAGACTGCTTGTTACTTTTTTAGCCAAAGTTTCTGAATTTTGCAAAAACAGCGTGTTGACTTGTGCTGCTCATCCCCACATTTGCAGAGGATGCACAAATGGTGGAAGGAGGCTCCTCTTCGAGTACAGTATTGGAAAGGTCAGGCTCACACAGGGAACACTTCGACCCTCCCGACGGATTGGTGACATTCCTGAGCACACAGTTGGTTCCTGTGTCTTAAAGATTTTCATTAATTTGAAACTTCAACAAGGAGAGAGGCTTAAATCATCATAAGAGGCAAAACCACCAGTCATAAATAAAGGCCAAGGTCTTCGCCTTTCCATGCCACTTCGTGTGGTGAAAGGCATATTGCCATTTTTCTGCAGCTAACTTTCCCCTTGATATTTATTTTTCTTTACCGCTGTAAAAGATTGGTTCTTTGATTTTAGATGGCTTGACTTAAGCCCTCCTTGACCTTGGGCATCAGCTTTAGTAGATGACGTTGACAGACTAGTATCATCACTGGTGGCAGCAGCTCCAGCACTAGTATGTGGTTCCTGCTCTCATCTCAACTGATCATGCTCCATATCAACAAACACGAACAAAGTGGGGTACAGCACACACCACAATTTGTACCAAAAAGACAACTTTATTTTAAACTGTGTTCAAACACTGCGGAGTCCCACCGCTTATAGGAATATAACCTAGTGTCACAATATTTTATGAATATTACACTGTGGTATGAATGACCAACAGCATCACTTACAATACTTGTATGAATATTACACTGTGGTATGAATGACCTACAGGGTCGCAATTCTTGTATGAATATTACATTGTGATATGTTGAACCTACTGCGTCACAATACTTGTATGAATTTTACACTGCGGTACGGATGGCAGCGTCACAATAGTTTTATGAATATTACATTGCGTTATGAATGACCTACAGCGTCACAATATTTTTAGGACTATTACACTGCGGTGTGGCCAGCGCTTATATATGGATACACTGGGGAATGTACAGCATACATTGTCACAGTGCTTATATGGCTACACTGGGGTACAGCACAAAAAAATATTTTTAACTCTTTTTTTGCTTATTATTATTATTTTTTAACTTTTAGTTCTTTTTATTTTTTTACAGCCCGTGGTTGGACAGCACACCCCTTGATGGACAGCACAGCCCCCTGGATGGAGCACAGCACACCCCTGGATGAGCAACACAGCACACCCCTGGATGGACAACACAGCTTCTCTCCTGGACCTAGAACAGCACACCCCTAGATTGGACACCATAGTCCCCCTGGATAGAGCACAGTACAGCCCGGGACTCAGCAAGGAAATGGCACCGATCACCCCTGAGAATCTGACAGCAGGCGGATGACGTTTTTCCTTGTTTTGGATTCAGAGTCAGGTGGAAAACCTGAGACTGACTCGGATCCAGACTGACTGACTGACCATTGATTACGCTGATCAGGTAATCGGGATGTAGTCGGCATCCCAGCATACGGGATGCCTACGGTCATAATACCGGTTGGGGATACAAAAGTACTCAGTTAGGTTCTATGGGTGTCGGGATGCTGCTGTCGGTATTCTGACCAGCGGCATCCCGACAGCCGGGATATCATACCCAACCCAGGTAAAGCAGATATAAACATGATTTATTACAGTAACAAGAAAGCCAAAATAAATGCATAAACAAAGTAAGCAGGATTTGCACAGCAAGTATTATTTAAGCATACTGGTTTTATATTCAGGTTATAGCACTAAACAACTAAATTATAACAGAATAAAGGTCATATAATGATCGTTGAGGACATGTGTTATAGATATACAGTAGCTCATTGGTATTAAGAGGCTAAAACAGGAGTTGGAGCATTAATATGTTATACAGAGCTGCATCTGGTAAGTGGAATAACTGCTGAAGCTCACAACCAATCAGATTATTCCTTCTATGGTACTGAACACTCTTAATGTTCTCCCAGCCAATTACTGTCCAATTTTGTTCTAAAATGCCAAGTGATTTTCTCCCTATAATTATCTCAGGTTACACTAGAAGCATAAATTGATCTTTGATGCTGATTATAGGACACATGTAGGCCTTACCCTGTAGGCTCTCTTCAGTTTTTAAAATAGTGAGAAATTTTAATTTGTTTTAGACATTTACATTTGTTCATCTAACTCCAAAATGACATCCTGCTTATTTATACTCTTCCACTGTGAGGGGATAGTTCCCTGATCTGTAAATCGTAAGTTATAATATTCTTCCCATGCAGACTGGAAGTGGCAGATCACCCATTTCCAGTAAGTTAGTGAGGAGTTGTCTGGTGTAATAGACCAGTTACTGAAAGGAGGTCCAGCATCACTGTAGGTTTTGTAGGGGAAGCGCCTGTCATCATCATCATCAAGTACAAATAATAAATCACTGGATACAAGAGTGGAACATATATCTGTGGCAAAGTGATCTGTTTTATACCACTTCCAACCAGCAATAGCTTGAGGACGATGGAACTTCACACTGTGCTTCCCATCATGGCCAGCAATAGTATTCGTACAGACTGCGCCACAAAATGGGCACTTTTGCCAGCACCCCGGAAACCCACTAAATAGTATTTCAAGAATCTTTTTTTTCATATCAATTAGATCACACTTGGAAGTGTCACATTTTAGGTCTTTCACCACAATTTCCATAGCCTGTGTCATGGCCTCTTTCAGAAAATCTATATCTATTATGTTCTGATATTTCACACTTTTGAGGTCAGCACAGGACAGATTCATCTCACTTCCCAGCTCTGAGCAGAAAGTTTCCAGCCAAGAGCTGACGTCGCCATGTCTGTCTCTGACCATTACAGATGATGTATCTATAGCATGTATTATAATGTTTCTGAAGTGATCCACATTAATGTGCAGGGTGACTGCTATCTTGGTCTTGTCATTATAATACTGGTCAATACATTCCCCAATAAAGGCTTGAACTGCTGATTTAGGATCAGTGACATAATTCGTATACTCCTGGAAGTTCTCCTTCTCTGCCAGTGACTTAAGTAGACAGAACTCTAGTTTTGATCTGTTCCCATTCAGAGCAGGGTGGTTACTTTTCATGGCACCAGCTAATTGGATTGCAGACTTCTCATACACTCCTTGTTGGATGGATTCCTTTAATGTGTTACACAGAAAGTCGGCCAGTGATGCGATTTGTTTTGTTCCTTCACAAGAGATTTTAAAACTCTGCCAGAATTGTTTTCTTTTACTTTGTAGATAGACAACAGGATCATTGGCTTTTCTAAAGGCATCAGAGATCTGTATAAATCTGCGGGCAGCCTTTTGGCACAAGAACAGAGACACGTACAGTGTGTATTCTCGTTTAAATTTAAACTTTCTGTCTAACATACAGCTTATTTCTGTATTTAGGATGTTCAGAATTTCATGAAAGTAAATAAACTGATAATCCATTTTTTGTTGCTGTTTTTGATCTATGTATTCATCTATTCGCTTGTTTAGAGCCTGGGTTACGTTTTCTATGTGTTTCTTCTCTGCAAATGAAAGGTTTTCAGCCCATAGTAAAAGCTTGCGTTTAGTTGAAATGTACTTGGAGAACTCCTCAACTAAGTTTATCCACTTATAAGAATTTCTGATCGTATCGACCAGACCAGGCTCTTGCTTGAAGCGTTCTAGAAATATATTTTCTAAGTCCCTTGTGATTGGTGGTGATTCAGGAGTATGAGTTGCCGCAGTTGCTTTGCTAATGAAAGTATTCCACATTTTATTAAATTTTTCCAGCAAGTCGTCATCATTTAAGTTTTTTCCTTTCAAGTACAGGGCCATTTTTCTGCTTTCTGCAAACATTTCTTCCTCATATTTGCCTTTTATCTCATTTATTTTTCTATTATCCATTTTTAATATAATTAGTTCATCTGCTTTTTTCCTTATCTCTGCTATAAGGTCATCTTTAATAGTAGCAATCCTTTTTTCTGTATTCACTCTCCATTGAACTAGTATCTCCTTGTCTTTTTCACCATCAAAAAATGTATTTAAATCTTCCAGGATTGTTCTGTATTTTTGTTTAAACTCTTCATTTAGAAACATTACAGTCACTGATTTTATTTCATCTTTGTGAATTTGATTATTGATTTTGGTTTGAAGTGTCAGCATGTGTTCTCTTAGTGTCCATGCCCATTGGCTGTATTTCACTTCCAATTTGTTGTAAGCTGCAATCTCAAGAGAATTCTTGAAGCTGAACACAAAATTCTCATTGAGCAATGCATTCCACAGGTCACTAACACGGGTTTTGAACATTGAAATGCTTAAAATATTTTGCTGCGCTTCTTGTTTTGCAGAGTCAATTATGACCTGTCGTAGTGTTTGCACGTTTTGGCTGTAACTTGGGTTTGGAGGAGCCATTGGTGGGTCCCCTTCCCAGAGGTGGGCAAAGTAGTGAATATGAGTGTTTACATCAAATTGGATGACATCATTAAAACAGGTGACATCACATTGCTCTTGCTGTGCAGCACACAATGTCATCTCATCCAGTTTTTCCTGAAGTCGTCTTCGTCCCTCCATATTTTTCTCTTTGGCTGTGATTTCTCCAACATTTTGATGAACAAATATACAGCTGGGATGTAGATTGACTCTCTTCATTCTCAGAAATGCTTGGACAGCAATCTGTAGGATGTCTTGCATTTCAGAGGGATTTTCCCCAAAAATGTTGATTGCTGTAAGGTTACCCAGGCCAATTACAAATGTAGCCAATTCATTGTCATGATTAAGTGCATTTTTGTTTGACAACTCCACAGCTCTTAACCCTTCAGTATCTATAACAAGAACATAGTCAAAGTTCAATTCAGGTCTTAGTTCTTCATCTATCTCTATAAGCTGCATAAATGCTCCTCTAGTACATCGCCCGGCACTTACTGCAAACTGCAGCCCAAACATAGCATTTAGTAATGTGGATTTACCTGTACTTTGTATGCCCAGTACTGAGAGGACATAAAGTCTTCTATCTCCCAGTATTTTTATCAGTTCATCCAGAATAGATCGAACCCACCTCAATGGCACATGGGCAGCATCGCCATCCATCAACTCAACCGGATACCCCGAGACCATGAGATTTGCCACTATTTTTGGAAATTGGGAAAAGCTTTTGTTCTCTTTGGGAAAGGTTTCTAGTGCTTCATAGATTTGTCCAAGTTCTCTCAGAATGTGTTCAAGCCCAAATGTTGACATATTGATCTTAATTGATAATTTTTCTAAATCTTTCCCCATTTTTTCTATAATCTGTTTATTTTTACCAATTTGCTTTTCCTTCTTTATAATTGACCACACATTATGGTACTCCTGGTATAACACTGAAAGAGTTTTTGAAGATAATTCATCCAAATACATTTTAAACCACTGGAGAAAATACATTTTTGAGCACTTTACATTTGACTGTAGAATCTCTAGAAAAGATCTCATGAAGTCATTGAGAGGAAAAGCTTTTTCTAGTTGTTGATTTCTAATTATATATTTTTGAGACTCGATGTCACTTCGTTGTTGCTCAATACTTTGGTTGTTTATCTTCAGTCGAGTCATTTCTTTGTCTTTCATGCACCACTCGTGCCAGAGATCACCCTGTAAAGTAAGAAATTCATTCTTAGTGTCTGATACATTTTTTTCTTTTAACAGAGAGAATAGAACCTCAGCTTGTTCCTTGCCTTGTTTGCATTGTTCTTTGTCTTCATCAACCATAAATCCAAGAGTTCTAGCAATGCTGCCACATTTGGTCAGTGAGTACCTTAGTTGTACAGTAGGTAATAATGATTGTATCATGGTTGTTACTTCTTGTACCAATTCTGCTTCATTTCTATTTTTTATACCTATTTTCTTTTTCAATCCAGGTGTTGGTTGACAAAGTGCTTTGTCTGTAAGTAAACAGATTAACGGTACAGAGGATTTCAATAATTGTTGTAGCACTTCTATCCCCTTTGCATCCTTTGCATCTGAATCAGTGACCATTACTACAATGACAGATGAAATTTGTTCTAAGAATTTAACCTGTTGATCGTGGTCTCTGGCATCACCATGGAGATTAGTGAATGCGATGCAGTCATCAAATGCATCATCCTCCTTCCCACCTGGACAATACCAGGCAATCTCTGTAACGCCATCCATTAGCACAGAGTTCTTGGTGCTTCCTTTGCAGTGGCGATGGTAGAAGATGTCATGTCTTTGTCTACTCATCAGCCAATTTATTATCTGGGACTTAGAGGATGTAGAGGGGCCAAGACGAATGAAGGATACAATGGGAGTTTCTGTTTCCTTAATAAATTTGTCATTAGATTTATCATTCTCTGTATTATCACCACTTCTAGTTTTCCACTTCTTCTTTACTTCTTGAAAAGACCAAAGTGGGAACTCAATAGAGTTTGTGTTGGGATTAGTTACTAAAAGCGGTACAGCAAACTGACAGAGAGATAGTTTTGTGTAAATATATTGTCTCATAAAGTCATTAGCACAATGACAAATGGCCATCTGCACATCCATAGGGTGGATGGTTTGTTTACTATTTGTGCTTTGATGTTGAAAGTCTTCTTCAACATCTCCAAGGAAATCTGCTAAGATATCCCCAGATGTGTATATGTTATCTTCATTGCTTGTATTATCCTGAATGGGATCACCATTGACTCTACACTGTACATATCGTGCGCGATAATCCAACATGAGCAATCTTTGCAAGAAGTGGGTAGGAAGTTGTGATTCTTCCGCAATCTGTGTTTCATAGAGAGAAGATCTACAGATCTTATGGAAATCAGCGGTCTTCATTTTTTGTGGATAATACTTGTCAAGGTCCAGGCTCTTTAATAATTGCGAAACTTGTATATTCATGTTGCTACATTCCATTTCTTCATTATTTATCATATCAGCTACTCCTTCCTGGCAAAGATGATTCATTTCATTAGCAATTTCTCTCATGTCATCTTCCATTTTACTCTAATTACAGCATTCTATATGTTGTTCAATTATATCATTGATACTGGAGCCTCCCAGGTGTTTATCATAAAATGTAAACGTTCTCCTTTTTGTTCCAGTGAGTTCTCTATATAGATCTACAGATGTCAAATCTGTGTACAGGATGAATGTATTAGCCCACTGAGCACATGGACTTCTGAGGTTTGTGTATGCCTGGTAGGCTTCTAGGTTCTCTGTTGAAGAATAAAAGATAACTAGTTAATATAATTAATTAAACATTAATACTGATTGCATTAGAATTAACATAGGTTTTTTCTATACTTTTTTCTAAACAAATGCAATCCAGTGCAAGCAGGCTTGTGTGTGAACAGTGAACTTGCACTTGTTTTTCACAAGGATAACAATCTACACTGCAGTATACAGATGTGTCCACATACATCTAGCCTCCTTGTGAATTAAACAGCCCTGGTGTGACTCTGTAGCGCTGAGCATCATTTCATGCAATTTATTGCCTTCCAATGTGTCTTATTCACACAGAGATGCAAATAGAATGCACAAGCAACTTCTGCTGATTAAAATGAAATGCGGCATGCCTATATTCTATGTGCAACTGCAGGTGCATCTGCATGCAAAACGCTACGTCACAGCCACTGACTCAAATGTAGCATTTCACACGCAGAAAAACCTGCAGTCGCACTCAGAATATAATTTTAATCAGCAGAAATTGCTATTATCATTGCTGTGTGAATAAGATGCATTTGTAGGTAAAAAGATGGCTGAAAATATGCTCAGCACTACAGCGTCACATGGCACTCACGCGTTGTGTAATGTAATGAGACTTGTAGCGCACAGAGAGTAGATGTACGTGGACACCTGTATATTGTCACTTGTGTATGACAGCAGAGACAGTGCAATTATTTTCAAGCTTATTTGTCCAAATATACTGCGCTGTGTGAGTGAGCTGCTCCCCAAAGAACTTAGACATGTTTTTCAGTTTAAAAAAAATCTCCAGTCTACTTTTGCAATTCAGTTTAAATTCTATTTCAGAGGCAGCATATATTACTGTACTTACTCTTGGTGTGGTGGTGTTCCCACCAGCTGCACCCCAAAATAATGTAAAAAAAAAAAAAAAAAAGAAAATGTCTTAGAAAAAATATCGATTCTTTTAATAAAAACTGCATCCCTTATATTTACCTCTTATTATTACTCCTGTCCTGGTGTAAATATTAAAACTAATCATGGATCAGTTAATAATATAACAGAAGCAAACCTCGTACTAGTGCTAGCATACTACTTAAACATTTACTATTACAGAAGGTCTAGGGATAATAAGGTTTAGGAAAGGGTGCTCCAAAACTAGACAATGTTTGACAATCTTAAAGAAAAAAAAAAAAAAAAAAACAACACCTCAAACTATGATGGATGGGAAAAGTTATTGCTGGAAAACTCAAAATTGCCAACATGCCATACACCACATGCAGTGGCAAGTACGGCTCAGACCATGGTGACTTGTGGTCCTTCTATTGCTCTTTTATGCACTAGGATCAGGCCTGGTGAACCTCAAAGGGGACACTTGTACCGGGCCCAGAAATTCAGAGGGGCCCCAAACCCTCTTTAATTTTGTGAGCCCAGTTCACATGCCCCCCTTACCTTTGCCACCTACTGTGTAAGCAGGGCACCCAGCACTACAATTGTGGCTAGATCCACCTGGGAGTGACAGGGAGGCTGGGCCGGTGCAGCACGTGTGATATCATCAGGTCAAGCATCTGTGCCATTTGTAGTGTTAGAGTAAACAGATATAGGCACATTAACCATTTAGGCACCTCCACCTATTTGCAGGAAGCTCATCAAGTTACTGAACAAAATATGGAAAATTATATATAACAAGCAGTCCAGTGTCAGCTACCAGCACATGCAATCTCCACTGTCACTTTCATCATCATCAATCTCCTTATTAAGGATCAGAGGTAGTCCTGTATCCAATTTGCAAAGGCCATCTGACTCCTCCCCTATCCAGGATTCCCAAGAAGAATCCATGTGCTTTAGGGCTGCTGCTGGGGGTGAAACTTCACCTCAGAAGGGGACCAAGAAGACTAGTAGTTTTAAGCAACAACTGAAACAAGTAGGACAACCATCCTGTTGCACAGCGAATTACTAAAGACATGATGACTATGGGCCAGATTCACTACAGATCGCTATTGCGATCGCAACTGCAATTACACCTGCAGTTCTGCTGTAAAAATATGCTAATGCCTGCAACTACTCACCCAGCATGGAGACACCTACTACCGCCTTCGCACATTCGTAAGACCTCACAATCCTGCGTATGCATCAGTAACATCGGACCCTCACTAAGAAATACAGCAGGTCTGACCCATCTCAGATATTGCAGCTCTCATTGCATGCAGTGAGTACTCAAGCTCCAAATACCATTGCAGTGACTAACTTATTCAGGCCCAGGAAAAGGCGTTCAAATGGACTGGCACGCCTGCGTTTCTCCGACCACTTCCCTGTCACCATCCCCAAACGCTGATGCCCTTCACTTTGTATCTGCATATGTGATGGCAGTACGATCGCAATGCTGGCCGGCGCACTGCAGTGCATATGTATCGCCGGTCTGCGTATGTGGCTATAGTTGTGATCCGTGATGAATCAGGTGCTACATTTGCTTTAGATTTGCATTCAATATCCACCATCAATGCATCTTGATGTAAACAATTATTTGAGGTCATGTGTCCATGCTTCTAAATTCCATCTCTATTTTTATTTTACCACAACAGCAATTTCTCACCTGTTCCAGGACATAAAACATGTTATTCTTTGCCTAGAAAATGCCATTGCATGAACTATCCACTTAAATAAAGATATGTGGGCAAGCAGTACAAACTAAAGATTACATGACAGACAGCCCACTGGGAGGGTTTTTTGCCTTCAGCAACAGTAGTACCCAACACACAATACCAGCTCATTCACAGGCAGAATACTCTCTATCATTGGCTCATCTGATGCTGGGTATACTACATGTGTGCACCTAGCAATGGCACAATGAGACTGTACAATACATCATGCTGCCCGTACACACTGCATGATGCAGTGGATGACAGAGCAATGTGTAGTTCTGTGCTGCATTTAGCAGCATGGTATCCTTCATTACGTTATCCCATCTGCTGTTCTGCACAGCAGATGGGACGATGCATTGGGTGACCTGCAGGCAAGTGTGATCCGCATGATAAAGCATTCCGATCAGTCCCAGAATAATATATCATGCAATGGATCACATAGCGTGTACCCAGCTTAAGAGGCATACTGATATCAATCTGTTGGTAAAACTCAGGGATGCAATAGCAAAATGGCTTACCCCACAAACACTCTCCTCAGGATTTGTCATTTCCGATAACACAAGTAAAATTGTACGAACATTACAACTGGGTGAAATTTAACACGTACCATGTTTTACGCAAACAAACTTGGTGGTTCAGACATTCTTAAAAAAATGACAGGTTCTTGCAGGAGATGCTGACAGGCCCGAAATAATTTCTGGACATTTTTGGCATTCAGCATTTGCATGTAGAAGATTTCAGCAGCTGCAAGAACAGTTTAGTTTTACATCCAGTTATCTGAAGCAAGAGGTAGTAACCAGGGGGTATTCCACCCTTTATTTGTATGGCTTGATGCTGCTCCTCCAGTCACTGAAGCATATAGACACATCAAAACATTACTTAGGGAGTGAGGGGGTCATGTTACCTTACTGCAGAACACTGGAGAATATTCTGTTGTATGCAAGCTACTGAAACTAACCAATGAAGTCAGTTCAGACACTGCAAGCCTGAGTCAGGTCACACTCTCAATTAAACTAATAAAAAAAACCCCAGCTAGATAAGCTGGAGGAGGAGATAAAATAAAGCAACTCTGTTAAGTATATTGGACATGTTGCTTCACTGGGAACAAATGCTTTTCAATTGGATCAGTTAAGTTTGGCAACCATGCTTGATTCTATGGTTAAGTCCTATGTAATGTCTTTCCAACTGACACAGATCTTAAAATATGGAGAGCAAGTTGTCAGCTCAAGTGGCACATGACATGAGGTCTCCTGCTTTAGTTTCTCATAAAATGCTGCCAGCATTACAGGTGAGTCACTTTAATCACTGGGAGAAAAAGAAGCCAATTTTGTACACCTTGTACAAACTACCTATGGTTTATATAAGCAGCTCACCCTCCAGCATGTACTTGGAAAGAGTGTTTAGCACATCCTTGGAGCCCTGTGAGCAGTCACCGTAGGAGGCCGCTTTCAAAATATATGTTGAAAAACTGATGTTAAGCAAAAGACCTACAAATTATATTAGAGAAATCTGTTATAATTGACTGCAAAGGTGTTCCTAACTGTGTGTTCCGGTGAGGATGAGCTAATATTGTGAAGATATGGACAGTGATCAGGGTGAGGATGACAACATCTTAAAATTTTGAGTATGACCCTATTTAGGGTTAACCCAGCAAATAGATGACCCAACTATAATCTGTGTTATGACTATATGAGCTATGTGATAAGAATTGAGATATAAAGTATATATTTATCCATGAGAATATATTATATATATGTGTAAGTGTAGTTGATTAAAGCGCCTGGTGTGTTGCATATAAAATAAGATAAAACAAAAGGGTCTTAGTGAATATATCTACAAAGTTATGAAAGTGATAATCATATACAATTTATTCATATAAAAAACAAACATAAATCAAGGGGCCTGCAAACAGTAATAGCAGCAATTAGAGCTCTATTAAGATGTTTATAAAGTGCAGTGTGCTAGACACATACCATAAAATAGACATAAAAATTGATTAAAGGGCCTGCACACAGTGATAGCAGCAAATACAAGCTCTATTAAGGTATTATAAAGTGCAGTGTGCTGGACAAACATACCATAAATATGTAATTCATAATAAATACATAAATACCGCATATATACTGATCATATGTTTAAAATTCAGAAATTAAATAATTCTTTAAAATATAAAAAGAATTATTAAAAACAGCAATGCTTATCTGGCTATATGATAAAAGTTCATCAGGCAAGAAAGAGGCAGCTACCCAACGCGTTTCGTCCTTCAGGGACTTTATAAAGTCCCTGAAGGACGAAACGCGTTGGGTAGCTGCCTCTTTCTTGCCTGATGAACTTTTATCATATAGCCAGATAAGCATTGCCATTTTTAATAATTCTTTTTATATTTTAAAGAATTATTTAATGTCTGAATTTTAAAGATATGATCAGTATATATGCGATATTTATGTATTTATCATCAATTTATTATGAATTACATATTTATGGTATATGTTTGTCCAGCACACTGCACTTTATAATACCTTAATAGAGCTTGTATTTGCTGCTATCACTGTGTGCAGGCCCTTTGATCAATTTTTATGTCCGTTTTATGGTATATGTTTGTCTAGCACACTGCACTTTATAAACATCTTAATAGAGCTCTAATTGCTGCTATTACTGTTTGCAGGCCCTTTGATTTATGTTTATGTGAATAAATTGTATATAATTATCACTGTCATCACTTTGTAGATATATTCACTAAGACCCTTTGTTTTATCTTCTTTTATATGCAACACACCAGGCGCTTTATTCAGCTACACTTACACATGTTTTTCTGAGGACAATTAACCCATTGTCGTATATCAGTCGTTTTAGCAGACACCTATCACATTAGGGTGTGTGGTTGCCTCATAACACTTTTTAATAATTACGTAGAGGAGAGTTGTGCCAGGTTGGCGCTATTTTCATACTAATATATATATATATATATATATATATATATATATTTTCATATTCAGGTACCTGTAGTGAGAGAGATGGAGCTGTGCGGTCACTTGGGAGAGATCGGTGAGGCAGTGCTGTGCTGAAGCAAAAACTAATCCCCTCTCATGGGAAGAACCAGAGCAGGAGAGAGGAATAGCTGGTGCGAGGAGTAAGGACCTCTGATTGGATAGTCATACAGAGAGTCATGAGCCAGAGACATACTGTAGTAACTACATTGTAGCAGCAGAGATAAGGAGTATGGGGACACCGAGGACCACCCTCCCAGGTGGTGCTAGAGTTGGAATAGGAGAGTAGCCTCCACAGCTGGTGTATGTGGAGGTACAAGACATTGGTGAAAGCAGTCCTCTATCATATTCCACAATCCAAGACTGCAATATTTCATGCACTACTCAGTTATATCTAATCAGCTGGTCATTATATATTTAAGCAAGGAAAGCAACACGGTGATTAGAACTCTATAGGAAACTTGTCATACAGGCTTCATGAATTCTCTTAGCAAGCTTTGCGGCTATTGGATCTATTTAGTGCAGAAATAGCTACAGGCTATTCGAACATAAGGAGAAGGCTTTAGCTAGGTACCCACCTAACAGATATATCTGCAGATGATGGTTGTTCATACGGGTTGGATATGGGATTCCGGCACTCAAGATCCCGGCAGTCAGAATCCCAATGCCGGCATCCTGACAGGTTTAGCATACCGACAGTTGTTGTTCAGTAGGGTAACCCTCCCTTCCTGGTGCATGACCCTAACCTCCCCTCAGTGCCTAAGCTCCCCCTCCCCACACCCTATACTTAACCCTAATCCTCCTCCTAGTGCCTAACCCCTAAACCTATCATCCTTACCCCCAATACAACTCTTTACCTTCGGCATCTCGGCTGTGCGAATAGGGGAGTGACAGCCACTGAGCAGAGGGGGGGGGGTCTGTGTGTGTGACGGGAGCCCGGAGCAGAGGAGGGATGGGATCATCAGAGCTGACAGTTGCAAATAGTATTAGGGCACAGCAGAGAGGGATCTGAAAAGAACCCTCTGCTGCACATGCTGCCATGTAAACGACAGCTTGTGAATGGTATCGTGTTTCACACACAAGTTCCGAAAAGAGTTTCTCTGAACTTCATAAATTACGTAGTTTCCACTAAAGTATGGGGATGTGGAAAACATCAATGGATAATTGTAGCCAGGTGATATCAGGGATATATCCATAGTTGCCTACCTTTTATAATCTCTTCCCGGGAGAAGCCCCGGTAAGAGAAGCAGCAGGGGGCCGATGGGGGCGGGGTCTAATGATACGCGCCATTAAGCCCCGCCCCCTCGTGACAAAACTGCCGCGATTGGGTAACATTTACATAGGGGGTGGGGCCAAATGCTGTGATTCATGCAGAATCACATCTTAAGCCCCGCCCCCTTCACGGAGACCCGCGATTGCCGCAGGTATTCTCATTCTGCCCACTTCACTAGGAAGTGGGCAGAATGCGGGAGAAATGCCTACCCTTCCGGGGGTGCGGGGGGTTACCCGAAAAACCGGGAGCCTCCCGCGAAAACCGGAGGGTAGGCATGTATGGATATATCCTGCATTACAGGAGTGAGGAATGGCCCTGACAATTTATATAAAAGCAGGAGAAAATGATGAATAGACTCCTTAACTTTTAGGGTTGAGGATTACTATTCCTGTACAATAAAGAAATCTTATTCTGTGTCTTTCATGGAGGTGTCCCATGAATGTATATACAACCATCTGGTGGAGATGTTATTTGGCTAGAATATTTGATGAAGGGTTGACACTAGCAGTGGTGTCCCTACCTCACTTTTCACCCTCTGCGGGGAGCTTGTAGCCTCGTGGGTGAGGGTGTGGCCTGAACCCCCGTTTTTTGTCATACCAGGGGTGCCGGAGGTGTATACTGCCTTCGGGGACCAGCATGTGTAAAGTGCTGGCTCCCTTACTGTTCTAGGAGCAGAGTGGTGCACGTAATGCAGCACCCAGCTCCCGTCACCGAGGGATAGCCAGCACTTTGGGGTCAGCCCTTGGCTGGTGACACCTGGATGCGGCTGGCACCCCCCTTGTTATGCCAGTGGACACTAGCCAGCCTTTATAACATACATTTTAAAGCTGTGATAGCTGGTTATGACAGTAAAACAGAAGTGCCTCTATCACAGTATCATTTTGGGGAACGGTTCTCTAACTCGGTCCTTAGGACCCCAAACACTTCACATTATCCAGGCCATTTAACTGGTGCACAGGTGTATTCATTACACACTGACATTTTAAAAGAGAATTATTTCAGTTGTGATTCTATCAAGGCCCCCAAACACCTACCGATGGATTGACGGTACCAGAGATGGGATCAGAAACAGCGATCCACCATCAATGTTCCATGACCAGTCTGTGAATTTCGACATGTTACATTTCACAGATGCGCCAATCATGATAATTTTTTTATCGTGATCATCAAATCTGTGAATTCTAACATGTTGGTTTTCACTGATCCTGACCGGGCATCTGGGGATCGCCAAATCGCACTGATACATCGCAGATGTAAGGGGGCCTTAAGAACTGGTCCTGAAGACGGAGTTTGAGAACCTGTGATATAAAGTAAGGTAAACCCCGGTTACATGAGGAAGATGCTTTGCCAAGATTATGTGTGTTTGACAGGCAGTGTATATTACTGTAACAACATATATGGGTAACCAAAGACTGTTGTGATTTATGAATAAAAAATATGTATAGGTTACATATGTACACTAGAAATAAGAATGATAGTAATTATATATAATATATATATATATATATTAGGGGTGAGCGGGTTCGGATTTCTGAAATCCGAACCCCCCGATCCGAGTCCGATCCGAGTCAGGCTCGACTTTTCCCGCCTGACTCGGATCTGAAATCGAGGCAAAACGTCATCATCCCGCCTTCCGAGTCTCGCGGGTTTTGGATCCTATATAAGGTACCCGCGTCGGCGCCATTTTCTCACTCGGCTGTGGACAGTGAAGAGGGAGGGTGGGAGTTAGGGCTGTGTAGTGTAGTGTAGTGTAGTGCTGCTGTTGTCCACTACTTCAAAGTCCATAGGGGCAGGCTGTGTTGTGCTGTGCGGCTGTTGTTAATAGGGGCTGTGTCCACTACTTCAAAGTCCATAGGGGCTGGCTGGACTGTGTTGTGCAGTCAGTTCTCCATAGGGGCTGTGTCCACTCCAAAGTCCTGTGCAGTGTCCCAGTCCTAAAGGGGTGCTGTAGTGTTGTCCAGGGGGTGCTCTGTCCATCAGGGGTGCTCCCCCCAAGTGCTAAAAAAATAATATATTTTCTGTGTTTGTGAATTGTGTGCGCAGTAGCCGCACGTGCATCAACAAAGTAGTGCCAAGCGTGCGCCTGTGTCATAAGTAAAGGGCCGGCTGGCTTGACCGTTAAGGGTGCTGTAACCCCCGAAAGTACACCCCAGTCCAAACCAAAAAAAAAATTATTTTCTGTGTTTAGCCGCACGTATATATCAAATCGATATAACATAAATGGAGGACCAAACTTTCTCCGATAAAAATAAAATAGAGAAAGATCAAGAACCACTTCCTCCTAGTGCTGAAGCTGCTGCCACTAGTCATGACATAGACGATAACATGCCATCAACGTCGTCTGCCAAGGCCGATGCCCAATGTCATAGTAGAGGGCACATACAATCCCAAATGGCAAAGTTCAGGAAAATGACCTTGAAAAAGACATTTAAATCAGCTGAAGAGAAACGTAAACTTGCCAATATGCCATTTACGACACGGAGTGGCAAGGAACGGCTAAGGTCGATCCCTAGTATGTTCATGACTAGTGGTTCAGCTTCACATGACTATGGAAGCCCTCCTCCCACTAAAAAAATCAAAAGAGTTAAGCTGGCAAAAGCACAGCGAAGAACTGTGCTTTCTAAGAAGATATCACAAATCCCCAAGGAGAGTCCAAGTGTGGTGGTGGTTGCGATGCCTGACCTTCCCAGCACTGGACGGGAAGAGGTGGCTCTTTCCACCATTTGCACGCCCCCTGCAAGTGCTGAAAGGAGCACCCACAGTCCACTTGCTGATATGCAAATTGAAGATGTCACTGTTGAAGTACAACAGGATGAGGATACTGGTGTAGCTGGCGCTGAGGAGGAAGTTGGCGAGGAGGATTCTGATGGTGATGTGGTTTGTTTAAATCAGGCTCCGGGGGAGACAGTTGTTGTCCGTGGGATGAAAAAGCCCATCACGGTCATGCCTGGGCAGAAGACCAAACATTCCACCTCTTTGGTCTGGCAATATTTCTATCCAAATCCGGACAACAACTGTCTTGCCATATGTACCATATGTAAAGGTGAAATAAGTAGGGGTAGGGACGTCAACCACCTAGGAACATCCTCCCTTATACGGCACCGGCAGCGCGTTCATAAAAAGTTACTGTCAAGTTCAGAAACTTTGGCTAAGACCGTAAGCAGTCCAGGGACACCTAAATCCCGTTGTCCTGTTGTATCCAAGCGCCTGCAAACCACACCGTCAACTCCCTCCTCATCAATTTCCTCCTTAGTCAGGATCGGAAGTAGTCCTGCAGGCCATGTCACTGGCATGACTGACTCTCCTATCCGGGATTCCTCTGGAGGATCCTACATTGCTACGCCTACTGCTGCCGCTGCTGCTGTTGCTGCTGCTGGGAGTCGTTCATCATCCCAGAGAGGAAGTAGGAACACCACTACTTTTACTAAACAATTGACCCTCCAACAGTCCTTAGCGAGGAGGATGAAGTACGACAGCAGTCAACCTGAAGCAAAACGTATAACTGAGGCCTTGACTGCTATGTTGGTGTTAGACGTGCGTCCGGTATCCGCCATTAGTGCAGTGGGATTTAGACAATTGATGGAGGTAGTGTGTCCCCGGTTCCAAATCCCGTCTAGATTCCACTTCACTAGGCAGGCGATACCGAGACTGTACAGAAACGTCAGAAAAAGTGTCCTCAGTGTCCTGAAAAATGCCGTTGTACACAATGTCCACTTAACCACGGACATGTGGACAAGTGGAACAGGGCAGACTAAGGACTATATGACTGTGACAGCCCACTGGGTAGATGTACCACCTTACGCAGCAACAGCAGCAGCGTCACCAGTAGCAGCATCTCAGAAACGCCAGCTCGTTACAAGGCAGGCTACGCTGTGTATCACCGGTTTCAGTAAGAGGCACACCGCCGACAACCTCTTAGAGAAACTGAGGGAAATCATCGCCCAGTGGCTTACCCCACTTAGACTCTCCTGGGGATTTGTGATATCTGACAACGCCACCAATATTGTGTGGGCATTACATCTGGGCAAATTCCAGCACGTCCCATGTTTTGCTCACACAATAAACTTGGTGGTGCAGAATTTTCTGAAAAGCGACAGGGGCGTGCAGGAGACGCTTTGGGTGGCCCGAAAAATTTCTGGCCACTTTCGCCATTCAGCGACTGCGTGCCGAAGACTGGAGCGCCAGCAAACACTCTTGATCCTGCCCCGCCATCACCTGAAGCAAGAGGTTGTGACGCGGTGGAACTCAACCCTCTATATGCTTCAGAGGATGGAGGAGCAGCAAAAGGCCATACAAGCCTATACATCCACCTATGACATAGGCAAAGGAGGGGGTATGCACCTGACTCAAGCGCAGTGGAGAATGATTTCCGTGTTGTGCAAGGTTCTCCAGCCCTTCGAACTTGCCACACGTGAAGTCAGTTCAGACACAGCCAGCTTGAGTCAGGTCATTCCCCTCATCAGGCTTTTGCAGAAGCAGCTGGAGAAAGTGAAGGAGGAGCTAAGACGGAGCGATTCCGCTCGGCATGTGGGACTTGTGGATGAAGCCCTTCATTCGCTTTGCCAGGATTCCAGGGTGGTCAATCTGTTGAAATCAGACCACTACATTTTGGCCACCGTGCTTGATCCTAGGTTTAAAGCCTATGTGGTGTCTCTCTTTCCAGCCGACACAAGCCTGCAGAGGTGCAAAGACCTGCTGGTGAACACACTGTCAGCTGAAGCGGAACATGACACGTCAACGGCTCCTTCTTCATTTTCTCCCGCAACTGGGGCTGCCAGGAAAAAACTTAGGTATCCTAAGCAACCCGCTGGCGGTGATGCAGGGCAGGCAGGACCAAGTTTGGACATCTGGTCCGGACTGAAGGACCTGGCAACAATTTCTGACATGTCTACTGTCACTGCATATGATACTGTCACCATTGACAGAATGGTGGAGGATTACATCGGTGACAGCATCCAAGTAGGCATGTCAGACAGTCCATACCTGTACTGGCAGGAAAAAGAGGCAATTTGGAGGCCCCTGTACAAGCTGGCTCTATTTTACCTGAGTTGCCCCCCCTCCAGTGTGTACTCCGAAAGAGTGTTTAGTGCAGACGGGAACCTTGTCAGCGAAAGGCGTAGGAGGTTGCTTCCACAGAATGTGGAGAAGATGATGTTCATCAAAATGAATTATCAGCTCTTCCAGGGAGACCAGCCTCCAGAAGGTACAGAGGGACCTGTGGTGGTGGATTCAAGTGGGGACGAGTTAATACTTTGTGAGGATGAGGATGTACACACTGAAGAGGGTGAGGAATCGGTGGATGAGGAGGATGAGGATGACATCTTGCCTCCGTAGAGCCAGTTTGTGCAGGGACACATTAATTGCCAGCTTGTTTTGTGGGGGCCCAAACGAACCAATCATTTCAGCCACAGTTGTGTGGCAGACCCTGGCGCTGAAATGATTGATTTGTTAAAGTGTGCATGTCCTGTTTATACAACATAAGGGTGGGTGGGAGGGCCCAAGGACAATTCCATCTTGCACTTCTTTTTTTTCATTGCATTATGTACAGTTTGGGGCCTAGTTTTTCTAACTGCCATCCTGTCTGCCACTGCAGTGTCACTCCTAGATGGGTCACGTGTTTGTGCCGCCCACTCGTGTTGCTTAGCATAGTCATCCAGCTACCTCGGTGCAACCTTTTGGACATAAAAACACTATTGTGAGGTGTTCAGAATAGACTGGAAATGAGTGGAAATTAAGGTTATTGAGGTTAATAATAGCATAGGAGCAGAGAAACCAACAAATTCTGTGATTTTAGCTGTTTTTATGCTTTTTTAAAAAAAAATACAGATCCAAAACACAAAACCCAGAACCCAAAACACGGAAGGGTGGTTTTGGCAAAACCAATCCAGATCCAAAACATGAAGAAAGATCCAGATCCAAAACACAAAACACGAAAAGTGGCCGGTGCACACCCCTAATATATATATATATATATATATATATATATATATATATATATATATATATATATATATATATATATATATATATTTGCTATAAATGTTTTAGGGCTCCCGGGGGGCACTTTTACATGCGGATTCCGTGGCCAGAGGGGGAGTCAGTCTAACCTAAAATAAGGTTGGCCAGCTGAATGGGAGCAAAGCAAAGTAGCCAGTCCAGCAGAGTCCTGTAACCGCTTCATTGGGAGCAGCTTCCAGGATATGCCCACAGGAGTGCTAAAAGCTCTGCCCCTTTTCCCATAGTAAGGTTCCCCACTGACAGCTCCTATGTGAGGAGCTGGGGGAGTTACAATAGGAAGGTTTCACAGGCAAACAATCAGAAGGGACTTGTATAGTTAGGGTAAGGTAATATCCTGAAATGCACTGCACCCACTACCAGCAGCAATAAAAAGATGCAAGATAGTACTGACTCTTTAAGTATAGAGTATATGTAGAGACTGATTTACTTTTCATTCATATTAACATTTCATAGTACTGTAGTATATTTCTGGCTGCCAAACTTTAAAAAGACAAGCAACACCTCCATCTAGTGGCCAGTTGTAGTAATTGCCATTTTTAAACGCAATTAAGTCCAAAAATAAAAAACCCACTATCAGGAGCAACACTGAAGCTGGGCATACACATCCAGATAAAATGTCTGTCAGACCGACAGGCATTTTATCTGGAAGCCTGCAGATGTCCGCGCCGCGGCATACACTGAGATACCTCGTCTTAGGGGATGCAATCGGCAAGCCGGCTGGCATTTTACCGGCAGCCGGCTTACCGTCTGTCATATCCCGGCGAGGGTGAAATGCCCGGCATCTAGATGTAGACGCCGCTAATTTCCCCGACGCCGGGCGCCGCAAGCGGACAGCTGCGGGGTGGGGGTTAGGTTTAGGGCTCCCGGGCGGGGGTTCTTAGGGTTAGGCACCCCCCCGAGAGGTTAGGGTTAGGCTAGGGGAAGGGAGAGTTAGGGTTAAGCACCCCCCTGGGGGACTTAGGTTTAGGCACCCCTAATGGAGTGTTAGGGGGGTAGGTTAGTTAATACTTACCTAGGGACGATCGGGATTTCCAGCGCTGTCGGGCTGTCACTGCTGGGTCCTGTGCCAGTGTCGGGCTGGCCCTGCCGGCCATGCGGCCAGCGGTATTTCATACAGATTCCGTGTATTAGCCCCGACATCTGCGCTCCTCCCCCGGGGGTGGAGACATTTCCCTGTTCCTTCCATGGGAAGGAACACAGGAAATGCCTGTCTGTTGGCCATGACTGGGCATAGTCTGCCCGATGTGGCCGACAGTTTAACTCAAATATCGCATCGGACGGGCATGCTGGACAATCCGGCATGGCCGACTGAGCAATATTTAACCCTCGGTCGCCTGCACACACGCTACAATTATTGGGGCGATCCGCCGATATCAGGCGGATCGCCCCAATAATTGTAGCGTGTATGGCCAGCATTAGGAATCCTATTTCATTCTGAAATAAAGTATCTAAGCATTCAGCTACACCAGCTGCTACAACTTGGGAAAACATAGAGCTATTACAGGCACAGCCTTATTCTCTGGGGTTTGCATTAGGGATGTAGTCAGGTGTTATCCTGCCGATATCCAGACACTGACATCCCGACATAGGACCTATCATTAGCCCCACTACGGAATCCCGACACACCGAACGTAGGTAAGCCGGGTGTCTTAGCATCTAGCCGCACGTGGGGGGGAGGGGGGGGTTAGTTTTAGGGGTCCCTGGGGGACTTAGGGTTAGGCACCACTTGGGAAGGCTAGAGTAGGGGAGGGTTGGGCACCACTAGGGGGGATAGGGTTAGGCACCGCTAGGGGGGAAGGATTGTACTTACCTGATGCTGTTGGGATTTCGACACGCCGGGCTGCTGCTGTCAGTATTTGATCCGGCGGCTAAACGGCCGCCGGCATTACATACCGATTCCTTGCATTAAGTACTGCAGGGAGTTAATGTATGGTCTATTGAGAAGTGTTTAAAACCCTCACAATTAGTCAGCTACAAGTATTTTGAATGAATCTACACATTTGACTTATATGTATATGAATCTATACATATGGACTTATCTGTCTCTTTTCATCCCAGGTATGTGATTGTCCTTGCTGAGTAAAACTGCCAGAGCCTGCATTAACCCCCATTTACCATCAGCTGTCTAGGCAATGTATGTGATATTTTTTGACATCCTGCAAACCACAACTCCTAATCTATAGTTGCATTAATGCAAAATTAGCTGTGTATTTAAAGTATGTGTTTAATTTTGTACAAGTTTGTAATTGGTATTGGTTAAATGTTTGTGAATCTTTTTTGACTTGCTAGCCATAGTCATGACCTGTGTTTAGATGGGGATCACTGAAGCATAGTTTATAGTGTCATACTGCCTGTTTACTTAAACTTAGTGCAATATATGTCCACTGATCAATCTGCATTTCAACCAGCTGACCAATTGGCTCAGATGTAAGCTAGTGTCTTAATCAGGCATACTATTTCTTAACATTCAGTCTTAGGGCAGCTTGCTGAGGGTAGCAGCTTGATGTGGTTATGCATTAAGTGATTAAAGTGGGCTTTTTGAACAGTTAAATAACAGTTGAAAAACATTGAACAACATTGAAGACCAGGTAATTACAAACCCATTACTTAGAAAATTTAATTTTTTCCAAATACAAAAAAGAGAATGTTTCAAAAACTTCTTTTTATAATCTCACTTCATGGAATCATCTCTAAGACCACTACATCCTTTACTCTTCCTGCAGCTCACCCTTCTGTACATATTGATACATCATTAATCTACTCACCACTTATGAACACACATGAGCTTTTAACTTATCTATACACACTGACAATGACATCCACAACCAGTCGCCATAAAAATCTTTCGGACACATCCAACAATTATATTTATATCTCTCTACTGCTGCTGGTGACATATCACCAAATCCAGGCCCAACCCACATTCCACACCGAACTATAAATCCAGCTAACCTCATAAACATTGCGTGCCTCCCTTCACCATCCAAGTCACTAAAATGTGCCTTATGGAATGCACGCTCTGTCTGCAATAAGCTAACATCCATCCACGACTTCTTTATTTCAACCAACCTCAACCTTCTGGCAATAACAGAAACATGGCTTACACAATCAGACACTGTCTCCCCTGCTGCACTTTCACATGGTAACCTACACTTCTCACACAACTCCAGGCCTGGTAATTGTAAAGGAGGTGGGGTAGGAATATTACTCTCCCAATCTTTCACATACACAGTTCTCCCACAGGTACCTTCACTCACATTTACATCATTTGAAGTACATTCTATCAGGACTTTCACCCCTTTCTCTCTGCGAGTTGCTGTTATCTATCGCCCACCTGGGCCACCTCAACAATTTCTGGAACACTTTTCTGCCTGGCTTCCTCACTTTCTATCCTCAGACATCTCCACCATCATTATGGGTGATTTCAATATCCCCATTGACAGTCCACAATCTCCTCATGCCTCCAAACTACTCTCTTTAACATCCTCTCTTGGCCTCTCCCAATGGACTGACTCCTCCACTCATCAGGATGGCCACTGCCTTGATCTTGTATTCACCAGACTATGCTCAGTTTCTGATTTCACTAATGCTCCTTTCCCTCTCTCAGATCACAACCTTATCACCTGCACACTCTCCTCCATTACATCAACATAATTGAAATCAACCAAACCTAAACCCCGTAGAAATATTAATGTCATTAACCTTCAACAACTATCTACCTCTCTACAACAACAACCTTCACTTCTCCTGAGACTGCTGCATCACACCTAAACCATATTATAGAAAAAGCCCTCGATGAAGTAGCTCCAGCTACCCATCACACACCACGTAGAGTTAGACATCAACCTTGGCATTCTAGCTTAACAAGGCATCTACAAAAACTCTCGCATAACGTTGAACGTCAGTGGCGAAAGTCTCATACTCCAAGTGACTTCCTCACATATAAGACTACCTACAACTCTTATCGTACTGCTCTGGACACTGCCAAACAAACATATTTCCAATCTCTAATCTCTGCTCAAGCTTCTTACCCCTCCATCACCCAAACCACCTGCTACTATCTGTGCACAAGATCTTGCTTCCTATTTTAGGGACAAGATTGATAAGATCCAAAATGAAATGGTAGACTCTTCCTCAGCTAGTGACCTGCTCAATTCCCTACCTGAACCCTCTGGCACATTCTCTTCATTTGATCTCACAAACGAAGATGAAGTATCTACACTCTTCTCATCCTCCTACTCTATTACCTCTCCTCTAGATCCTATACCCTCACAAATCAGTAAAGCTCTGTCTCCTGTGCTTATCCCAACCCTAACTAAAATCTGTAATCTCTCTCTCTCTACTGGCAACTTTCTATCACTGTTCAAGCACGCAGTGATTACTCCCATTCTGAAAAAACAAAATTCTGACCCTAATACTCTCTCAAATTACCGTCCTATCTCCCAGCTCCCATGCCCCTCCAAGCTACTTGAGAGACTTGTCTACACCCGCCTCACACACTTTCTTAACTCACACAACTTATTGGACCCACTTCAGTCCGGCTTTCATTCCCAACACTCCACAGAGACGACACTGACTAAGGTAGTAAATGATCTTGTCACTGCCAAGGCTAAAGGCCATTACTCACTCCTAATTCTTCTAGATCTCTCTGCTGCTTTTGACACTGTTGACCACTCTCTTCTCATACAAACACTGCAATCCCTAGGTCTTAAGGACACAGCTCTTTCTTGGTTTTCTTCCTACCTATTTGATCGCTCTTTTACTGTTCGTTTTTCTGATTCTGCCTCCTCTTCACTACCTCTATCAGTTGGAGTACCGCAAGGCTCTGTCTTAGGTCCTTTACTATTCTCAATCTATACCACCTCTCTTGGCAAACTAATCCGCTCTTTTGGATTTCAGTACCATCTGTATGCGGATGATACTCAAATCTACCTATCCTCTCCAGATTTATCTCCATCTGTATTGGTCCGTGTCACTGAATGTCTTTCTGCCATTTCATCTTGGATGTCATCTCGCCACCTGAAACTTAATATTTCTAAAACAGAATTAATTATATTTCCACCGGGCAATAACAGTTACCAACCTGATCTCTCTATCACTGTTGATACCTCGACCATCCATCCCGCCCCACAAGCTCGCTGCCTTGGTGTCATCCTTGACTCTGAACTGTCCTTTAATCCCCATATTCAATCAGTCTCAAAATCATGTTACATACATTTAAAAAACATATTCAAAATTCGACCATATGTCAAACAATAACTCTAAAAACTCTAATCCAAAACTCTGCAAAAACTCTAATCCATGCACTTATTTCCCGCATTGACTATTGCAATAGCCTCCTTACTGGTCTTCCCAAAAACAGGCTATCACCATTACAATCCATTATGAATGCAGCTGCAAGGCTTATCTTCCTTGCGAAACGTTCTTCTGCTGCCCTGCTCTGTCAGCCCCTCCATTGGTTGCCGGTTTTCTACCATATTCAATATAAAATACTTTTACTTACACATAAGGCTATTAACCAAACCACACCAAAATACATCTCTTCACTCATCTCAAAATATCTCCCAACCAGACCTCTCCGCTCAGCACAAGATCTGCGTCTCTCATCCCCAATCATTACTTGCTCCCATTCACGGTTACAGGACTTTCTTCGCGCTGCACCCACTCTATGGAATAACCTACCTCGCACAATAAGACTTTCCTCTAGTCTCCAATCCTTCAAGTGTTCCCTGAAAACTCACCTCTTCAGGCAAGCTTATCAGATTCCAGAACCTCCCACATAACCTTCATAGCTTCATATCTAATTACATCCCCTTTTACAGTCCACACACAATCTCACACATCGTCTTTCTCTCATATCCTCATGACATTTGGTCGATATTCCTGTGTGACTGGATCATGCAGCCAACCAACTGTACATTCTGGCTGGACCAAAATGCAATATATTGCACCTATCCTTGTGTATCAATGCCTATTTCCCTTAAGATTGTAAGCTTGCGAGCAGGGCCTTCCTACCTATATATCGGTTTGTTATTACCCAGTTTTGTTCTATTAATGCTCCAATTGTAAAGCGCAACGGAATATGCTGCACTATATAAGAAACTGTTAATAAATAAAATAAAGAAATAAATTTGAGGGGAGTCAGTGGATAGCATCCAGTTGAATAAGAACCATTAAACTAATAAAGGAAAAAGGATGAGAGAGTTGTCCTTACAGAGACATAGGCAATTCTTTCAGTGGCGTCCCTCACTGAGGTGACATCTGGTGCGGGCAGGAATGTTAGCCAAAAGGGGTCTTGGCCTCACAGGTAGGGGGCATGGCCTAGAGGCCCAAACCCCCATTTTAGTCACTGGAAGATGTTGGCTGCCCCATGGACAAATCTGTTTCAAAGAGCTGGTTCCCTCTGGAGCAGAGTGCTGCACATAATTCTACAGTGCAGCACCTGGCTCCTGCCACTGAGGAGTCGGCACTTTGGCCTCACCCCTTGGAGGGTGACACACTGGTGCAGCCCACACCCCTCGCATCCCCCTTGTGATGCCACAGAGTCCTGTAGCATTAAGGATAACAGAAAGGACACTTTATTATGAGTCTATAGTAGGATCGGGACTTTGATACATATATGTATATAAATGCTAAGTCGGTCCTACCATCACATCTTTGGGACCTACAGGAACTGATATTTAAGAGTATATAAAGTCCACTTATATGATAAATGTGGTAATGTGAAATGCTACTGTAATATCTATTGTATATGTAAATCTGTACAAAATATATATGTTCTATTCTTTACTATTAATCCTCAAAGGGAATTCTGAAACTATAACCAGTGTGTGCTTACTTACCTGAAGAGGGTGACGAAATACCTCAAGCACTGAGAACCTGTGAAGGAAGGAGGAACAGGTGGTTACGTTCAATCTATACAGTATTGTATGTTACATGTGAATTGCACACCACATAGTTGAGAGTGTAAGGGTTTCCCAGGCAAACCTTAAACAAAAAAAACACAATAGCTTGGGTGGAGGCACTTAGTAACTCATCACCGAGGGTTACACATACGGATAGAGGTTTGGTGCACCACAAGATGTACACAGCTCTGCAAAAGGGAGAAACAGTCTAAAAACAATGTACAAACATCAGTGCTAGCACTAGTCACATACCAGGACAAATCATAAATATGTAATATTAAAACTAATATATTGAGCTAGTGAAGTGCCACTATGGGGTCAATTCAATTAGCCACAAGGCGAACAAGTTGCCATTAAAGTGGTGTAGAAAAACATTAGCAACAGCAGCTGAACTAGCCTTCTTCCTGGAGACTTACATTATTTTTATGTAGCGCTGTGAGGCTATGAATAAAAAGATGCATATTCAAAGTTACCATAAGTGCAGCAAATAGCTAAACTTACTCACAGGTCAACCTGCCTCGTGGCTAATTGAATCGACCCCTAGGTAAAAACAAATAAGAATACTACTGACTTGGTTAAATAAATGTATGTTTTAATGCCCTTAAAAACTATTTGCTACATATAAACCAACGGTCACAACTCATGGGTAGCTAGTGAATGCTAACCCATACATAGGGATGAGACCCAGTACTGAGGCGTGGAGTCTAAGGGACCTCCGCAAGGAGGTTTGGATTTAGCTGCGTCCGACACGCAGGTCTCGGCCCTCAGACTTGGTTCCATTGTACAGGAGCTGGTGTTCTTGAATCGAGCAGCATACAATACAGGCAAATACGTAGTTGACAAACTGACTGACCCAAACAGACAAGACAGTACCAAGAAGCAGATGAAAACAGGTCATGGAGGATAGTCCAGGTCAAAACCAGAATAAAAGTGCAGAATCAGGGAGAAGACAGAATCAGGTCATGAACAAGCAGGCAGTAATCACAGGGAACACTGGAGTAAGGACTGGGAGCCTATGCTCAGAGGAGAAGTGACCAGGCTTCTCCTTATATAGGGCTACTTCAAATTTGCTGCCCACAGAGAGGTCACAATTGTTGCCCCTGTGCCTATAAGTTCCTGAGCAGCACACGCAGCCCTATGGGAGCAGCGGCCATGAGAAGTAGCTGCAGCTGGCAGCACAGAAGAAGCCAGGGACCCCCTGCCAGGATGCCAACCAGCACTGCCGGACCCAATAAGAGAAAGCCGGGATCTGGCTTTAAGTAAAATAGTGACTTCTTTATATTGGTGAAGAAAAATGATCATACCCAATATTTTTTTTACATTAACAAGTAGATCCCAAATCGGACATCCCCCTCATTAAAAATTAGTTCTCAAATTCTTACAGATCAGTTCCCCTGCCTCGCTATTTTTAAAAATCAGACTCCAGATCAAACAGCCTCCTTCAATTCGGATGTTCCCGCTAGGCTGTTTTAGCGGGGTGCTGTGCCCTGCCCTCCTTCTGGATCACCCTGCCCTCCTTCTGGAGGGCAAAAAGCCACCTGCCCTCACCGCGCAGTGCTCCTCTAAGATAGCCTGCTGGTGCAGTCTTCACCTGTGGGTCGCAGTGTCCTGCAGGCGGGGAAATGTGCGGTGACCCGGTCACTGCCGATGAATAGACGCTGGGCGCATTCGCCCAGCATTTAGTCTACCCATCAGCAGTGCTTGGGTACTGCCCCGCCTGTTTTAAGTGCCCGGCACGCCCCCAAGAGTGATGAAAAGGTTGACGCGTCTAATAGGCATGCCCCCTTTTTGGGTGTGCGGAAGTGCCCACCCTAGCACCGGCGCCATGCCTGCCGCCGGAGCTAGAGCGAACACTACATACCCCAGATCTGACAACCTCCCACCCACCTCCAATTATAGTCATACCCCAAACTTCCCTTCCTTCAATTGTAAACATACCCCAGACCTGACAATCTACCCCCTTTACCCTCAATTACTATATAAGACCTGACAATTACCTCAATTTAAATATCCCAGAATTGTCCCCACCCCAGACCTGACAACCCCTCCTGCATCAATTAAAGTCATGTCCCAGGATGCCACCCCCAGACCTAACAACCCCCCCATCTCCCTCAATTGAAATCATGTCAAAATGCCACACCAGAACTGCCCCCCCTAAACCTGAAAACTCCTCCTGTTGGATCCTGGACAGGATTTTTTTTGTGGGGTAAGGGTCCCGGTCACATTCCCATTTGTGTATGCTGAGCAGAACTTTGACCCAGGGAGCTAGGTGTTGGCCTTCCACTGGATGGATTTGGATGACATCACAAACTTAATACCTGGGGAAAAGGCTGGGTACTTCAGCAAGTATTTTTATATATATCTCCTTTATCTTGCACTAAAATAAGCAATTATAAAAAGCTGCACCTCTCAGCAAATCCACTGTTAGTAAGGATCAGACAAATACACAAATATAAAAGCCGGAGGGCGCTATACAGAAGAAATATTTAACCATAATGGTGCATATACATGGCCAGATTTGTTGTCAGATATGAACGATAACGACTGTAAAAATTGTTCAATAGTTCATATCGTTGACATGTAGGGCATGCATCGACCAACGATGTGCGTGCCCGCATGCCAGATAACGATATCTGACATTGACTGTGTTTGCAGTAAGATTTGGACGATTTCATTCATTTTAAATTGTGTCAGAAATCGTTCATCATTTATGAAATCGTTCATAGACATCATTCAACGAAATCGATCATCTGACAAATCTGACCGTGTGTATGCACCATAAGAGCAATAAAGTCCTATCATAAGATCAGTGGGTCATCTTTACTCTGTCTACAAGTCCTTTCCACTAGGATCCCCCAAGGAATAAAATTGTGGAGGCTGATATATCAGATGTTCCTAAAAATACCAAAGATCACCCAACAAGAAGGCCCTATGGCTGATCAATACATTGGCAATTGTTATATTTTGATTAAAAAATGCATAATTAATAAAAATTGCTTACAGCATAAAGAAGGTGACAGTATCCACAATCAATACAGTTATGGTGATGATATAATCCTGCCGCAACCCTTATGGATGTGAGCTCAATTGGCAGGATCCTCCCGCTTAGTGTATGGACACGGCACTAGAAACCCTATGAGTTTCGGCCATAAATGGACTAGGGTAAGAAAACAAAAATTATAATTCACCGTCATAATGTACTGGAAATCGTTCATAGATCTTTAGTCTTCATTCTAGCACCCTGCACCTGTCACAACCCCTGCAATTCGCTCTGCTCTGGTGCTTTTAGCACATTCAGCTGACAAAACAAAACTTCTGATATACAGACCAGTGTGAGGCTTGGGAGCAAAGCAAAAAGAGCAAGGCAAAACAATGCTGCACTGCACGTGTGGGGAGATTTAAAATGTGCAGAGATTTAGATTTGAGAGAAGGTCGTGTCCAAACTCAAATCTAAATTGCAGTGAAAAAATAAAGCTGTCCAGCATTTGTGGGCTACATACAAAAGCAGCCAGCATTTACCATGCATGGAAAAAAAAATGAAAGAAAAAAAATGCCCATGTCTGTGCACCTCTTGCAGTGATTTGTTGCATGGTTTGTTTAGGTGCAAAGTCACTTGATTTTTTGGCTTTGTTCCCAAATCAGAAAAAGCCCCTAAAGCTTGAGGTTCAAAATTCTATTTACTATGCTGCTGAGGAGCTAGATTTACCTGTCACCAGGGTCGTCGAGAGGGGGGAGGGGGGAGCGGGTACAGATTACCGGGGCCCGGGCTTCCTGAGAGGCCCGGGTCCGGTGCCGCTCCCACTCCCTCACAGCAGCCCAGCACACAGCATGTGCTGAGCTGCAGTAGAGACTGCTCGTGGCAGCTGAGCAGCAGCCACAGCAGTCTCCTATGCCTGTGGGGGGAGCGATCACACTGATCGCACCCCCCCTGGCTTTGAGCAGGGCTGAGGGGGCCTAGAGCGCCCCCCCTCCCCAGCGCGCAGCACCGCTTCGCGGCGCTGCAAATCTTTATTTTTCCCGGAAGGGGGCGTGGCCACGCCTCCCGTGATTAGGCCACGCTCCCTATTACCCGGGCCCGCCGCAGCTCTCAGCGGGCCTGCCTGTCACCATATGCTGTTATATTCGGGTTTGCTTCAAGGTTACTATGACATAGAAGAGGTGGCATGCCTGTAAGAGCAGCTGCCTTTCCTTCTCAGTTTGGGCCGGATTCAGAAGTGGGCGCAGATGCGGCTGCTTGGTTTGGCGTTTGCCCATCAGCAACTTTATACAAATGCCACTACTAATCCCTTTCCTGGTGCACATCCGTGCATATGAATGTGCCAAGACAGATGTCCACTGAGTGCATCTGAAGACCCTGTAATGCAGCCAGGTGCATCTTTAGATGTCACCATCGGTCACCCCAACAAAAGTTATACCAGGTGCAGGTATTGCTTTGGAGTATGCAGGAGCATATTAACAGAGGTGAGGGCCTGTGTTCACTCACCATCTGGTGCCCTCCTCTCTCTGGCAGCCATGGTGTCCTAACCATACTTGCCGACAAACTGGCTTCCTCTTCCGGGAGGAGACAGCCAGCTCGGCACTGCAGTAGGGGGGGGGGGGGGGGGGGGAGGGGGGCGTGACCTGTTTTGGGGGGGCGGAACAGGGGGCATGGCCGCGTCTTCATGTCATTGCGGCCCTGCCCCACAATACATATATTATCAGTGTTGTGTAGCCGGGGGCGGAGCCACAATGACGAGACCCAGCGTGAATCGCGTCAGCAGCTCCCCCGACCCAGCCACTTTGACCAGATAAGTGGTGACGCTGGCGTAGGAAAGGGGGGGGAGCGGGGGTTGCAGGCGGGCTGCGACGGCCGGGAGACTTGACCCCTCTTTCGGGGGGGGTCGGTAGCGACACCCGATTTCGGGAGGGTAGGCAGGTTCTGGAGACTCCGGGCACAGACTAGCATCATACTTGCCTACTTTTAAAAACTAGTTTCAGGGAGTTTGCAGTTGGCAGCAGAGTTGCTGTGTGAAGAGTGGCACGCTGCTTAGGGGGCATGTCTTATTACATCCAAAGGGCATGTCTAGCTCCACCTATGGGCGTGTCTAATGTCACTGAGAGGTGTGTCCTGTCAGTGGCAGGTAAAAACTATAATGCAGAATGCCACAAGAGCTAGTTTTTGTATGGGTAGCAGGACCTAATACAGACATGAGAGGCCACTGTATGAGAGACACTGCTAGATTGTCACACACCTAAATAAATGCTGACAGGAGAAAGGGAAGATAGGGCTGAGTGTCACAAGCATTACCTGCCCTCAGAGAGGGCACTCACTGACAGCCATGGAATGGATGGCTGCCACTCAGTGCCCTTTCAGAGTGCAGTTAATGCCTGTGTCCTCTGACACTCAGCAACCAGCCTCCATGGACCCCAGGTCTGTTGGTTTATCAATTTAATTAATAATTCCCTTACATGTAACAGGGCTACTGCCACCAAGGAAAGCTGCTGATGTCATGTCCACCACTGCAGCTGCCAGGCACACAACTGAACTAGGCGGCCACCACTACCCATAACCCCATGGTGGCCAGCCTTTAATTAACATCGCGTAGTGACATTGCGACACCTCCCGTGCAGTATATGCCCCACAGCATCTCCGGGCTCGCATAGTCTGGAATTTAACCGGGGTGCACGGGAAACCCAGGAGTGCTGCTAGGGTTTGCGGGGCAGCGTGATTCTCAGTTCAAAATAGTCAGGCTCCTGCTGAAATTGGGAGGGTGGGCAACACTGACTAGCATCTAGTGGCCCATGTGCCCCACACACCCTGTACCAATTATAGATATGCCCCTAGGAGTATGGCCTCCTGAGTGAGCGACTCGGTGCAAACACTTCAGCAACACTCCCAAAATGTGCATCAGTTTTGCCACTGCCCAGGAATGCCCAGACCCTTTTACAAGACATTTCTGATGTGAGCTCTTAAGTGCCCATTTGTGCATACACGCTAATGCATGCGCCTCATTTTCTGGAAATGCAGGTAGTGCCATCCGTCCACAAACGTCCGCAGCATGTCAATCATTCTGTTGCTTAGTGGGGACTGATAGCCATCGCAGTCATACACCAATCATTAAACAGTTGTATGCAAACTATATTGTTTACATACAACCCTAAATCAGGCCCTGCTTCCTCTACTGCCTGTCATCCCAGCACAGAGATTAGTATATGTCCCCTTCACACTTACTCAGTAACAGCGCTGGTGAGCAATCACTTTCCCCAGGTTCCAAGTGCTACATGCAGGAGAGAATCTAGGATGGTTTTTGGAGGGTTGATTGTCTCCACTCTCCATCAATGGTTTAACCCAGTGGTTCCCAAACTGTGCGCCGTGGCAGCCTGGGGTGCCTCAGAACACTTGCAGGGGTGCCTCAGGTTGGTGGTCCAGCACTAAATCAAATTATTTATGGTCAATATAATGTAAGTATGTGGACAAACAGATGCGTAAACCTGTCCACCAACACATAACAGAACCTAAGGATGACAGGTCAGCACAATTTACTTCACTTTACTACATTTTTTCAAAATTGCTGAATAACAAACTTTTGGCCTAGGGGTGCCATGAAAACAATGATGATACTCTAGGGTGCCATGGTTCAAAAAAGTTTGGGATCCCACATGTAAAAATAAAAGTATGTATTTACACCCCTTGCATTGCAATATGGTTTGTTCACAGTTGAGAGAGAGATCTCACTCTGGCCCTGATTCAGAGCCGGAAACTCTGACAGAGCGCTCGCGAGCGGGTCTGAATCAGGCCCTCTATTCCCAAGTCTGAATCAGGCCCATAGTGTACTACAGAATAGGCAGTAGGCCAATCAGGGAAGGGGGCAGGATTTTGCAGTGCATGGAGGGGGGGTATGGCTAAGCTCCATATTCCATGCACAAGCTAAAAAACAAACAAACAAAAAAATCACAACCGCCCCCCCCCCCAAAAAAAAAAACACTAAACACTTTACTGAATGGCGCACATTGGTAGCAAATGGCCTGATTTAGCAGTGAACGCAAGTTCACTTCTGGTTGCAGATTCCTGATTATCAGGAATCTGCACGTGCGCAGGACCCATTCTGCGAGTGTGCAGAATGGGTCCTGCATTGTTGCACACAAACCCTTGAATGCCTCAGCCTGATTCACAGGCAGAGGCATTTAAGGGGCAGGGTCAAACACTGTTCTTGGAAACAGGGGCGTGTACACCCCATTTTCTGGGAGTGGCTAGCCCAGGATCTGGGTTGCCCAACAGTGTCCTGGGCTCACAAGCTGGCCAGCCTGAATAAGCTGAGGACCACCGCCGTCCACCGAAATCAGCACTTCAGTAAAGTGCCAGCAGGGGGGGGGGGGGGGGAGGATGTATTTCTTAAATGGTTGCCATTCGACTGTAGGATGTATATTGGGGGGGGAAGAGTCAGGCAGGAGGTCATATGTGTTAATATAATTAATTGATATGTATTAAATGATACCATTCCACTGCAGTGGTGGTGGGGGGAGGATTATGCCAACTGCTGTATGTTATTCTTGGGGGGGTGAAGATGGGAGGATAATATTTTTTAGATGATGCCAGCTGCTGTCCGCTATGTTATTCCCAGGGGGTGGGAGGATGGGGTATGGGAGGATAATATTTATTAGATGTCAGCTGCCTGCTCTATGTTATTCCCAGGGGGTGGGAGCCTTGTTATTTATATTATTTATTGATATTAAAACACTTGAAGTACGTAATAAAGTGTATGTTACAGGCTTATTCTGGTTAGACATTTTTGTTATTGGGTCTGTAACCAATTATTTGGAAACCTCCCTTTCAAAATCCTGCATTTGCCACTGTGACCCCTGTGTATGTAGATGTGTGGGGTGAGGGGGGCTGGCACTAACCCATGTATGTGGGTGTGTGGGGTGACGGGGCCGGCACTAACCCCTTGGTATGTCCATGGGGGGGAGGGGGACTGGCACTGACCCGTGTGTGTGAATAGGATGGCACAGATCCATGTGTGCCCAAATATTGGAGGATAGAGAGAAAATTATTTTATATTATATATATATATATATATATATATACACATACACATACACACACACACACACACACATACATATACACAAACATACATAAAAATAAACTTTGTTTTAGAGGACTCAAAAATTAGGGATAATTTGTGACTGCACCTGCCACCCATATACAAACCCATCCTGACAGCGAGCTGCACTTAGTAATTTTGTTTCCACCAGCCACTGCAGGACACCCCACTGAGTGACAATGGACACGCCCACAGGTGGAGCTAGACACACCCTTTGGGCAAAGCACGACATGTCATTCCCGAACTCTCATGCCATCTAGAATCTCCCTTAAACTAGTTTCCACAAGTAGGCAAGTTATGCTTGTACTGACAGCTTATATTAAGCACAATACTTATTGTATGGAATCAGAGGACTTTTAAATTCTATTCCTAAAAGCACAGTGTTCTATTATTTGGAGGAGGCACATGCCCTTTTAAATGTGTAACAACGAGTTTTATTTATTTTTATTTTTTTTCTATTTATCAGAATAAGTACGTTTAATAGGAAAAAATATACATAATACATATAATTCATAATAACACAGCAGGTGTGAACAACAATATTAAAAATACTGTAAATTGCAATTAAAAATACAATCAGTATTGGCTTTAGCCACATTAGCAGTGCTCATATATTATTGCAATTGAACCATGTGTCCATGTTCCAAACACTGATTAGATAGGAAACTTGGATGACTTTCTTAAGCTGCATACACACACGATTTTTTGAACGATTATCGTTAGACAATATAGTTTAACGATAATCATTTGAAAAAAAAACAAACATTCACTTTCTGAGTCAAACAATGAACGATTATCAGTCATGCGCGTTCACGTTTGAAGTTTATAGTTCAGTCAGACTTGTCAACTCAATGATTTTCATTAAGTTAATGGAGCATAAACACGGTCAGATTTGTCAGATGAACGATTTTACCAAAGATTTGAACGATTGAACGATTTTTGACTGCATTAAAATTAATGGAATCGTCCAAGTCTGACTGCAAACACATCAGATGTCAGATATCGTTATCTGACAAACGGGAACGCGCATCGTTCATCGTCCAGGCATGTCAGATATGTCATTTTCCTTCAGATATGAACGACTGAACGATTTTTAAATAGTTATCGCTCAGATCTGAAGGAAAAATCTGACCGTGTGTATGCACCATAATATGCAAAAATCGTTTGTAGTTCAAAAAAATCGTTCATTACACTTTAAAAAAATCTGACCGAATCGTTCATTAAATCATTGGTAACAAAATCGTTGTGTGTGTATGCAGCTTAAGTAATCAAATGGTTAGTTCAATAAGCTGTTAGTTTGTACAATATCCTTAGTAGTATATAGTACCACAGTTACTTACATGCAATTTGATACATTCAGTCCTGGCCTTAGAAACATTCATACTCCAAGATGGATTTAGGAGATTTATTTTTAGCATAGATTTACTCAGCCAACAGGAACAGTCATTAATATCCGTTTGTTAGTGCAGTCACATTGATACGGGGATTTCCTATCCCTCCTGGCTGCTGGTGCATCCCTGTAATACAGCCATCAGGAGAGGCCCAACAGAAAGACCCCTATTTGTACTGCTCTGCAGGATCCACACAGGCTAGGTCATATGGCTCATCAGTGTGGTTAACACATTTCACCCATCTCCAATCAATCAGCAACCTGGCATATAGACTTCTTTAAATGTAGGTACATCTGGGTTTGATTATTTTATATTAGAGTATCCTAGGGAAGCACCAGACAACTTGTACTTGTGGTATTTCTCATATACATTATGTATGACACTAAGTGATTCTGACTATATATTCCCGCAACAGAATATGCTGACGATATAAGTATATAATGTTAATACATAAATAAATAATCATTTAGTAGGGATCATTATCTCTAATAGAAAATTTTATAATAGTTTAAAAATATTTAAATCCAATGTTCTTATTTTTTGTACTTTGAAGGTATTAATATAATAACAACCAGATGCACTAAATAATGTGTTTTTATGTTGTATGAACCTAGTAACTGAAAAAACATAGAGATTTAAACGTTTTTCATTTGTTAGTTCCCCAGTAGAGTTACTGTACCTGGCTCCTGAATGTCTGGATGCTGTCTGCAGAGTTCTGTTACATTCTCAATGGAAAAAGTTAGCTCGCTCCTATTTATAGTGAATATTCTTAAACTAGTTTCACTTTCACTTTCACACTTAAAGCATTGAAACCAGCCCATTTAAGGCATACATGCCTACTCTCCCGATTTATAGGGTATAGCTTATTTCCCGTTCATGCTAGGGACCTGGAAATGACGTGAGTGAGGGCAGGAGTGCAGGTCGCTCCAGCTAAAGAAGTTGTCCCCACTTAACCACTTAACTGACGAATTCTTTTTCCAAAAACCGCTCCAAAATTGTCGGTTTCTTTTATGATTGAATTAGGTCACGAGCATAATTTTAAAGCCGCTGCCGCATATGGCTCAGACGCTGGCAACACACAGCGGAGCAGGAGCTGAGGCCAAGCTCCAAGATCAAGCTCCCCGTTTGAACCTATACTGACTGGAGAGATTGGAGGATCTTATTCAGGGTAAGATAGGGACAGTTGGTTTCCGATGTGTGCAGCAGAGTGACTTTGCAAACGGGACCCACCATTTATATTACATTGTCCAAAAGGAGCTATAAACACTATATTAACCACTTTCTTTACAGGTACCACGTATTTATCATAAATAGCGCTCGATCCTTCTGTAATTTATTCACTATCCCTAATTGAGCTGCTTTTACCATTTACATATAGCGCAGTAGCCACAATACTAATTTATAATTTTAAACTTATTCATCACTGTTTTATTTGAAAAAAATATTTTTTTAAAACACGGTATACCATAAAAATAGCAATTTTTATATTATACTGTAGTGATAGCCATTGACGGCTGTACCATCGATGGTTCAACCATCGTTAGAAGCCAACAATTGTTTTGCGATTGGTCGAGGAGATCTGTGTACACCACAACTGCCGATGTCTCCTAAACATCGATTGAGGGATGCCATCGATGGTGCAACATTGATGGCCACCAGCAATGGCAAACCACTTGTTTTCAGTCAGACCATCGATGGTTTGCAAACCATCGATGGCCAGTTGCCAGCCCTAATCAGATGCTCTGCGATATTGATTTATCGATCTCATAATATAAATATATATATATATATATATTAGGGATGAGCGGGTTCGGTTCCCTGAGAACCGAACCCACCCGAACTTCGGGGATCCGGGGCGATCCGAGCCCAAGCTCGGATCTCCCTGTCTGCCCCGGATCCCTCTCCCGAGGCAAAACCTCGAGATCTGCTGTCGGATCTCGAGGTTTTGCCTCGAGCGGTCATTTTAAAAAAAATGCCTTTGCCTTTAATGGGCAAAGTGCTGATTGGCTGACAGAGCCGTCTGTCACGGCTCTCAGCCAATCAGCATTATGGTGCTCATTTGCATGTAGCACGGACTCGTGAGATCCGTGCTACATGCATCTGTGTGATTGACAGTGACACAGAGCACAGATGGGTCAGTGAGACCCGTCTGTGCTGCTGTGTATTTCAATGACACAGATGCACGCACGGACCAGGAGATCCGTGCTACTTGCATCTGTGTCATTGACACAGAGCACTAACGGGTCCGTGAGACCAGTCTGTGCTGCTGTGGTAAAAAAAAAAAAAAAAACCTGTGTAAAAAGAGAAAAAAATGGCGTACCCCCCCCAAAAAAAGAGCAACCAGCCCCGGGCATTAGTGACCCAGTGCTGGGTGTGCTTAAATACAGGGGACAAACGACATAGGGGTCCCCTGTACTTAAACACAACCGGCACTGGGCTAGTCAGAACCAGAGCTGGTTGCCAAAATACGGGGGACAAACGACGTAGGGGTCCCCCGTATTCTGCGCAACCAGCTCTGGGCTCTGATCCGGTCCTGGTTCTGGAAATACAGGGGAAAAAAATGAGTAGGGTTCCCCTGTATGTTCCAGAACCAGCACTGGACTTTTTCTAGCGGGGGGCTGATGCCACAGCCAGGGGAGCCCTTTCACCGGGCCCCCCAGCCGCAGCATCAGCCCTGACCGCTAGTCAGCCCAGGCCGGGGATCCCTGGAGAGCTGGGGACCCCCCCAATAAAGGGGTCACCCTCTCCAGGGCTCCCCAGGCCCATGCTGATAGCCCGGGGCTATCCCCGCCACCCCTGGTGGCGGTGGGTGGCGGGTTGATTGTATGGTGTGGTGTAAATAAAGAATATCAAACATTGTCTTTACAAGTAGAACTGCAAGTCCCAGCAAGCCTGCCCCGCATGCTGGTACTTGGAGAACCACAAGTACCAGCATGCAGGGCATTAAGGGCCCACTAGTACCTGTAGTTCACCTGTAAAAAAATGTTTAAAAAAAACACAGGACACACACACCGTGACAGTATAAGTTTATTAAACATACATACACACACACACACACACACACACACACACATGTACACATACTCACCTATGTAACCCTGTAGCATCGGTCCACTTGTCCGGTAAAGTATCCATAGGGGACCTGTGAAAAAAAACATACTCACCGTCTCCTATGCGAGGTTCTGTCCTCTTCGTTCCAAAGTAGGCATCCCCGGACTTGGCAAAAAAAAAAAAAACGAAAACGCGATCCACGAACTTAGTACCGTTCTATAGAACGGTACTTCCCGAATGAGAGCTTAGCGGCGGGGTATCACCATGGAAACCCCGCTGCTAAGCGTTCATTGGCTGAGAGAGGCCATCTCCCGTCTCTCTCAGCCAATGAACGGCTCCCTCCATTGTAGTCAATGCTGGGAGCCGCAAGGTTATTAAAGTTTACCCTGCGGTTCCCACCATTGACTACAATGGAGGGAGCCGTTCATTGGCTGAGAGACGGGAGATGACCTCTCTCAGCCAATGAACGCTTAGCAGCGGGGTTTCCATGGTGATACCCCGCCGCTAAGCTCTCATTCGGGAAGTACCGTTCTATAGAACGGTACTAAGTTCGTGGATCGCGTTTTCGTTTTTTTTTTTGCCAAGTCCGGGGATGCCTACTTTGGAACGATGAGGACAGAACCTCGCATAGGAGATGGTGAGTATGTTTTTTTTCACAGGTCCCCTAGGGATACTTTACCGGACAAGTGGACCGATGCTACAGGTTACATAGGTGAGTATGTGTACATGTGTGTGTGTGTATGTATGTTTAATAAACTTATACTGTCACGGTGTGTGTGTCCTGTGTTTTTTTAAACATTTTTTTTACAGGTGAACTACAGGTACTAGTGGGCCCTTAATGCCCTGCATGCTGGTACTTGTGGTTCTCCAAGTACCAGCATGCGGGGCAGGCTAGCTGGGACTTGCAGTTCTACTTGTAAAGACAATGTTTGATATTCTTTATTTACACCACACCACACAATCAACCCGCCACCCACCGCCACCAGGGGTGGCGGGGATAGCCCCGGGCTATCAGCCTGGGCCTGGGGTGCCCTGGAGAGGGTGACCCCTTTATTGGGGGGGTCCCCAGCTCTCCAGGGATCCCCGGCCTGGGCTGACTAGCGGTCAGGGTTGATGCTGCGGCTGGGGGGCCCGGTGAAAGGGCTCCCCTGGCTGTGGCATCAGCCCCCCGCTAGAAAAAGTCCAGTGCTGGTTCTGGAACATACAGGGGAACCCTACTCATTTTTTGTCCCCTATATTTCCAGAACCAGGACCGGATCAGAGCCCAGAGCTGGTTGCGCAGAATACAGGGGACCCCTACGTCGTTTGTCCCCCGTATTTTGGCAACCAGCGCTGGTTCTGACTAGCCCGGTGCTGGTTGTGCTTAAGTACAGGGGACCCCTACGTCGTTTGTCCCCTGTATTTAAGCACACCCAGCAGTGGGTTACTAATGCCCGGGGCTGGTTGCTCTTTTTTGGGGGGGTGCACGCCATTTTTTTCTTTTTTTACACAGGTTTTTTTTTTTTTTTTTTACCACAGCAGCACAGACGGGTCTCACGGACCTGTCATTGCTCTGTGCCAATCACACAGATGCATGTAGCACGGATCTCCCGGGTTCGTGCTACATGCAAATGGGCACCATAACGCTGATTGGCTACCTGTCTGCCACTGCAGTGCCACTCCTAGATGGGCCACGTGTTTGTGCCGCCCCCTTGTGTCGCTTAGCATAGTCATCCAGCTTCCTCGGTACAACCTTGTGGCCTAAAAACAATATTGTGAGGTGTGAGGTGTTCAGAATAGAGTGGAAATGAGTGGAAATTAATGTTATTGGGGTTATTAATAGCGTAGGAACAAAAAAAGGCCCATTTATGTGATTTTAGCGTTTTTTTTTATTTTTTAAGAAAAAATCCAGATCCAAAACACAAAACCCAGAACCCAAAACACGGAAGGGTGGTTTTGGCAAAACCAATCCAGATCCAAAACACGAAGAAAGATCCAGATCCAAAACCAAAACACAAAACACGAAAAGTGTCCGGTGCACACCCCTAATATATATTAGGGGTGTGCACCGGCCACTTTTCGTGTTTTGTGTTTTGGTTTTGGATCTGGATCTTTCTTCGTGTTTTGGATCTGGATTGGTTTTGCCAAAACCACCCTTCCGTGTTTTGGGTTCTGGGTTTTGTGTTTTGGATCTGTATTTTTTTGAAAAAAAGCATAAAAACAGCTAAAATCACAGAATTTGTAGGTTTTTCTGCTCCTATGCTATTATTAACCTCAATAACCTTAATTTCCACTCATTTCCAGTCTATTCTGAATACCTCACACCTCACAATAGTGTTTTTATGTCCAAAAGGTTGCACCGAGGTAGCTGGATGACTATGCTAAGCGACACGAGTGGGCGGCACAAACACGTGACCCATCTAGGCGTGAAACTGCAGTGGCAGACAGGATGGCATTGAAAAACTAGGCCCCAAACTGTACATAATGCAAAGAAAAAAAAGAGGTGCAAGATGGAATTGTCCTTGGGCCCTCCCAACCACTAAACACTCTTTCGGAGTACACACTGGAGGGGGGGCAACTCAGGTAAAATAGAGCCAGTTTGTACAGGGACCTCCAAATTGCTTCTTTTTCCTGCCAGTACAGGTACGGACTGTCTGACATGCCTACTTGGATGCTGTCACCGATGTAATCCTTTAACAGACAGACGCACGCTTGTCGCTGCTGCTTTGAGGATTCAAGTGCGGCTACAGCCCACACAATTCACAAAGACAGAAAAAAAAAAAGAATATTTTTATTGTTTGTGGAGCACACTTTGAGGGTTACACCACCCTCTAACAGACAGACGCATGCTTGTCGCTGCTGCTTTGAGGATGCAAGTGCGGCTACAGCCCACACAATTCACAAAGACAGAAAAAAGAAGAAGAATATTTTTATTCTTTGTGTAGCACACTTTGAGGGTGTCACCACCCTTTAACAGACAGACGCACGCTTGTCGCTGCTGCTTTAAGGATGCAGGTGCCGCTACAGCCCACACATTTCACAAAGACCGAAAAAAAAAGAACAATATTTTAATTGTTTGTGTAGCACACTTTGAGGGTGTCACCACCCTTTAACAGACGCACGCTTGTCGCTGCTGCTTTAAGGATGCAGGTGCGGCTACAGCCCACACAATTCACAAAGACAGAAAAAAGAAGAATATTTTTATTGTTTGTGTAGCACACTTTGAGGGTGTCACCACCCTTTAACAGACAGACGCACGCTTGTCGCTGCTGCTTTGAGGATGCAAGTGCGGCTACATCGCACACAAGTCACAAACACATTAAAAAAATAGTTTTTTATTTTGTGGAGCACTTTGAGAGTTACACCACCCTTTAACAGACAGACGCATGCTTGTTGCTGCTGCTTTAAGGATGCAGGTGCGGCTACAGCCCACACATTTCACAAAGACCGAAAAAAAAAGAACAATATTTTAATTGTTTGTGTAGCACACTGTGAGGGTGTCACCACCCTTTAACAGACAGACACACGCTTGTCGCTGCTGCTTTAAGGATGCAGGTGCGGCTACAGCCCACACAATTCACAAAGACAGAAAAAAGAAGAATATTTTTATTGTTTGTGTAGCACACTTTGAGGGTGTCACCACCCTTTAACAGACAGACGCACGCTTGTCGCTGCTGCTTTGAGGATGCAAGTGTGGCTACATCGCACACAAGTCACAAACACATTAAAAAAATTTTTTTGATTTTTTGGAGCACTTTGAGAGTTACAACACCCTTTAACAGACAGACGCACGCTTGTCGCTGCTGCTTTGAGGATGCAAGTGCGGCTACAGCCCACACAATTCACAAAGACAGAAAAAAAAAGAACAATATTTTAATTGTTTGTGTAGCACACTTTGAGGGTGTCACCACCCTTTAACAGACAGACGCACGCTTGTCGCTGCTGCTTTAAGGATGCAGGTGCGGCTACAGCCCACACATTTCACAAAGACAGAAAAAAAAGAACAATATTTTAATTGTTTGTGTAGCACACTTTGAGGGTGTCACCACCCTTTAACAGACAGACGCACGCTTGTCGCTGCTTTGAGGATGCAGGTGGAATCTAGACGGGATTTGGAACCAAGGACACACTACCTCCATCAATTGTCTAAATCCCACTGCACTAATGTCGGATACCGGACGCACGTCTAACACCAACATAGCAGTCAAGGCCTCAGTTATACGTTTTGCTTCAGGATGACTGCTGTCGTACTTCATCCTCATCGCTAGGGACTGTTGGAGGGTCAATTGTTTAGTAAAAGTAGTGATGTTCCTACTTCCTCTCTGGGATGATGAACAACTCCCAGCAGCAGCAACAGCACTAGTAGGAAGTGGTTCTTGATCTTTCCCTATTTTATTTTTATCAGAGAAAGTTTGGTCCTCCATTTATGTTATATTGATATATATACGTGCGGCTAAAGCGCACACAAACACAGAAAATATTTTTTTATTTTTGCTGGAGAGTAGTGCACTTTGTGGGTTACACCACCCTTTAAGAAATGAGCCAGCCGGCTCTTTACTTATGGGACACAGGCGCACGCTTGGCGCTGCTCCTTTGTTGATGCATGTGCAGCCACAGTGCACACAAGTCACAAACACAGAAAATATATATTTTTTTGGTTTGGAGTGTACTTTGGGGGTTACAGAACCCTTTAACGGTCAAGCCAGCCGGCCCTTTACTTATGACACAGGCGCACGCTTGGCACTACTTTGTTGATGCACGTGCGGCTACTGCGCACACAATTCACAAACACAGAAAATAATTTTTTTTTTTGTTTGGACTGGAGTGTACTTTCGGGGGTTACAGCACCCTTTAACGGTCAAGCCAGCCGGCCCTTTACTTATGACACAGGCGCACACTTGGCACTACTTTGTTGATGTACGTGCGGCTACTGCGCACACAATTCACAAACACAGAAAATAATTTTTTTTTGGTTTGGACTGGAGTGTACTTTGGGGGTTACAGCACCCTTTAACGGTCAAGCCAGCCGGCCCTTTACTTATGACACAGGCGCACGCTTGGCACTACTTTGTTGATGCACGTGCGGCTACTGCGCACACAATTCACAAACACAGAAAATAATTTTTTTTTTGGTTTGGACTGGAGTGTACTTTCGGGGGTTACAGCACCCTTTAACGGTCAAGCCAGCCGGCCCTTTACTTATGACACAGGCGCACGCTTGGCACTACTTTGTTGATGCACGTGCGGCTACTGCGCACACAATTCACAAACACAGAAAATAAATTTTTTTTTGGTTTGGACTGGAGTGTACTTTGGGGGTTACAGCACCCTTTAACGGTCAAGCCAGCTGGCCCTTTACTTATGACACAGGCGCACGCTTGGCACTACTTTGTTGATGCACATGCGGCTACTGCGCACACAATTCACAAACACAGAAAATAATTTTTTTTTTGGTTTGGACTGGAGTGTACTTTGGGGGTTACAGCACCCTTTAACGGTCAAGCCAGCCGGCCCTTTACTTATGACACAGGCGCACGCTTGGCACTACTTTGTTGATGCACGTGCGGCTACTGCGCACACAATTCACAAACACAGAAAATAATTTTTTTTTTGGTTTGGACTGGAGTGTACTTTCGGGGGTTACAGCACCCTTAACGGTCAAGCCAGCCGGCCCTTTACTTATGACACAGGCGCACGCTTGGCACTACTTTGTTGATGCACGTGCGGCTACTGCGCACACAATTCACAAACACAGAAAATAATTTTTTTTTTGGTTTGGACTGGAGTGTACTTTCGGGGGTTACAGCACCCTTAACGGTCAAGCCAGCCGGCCCTTTACTTATGACACAGGCGCACGCTTGGCACTACTTTGTTGATGCACGTGCGGCTACTGCGCACACAATTCACAAACACAGAAAATAATTTTTTTTTTGGTTTGGACTGGAGTGTACTTTCGGGGGTTACAGCACCCTTAACGGTCAAGCCAGCCGGCCCTTTACTTATGACACAAGCGCACGCTTGGCACTACTTTGTTGATGCACGTGCGGCTACTGCGCACACAATTCACAAACACAGAAAATAATTTTTTTTTGGTTTGGACTGGAGTGTACTTTCGGGGGTTACAGCACCCTTTAACGGTCAAGCCAGCCGGCCCTTTACTTATGACACAGGCGCACGCTTGGCACTACTTTGTTGATGCACGTGCGGCTACTGCGCACACAATTCACAAACACAGAAAATATATTATTTTTTTAGCACTTGGGGGGAGCACCCCTGATGGACAGAGCACCCCCTGGACAACACTACAGCACCTCTTTAGGACTGGGACACTGCACAGGACTTTGGAGTGGACACAGCCCCTATGGAGAACTGACTGCACAACACAGTCCAGCCAGCCCCTATGGACTTTGAAGTAGTGGACACAGCCCCTATTAACAACAGCAGCACAGCACAACACAGCCAGCCCCTATGGACTTTGAAGTAGTGGACAACAGCAGCACTACACTACACTACACTACACAGCCCTAACTCCCACCCTCGCTCTTCACTGTCCACAGCCGAGTGAGAAAATGGCGCCGACGTGGGTACCTTATATAGGATCCAAAACCCGCGAGACTCGGAAGGCGGGATGATGACGTTTTGCCTCGATTTCAGATCCGAGTCAGGCGGGAAAAGTCGAGCCTGATTCGGATCGGACTCGGATCGGGGGGGCTCGGGGGGGTTCGGATTTCAGAAATCCGAACCCGCTCACCCCTAATATATATATATATATATATAATAATGGTTCATTTATTTATTGGGGGGGATGGGGAGGCGGAGCTGGGGCTGGAAAGGAGTGGGCGGGAGCGCCGGGGGAACATGGCAGCAGCCGCGGCTACCAGAGCCGCTGCTGCTGCTCCTACAGTGATTTTACTGATCACTGTTCCGGAGCCGTAGCGGGAGGGTGTCCCGCTAGCGGCCCGGAAACATAGCAGCGGCGGCAGCTACCAGAGCCGCTGCTGCTCCTGCACAGTGATCACTATGTGATCACTGTAGTTCCGGAGCAGCAGCGGGAAGGTGTCCCGCTGGCGGCCCGGATACATATCAGCGGCGGCGGGTACCAGAGCCGCCGCCTGTCCCTCTGGTGTAGGCGGCTGCAGGAACATTAGCTTCCCAGAGCCGCCTAGTGGGCATTTCTGACTGGTCGTATCAGATACGACCATGTCAGGGAAAGCCCAGCCTGGTGCGGTCGTATCTGATACGACCGTGCCAGGCAAGTGGTTAAAGAAGTAAGTTGTCCCCTCGCACACTTGCCACGCTTCGGGCTCGGTGGCTGGCTACTCTCGCCACATGGTTATATTCCCCCTCTATGCCCACTTGGATGGTAGGGAATGATGCTGGACACTGGCTGATGACGTCAGGGTCCCCTCCGTGAAGGGGATTTGGACACTAACCTATTTATAGGACATATTCTTAAATTAGTTTAACTTTCACTTTGACACTTAAAGCATTTTTGAAACCACCACATTTAAGGCATACATGCAGGGGCGGGATGGGCTGGGGGAGGTGCCATGTGCCCCCCGGGCTGGTCAAATTTTAGTGGTCCAGGGCCGCCCACAGCCATGCTCTGCATATATATATAGCAGACTGTGGAAGACTGTCGGCTGGGGCTGGTCCTCTCTGCTCCATCGGACGTCCTACCTCTTGCTCTGCCTCCTGTTCTTCATGTTAAGTGCACGTCACCCAGGGCCCCCTCTCGCAGCGTGCCCACGGCCATTGATAATTGCAGCTGCAGTCAAAGTGCTCTGCAGTGCAGTTCGAAGGAGGTTAACAGGTAGGCGGAGTTGGGACAGGGGGCGGGGCTACACAGCAGTCAGAGGCCAGGCCAGCAGCAGCATGTGAGAGAGGAGGGGACGGAGTAGTACAGACAGTGAGTTTACTGTACCCTGCCTGGCTGTAAGGTGATAGAGAGGAAGGAGGGGAGGTTCTGTGACTGTGTATGTATCTGTGTGTATGAATGTCTGTCTGTAAGGTGATAGAGAGAGGGGGGGCAGTGTCAGACTGGGGAATAAAGGACCCACGGGGGTGGAGGGGTGTGGTCATCCCATATTAAAATACTGGTTGTGGGTAGATCCCCATCAGTAGATGTACCCTGACGCCATCAGTTACTATCCACGTGGACATAGAGTGGGAACAGTAACCTGTGGCAAGAGAAGCGAGCCCACAAGTGTACAAATTTCTACTATTGGCGGTCAGAGAGTACAAATGAGACAATTTAACAGCTCTGTCAGGGCATAGAACCGCACTTCCGCTCTCACTCCACATCATGTCCGGTACATCTACTGAAGGGGATCTATACACAACCATTAAATAATATTAATAATCCGTGGCCACTTTATAAAAATATCTATAACTGGAGTCCCTTTTATTAGATTAATAATAATATACATAGTTTACACACACAAACATGTATATGCTGTATACATAAATATATATATTATACACATGCCTAGTGTACATAACCATACCTATAGATAGAATACATGCACATAGCAGGTATACACAAATACCTATACATATACAATGTATACACATACATACTGTATACATAGCATACACATTATACAAATACATAGTATATGCATACAAACATGTCCAGTTTACATACATGCATACACATACTTAGTATGCACTGACATACACACATACAGTGTATATTCTGTATAATATATATATCCAGGAATGATGATGTTCGTCCATGTAAGATGACGTTTAGCCTCTTTCTGAGTTCCGTTTTTTTGGAGGGAAAAATCCGAACTCAACGTGCAAACTCGAACCTATCCGAGCCTGCACATCCCTAATATATATATATATATATATATATATATATACAGTGACACATTTGGGATATGGGTCCCCCTCCTAGGGTAGATGGACTACCTCTTTACACACACAGCAGCCGTAGAAAAAGGATACAAGTCTGGGGTTCTCGTACAAACTGGTCGGTGCCAGTCTTTATTGTGCCAAATGAATATAAACATAAACAAAACATAAACAAAAGTCCTAGCCCGGCTGGGCACTAGCTACACAGCAGATTCCCTCTTTACAGTACTTACAAGGATTATCACCAAGTGTCTCTGAACAGGCTAGTCTGCTTGCTTTCCCAGGTGTGAGACACTCAGCCACAAACAAACCATGCTTATATCAGCCATTTCCAGCTGCAAGCCCTAATGAGCCTGTTACCAGGCTGAAAGGCCAAAAACCTGGAGTGGCTGTGGATGGAGCCCTCCCTCTCCTCACATCCACACCCCCCAGGACCCAAACCGGCTTTTCCAAAAGCTGATACTCTGGTCTGCTTACAAAACAGACTTCTCCTGGGGTTTTTTAGAACACATAGGCCAAAAACCTAGGACAAATGTACCTGCCATTGACCACTTTACCAGTGCTTCTATCACATATCTCCCCCTTTTGTTTCGACCTGTGGGGCAGAACAACCGCAGCCCCCAAACAATGGACATGTGACAAAGCATCTGCATTGGCCAGCTGACTTCCTGGCCTGTGTTTAAAGGTTTGTAATGCCAAGAACCATCTCATTATTCTTGAATTACTGTCCTTGTTTTCTGACATCCACTTCAGACGGGCATGGTCAGTGATCAATCTGAACTTTCTTCCCACCAAGCAGGGGCGGATTTACCGCTAGGCAACCTAAGTATCCACCTCGAGCCTGGCGGGTCCAAAGGGGCCCGTGTCTGGGGCCTGAAATTCCACCATGACTATCACAAATGCAGGCTTCTCTTCTTTTTGTAATGTTTTACAGATGCTCCCTTACTGTGCCTCTGCAAAACATGTCCCAGAGGAGCAACGTGCGACATACTGACGTTGCGTTGCCCCGCCCCTCTCTTTTGCACTCTCAGTGCACAAGCCCAGGCTCAGCCTAGCTCCAGCAGTGAAGTGAGGACTGGAGTTATAGCAACTGCAATTACAGTGATGAGATGCAGGATTTCCCGCACGGCCTTCCTGCACCTCTAAATGTCGGTATCGCGGCAACACTGTCCTTATAACAGTCCAGGGACACTGATAGGAGATACTGTGGAGCAGAGAGGAGCAGAAGAGTGAGGAGCTGATGAGCGCACAGGAACTGAGGTTAGTTTTAGTGCTACAGGTGTCTACAGAAAAAGGGGAAGGTGGGTGGGGAGTTGTTTGGAGGGGACTGGGGAGATGGGTAGTGTCTACATTGCTATTTTTTTTTATCTAATAGTGACCGTGACATAGGGGAAGTTTTATTAGCATTTTGACATTTGTTCCAATATATGATTATACATTGTATAGTATAACTAGGCTCAGTATAGTATACCAAGGCTCAGACTGTCTGTTGAAATTTCTTGCGCGGGGTAGAGGGGGTGTTTGATGTTACCCACACCCACCTGCTCCTATGGGGGGTGTAGGGGAGGGGGGCCGTGGGTGGGGGGAGGTGAGGGGGGGTCGGCGGGGAGGGGATGGGGTTTATTTGCTGCAAGCATATGAAGACTGTGTCTTCTTGTGCTGTGTGAATGTATAATAAATGAATACATCTGTGTCAGTAAGTGTGTGTGTCAGTAAGAAGTGTCAGTAAGAGTGTGTGTCAGTAGATGGTGTCAGTGTCAATAAGTGCGTGTCAGTAATATCCCTTTCAAACAGAAAAACAAATTATTGGGTCAAACATTTCTACCCGGTAATTTGCTGATCAACACGGGTCTATTTTCTGTATGAAAGGGTAAGCCCTTGTTGAAATTCGAACCAGGAATGTACCCGGGAATTTCGACCCAGCTTGACCTTTTCAGACAGAAGAAATAACCGTGTTAATCAGCAAATTACCAGGTTGAAATGTTTGACCAGGTAATTTGCTCTTCTGTCTGAACAGGGGTTCAGGGTGGGACCGGCAAAATGACCCGGCACGCAAATCCTGGGTAAAATCTGTCTTTTTAGCACTTTTTTGTCTGAAAGTGGTATAAGTGATGTCAGTAAGTGTCTGTGTCAGAAAGGGTTATTGGTCAGGAAATGGTGTCTGTATCAGTAAGTGGTAATTGTGTCAGTATGGGTTTGTGTCTGTAAGGGGTATCTGTGTCAGTAAGGGGTGTTTGTCAGTAACTATGTATTTTAATGTGCCAATCGGTGGCGTCAGGGGTATCTTTCAGTATGTGGAATCTGTGTCAATAAGTGTGTGTGTGTCAGTAAGTGTTTGTATAAGTGTGTGTTTTATCAGTAAGTGTTATCTGTCAATAAGCGGTGTCTGTGTTAGTAAGGGGTGTCTGTGTAGGTAAGTGTGTCTGTAAGTGGTGTCTGTCAGTAAGTATGTTTGTGTCAGTAAGTGGTATCTTTGTCAGTGAGTGTGTCAGTAAGGTGTGTCAGTACTTTATATGTGTCAGTATGGGTGTTGGTTTCAGTAAGGGGTGTCTGTGTCAGTAAGGCAGTGTGTGTGTGCATGCAGCTACCGTAGGGGGCAGTGCATGTATATATGTTGCTATGGGGGCAGTGTGTGTGTGTAGCTATGGGGGCTGTGTATGTATGTGGCTATGGGGACTGTGTGTGTGTGTGTGTGGCTATGGGGGCTGTGTGTGTGCGGCTATGGAGGCTGTGTGTGTGTGTCCGGCCATGGGGGCATTGTGTGTGTGCGGCTATGGGGGCAGTGTGTGTGTGTGTGTGTGTCCGGCCATGGGGGCATTGTGTGTGTGCGGCTATGGAGGCTGTGTGTGTGTGTGTGTGTCCGGCCATGGGGGCATTGTGTGTGTGCGGCTATGGGGACAGTGTGTGTGTGTATGCGGCTATGGGGGCCGTGTGTGTGTGCGGCTATGGGGTGTGTGTGTGTGCAGCTATGGGGGCAGTGTGTATATGTGTGTATGCGGCTATGGGGGCCATGTGTGTGTGTGCGGCTATGGGGTCTGTGTGTGTGTGTGCAGCTATGGGGGCTGTGTGTGTGTGAGCGGCTATGGGGGCGTGTGTGTGTGCTCGGCTATACTATACTATTCATGTAGTTGAGGGAGTGGGTCCCAAAACTGATAGCTTGCTTAGGGCCACAAGAGGTCTAAATCCGTCTCTGCCACCAAGTAGTACCTGAGAGTCTCTAATACCCACTTTATGGCCAATGCTTCTTTCTCAACCGTAGTATAGTTTTTTTCATGTACATTTAATTTTCGGCTTTAGAAGAAAATCGAGTGTTCTTCACCCTCTTTGCTTTGGGACAGGACCGCTCCGATGCCTACTTCTGACGCATCAGTTTGTACAACAAACTCTCTGTCAAAATTGGGGGTCATCAAAATGGGTTGGATACATAACGCTATTTTTAACTCCTGGAAAGCCTTCTCTGCTTCAGGACCCCATTCCACGATGACTATCTGTTTGCCTTTGGTAAGGTCATTCAGTGGGACTGCAATGGTGGCAAAATTGGGTATAAACCTCCTATAATACCCAGTGATCCCTAAGAAGGCTCTCACCTGCTTTTTATTCAGGGGTCATGGCCAGTTTTGGATTGCCTCAATCTTATTGAGCTGTGGCTTTATCAAACCTCTGCCAATGGTGTACCCAAGATATTTTAATTCTTCCATCCCTAGACAACACTTTTTTTGGTTGGCTGTCAAACCTGCCTTATAGATGGAGTCCAACACTGCTTGTACTCTGGGCAAGTGAGACTGCCAATCAGGACTATGAATGACCACATCATCCAGATAAGCAGCAGCATACTGTCTATGGGGCCTTAGAATCCTATCCATCATTCTTTCAAAGGTAGTAGGTGCCCCATGTAGCCCAAAGGGCAACATTTTGCATTGAAACAACCCCTCTGGTGCAGAAAAAGCTGTCTTTTCTTTGGCGTTCTCAGTTAACGGCACTTGCCAATACCCTTTGGTTAAGTCAAGAGTAGTGAAATATCTGGCTGCCCCCAGCCTTTCAATTAGTTCGTCCACTCTAGGCATAGGCTAGGCATCGAACTTTGCCACACTGTTCAATTTCCGGAAGTCATTGCAGAATCGCACACTCCCGTCGGGTTTTGGAATGAGCACATTGGGATCCAACTCTAACTTTTTATAATTTCCTTTGACACTGATTCTCTTTGGGCTTCTGGTAACTTATAGGGCTTTAGGTTAACCTTAACCCCTGGATCAGTGATTATGGCATGTTTGATGACCATGGATTTCCCTGGTAGGTCAGAAAACAACACCCTATTTCTGATCAGAAATTCCTTAACTTCCTGCTGTTGACTAGCTGACAGGGTTTTTGCCACTTTCACTTTGGGTGCCATGGGCACTGGCCTTACTGGAGGGGTTCGGATGGCTGACAGTGCTGCTCTATCCTTCCAGGGTTTTATAAGATTTACATGGTATATCTGTTCTGGCTTTCTTTTCCCCGGCTGGTAAACTTCATAATTGACCTGCCCCACTTTTTCTAAGATTTCAAAGGGTCCTTGCCATTTAGAAAAAAGTTTACTTTCTACTGTGGGAACCAACACCAACACTCTGTCCCCAGGAGCAAAGTTGCGTAAGCGAGCATTGAGGTTGTATACTCTCTGCTATGTCTGCTGGGCCTGTTCCAAGTGCTCTCTTACTATCGGTACCACAGCAGCAATTCTTTCTTGCATTTGAGAAACATGCTCAATAACTGTTTTATGCGGACTGGACTGCCCCTCCCATGTCTCTTTCGCAATGTCAAGTAACCCCCTCGGATGTCTCCCGTACAATAAATCAAAAGTGTAAAACCCTGTGGAGGATTGGGGAACCTCTCTTATGGCCAACAGCAAATAAGGTAACAAGTAATCCCAATCTCTACCATCTTTGTCCACTACTTTCCTTAGCATGTGTTTTAAAGTTTTATTAAACCTCTCCACTAACCCATCGGTCTGGGGATGGTACACAGAGGTTCTTAATTGGTCAATTTTAAACAGGCGGCATAACTCCTTCATGACTTTTGACATAAATGAGGTATCTTGGTCAGTCAGGACCTCCTTAGGTATTCCCAACCTGCTAAAGTCATGGACTAATTCTCTAGCAATGGTCTTGGTTGACGTATTGCGTAATGGTATCGCTTCCGGGTACCTGGTAGTGTAATCCATTATCACCAGACTATATTGATGGCCCCGGGCAGATTTCATTAATGGCCCAACCAAATCCATAGCTATTCTTTCAAATGAAACCTCAGTAATGGGTAACGGTACTAGGGGACTTTTGAAATGTGGCCTTGGAGCATGATACTGACATTCAGGGCAGGATGCACAATAGTCAGATACTGTACCTCTTTATGGACCCCGGGCCAAAAAAACCTCTGCACAATTCACTCAGTAGTTTTCTCTACCCCTAGGTGGCCCACTGTTCTTCTGTATGCTTTGGGAACTATTAATTCTTCCACAATATCTTCCCCCTTCTTAGTCACCGGGTACAACAAATCCTGACATACTGCCATGTGAGGATAAGACAAAGGACTATCTGGGTCTATGGGTTTACCATTAATCACCTTGACATTCTCCCTGGCTTTTACCAGAGTAGGGTCATTCTACTGCTCCACGGCAAAGACCTCTCTCCTGACCTCAAGATCAGGCAGGTGGGCCATGGGCTCAATAACACTCCCCACCTCAGTGGGAGGCACCCCACTTGGAGAGCCACCATCACGCTCCACATTTGCCAATCATACTAGAAAAAGGGAACATCTCTGACTCTGCTACTATGTCAGGTGCTACAAAGACAAACATACACACATAAGACAATAACAACAAAAAACATTCAAGCAAATCTGGAAGATGCATAGGAAAAAGGCATGTCAGAATGTAAGAAAAATAATTATAGAAAGCAGTTCAAATTAAGTTCTTCATTTAGTCCACCAGGTGGACTAAATGAAGAACCTAATTTGAACTGCTTTCTATAATTATTTTTCTTACATTCTGACATGCCTTTTTCCTATGCATCTTCCGGATTTGCTTGAATGTTTTTTGTTGTTATTGTCTTATGTGTATGTTTGTCTTTGTAGCACCTTTATAGCCAGGGCTGAACTCATTGACGTCAATGTAATGCACTAATGATATTTTAATGTTGATATTATGTACTTATATATGGCACCGAACAATCGGAACATCACTTCCGGTTACTGGAACGCAAGCTCCGGTGGAACGCACGCGTCACTTCCGGTTTTCCGCTGGACGCGTGGTTCCACTTTCCGGAGGTTCCAGGTGAGAAGATCATTTACAGGGGAGTGCTGTTGATTGACGCCATTTGCTTTCAGGTGCGGACTATCAGGGTGCTATAAGACATGAGGCCTTAGTGTATGTGGCAGTGCCCTTGGAAGAAGGTACCGGAGGGTACCGAAACAGCTGTCAGGCCGGGCCACACTTTAACGCTACAACGAAGGTTCAACTAATGATGAGTATCATGCTGGAATTACAATATTTGATTGCATACAGAATTGTTTGGCTTATATGAACGGACGTTGTTAGCCATTGGGCTATGTACCTTTTGATGGTTTTTATGGATTAAAACTACTTTTTGCATATGAAAAGGGTGTGCCGGTCGTCTGGTGTTCTGGACTTTTGAAACTATTAATATTTATGATCTGGCACCCTATGATTCTTTTATAAATGAGGAAGAGTGTGCAGGATTTGCTGATCTTTGTCTATATATATATATATATATATATATATATATTTATACACACATACATATACATACACACATATATATATATACATATATATATATGTACATATACATCTCTATACATACGCACATAACAGTGATCATTAGTGTGATCACTGTAGTTCCGGAGCCGCAGCGGGAGGGTGTCCCACTAGCGGCCTGGATACATAGCAGCAGCTGCGGCTACCAGAGCCGCTGCTGCTGCTCCTTCACACACAGTGATCACCTAGTGATCCCTGTAGTTCCGGAGCCGCATCAGGAGGGTGACCCTCTGGGGGCTCCGATACAAAGCAGAGGCGGCGGCTACCAGAGCTGTGGCTGCTGCTCCTTCTCACAAAGTGATCACTGGTGATCACTGTAGTTGTGGAGCCACAGCGGGAGGGTGTCCCGCTGGCGGCTTTGATACAAAGCAGTGGCGGCGGCTACCAGAGCCGCCGCTACTGCTTTTTACTGAAGGGGGTGGAGCCAGCTGCCCGATCACTGCTGGCCACAGTGATCGGGTCACAGCAGTAGCTGCGGCTTACATGAGCCGCGGCTGCTGCTTCTATGGGAGAGGGTTGCCAACGGTGCCCGATCACTGTGGCAAGCAGTGATCGGGACACGCTGGAGAGGCAGCCACACTTGCAGAGGGACCAGAAGGTCCCTCTGATGTAGGTGGCTGGGGGAAGATGGGCATTTCTGACTGGTAGTATCAGATACGACCATGTCAGGGAAAACGCAGCCTGGTGTGGTCGTATCTGATACGACCGTGCCAGGCAAGTGGTTAACAGACAATTGTTTTTATAAACTACTACTAGTACTTTAGTTTTCCTGTGATGAAGATCCACTCCCAGTAGCAGCAGGTATAGCGCTTATGGATTCTTCTAAGGAATCCTGGATAGGTGAGGACCGAGGGCCTGATTCAGACCCGCTCGCTGGTCTGATGGGCTTTTTTTTTTTCTTCAGGCCGCTCGCTATTATCGCGACCATCGGGCTGGCGAGGAGACCCTGTGGTTGGGTCTCAGCTCTCACAAGCCCGAGTGGACTGCCTGCTCTAATAGAGCAGGAAGTCCACTACTGACATCACTAGTGACTAGCGATGTCAGTAAGGCTGCCCACAAATGCCAGGGAATGCCTGCGTTTGTGCAGCCACTCCCCCTCCCCGCCTACAAAACATCAATAGCTGCCCCGTCTTGTAGCGAGACCCATAGCAATGGAGCAGCCATCGCTGGACGGGTCACGCGCACGCCGGAGGCAGGTCATGCACAGTGGGGGACCATTGACCCGCTTGCGAGCGGGTCTGAATCAGGCCCTGAGTTAGCCTTATCAAATTGGAAGCAGGAAAATTTCCAATCATGACTGAGGATATTTCTGATTGGGGTGGTGATGGCAGGTGCTTGGATCTAGCAGAGAGAAGGTCCCTACCTCTACTTACTTAGGCATTACAAATGGTACAGATGGCTTGACAATTGTTTTCACTGGTGGCTGATTTACACAAACAACATCCTCATCAACAATATCCTCATAATCAACATCCTTATTAGCGTCAGCTACACAAATACCCTCCTCATCCTGGAACATTTCCACAGCAGCATCCTCGATTTCTATGTCAGCATGTTGACTTGTGCTGCTCATCTCCACATTTGCAGAGGACACACAAATGGTGGAAGGAGGCTCCTCCTCGAGTACAGTATTGGAAAGGTCAGGCTCGCACAGGGCACACTTCGACCCTCCTGACGGATTTGTGAAATTTCTGAGCACCCAGTTGGTTCCTGTGTCTTAAAGGTTTTCATTAATTTGAAACTTCTACAAGGAGAGAGGCTTAAATCATCATAAGAGGCAAAACCACCAGTCATAAATAAAGGCCAAGGTCTTCGCCTTTCCTTGCCAGTTCGTATGGTGAAAAGCATATTGCCAGTTTTTCTGCAGCTAACTTTCCCTTTGATATTTCTTTTTCTTTACCACTGTAAAAGATTGGTCCTTTGATTTTCGATGCCCTGACTTAAGCCCTCCTTGACCTTGGGCATCAGCTTTAGTAGATGATGTTGACGGACTAGTATCATTGGAGGCAGTAGCTCCATCACTAGTATGTGGTTCCTGCTCTCCTCTCAACTGATCATTCTCCATATAAACAAACACAAACATAGTGGGGTACATCACACACCACAATTTGTACCAAAAAGGTTTAACTTTAACTTTATTTTAAACTTTGTACACAAACACTGCTGAGTCCCACGCTTATGTGAATCCACAACCTACAGTTTCACAATATTTTATGAATATTACACTGTGGTATGAATGACCGATAGCATCACTCACAATACTTGTATGAAATTTACACTGTGGTATGATGAACCTACAGCGTCACAATACTTTTCTGAATATTACACTGCGGTACAGATGGCAGCATCACTATTTTTACAAATATTACACTGCGGTATGAATGACTGACAGCGTCACTCACAATACTTGTATTAATATTACACTGTGGAACGTAAGGCAGCATCACAATAGCTTTATGAATATTACACTGCAGTATGAATGACCTACAGCGTCACAATATTTTTATGAATATTACACTGCGGTATGGCCAACAGCGTCACAATGCTTATATATGGATACACTGGTGAAGGTACAGCATACAGTGTCACAATGCTTATATGGATACACTGGTGAAGGTACAGCATACAGCATCACAGTGCTTATATGGATACACTGGTGAAGGTACAGCATACAGCGTCACAGTGCTTATATGGATACACTGGTGAAGGTACAGCATACAGCGTCACAGTGCTTATATGGATACACTAGGGTACAGCACAATAAAATCTTTTGAACTTTTTTTACTTATTATTATTGTTTTTTTATCTACTTTTAGTTCCTTTTTATTTTTTTACAGCCTGTGGGCAGACAGCACACTGGATGGACAGCACACCCCTTGATAGACAGCACAACACACCCCTGGAATGGACAACACAGCACCCCTGGATGAGCAACACAGCCCCCTGGACAGAGCACAGCACACCCCTGGATGGACAACACAGCCTCCCTCCTGGACAGAATCACAGCACACCCATGGATTGGACAACACAGCCCCCTGGATGGTGCACAGCACATCCCTGGATTGGACAACTCAGTCCCCTGGATGGAGCACAGCACACCCCTGGATTGGACAACACAGTTCCCTGGATGGAGCACAGCACACCCCTGGATTGGACAACACAGTTCCCTGGATGGAGCACAGCACACCCATGGATTAGACAACACAGCCCCCTGGATGGAGCACAGCACACCCCTGGATTGGACAACACAGTCCCCTGGATGGAGCACAGCACACACCTGGATTGGACAACACAGCCCCCCACTGGACAGATCACAGCACACCCATGGATTGGATAACACAGCCCCCTGGATGGTGCACAGCACACCCCTGGATTGGACAACTCAGTCCCCTGGATGGAGCACAGCACACCCCTGGATTGGACAACACAGTCCCCTGGATGGAGCACAGCACACCCCTGGATTGAACAACACAGCCCCCCCTGGACAGAATACTTAATATAAAAGCGCTAGTGTCACCCCTATGCTAGACTGAATACTAATGAAAATGGAATGTGACCGACTGCTGCTAGTTCCAAAAACCTGAGGAGCTGACCCTCATATATAAAGTAATAACAATATTCGATCAAACTGGAGACAGCGCTGTCTGTTTATAACTTTCAAAATTTAATAAAATATAAGAAAAAGATAATAAAAACCAGTGTCCTCTCTTAATCCATATAGGAATGTATACATCAATTTACAAATAAACAATTGGAATGTGCAAACATGCAAAATTGTTCAGTAAAATGATTATAAGATAGACATCATATATTAGTAGGTGTACAAATAATCTCGTTGTTGAAACACCTTCATGTGGTGAAACACCTTCATGTGATTACGACATCGTAATCGTGCAATCGCTCAGTAATTGGCCGCAAATCGGGCATTTAAATGTCAAAAACAACCAGCGATGTGCGCACCCGCTGGTCATTTTTGACATCTATCATCGCTCGAACATGCTGGTCAACCTGATGACGTTGTAAGGTTGACCATGTTCGGGGATGATTGATGTGCCTACACTGAACGATCAATCGTTAAGTGTAGGCACTGCACCCCTAGGGAAACGACAACACGATTATGATGCCGTAATCATGCCATCGTGCCGGGAGTTTGTAGTGGATACGCACCTTAAAACTTGCAAATCGTTAAACAACACCAAACCTTAGAAGTTAGTTCCGTTATACACTTTATGTCAACAGGTTATAGGCAAGCAGAAACATATATTCTCCGTTTTAATAGCATTAGTAGTTTTTAATAAGCCTCCATATTCCAGCGGTCACCCAGTGACCAGAACAGTCCTATTATATATATGTTGATTTGCCGTGCATGGCTAATTGCCTTGATATTAAAGTTAGTCAACTGTTCAAAGGAGTGAGTAAGTACCAGTGAACTTCTCCTGCATGCGGACCTTCGGAAAATGACTTGCTCCTTTTGTATGGAACTCCGGAGAATAATAACCCCGCTTGTCCTCCGGTGCTTGGAGTGGCCACGTGTCCGGACACACCGCACTGACCGTAGTGGCTACAGGAGCTGCTTGCCGTACGAGTGAAGGAGCACTTTCTGGTGGCGTCATCAATTGTGGGCGGAGCTTGACACGTTTCTCATCCAAAGTACGTAAGGCTGTTTCCTCAGAAGTACCGCCCTTAGGACCTGATTCAGACCCGTTCGCTAGATGCGGCCGCTCGCCCCCAGCGTATTTAAATTTTGCAAAGTGACGTCAAGGCAGCCGCTCGCTCGGCAAGGCATAAGCAGGCCCACTATGTCTTGGCAAGCGATCACTTTGCGTTTATAGATGCCCACCAGCCTGTCTCTAGCCACCCACCAGCGTACGTCATCTCCAGGAAGTATATACAACCATCGGTACATCGGGCTCCATCGGATCTGACCGCAGCACTTGTGGTTGACTGTACCCTACCGCAAGCACTGCGAGCACTTCAGTATATAATTCCACCAGGTGACGTGTACTATGACGCTGCCTGTTAATTATGCACACTCCAGAAACAGCGTGAAAACACTCTGGCACGCCTGCGTCCGCAACTACACTACCCCGTTACTACTGCCCTGCCCCTGTTACCATCTACAAACGGCCTCTACTGTCACTCATTCCACTGGGCTATCTTTGCAGGGCGAGCGAGCAAAATCCGATCGCTCATACTAGTTTGCGCACTGCGAACTACACGCATGTGCACATTAGCGAACATCGTCTGCAACGATTAGCCCCTTGCTAGTGAACAGGTCTGAATCAACTTTCAAAATGTAATAAAATATAAGAAAAAGATGATAATAAAAACCAGTGTCCTCTCTTAATCCACATAGGAATGTATACATCAATTTACAAATAATAAATTGGAATGTTGAGAGACCTCTGTGCAAACATGCAAAATTGTTCAGTAAAATGATTATAATATAGACATCATATATTAGTAGGTGTACAAATAATCCAGCTAACCAATCTAATTTTGATTGATAGCGAATGTGATCTGTTCAATTAACCATTTCATTACTTCCTAAAATTATGTTTAATACTTTCTCTCCTACTAGGGTATCAATTAACATTGAAATAGATGCATCTCAACAGATCATACTAATATATATATATATATATATATATATATATATATATATATATATATATATATATATTAGGGGTGTGCACCGGCCACTTTTCGTGTTTTGTGTTTTGGTTTTGGATCTGGATCTTTCTTCGTGTTTTGGATCTGGATTGGTTTTGCCAAAACCACCCTTCCGTGTTTTTGGTTCTGGGTTTTGTGTTTTGGATCTGTATTTTTTTGAAAAAAAGCATAAAAACAGCTAAAATCACAGAATTTGTGGGGTTTTCTGCTCCTATGCTATTATTAACCTCAATAACCTTAATTTCCACTCATTTCCAGTCTATTCTGAACACCTCACACCTCACAATAGTGTTTTTATGTCCAAAAGGTTGCACCGAGGTAGCTGGATGACTATGCTAAGAGATACGAGTGGGCGGCACAAACACGTGGTCCATCTAGGAGTGGCACTGCAGTGGCAGACAGGATGGCAGTTTGAAAAACTAGGCCCCAAACTATACATAATGCAAAGAAAAAAAAGAGGTGCAAGATGGAATTGTCCTTGGGCCCTCCCACCCACCCTTATGTTGTATAAACAGGACATGCACACTTTAACAAACCAAACATTTCAGCGCCAGGGTCTGCCACACGACTGTGGCTGAAATGATTGGTTCGTTTGGGCCCCCACAAAACAAGCTGGCAATTAATCTGACCCTGCACAAACTGGCTCTACGGAGGCAAGATGTCGTCCTCATCCTCCTCATCCACCGATTCCTCACCCTCTTCAGTGTTGTGTACATCCTCATCCTCACAGAGTATTAATTCGTCCCTGCTGGAATCCACCACCACAGGTCCCTCTGTACGTTCTGGAGGCTGGTCTCCCTGGAAGAGTTGATAATTCATTTTATGAACATCATCTTCTCCACATTTTGTGGAAGCAACCTCCTACGCCTTTCGCTGACAAGGTTCCCGGCTGCACTAAACACTCTTTCGGAGTACACACTGGAGGGGGGGCAACTCAGGTAAAATAGAGCCAGTTTGTACAGGGACCTCCAAATTGCTTCTTTTTCCTGCCAGTACAGGTACGGACTGTCTGACATGCCTACTTGGATGCTGTCACCGATGTAATCCTTTAACAGACAGACGCACGCTTGTCGCTGCTGCTTTGAGGATGCAAGTGCAGCTACAGCCCACACAATTCACAAAGACAGAAAAAAGAAGAAGAATATTTTTATTGTTTGTGTAGCACACTTTGAGGGTGTCACCACCCTGTAACAGACAGACGCACGCTTGTCGCTGCTGCTTTGAGGATGCAAGTGCGGCTACATCGCACACAAGTCACAAACACATTAAAAAAATAGTTTTTTAGTTTTTGGAGCACTTTGAGAGTTACACCACCCTTTAACAGACAGACGCACGCTTGTCGCTGCTGCTTTGAGGATGCAAGTGCGGCTACAGCCCACACAATTCACAAAGACAGAAAAAAAAAGAACAATATTTTTATTGTTTGTGTAGCACACTTTGAGGGTGTCACCACCCTTTAACAGACAGACGCATGCTTGTCACTGCTGCTTTGAGGACAGTATCATATGCAGTGACAGTAGACTTGTCAGAAATTGTTGGCGCGTCCTTCAGTCCGGACCAGATGTACAAACCAGCCCTTGACTTATGACACAGGCGCACGCTTGGCGCTGCTACTATGTTGATGCACGTGCGGCTACATCGCACACAAGTCACAAACACATTAAAAAAATAGTTTTTTATTTTTTGGAGCACTTTGAGGGTTACACCACCCTTTAACAGACAGACGCACGCTTGTCGCTGCTGCTTTGAGGATGCAAGTGCGGCTACAGCCCACACAATTCACAAAGACAGAAAAAGGAAGAAGAATATTTTTATTGTTTGTGTAGCACACTTTGAGGGTGTCACCACCCTTTAACAGACAGACGCATGCTTGTCACTGCTGCTTTGAGGACAGTATCATATGCAGTGACAGTAGACTTGTCAGAAATTGTTGGCATGTCCTTCAATCCGGACTAGATGTCCAAACCAGCCCTTGACTTATGACACAGGCGCACGCTTGGCGCTGCTACTATGTTGATGCACGTGCGGCTACATCGCACACAAGTCACAAACACATTAAAAAAATAGTTTTTTATTTTTTGGAGCACTTTGAGGGTTACACCACCCTTTAACAGACAGACGCACGCTTGTCGCTGCTGCTTTGTGGATGCAAGTGCGGCTACAGCCCACACAATTCACAAAGACAGAAAAAAGAAGAAGAATATTTTTATTGTTTGTGTAGCACACTTTGAGGGTGTCACCACCCTTTAACAGACAGACGCACGCTTGTCGCTGCTGCTTTAAGGATGCAGGTGTGGCTACAGCCCACACATTTCACAAAGACAGAAAAAAAAAGAAGAATATTTTTATTGTTTGTGGAGCGCACTTTGAGGGTTACACCACCCTTTAACAGACAGACGCACGCTTGTCGCTGCTGCTTTGAGGATGCAAGTGCGGCTACAGCCCACACAATTCACAAAGACAGAAAAAAGAAGAAGAAAATTTTTATTGTTTGTGGAGCGCACTTTGAGGGTTACACCATCCTTTAACAGACAGATGCACGCTTGTCGCTGCTGCTTTGAGGATGCAGGTGGAATCTAGACGGGATTTGGAACCGGGGACACACTACCTCCATCAATTGTCTAAATCCCACTGCACTAATGGCGGATACCGGACGCACGTCTAACACCAACATAGCAGTCAAGGCCTCAGTTATACGTTTTGCTTCAGGATGTCTGCTGTCGTACTTCATCCTCATCGCTAGGGACTGTTGGAGGGTCAATTGTTTAGTAAAAGTAGTGATGTTCCTACTTCCTCTCTGGGATGATGAACAACTCCCAGCAGCAGCAATAGCACTAGTAGGAAGTGGTTCTTGATCTTTCCCTATTTTATTTTTATCGGAGAAAGTTTGGTCCTCCATTTATGTTATATTGATATATATTCATGCGGCTAAAGCGCACACAAACACAGAAAATATTTTTTTATTTTTGCTGGAGAGTAGTGCACTTTGTGGGTTACACCACCCTTTAAGAAATGAGCCAGCCGGCTCTTTACTTATGGGACACAGGCGTACGCTTGGCACTGCTCCTTTGTTGATGCACGTGCAGCCACAGTGCACACGAGTCACAAACACAGAAAATATATATTTTTTGGTTTGGAGTGTACTTTGGGGGTTACAGCACCCTTTAACGGTCAAGCCAGCTGGCCCTTTACTTATGACACAGGCGCACGCTTGGCACTACTTTGTTGATGCGTGTGCGGCTACTGCGCACACAATTCACAAACACAGAAAATAATTTTTTTTTTGGTTTGGACTGGAGTGTACTTTGGGGGTTACAGCACCCTTTAATGGTCAAGCCAGCTGGCCCTTTACTTATGACACAGGCGCACGCTTGGCACTACTTTGTTGATGCACGTGCGGCTACTTCGCACACAATTCACAAACACAGAAAATATATATTTTTTTGGTTTGGACTGGAGTGTACTTTGGGGGTTACAGCACCCTTTAACGGTCAAGCCAGCCGGCCCTTTACTTATGACACAGGCGCACGCTTGGCACTACTTTGTGGATGCACGTGCGGCTACTGCACACACAATTCACAAACACAGAAAATATATATTTTTTTGGTTTGGACTGGAGTGTACTTTGGGGGTTACAGCACCCTTTAACGGTCAAGCCAGCCGGCCCTTTACTTATGATACAGGCGCACGCTTGGCACTACTTTGTTGATGCACGTGCGGCTACTGCGCACACAATTCACAAACACAGAAAATATATATTTTTTGGTTTGGAGTGTACTTTGTGGGTTACAGCACCCTTTAACGGTCAAGCCAGCCGGCCCTTTACTTATGACACAGGCGCACGCTTGGCACTACTTTGTTGATGCACGTGCGGCTACTGCGCACACAATTCACAAACACAGAAAATAATTTTTTTTTTGGTTTGGACTGGAGTGTACTTTGGGGGTTACAGCACCCTTTAACGGTCAAGCCAGCCGGCCCTTTACTTATGACACAGGCGCACGCTTGGCACTACTTTGTTGATGCACGTGCGGCTACTGCGCACACAATTCACAAACACAGAAAATATTTTTTTTTTTGGTTTGGACTGGAGTGTACTTTGGGGGTTACAGCACCCTTTAATGGTCAAGCCAGCCGGCCCTTTACTTATGACACAGGCGCACGCTTGGCACTACTTTGTTGATGCACGTGCGGCTACTGCGCACACAATTCACAAACACAGAAAATATATTATTTTTTTAGCACTTGGGGTGAGCACCCCTGATGGACAGAGCACCCCCTGGACAACACTACAGCACCCCTTTAGGACTGGGACACTGCACAGGACTTTGGAGTGGACACAGCCCCTATGGAGAACTGACTGCACAACACAGTCCAGCCAGCCCCTATGGACTTTGAAGTAGTGGACACAGCCCCTATTAACAACAGCAGCACAGCACAACACAGCCAGCCCCTATGGACTTTGAAGTAGTGGACAACAGCAGCACTACACTACACTACACTACACAGCCCAGCCAGCCCTAACTCCCATCCTCCCTCTTCACTGTCCACAGCCGAGTGAGAAAATGGCGCCGACACGGGTGCCTTATATAGGATCCAAAACCCGCGAGACTCGGAAGGCGGGATGACGACGTTTTGCCTCGATTTCAGATCCGAGTCAGGCAGGAAAAGTCGAGCCTGACTCGGATCGGACTCGGATCGGGGGGGGCTCGGGGGGGTTCGGATTTCAGAAATCCGAACCCGCTCACCCCTAATATATATATATATATATATATATATATACACTGCTCAAAAAAATAAAGGGAACACTTAAACAACACAATGTAACTCCAAGTCATTCACACTTCTGTGAAATCAAACTGTCCACTTAGGAAGCAACATTGATTGACAATCAATTTCTCATGCTGTTGTGCAAATGGAATAGACAAGAGGTGGAAATTATAGGCAATTAGCAAGACACCCCCAATAAAGGAGTGGTTCTGCAGGTGGTGACCACAGACCACTTCTCAGTTCCTATGCTTTTTGGCTTATGTTTTAGTCACTTTTGAATGCTGGCGGTGCTTTCACTCTAGTGGTAGCATGAGACAGTCTACAACCCACACAAGTGGCTCAGGTAGTGCAACTCATCCAGGATGGCACATCAATGGGAGCTGTGGCAAGAAGGTTTGCTGTGCCTGTCAGCGTAGTGTCCAGAGCATGGAGGCGCTACCAAGAGACAGGCCAGTACATCAGGAGACGTGGAGGAGGCCGTAGGAGGGCAACAACCCAACAGCAGGACCGCTACCCACGCCTTTGTGCAAGGAGGAACAGGAGGAGCACTGCCAGAGCCCTGCAAAATGACCTCCAGCAGGCCACAAATGTGCATGTGTCTGCTGAAATAGTCAGAAACAGACTCCATGAGGATGGTATGAGGGCCCGACGTCAACAGGTGGGGGTTGTGCTTACAGCCCAACACCGTGCAGGACGTTTGGCATTTGCCAGAGACACCAAGATTGGCAAATTCGTCACTGGCACCCTGTGCTCTTCACATTGATGCTATGGACTGGCCCGCCCGTTCCCCAGACCTGAATCCAATTGAGCACATCTGGGATGTCATGTCTCGCTCCATCCACCAACGCCACGTTGCACCACAGACTGTCCAGGAGTTGGCAGATGCTTTAGTCCAGGTCTGGGAGGAGATCCCTTAGGAGTCCATCCGCCACCTCATCAGGAGCATGCCCAGGCGTTGTAGGGAGGTCATAGAGGCACGTGGAGGCCACACACACTAGTGAGCCTCAGTTTGACTTGTTTTAAGGACATTATATCAAAGTTGGAGCAGCCTGTAGTGTGTTTTTCCACTTTCATTTTGAGTGTGGCTCCAAAACCAGACCTCCATGGGTTAATAAATTTGATTTCCAATTATAATTTTTGTGTGATTTTGGTGTCAGCACATTCAACTATGTAAAGAACAAAGTATTTAATAAGAATATTTCATTCATTCAGATCTAGGATGTGTTATTTTAGTGTTCCCTTTATGTTTTTGAGCAGTGTATATATATACATATATATATATATATATATATATATATATACTGTATATACTTTATTAAATCACCAATTATAAAAATTAGAACATGTTCTAAACACACAGAAATAATATTAATACATGAACAAATAAACACATAGGGCTCTATTTATTAACATTATTTTTACCTTTTCACATTATTTTTGTATCACCTACAGTTACTAAAGGGCAATTGGAGTAGGATTTGTAAAATTCAACTCCAACCCCTAAGTAGGGATGAACGGGTTCGGATTGCTGAAAGCCCCCCCGATCCGAGTCGGGAACCGAGTCCGGCTCGGGTTTTCCCGCCTGACTCGGAACTGAAATCGAGGCAAAACGTCATCATCCCGCCTTCCGGATCTCGTGGGTTTTGGATTCCTTAAAAGGTCCCTGCGTCGGTGCCATTTTTCACTCCAGCTGTGGTCAGTGAAAAGGGAGGGTGGGAGCTAGGGCTGGCTGGGCTGTGTTGTGCAGTCAGTTGTCCATAGGGGCTGTGTCCACTCTAAAGTCTATAGGGGCTGGCTGGACTGTGTTGTGCAGTGTCCCATAAAGGGGTGCTGTAGTGTTGTCCAGGGGGTGATCTGTCCATCAGCGGTGCTCCCCCAAAGTGCACTCCAAAAAAAAAGAATTTTTTTTTTCCGGTGTTTGTGAATTGTGTGCACAGTAGCCGCACATGCATCAACAAAGTAGCACCAAGCGTGTGCCTGTGTCATAAATCAAGGGCCGGCTGGCTTGTCCATTAAAGGGTGCTGTAACCCCCAAAGTGCACTCCAAAAAAAAATCAATATTTTTTTTTCTGTGTTTGTGAATAGTGTGCGCAGTAGCCGCACGTGCATCAACAAAGTACTGTAGTGCCAAGCGTGCGCCTGTGTCATAAGTAAAGGGCTGGCTGGCTCATCTGTTAAGGGTGGTGTAACCCCCAAAGTGCACTCCAAACAAAATAAAAAATAATTTTCTGTGTTTGTGAATTGTGTGCACCGTGGTTGCACATGCAACAACAAAGGAGCAGCGCCAAGCATGCGCCTGCCTGTTAATGGGTGGTGTAAACTCCAAAGTGCGCTCCACAAAAAATAAACAATTATTTTTTTCTGTGTTTGTGTGCGAAATGTATGCGCAGTAGCCACACGTGCATCAACAAAGGAGCAACGCCAAGCATGCGTCTGTGTCATAAGTCTGTTAAAGGGTGTGTGTAACCTCCAAAGTGCATTCCAAAAAAAATGTAAAATTCTTCTTTTCTATGTTTGTGTGCCCCTTAACCGCACGTATATATCAATATAACATAAATGGAGGACAAATCTTTGTCCGATAAAAATAAAATAGGGAAAGATCAAGAACCACTTGCTCCTAGTGCTGAAGCTGCTGCCACTAGTCATGACATAGACGATAAAATGCCATCAACGTTGTCTGCCAAGGTCAATGCCCATTGTCATAGTAGAGGGCATATAAAATCCCAAATGACAAAGTTCAGGAAAATTACCTTAAAAAAACATTTAAATCATCTGAGGAGAAACGTAAACTTGCCAATATGCTATTTACGACACGGAGTAGCAAGGAACGGCTAAGGTTTTTCCCTATGTTCATGACTAGTGGTTCAGCTTCACATGACGATGGAAGCCCTCCTCCCGCTACAAAAATCAAATGAGTTAAGCTGGCAAAAGCACAGCGAAGAACTGTGCATTCTAAGAAGATATCACAAATCCCCAAGGAGAGTCCAAGTGTGGTGGTGGTTGCGATGCCTGACCTTCCCAGCACTGGACCGGAAGAGGTGGCTCTTTCCACCATTTGCACGCCCTCTGCAAGTGCTGAAAGGAGCACCCACAGTCCACTTGCTGATATGCAAATTGAAGATGTCACTGTTGAAGTACAACAGGATGGGGATACTGGTGTAGCTGGCACTGAGGAGGATTCTGATGGTGATGTGGTTTGCTTAAATCAGACTCGGGGGAGACAGTTGTTGTCCGTGGGATGAAAAAGCCCATCATGGTCATGCCTGGGCAGAATACCAAACATTCCACCTCTTTGGTCTGGCAATATTTCTATCCAAATCCGGACAACAACTGTCTTGCCATATGTACCATATGTAAAGGTGATATAAGTAGGGGTAGGGACGTTAACCACCTAGGAACATCCTCCCTTATACGTCACCTGCAGTGCATTCATAAAAAGTTACTGTCAAGTTCAGAAACTCAGGATCGGAAGTAGTCCTGCAGGCCATGTCACTGGCATGACTGACTCTCCTATCCGGGATTCCTCCGGAGGATCCTGCATTGCTACGCCTACTGCTGCCGCTGTAGCTGCAGAGAGGAAGTAGGAACATCAGTACTTTTACTAAACAATTGACCCTCCAACAGTCCTTAGCATCGAGGATGAAGTACGACAGCAGTCATCCTGAAGCAGAACGGGTAACTGAGGCCTTGACTGCTATGTTGGTTGCGATACCGAGACTGTACAAAAACGTCAGAAAAACTGTCCTCAGTGTCCTAAAAAATGCGGTTGTACCCAATGTCCACTTAACCACGGACATGTGGACAAGTGGAACAGGGCAGACTAAGGACTATATGACTGTGACAGCCCACAGGGTAGATGTATCACCTTATGCAGCAACAACAGCAGCGTCACCAGTAGCAGCATCTCAGAAACGCCAGCTCGTTCCAAGACAGGGTATGCTGTGTATCACTGGTTTCAGTAAGAGGCACACCGCCGACAAGCTCTTAGGGAAACTGAGGGAAATCATCGCCCAGTGGCTTACCCCACTTTGACTCTCCTGGGGATTTGTGATATCTGATAACGCCACCAATATTGTGTAGGCATTACATCTGGGCAAATTCCAGCACGTCCCATGTGTTGCTCACACAATAATTTTGGTGGTGCAGAATTTTCTGAAAAATGACAGGGGCGTGCAGGAGATGCTTTGGGTGGGCTGAAAAATTTCTGCCCACTTTCGCCATTCAACGACTGCGTGCCGAAGACTTGATCACCAGCAAACACTCTTGAACCTGCCCCGCTATTACCTGAAGCAAAAGGTTGTGACGCAGTGGAACTCAACCCTCTATATGCTTCAGAGGATGGAAGAGCAGCAAAAGGCCATTCAAGCCTATACATCCACCTATGACATGCCAAGGGAGGGGTATGCACCTGACTCAAGCGCAGTGGAGAATGATTTCCGTGTTGTGCAAGGTTCTCCAGCTCTTCGAACTTGCCACACGTGAAGTCAGTTAAGACACTGCCAGCTTGAGTCAGGTCATTCCCCTCATCAGGCTTTTGCAGAAGCAGCTGGAGAAAGTGAAGGAGGAGCTAAGACTGAGCAATTCCGCTTGGCATGTGGTACTTGTGGAAGAAGCCCTTCATTCACTTTGCCAGGATTCGAGGGTGGTCAATCAGTTGAAATCAGACCTCTACATTTTGGCCACCATGTTCGATCCTAGGTTTAAAGCCTATGTGGTGTCTCTCTTTCCAGCTGACACAAGCCTGCAGAGGTGCAAAGACCTGCTGGTGAAAACACTGTCAGCTGAAGCGGAATGTGACACGTCAACAGCTCCTTCTTCATTTCTCAGGCAACTGGGGCTGCCAGGAAACAAGTTAGGTATCCTAAGCAACCCGCTGGCTGTGATGCAGGACAGGCAGGACCAAGTTTGGATATCTGGCACGGACTGAAGGACCTGGCAACAATTTCTGACATGTCTACTGTCACTGCATATGATACTGTTACCATTGACAGAATGGTGGAGGATTACATTGGTGACAGCATCCAAGTAGGCATGTCAGACAGTCCATACCTGTACTGGCAGGAAAAAGAGGCAATTTGGAGGCCCCTGTACAAACTGGCTCTATTTTACCTGAGTTGCCCCCCCTCCAGTGTGTACTCCGAAAGAGTGTTTAGTTCACCCGGGAACCTTGTCAGCAAAAGGCGTAGGAGGTTGCTTCCACAAAATGTGGAGAAGATGATGTTCATCAAAATGAATTATCAACTCTTCCAGGGAGACCAGCCTCCAGAATGTACAGAGGGACCTGTGGTGGTGGATTCCAGCGGGGACAAATTAATACTCTGTGAGGATGAGGATGTACACAACACTGAAGAGGGTGAGGAATCGGTGGATGAGGAGGATGAGGACGACATCTTGCCTCCGTAGAGCCAGTTTGTGCAGGGACAGATTAATTGCCAGCTTGTTTTGTGGGGGCCCAAACGAACCAATCATTTCAGCCACAGTTGTGTGGCAGACCCTGGCGCTGAAATGATTGGTTTGTAGTGTTCCTTCTAGCTCCGGCGGGAGGCAGGGCGCCGGAGCTAGAGAGGGCATGCCCGCGCGCGCGCCTTTTGGCGCGCGCGTCCGAGAAGGGGGCGCGGTCATCGGAAAAGGGGGCGTGTCTATAAGACGCGTCCCCTTTTCGTCACTTTTGGGGGCGTGCCCGGCACTTACGGACACGCCGGGCAGCCCCCAAGCCCTGCAGACAGGGAGAATAGATGCCGGGCACATGCGCCCGGCGTCTATTCTCCGGCGGTGACCGGGTCACCGCATGTTTCTCCACCCGCGGGACACTGCGTCCCGCGGGTGAGAACGGCTCCCGCAGGCTGTGAGGGCAGGGCGCTTTTTGCCCTCCTCCTGGAGGGCAGGGTGCTTTTTGCCCTCCGGAAGGAGGGCAGGGCGCCGCGCCCCGCTAAAACAGCCTAGCGGGAACGCTGGGTTTGTTAAAGTGTGCATGTCCTGTTTATACAACATAAGGGTGGGTGGGAGGGCCCAAGGACAATTCCATCTTGCACCTCTTTTTTTTCTTTGCATTATGTACTGTTTGGGGCCTAGTTTTTCAAACTGCCATCCTGTCTGCCACTGCAGTGTCACTCCTAGATGGGCCACGTGTTTGTGCCGCCCACTCGTGTCGCTTAGCATAGTCATCCAGCTACCTCGGTGCAATCTTTTGGACTGAAAACAATATTGTGAGGTGTTCAGAATAGACTGGAAATGAGTGGAAATTAAGGTTATTGAAGTTAATAATAGCATAGGAGCAGAAAAACCCACAAATTCTGTGCTTTTAGCTGTTTTTATGCTTTTTAAAAAAAAATACAGATCCAAAACCCAAAACCCAGAACCCAAAACACGGAAGGGTGGTTTTGGCAAAACCTATCCAGATCCAAAACACGAAGAAAGATCCAGATCCTAAACCAAAACACAAAACACGAAAAGTGGCCGGTGCACACCCCTACCCCTAAGTATCACTTATTTTTAGCAAGCAGATCGCATTTCCCATAATTGTAATGGGAAATGTGATCTGACCAAAGTTACTAAAAACAAAATGTGAAAAAATACCGGGGAAAGCTCTGTGATAATAACGCCACCTGGAGGTGGCGTTATCCAGGGTCTCCCCTGGTTACCGGACTCCTGCTCCACTCTAACATGCAGAGCATAGCCCGGAGCCGGCCCCAGTAATCAGCTGTGTGGTCTAAACAGACGGCCGTTCGGCGCATGCACAGGGCACTTGTCACTGTATTTTTTGCGAAAACACCATGATAAGGCTCCAGAGGAGATTCGCAGGGACAGAGCTTTCTCGCAAGCTCTGTCCCTGCAAGGGATTTGTAGTAAATCCCTGTGATATTGCCTGAATTTGCAATGTGAATTCAGTCGGTAATCTTACACTACAATCTGCATTACAAATGCGGATTGTAGTAAATAGAGCCCATAGACACATAAATAAAAATAAAAAAACCCAAGCATTGCGTAATTGACACGTCTGCTAGTGTAATGATACTCCGTATAAATTAATCAAAATATATACAATAATTTTGAAAAAAGAAGAAGAACCCTACCACATCCGTATAATATGAGCATGTGAATAAGCTTATGTAGAAAACAACACAAGCAATTAGAGTCAGGAAAAGGAGGATTGTATAAAGAAGAAAGGAATATCTAATAATACCAAAAAATTAATCAATACCTCTACTTATAGATATCTACCTGGTAATGTGTTTTTTTGTATACTATAACTACTGACCTTTCTGAGGTTAGACCAGTATGGAACAAAATGTTCTCCTATTGCATAGTAAATCACGAGAGGGACAAGAGGAAGGATGAGCCCCTAGGGTCCTACAGCATCCATCCCACTAATATCTCCCTTCCCCAAGATCATCCATGTTAAACATTATTCAATTTGATGTTATCATTTAGCCCGTTAGGCGTTAAGGTCCCTAATTTGAAAATTCAGTATGCTTCTTTTCTACATAATGTTTTAATCTGTCCCCTCCTCTTTTGGTAGGCCTAATTTACTCTATTGCTTTTACCCTAATATATTTCAGATTTCCAACAAAACATGTAGACATGTCTATGGAGACTGTTTGTTTTGAGATTATTCATGATACAATGTCTGTGCTCTAGAAATCGTATATTAAGGGTGCGTGTAGTCCGACCGACGTATTGTAAGCCATATCCACATATATCACATAGGATGATTGACAATTCAAAAATTATTTGATGAGATAATTAGTTGCATCAATAGATGAAAAAATCTTGTCGCTTCTGTGCTCCGCATGTTCTAGGTGTGACAATTCAATTTGCCACATCTGAAAAAACCTTTTGGTTTGGGAGCTAACCATGACAATCTATCATCCTTGTTGGAAGCTGTGATTGTATTCTTAAATTGACTTGGTGGTCATTTTTGTTTTAAATTATTAGTCTTCCTAAATACCACTTTGCTTACTCCATGCCATGTCGTAGTAAGGAACTTGTCAAGTTTTAAAAGAGAGGAGTTTTTTTTCAATAATCTTTTTTATAACAGGGGCTGCAGAGTTGTATCTTTTTATAAAGGCCAATGATCTATTTTCGGATTTCATAGGGATTTTTCCTTGATCTAACCTTGTTCTATGAATGCCTTATACAAAGTCTCAGACTGATCCACAAAGTTCTCTAACCGCAGGAACTGGCCTTTGGGTATATTATTTTTCCAACTTTTGTGATGACAACTTTTATTTATTACAATCTACGCTTTTGATGTACTGTAGGTGGAAGTACATAATTCGTTACTGATAACATTTAATGTGATATCCAAAATGTTCATGGTGGTTTCATGACAATTACTTGTAAATTTTAAACCATAATCATTAGTGTTTATGCTATTAAAACGGAGTTTATATGTTTCTGCTTGCCTATAACGAACCCGTTGACATAAAGTGCATAACGGAGCTAACTTCTGAGGTTTCGTGTTGTTTAACTATTTGCAAGTTTTATACATGAAGGTGTTTCAACAATGAGATTATTTGTACACCTACTAATATATGATGTCTATCTTATAATCATTTTACTGAATAATTTTGCAGGTTTGCACAGAGGTCTCTCAACATTCCAATTGTTTATTTGTAAATTGATGTATACATTCCTATGTGGATTAAGAGATGACACTGGTTTTTATTATCTTTTTCTTATATTTTATTACATTTTGAAAGTTGTAAACAGACAGTGATGTCCCCCCTGGACAGAGCACAGCACAGCTCGGGACTCAGCAAACCCCCCAGGAATCCAACTGCAGGAGGATGACGTTCTTCATCGTTTTAGATTCCTACTCGGATCCCCTATGTTCGGGTGGGTCCGGTTCTCAGAGAACCGGACCTGCTCATATCTAGTAATAACAAGTTTCCCTCAAAATAAATTTTGCTGGACCCTCCGTGCATTTCCACAGGGTGTACACTATTAACACATTACAGCCAGAGGCAGGGACTGTGTTGACCCACATGGGGTGCACACTGAGATAACGTCATATGGGCAGCTCAGGGAGCGCTGGCAGCTGAGCCAAGTGCAGTTGTGTGATTAGTAGGTTAGTGAGGGTAGGGCTGCATATGACAGGGGAAGTGTAATAAATTAAGGAAGGGAATGGAGGTAAGTGATAAGCCTCAGACAGAGATAGATAATGGAAGGAGCATCTTCCACCAACAGCAGAATAGGGATAAGACTCTCCATGTAGAAAGGTTGTGCTGGTAATCGCACATTGTATGAAATTCAATTTATAAATTCAACAATTGAGGTAATTCTGGAGTATCTGTCACCTGAACTTTAAATTTAGTGGTCAACTCACTGAAATCACTCTGGTTCCATAATCTCTGTACCCATTATATAACTCCCAATGGGTGAGTCAGAACTATGGAACTCCAAACACGAGTGCCTGATTATCATGGCGCTGAATGGTTTGTGGGCCTAGGTATTCAGTCCTTTCAGAACCTTGTAACACACTATACTTGTCCTACAATCACATATGATGGGGATTAGACTTTAATAAGGGCTGGTGAGGGATAAAGTGAGGCGATGTCATATGTTACTCAACTGCAGAAGTATTATGGAGGATTTAAGTTATGAGGAAAATGAATACCAAGTAGTTTAATAAAGCCATTTAAAGTCAAGATTTACAGTATAAGCAGGACAAGAAGTTAGAAATTATATTCCCAAAAAATTATTTAAAGTCTAGTAAGACACAGGGTACCAATCCATATAGAATTCCGTAGTCTACACTTATAGCATTGTACAGTTACTATAGTAAGACACACAGACCTGGGGAAATTGATTATTTTGTATACATTTATTATTTATCCATTCTGTTTTAAAACATTACAAAACAAAAATTACATAACAAATGCTTTTTTTATATGATTTAGACAGTTTGTAAACCTAGTTATTCAAACATATTTGAGAACATTGGGGGTTTCTTTGCCCAATATAAATTGATCAGTGAGAATACTCATGTGCATTACCATCGATTACGTTGATCAGGTAATCAGGATGTAGTCGACATCCCAGCGTGCGGGATGCCGACAGTCTTAATACCGGCGCTGAAATCAAAACAGGTTGGGATCCCGGCACCAGTATCCCGACAGTCGGCATCCCGAAGGTAAGTATAAGGGTGCAGGGGGAGTCTAGTGTTAGCTAGCGGGGTTAGGGTAAATCCGACATAAACAACATGATTTATTATAGTAATAATAAAACCAAAATAGATGCATAAATGAAGTAAGCAGGATTTGCACAACAAGTATTATTTAAGCATACTGGTTTTATATGAGGGTTATAGTGCTAAACAACTATCTTTATAGCAGAATAAAGGTCATATAATGATCATTGAAGACATGTGTTATAGATATACAGGAACTCATTGGTATTAAGGGGCTAAAACTGAATTAGGAACATTAATATGTTATAGAGAGCTGCATCTGGTAAGTGGAATAACTGCTGAAGCTCACAACCAATCAGATTATTCCTTCTATGGTACTGAACACTCTTAATATTCTCCCAGCCAATTACTGTCCAATTTTGTTCTAAAATGTCAATTGATTTTCTCCCTATAATTATCTCAGGTTACACTAGAAGCATAAATTGATCTTCGATGCTGATTATAGGACACATGTAGGCCTTACCCTGTAGGCTCTCTTCAGTTTTTAAAATAGAGTGAGAAATTTTAATTAATTTGTTTTAGACATTTACATTTGTTCATCTAACTCCAAAATGACATCCTGCTTATTTATACTCTTCCAATGTGAGGGGATATTTCCCCTATCTGTAAATCGTAAGTTATAATGTTCTTCCAATGCAGACTGGAAGTGGCAGATCACCAATTTCCAGTAAGTTAGTGAGGAGTTGTCTGGTGTAATAGACCAGTTACTGTAAGGAGGTCCAGCATCACTGTAGGTTTTGTAGGGGAAGCGCCTGTCATCACCAACTATAAAACATAGATCACTAGATACAAGAGTGGTACATATATCTGTGACAAAGTGATCTGTTTTGTGCCATTTACCACCTTTAATAGCTCGAGGACGATGGAACTTCACACTGTGTTTCCCATCATGGTCAGCAATAGTATTCGTAGAGACTGCGCCACAAAATGGACACTTTTGCCAGCACCCCGGAAACCCACTAAATAGTATTTCAAGAATCTTTTTTTTCAAATTGATCAGATCACACTTGGAAAAGTCACATTTTAGGTCTTTCACCACAATTTCCATAGCCTGTTTCATGGCCTCTTTCAGAAAATCTATATCTGTTATGTTCTGATATTTCACACTTTTGAGGTCAGCACAGGACAGATTCATCTCACTTCCCAGCTCTGAGCAGAAAGTTTCCAGCCATGAGCTGACGTCGCCATGTCTGTCTCTGACCATTACAGATGATGTACCTATAGCCTGTATTATAATGTTCCTGAAGTGATCCACATTAATGTGCAGGGTGACTGCTATCTTGGTCTTGTCATTATTATATTGGTCAATACATTCCCCAATAAAGGCTCGCACTGCTGATTTAGGATCAGTGACATAATCCATATAATCCTGGAAGTTCTCCTTCTCTGCCAGTGACTTAAGTAGACAGAAATCTAGTTTTGATCTGTTCCCATTCAGAGCAGGGTGGTTACTTTTCATGGCACCAGCTAATTGGATTGCAGACTTCTCATACACTCCTTGTTGGATGGATTCCTTTAATGTGTTACACAGAAAGTCGGCCAGTGATGTGATTTGTTTTGTTCCTTCACAAGAGATTTTAAAACTCTGCCAGAATTGTTCTCTTTTACTTTGTAGATGGACAACAGGATCATTGGCTTTTCAAAAGGCATCAGAGATCTGCTTAAATCTGCGGGCAGCCTTTTGGCACAAGAACAGAGACACATACAGTGTGTATTCTCGTTTAAATTTATGCATACAGTCCAACATACAGCTTATTTCTGTATTTAGGATGTTCAGAATTTCATAAAAGTAAATAAACTGATAATCCATTTTTTGCTGCTGCTTTTGATCAATGTATTCATTTACTCGCTTGTTTAAAGCACGGGTTACGCTTTCTATATGTTTCTTCTCTGCAAACGAAAGCTTTTCATGCCATAGAATACACTTGCATTTAGTTGAAATGTACTTAGAGAACTCCTTAACTAAGTTTGTCCACTTATAAGAATTTCTGATCGTATCAACCAGATCGGTTTCTTGCTTGAAGCTTTCTAGAAAAACATTTTCTAAATCCCTTGTGATTGCTGGTGGGTCAGGAGTATGTATTGCCGCAGTTGCTCTGCTAATGAAAGTATTCCACATTTTATTGAATTTTTCCAGCAAGTCTTCAACATTTAAGTTTTTTCCTTTCAAGACCAGGGCCATTTTTCTGCTTTCTGCAAACATTTTTTCCTCATATTTGTCTTTTATCTCATTTATTTTTCTATTGTCCTTTGATAATGTGATTAGTTCATCTGCTTTTTTACTTATCTCTGCTATAAGGTCATCTTTAATAGTAGCAATCCTGTTTTCTGTATTCACTCTCCATTGAACTAGTATCTCCCCATCTCTTTCATCATTAAAAAAGATCTTTAAATTTTCCAGGATTGTTTTGTATTTTTGTTCAAACTCTTTATTTAGAAACATTACACTCACTGATTTTATTTCATCCTTGTGAATTTGGTTATTGATTTTGGTTTGAAGTGTCAGCATGTGTTCTCTTAGTGTCGAATTTGATGACATCATTAAAACAGGTGACATCGCATTGCTCTTGCTGTGCAGCACACAAGGTCATCTCATCCAGTTTTTCCTGAAGTCGTCTTCGTCCCTCTATATTTTTCTCTTTGGCTGTGATTTCTCCAACGTTTTGATGAACAAATATACAGCTGGGTTGTAGATTGACTCTTTTCATTCTCAGAAAGGCTTGGACAGCAATCTGCAGGATGTCTTGCATTTCAGAGGGATTTTCCCCAAAATGTTGATTGCTGTAAGGTTACCCAGGCCAATTACAAATGTAGCCAATTCATTGTCATGATTAATATTATTTTCATTTAACAACTGCACAGCTTTTAACCCCTCAGTATCTATAACTAGAACATAGTCAAAGTTCATTTCAGACCTTATTTCTTCATATACCTCTATAAGCTGCATAAATGCTCCTCTAGTACATCTCCCGGCACTTACTGCAAACTGGAGCCCAAACATAGCATTTAGTAATGTGGATTTACCTGTACTTTGTATGCCCAGTACAGAGAGGACATAAAGCTTTCTATCTCCCAGTATTTTTATCAGTTCATCCAGAATAGATCGAATCCACCTCAATGGCACATGGGCAGCATCACCATCCATCAACTCAACCGGATACCCAGAGACCATGAGATTTGCCACTATTTTTGGCAAAGTGAAAAATCTTTCATCATCTTTGGGGAAGGTTTCTAGTGCTTCATAGATTTGTCCAAGTTCTCTAAGAATGTGTTCAAGCCCAAATGTTGACATATTGATCTTAATTGATACTTTTTCTAAACCTTTCTCCATTTTTTCTATAATCTGTTTATTTTTGCCACTTTGCTTTTCCTTCTTTATATTTGACCACACCTTGTGGTACTCCTGGTATAGCACTGACAGAGTTTTTGAAGATAAGTCATCCAAATAAATTTTGAGCCACTGGAGAAAATAAATTTTTGAGCATTGAACATTTGAGTGTAGAATCTGTAGAAAAGATTTCATGAAGTCATTGAGTGGAAAAGCTCTTTCTAGTTGTTGGTTTCTAATTATATGTTTTTGAGACTCGATGTCACTTCTTTGTTGTTCAATACTCTGATTGTTTTTTCTTTTAAGTCGAGTCATTTCTTTGTCTTTCATGCACCACTCGTGCCAGAGATCACCCTGTAAAGAAAGAAATTAATTCTTCCTGTCTGAAAATTTGTTTACTTTTAATATGGAGAAAACAGCCTCGGCTTGTTCCCTGCCTTGATTGCATTGCTCTTTGTCTTCGTCAACCATAAATCCAAGAGATCTGGCAATACTTCCACATTTGATAATGGAATACCCTTGCTGTAAACTAGGTAATAATGATTGTATCGCTGTTGTTACTTCTTGTAAAAATCCTGCTTCATTTCTATTTTTTATACCTATTTTTCTCCTCAAACCAGTTTTTGTTTGACAATGTTCTTTGTCTGCAAGCAAACAGATTAATGGTATAGAAGATTTCCATAGTGTTTGTAGCACTTCTTTCCCCTTTGAATCCTTTGCATCTGGATCAGTGAACATTACTACAAGGACAGATGAAATTTGTTGCAAGAATTTTACCTGTTGATCATGGTCTCTGGCATCACCATGGAGATTAGTAAATGTGATGCAGTCATCAAATGCATCATCCTCCTTCCCACCTGGACAATACCAGGCAATCTCTGTAACGCCATCCAAGTGGTACAGCAAACTGACAGAGTGATAGTTTTGTGCAAATATATTGTCTCATAAAATCATTAGCACAATGAAAAATGGCCATCTGCACATCCATAGGGTGGATGGTTTGTTTACTATTTGTCCTGTGATGCTCAAAATCTTCATTAATGTCATCAAGGAAACCATCAAAGATACCCTCAGATGTGTCCATGTTATTATCTTCATCGCGTGTGTTATCCTGAATGGGATCACCATTGAATTCACACTGTACATATCGTGCACGATAATCCAACATGAGCAATCTTTGCAAGAAATGGAAAGGAAGTTGTTTTTCTTCTGTAATCTGTGTTTCATAGAGGGAAGATCTACAGATCTTATGGAAATCAGTGGTCTTAATTTTTTGTGGATAATACTTGTCAAGTTCCATTCTCTTCAATAATTGCAAAAAGTCTGTATTAATGTTGTTACAGTCCATTTCTTCATCATTAGTCATATCTTTTGCTCCTTCCTGGCATGATTATTAAATTCATTAGCAATTTCATCTGTTTTAAATTCTTTTTTTATGTGTCCGTAGCTAAACGCTTTTAGGTCATCTTCCATGTTACTCCAATTACAGTACTCTGACTGTTGTTCAATTATATTATTGACATTGGATGAAAGACAGTCTGCCAGATGTTTCTTCATAAAATGTAAACGTTCTCCTTTTTGTTCCAGAGAGATTTCTTTATATTGACCTACAAATGTTAAACCTGTGTACAGGACGAATGCTTGAGCCCGCTGATCACATTGACTTCTGAGGTTTGTGTACTCCTGATAGGCTTCTTGTATCTGATTTCTCATAAACTCAATATCTTTATATCCTAAAACGTCCCGGAAGTTGTGATTTTCCATACAATACCCAGAGTTATTTGCAATGCAGAGAACCAATAATTCTATGTCAGTTTGTTTTATCTTCCTCATAGTTCTCAGGAAGGAATACAATGAGAGACCAATTTGTGTTGTAGCTTTAACCTTTGCTTGTTGGTGATCTTCTGTGGATGACTGCATAACAACACTAGCATTTAGAACCTCTTCCATTGAGTTCTTTAAAACATCAATGAGCTCCTCATAATTAGACACAGAAATGTGATCAAGTTCATCCTTCTCAGAATCATAAATCCATCTCATAAATGAGGCATTAGGGAAGTTCTCAACAGAATAAATATGAGGTTCGATTAGATGTTGCAATGAAACTTTTATGATATATGTGTCTTGTTCAGAACTGTCTTTGTATTTCTTAACAATACTCACTAAACATTCTTGTAGACTGTTATCTGACAGACATAAAGTCACCATAATTTCTTGTGGTTTCATTGAGTGTCTGCTTAAAGTCAGTCAGATCCTTTAAATGTTCTTTGGAATTAACAACATTCCAGGATTTCACACTTTGTAAGAACAGTTTTGTTTTATCCAAATCGTTTACTAGATGTTTTCCCACCATCATTTCAGGGGTGAGGTCAGTCACTGATGTGTAATGATTAATTAGGCAAGAAGTAAGTTTCAAATTATCTTTGAACTCCTCCTTGTGATTGTTTGTGATGATCTTCCATATAGGTATCAGCTGAAATCCTCGATCTATGACACTCCAGGTTCTGTTACTGGTTACAAGTCCCAATTTCCAATGGTAGAGAGAATCAGCTTCTGGTGGACCCCCTGTTTTGGTTACAGAAAACTGAATATTTTTCTGAAATGTTGATACTTTAGACCTCTCCACAGAACCCTGTGTGTTTGCTGTTGACAGATCAATGTCTCCTCTTCTTCCAGCATAACTAACACGCATGTACATGTTTAGTGCTTCAGATGTCATTTCTTTTGCTTCTTGCAACTGACTGGTAGAAACTCCTTGCATGGAAGCTTTCCACCAGTATATTCCCCCAAAGTGTAGGGGACCGAGGTTGGCATGTGAGCCAAATCTCTGGAAAAATTCAGCACATCTTGCTGTTAAATATGTTCCTTTGAATTTATGCCAATTAACTTTTCAATGTCTTTTACTGTCTTTACTGCAGCCTGGGAAAGTCTGAGCTGGTCCATTGTAAAGCAACAAGAAGCTAGAGGGATGTAGTTATATCTGTTTGTACACACATAAGTCTGCTCTTTGGATTTTTTTTTAACTTTGTCAGATTGTGAAGATTTTCTGGAACCGATACTGCTGTTTAGGTTGAACCCCATAAAGCCAACACTAATTGAACTATTTAAACTGAACCCAATCTTTTCAACAAGTCTTTGAATTTGTGATTCTTCTTCATGAGATGTAAATTCCTTTTGCTGCAAAACTGGTTTTTGCTCTGGTCCAACAAGTTTGACACCTTCTGGAATGCAGAGAAGTGGTTCATGTTTCTTAAATACATCTTCAATGTTTTTTGTTTGCAAGATCCCCTCAAGTGCCAGCCCCCCAGAAGCACATTTAATGATGTCTTCATCACATAAGTTCTCTTTCTTTAGATATGATTCCTCTCTGAGCTTAGTTTGGTTTTCAAAGTAATCTATCAGATCCACTAATGGTTTTTCAGGAGGTGCTGAGCATTCAGTAGGTATCTCCAGGGCTTTCCACATTTCTTCTTCCCTTTGCTTGACAATCTCATCTTGTCGACATTTCCCTTCAGATCTCAACTCTTTTAATTTTGTTAGTATCTTAGAAGCTTGTTCATTTTTATTTTTCAGTGACTGACAACGCTTCTCTTGTGCTTCCGCAATCTGTACACTGCTGTCTGGTATATTACATAGTTTATGCAATGCTCTTCTTTCCCAGGTATATATGATGTTCTCCTCTAGTAGTGAGCAGTCTTCCGGCTGTATATACCGTAATGACTGAATATTTCTAATGCCCAGTTGTTCTTCTAGCACACAGCACCAATGTTCAGAATCCAAGCCCGTCTCTTTCAGTTTGATGACCAGCTCTTCAGCAGCAGACCTGTCATCTGGTTCTTGAGGTTCTCCTGACATTTCTGTTGAAGAAAACAACTTGTTAGTAAGCTGAATTGAACCTCCTAAATAAGTGAACTTTACCTGTGAATTAGAATGGAGAGACATTTGCTCTCTCTCTCTTCTTTTGTTGTGAATAAAGGATTTTGCAACTTGTTTTTATTTATCTTTTAGTATGTTATTTGTCTTATGGTATGTTATTTGTTAAGTTATTTAAATATCAACAGAGCAGGGAAATTAATTTTATTACTGAAGCAGAATTGAATGCAAGTTGGTTTTGCGGAAGGATCTTACATGTTGAGCATTGTGCATACACATCTACAGATGCAGACACACATGCAGAATGCAACACATTCACATTTCCACTTACAGCTAAAGTAGTGTAACTGGATGATAATGGGGGCGCTTGTATGTACACATAGCTTAGAAGGGGCATGTAGATGGAATTATGGGCTATGCAGAGTTGTGCAGCTGTTTTCTGCTATATCTTTTGTGCCGGCGTAAGTGCACTGGCCATGGTGAAAGCTATGAAGCCAAGTCTACCGATCAGGCAGTCTGATAGATGAGATGTAAGCAAATAAGTATAAAGGCGACAATACACATTTCCATGCAGACAATGCAGCAGTAATTACAACTGAAGGGGTCTTCAGCTCTGTATCAGCCCCATTATGTGCAAATAATGGCTATTCTGACAATATGTAGAAATGAACATTGCAAGTTGAAAAAACCTCCTCATGAACAATAGATCAAGCTCCCATCAACAAGTACTGATTCTAATAATAATAACAACTAATAAATAATATTAATGCACATAACGAACTATAAATCCAGTTAACCTCATAAACATTGCATGCCTCCCTTCACCCTCCAAATCACTAAAATGTGCCTTATGGAATGAACGCTCTGTCTGCAATAAGCTAACATCCATCCATGACCTCTTTATTTCAACTAACCTCAACCTACTGGCAATAACAGAAACATGGCTTACACAATCAGACACTGTCTCCCCTGCTGCACTTTCACGTGGTGACCTACAGTTCTCACACACCTCTAGGCCTGGTAATTGTAAAGGAGGTGGAGTAGGAATATTACTCTTCCAATCTTTCACATACACAGTTCTCCCACAGGTACCTTCACTCACATTTACATCATTTGAAGTACATTCTATCAGCACTTTCACCCCTTTCTCTCTGCGACTTGCTGCTATCTATCGCCCGCCTGGGCCACCTCAACAATTTCTGGAACATTTTTCTGCCTGGCTCCCTCACTTCCTTTCCTCGGACATCTCCACCATCATTATGGGTGATTTCAATATCCCCATTGACAGTCCACAATCTCCTTATGCCTCCAAACTACTCTATTTAACCTCCTCTCTTGGCCTCTCCCAATGGACTGACTCCTCTACTCATCAGGAGGGCCACTGTCTTGATCTTGTATTCACCAGACTATGCTCAGTTTCTGATTTCACTAATGCTCCTTTCCCTCTCTCATTTCACAACCTTATCACCTGCACACTCTCCTCCATTACATCAACCTCAATTTCACTGAAATCAACCAAATCTCCTAAAACCCGCAGAATTATTAATGCTATTAACTTTCAACAACTATCTACCTCTCTACAACAATGACTCTCACCAATTTCTACATTCACTTCTCCTGAGACTGCTGCATCACACCTAAACCAGATTCCAGATAAAGCCCTTGATGAAGTAGCTCCAGCTATCCATCACACACCACGTAGACTTAGACGTCAACCGTGGCATTCTAATTTAACAAGGCATCCACAAAAATTGTCACTTAAACTAGAACGTCAGTGGCGAAAGTCTCGTACTCCAAGTGACTTCCTCACATATAAGACTATCTACAACTCTTATCGTACCTGCTCTGGATGCTGCCAAACAAACATATTTCCAATCTCTAATCTCTGCTCAAGCCTCTAACCCCAAGCGACTTTTTAATACATTTAAACTGCTTCTTACCCCTCCCTTACCCAAGCCACCTGCTACTATCTGTGCACAAGATCTTGCTTCCTATACCAAGAACAAGATTGATAAAATCTGAAATGAAATGGTATGCTCTTCCTCAGCTAATGACCTTCCCTACCTGAACCGTCTGGCACATTCTCTTCATTTGACCCCACTAATGAAGATGAAGTATCTACACTATTCTCATCCTCCTCCTCTATTACCTCTCCTCTAGATCCTATACCTTCACAAATCAGTAAAGCTCTGTCTCCAGTGCTCATCCCAACCCTAACTAAAATCTGTAATCTCTCTTTCTCTACTGGCATCTTTCCATCACTGTTCAAGCATGCAGTGATTACTCCCATTCTGAAAAACAAAACTCTGAGCCTAGCACTCTCTCAAATTACCGTCCTATCTCCCAGCTCCCATGCCTCTCCAAGCTACTTGAGAGACTTGTCTACACCCGCCTCATACACTTTCTTAACTCACACAACTTATTGGACCCACTTTAGTCTGGCTTTCGTTACCAACACTCCATGGAGATAGCACTGACTAAGGTAGAAAATGATCTGGTCACTGCCAAGGCTAAAGGTCATTACTCACTACTAATTCTTCTAGATCTCTGTGCTGCTTTTGACACTGTTGACCACTCTCTTCTCATACAAAGACAAAGCTTTTCTTGGTTCTCTTCCTACCTATCTGATCGCTCTTTTACTGTTCGTTTTTCTGATTCTGCCTCCTCTTCGCTACCTCTATCAGTTGGAGTACCGTAAGACTCTGTGTTAGGTCCTCTGCTATTCTCAATCTATAACACCTCTCTTGGCAAACTAATCCACTCTTTTGGATTTCAGTACCATCTGTATGCGGATGATACTCAAATCTACCTATACTCCCCAGATTTATCACCATCTGTATTGGTCCGTGTCACTGAATGTCTTTCTGCCATTTCATCTTGGATGTCATCTTGCCACCTGAAAGTTAATATTTCTAAAACAGAATTAATTATATTTCCACCAGCCAATAACAGTTACCAACCTGATCTCTCGATCTCTATTGATAACTCGACAATCCACCCTGCCCCAAAAGCTCGCTGCCTAGGTGTCATACTTGACTCTGAACTGTCCTTTGTTTACAACATTCAATCTGTCTCAAAATCATGTTACATACATCTAAAAAACATATCCAAAATTCAACCATATCTCACACAAGACACTGCAAAACTCTAATCCATGCACGCATTATTTCCCGCATTGACTATTGCAATACTGGTCTTCCCAAAAACACGCTATCGCCATTACAATCCATTATGAATGCAGCTGCAAGGCTTATCTTCCTTGCCAAATGTTCATCGTCTGATGCACCGCTCTGTCAGTCCCTCCATTGGCTGCAGGTTTTCTACCGCATTTAATATAAAATATTTTTACTTACACATAAGGCTATTAACCAAACCACACCAACATACATCTCTTCACTCATTTCAAAATATCTCCCAACCCGACCTCTCCGCTCAGCACAAGATCTGCATCTCTCATCCCCTCGCATTACTTGCTCCCATTCATGGTTACAGGGCTTTCTTCGTGCTGCACCCACTCTATGGAATGCCTTACTACACACAATAAGACTTTCCTCTAGTCTCCAATTCTTCAAGCGTTCCCTGAAAACTCACCTCTTCAGGCAAGCTTATCAGATTCCAGGACCCCCCACATAACCTTCAGAGCTTCCATATCTAATTACATCCCCTTTCGCAGTCCACACATAACCTCACACATTGTCTTTCTTTCACATCCTCCTGATATTTGGCCAACATTCCTGTGTGACTGGATCATGCAGCCCACCAAGAAACTCTGCATTCTGGTTGGATCAAAATGCAATATATAGCACCTATCCTTATGTATCAATGCCTATTTCCCTATAGATTGTAAGCTTACGAGCAGGGCCTTCCTACCTATATATCTGTCTGTTATTACCCAGTTTTGTTCTATTTATGTTTCCAATTGTAAAGCGCAATGGAATATTTCTATATAAGAAACTGTTAATAAATAAATAAAAAATAAATAAATAATAAGAAAACTAATATAGAACATAGTATAATGGTAATGTACCCAATTTCTGGGAATGACACTATATCAGGGCAAATTCCTCTTTCTTCGCCACAATCAGACACGATAACATGAAAATCATTAGCTAGAGTCTCTATTTTGCGCAAGTGGTGGCTCAAGGGGCTTGCTGGCAGATCTATTGCCCAGGGCGCAGCCGCACTGACTATAGCCACCAGAATATATGTCCAGCCCAGACACCTCCTCTCTCCTCCTAGAATGTCGGGTGTGATGACATTTATGAGGAGAGTGGTTAGGGAGAGAAGCTGCTCGCTCGCTGTGTTCCTCAGTCTGGCCACAGTGGGGCACCCACTGGGAGGATGGATTAATCTAAGTTTATAAATTGAAAGCGGCCCGTCTGATTACCCGGCAGGCAGGAGACATATTGTGTGCCAGTGGCTACTCAGAACTTCCCCTGTATAAGATAACACATTATTGCATACTGGTATAATATGTGATTGAAATCTGATGCTTATTTTTTTAATATAATAATGATGCTCAAGGAAAAGTATTTATTATGTAGTCATCATAATTTTTTAATGAATAGTTTGTAAAGTTTCATCTTCTCTTTAGAGATTACTAGAGTGTAGCCAGTTAGATCAGAGTGGTCACAGTGATGCAGAGTATTTCTGGAGGTCAGTGACCTATCATATGACTGTAAAAGCAAAGACAGGGCTGCATGTGCAGAGGCGTCACCGGGTGTGGTGTCCCCTGGTGCGGCACCCATGCAACCCTCAAGTGCATGAAAAGGGCCATGGCCACATGCCCAGTGGCGGGCTGGGCCGGGGGGCAGGGTGCCATGTGCCCCCTGGGCCGCAGCATCATGCGGGCCGCGGTGAAGACTGTGTCACTGTGACACAGCTGCACCGCGTGTGTAGCGCTGACCGGACGGAGTTCGGTCAGCGCTACACAGCACAAACACACAGCCGGAGCCGGCAGCTGTGTGTTTGCTTTAGCAGCTGATGAGAGTCAGACAGACTCTCATCGGCTGCTGCTCCCACTGCCAGAGCCGGACATCTTCCGGCTCCCACAGTGGGTAATGGGATGGGAGTGACGCGTCACTCCCATGATGCAAAGCGGCGGACGGAGGAGCTGATCTCGGCGGCGGGACCAGGAGCAGGAGTCAGGTAAGTGTGTTTTTTTTTAAAATTGTTTTATTATGTCTCTACTGCAGGGGGGGGGACTACTACTGGGGGCACTACAATGGGGGGGACTCCTGGGAGCACTAGGGGGGAATACTACTGGGGGCACTAAAAGGGGAGGAATACAACTGGGGGCACTACAAGGGGGGGAATACTACTGAGGGCACTACAAGGGGGGAATACTACTGGGTGCACTACAAAGGGGGGGAATACTACTACTGTGGGCACTACAAGGGGGGGAATACTACTGGGGGCACTACAAGGGGGGCACTACAAGGGGAGGACTACTACTACTGGGGGCACTACAAGGGGGGGACTACTACTACTGGGGGCACTACAAGGGCAGGACTACTACTACTGGGGGCACTACAAGGGGGGTACTACTACTGGGGGGGACTACTACTAGGGGCACTACAAGGGGAGGGGACTACTACTAGGGGAATCGCATAGGGGGGAGGGGACTACTACTAGGGGCACTACATAGGGGGGAGGGGACTACCACTGGGGGCACTGCATCGAGGGACCACTGCTGGGGGCTCTATATAAAGGGCAATAGTGGGGGTACTGCATAGGGGGAAGACTACAACTGGGGCCACTATTTAAGGGGCACTGCATAAGGGTTACCACTACTGGGGGCACTATATAAGGGGCTTACTGGGGGCACAAGGGGCACTGCATAGGGGGGATCACTACTGGGGACACTACTCGAGGCCTGCATAAGGGTGTCCTCCTGTGGCACAGGGCGGCACTGCATATGGGAACTACGACAGGGGGCTGCCCCATATCTTTATTTTTACCTTACATTAATCCCATATGGACCCCCCTCCTCCATAGAACACTTGAGGGGGGGGTGGCGCCGTAGCATGCATGTTCTTTCGGGCACCCTGGCTACACGCTACTCCTCTGCCAGGGCCGCCTGCACGCATTTGCCCCCCAGGCTAAAAGTTGCCAGCCAGCCCCTGCACATGCCCATGCCTGTGAAGCCATATCCCCTTATTTGCCATTTTGGGGGCATGACCACATGACATGGCCCATCTTGTCACACTTGGGGGACTTGCCTAGCACTTCGTGAGCTGCTGGTCAGTTCCCTGCCTCCCCAGCACAGTGTGGGTGATGCGCACGTGTGTTCGTCATCCAACACTGCTATCAACGCTATAGCAGCTCTGCTATTTTGGTGTAACTCCTAGGATGGTGTCACCCTGTGCATCCTGCACCCCCCTCGTCATGCCATTGGCATGTGCCATGTTGTGAGGAAGAGAATAAAGGCAATACAAAAGCCAAAGAGAGTTTGTGAATGAGAATGTAAAGCTCCCTAACAGCACAATGTAGCAATGCAAGGCTACAGTAGTGGTTCTAGGGGTGGACAAGCAAGGCTAACCCCCGGAGCACTGCAGCAGGAAGGCACGGCCACAGCAACCCCCCCCTGTGCTGCCTATTCTGACGGTGCCTACCCGCTCTTGCCCACCATCATATATACAAGCTGCGGCAGTGCACCGCAGTGAAGGGGCCTGCAGCCGGCAGCAGTATGAGTCAGACTGACTCATTATACACTGCCTGCCTCTGTTCTGTGGGCTGTAAAAAGCATATGTGGTATATCTATATTTAGTTTGTGGATTAGGGCGGAGTGGGGCAGAAGGGGTCATAAATTCAAATGAAGGGTGATGAGATCTATCTAATTGTTTTTAGAATTTTTTTTTTAATTTTCAAGGTGCCCTCAAAGTGCCCCCAAAATCACCCTTTTTCCTACTTTTTTTTTGCATTTTTCATTTAATTCATTTCAGATTAAATGAAAAAGGTTTTTTTTTTTTTAATGAAAGAAAATGATAAAAAAACAACACAAATCAGCCATTTGACACCATTTAAAAACCTACAGTACCCTCCTAATGCCCACAAACAGCCTTCTATATATGGTCCTGCTAACAAAATTATCCATTTTGGGGGGTCCAGGATGGTCTCCCCACATTTTCATGCATTTCTCTCAAATCTCATTTGGCAGTCAATTCGCACTCCTCCACTGCGAGTAGTGTGAATAGGCATTTTTAATTGGATTGGAGAACTCTCTGGAGCGCGCTTCGATGCCAAGTCTGCCAGTTTCAAGAAACAAACTCGCTTCTCGCAATTCGCACCTAATTGGATTGACCCCTTAATGTCTGTTTGAACAGAAGTCATGAAGGGGTTACTTCTAGCACAGAGCACAGGGCCTGATTCAGAGCCAGACGCTCTGACCAGAGCGCTCGCTCTGAATCAGGGCCCTCCTACCTCATCTTGGAGCGGCCTCATGGACGCTCGCATAGCTGTGGGTTACCACCCACAGCTATAGTGAGCGTCCATGATGATGGTCGCGATGGTCAAGACCATCGCGACCATTGGGCTTGCGACAAGACCCTGCGGTTGGGTCTCGGTGACCGCAAGCCCTGGAGTGATTTTGGCTCTATCAGAGCCAAAATCACTCCCACTGACATCACTAGTGGTCAGTGGGGTCGGACTCAGACGGTAGGCGTTCCCATGGGAACGCCTCCGTCTGGCAGCCACGCCCCCGGCACGCCCACCAAAGGGGGCGTGCTGTCTGTCACCATCGACAGCACGCCCCCTTTGGTGCGAGACCCCGAGTGACGGATTCCCCATCGCTATGCGGGTCTCGCACATGCGCACGACGGAGCTCCCTCCATCGTGCGCATGCGCATTGGGGCACCATCGACCCGCTTGCGAGCGCCCTACGCTCGCGAGCGGGTCTGAATCAGGCCCACAGCTCACACCAGTGAGATGGAAAGAAATCAGTTTACTGCTTGGGTCTTAAGGAATGTGCCTGTTAACTAGCTGAGTGGTGTGCTGTGGTGTACAACAAGCTTACAGACCTGGTCCTCCTCAGCAGGAGTATGTAGTTCAGCACCACAGAGGCTAATACAGCGCTCCCTCCTAAGTGCAGAGCCTCCGCTGTCACTCAAACAGAAAAGGTGTGGCTTTAGGGGAGGCACCAGAGCTCTCTTCCAATGGAACTCACTGACCCAGCTCTCCTGCAGTATAATAGAGGTCTCCTGAAACAGGCAAACCCCGCTGCTGACTCTCTCTGTCCAGAAGCAGCTGCTTCCATTAGCCACAGCTGACAGTCTCCCCAACTGTCCCATGTCTGACCGCCCTACACTGGAAATAGTCTGCCTGTGTAACGGCATCCACATGTACCGTAGCTTGATGCACAGTGTCTGACATAATACCTTGCATAGCGGGATATTACAAATGCACCGCTATTTCGTTTTGATTATGAGACATGCTACTTTTTTCTTTTTAACAGTAATTAAGAGACGAATTTGATTCTGCAGTTTATTATCCCTTTACAATGCCCAGCAACACTTGTGCCCTAAAGTTTGCAGAATAAATACTAGGGGGTCTAATTACCAAACAAAATACATTTTTCTCTAGCATTTTTATTGGGGAAAGCCTTTAATTTTGTTTGTCACTATATCATACCTCCCAACATTTGAGTCTCCGAGGTCGGGACATCCGTGCGCCGAAGGCGCGCGCTCTTGGAAAGGGGTGTGACCTATCCCTAAAGGGCGTGGCCTAGTGGCACGCCCCTGTTTACATCACTAATGGGCGTGCCCAGCATCTCCGAGATGCTGGGCTGCCCACGGGGATTGCTCCCCGCACGGCATCTATTCTCTCTCTGATCACCCACTGTTCTGCTATGCTCTGCGTGCTCCCCCCAACTTCCGCCCCACCGCAGAACACTGCGGCCCGCGGGTGGGGCAGCGGGAAAGTCCTAAAAAACCGGGACTGTCCCGCTGAATGCGGGACAGTTGGGAGGTATGCTATATGGAAAAAAGAAAAGTGATTTACTGTATCTGCCTCTTCGTTTCTCTAATAACAGTGCTGCTGCTCCATTGGTCTCAATGGGGGCTGCACACAAACTGTATTTAATAAAATGAGAAGCAAAGCTCCTCTCTAACACATAATGCCATCTCAGGATGGCGTTATCTGAGTCCTCACAGGACTTCCTGCACTCTCCCACACCAAAGGCACCAGCGGCACATGTACACAGGGCACATGCCATCTTTCATGGCACTGGATTCTTTTATCTTCTTGCTGGGACAGACCTTTGCCGCTAGGTCTGTCCTGGCATCCACAAAATACAAATATGCAGATACAATAACAGGAAACAAAAAGATGGATTAAATGCTGCTTTTCACTTTCCTTTTTAAATAGAGCCTAGATCATGGGTAGGAAAACTGTGGCACTCAAGATGCTGTGGAACTACACACACCAGCATGCACTGCCACGGTTTTGCTGTTAGGGCATGGCATGCTGGGCATACGTACCAACATTTTAATTATCCTCTTAGGGAAAAGCCCGGAGAGAAGATGCAGCTGACTGTTTAAGAGTTGGATTAAACAACATAGAAAAGAAGACATTTGTGTGGGGGCACTCTTGACAAAATTAATAAGGGTTGGATCTCGGGTATTTGTGTCATTAGGCAAAATGCCTCAATTCTCTGGTCAGTGAGGAGGAGGTGGGTTTGCATCATTTTAGCCCACCCCCTTCATACGGACTTCCCGAGAATTATCTTGCCCACTTGACTAGATTTACCACTCTTCTGGGGGTGCAGGGGACTATCCAAAAAATCAATAGCTCCATGTAACTCAGTAGTGCCGAGTGTCTTTTCCTGCAACTTTTTACATTCAAAGGCATGGTATTCGCATAGGGATATGAATAGGATGCACAAGCAGCTTCAGATATGCAGCATGCCTATATTCTGTTGCGACTGCAGCTGTATCTGAATGCGAAATGCTACGTTACAGTGTCAGATGCTGTTACACTGTAATGTAGCATTTCGAATGCAGATGCACCTGCAGTCACACACAGAATATGGGAATACTACATATCATTTTGATTAACAGAAGCTGCTTGTCCAACCTATTCGCATCGCTGTGTTGATAAGACACATGTAGAGGTAAAAATTCTCACAAAACAATACTCTGCGCTACCAAGTCATGCCACGGCATGCACGACTTGAAGGGTTGTATAACGCACATGGAGGCCATGAGTACACATCTGTACAGTACATGAATGTCTGGAGTTTCCATTAGAACTTCCTTCTATTCCACATCCATCTTACAGGTGTCCAGGGACCAGGCCAGCTGAGAGCCGCAGTGGGCCCGGGTAGTAGGGGGTGTGGCCTAATTGCGGGAGGAGTAGCCACGCCCCCTTCCGAAAAAAACCCCATTTGCAGCCCTGCTCAAAGCCAGGGGGGCGTGATCAGTGTGATCGCTCCCCCCCACAGGCATAGGAGACTGCTGTGGCTGCTGCTCAGCAGCCATGAGCAGTCTCCACTGCAGCTCAGCACATGCTGTGTGCTGGGCTGCTGTGAGAAAGGGGGAGCGGCGCCGGACCCGGGCCCCCGCTGGGCCCCTCAGGAAGCCCGGGCCCCGGTAATCTGTACCCGCCCCCCCCCTCTCGGCGCCCCTGCCAGGGACCACCAGTAAGAGGGAAGGGGGGTATTGTCACAGCAGACTCTCTTATCATACCCGGCACTGCCAGTTTATAGGCTGGCATGTTCATGCCGTTCAGTTTTCCTAAGCTGCAGATGCTTTGACAAACATTGACTATGGTTAATGGAGTTTATACAGAGGCATGTGCTGCATGGGCACTGCCATCTTACTTTGTTCAGATAACTCCAGATTTCTCAACCAGTGAGCAGTTTGTTTCTACATGACCTATGTAACCAATGACAGTTCAAAGCAATTGGGTAAAGAGGGCAGGGTGAGCGGCTCACTTGCCCTGGGTGCCATGACAGGCCTGGCAGACAGTGTTGGAGATGTGCTCCACACTGTAGCAGCCAGCACTGGGAACAAGTATGTGATCCCACTGCCGGAAGTCCTACAACCTGGTGAGATGTGTCCCCAGTGGGACACATCAGTGGCTGGTGCTGTTACAGTGTGTCTGTTCCCAGCACTTGTCAAAGTAAGTGGTGGGTGACTTTTGGCACTGGAAGCAAGCTGGGCAATTTGTATTTGGTGCTGGCCCTGAGCCAATCACATCTCATGGACTGGTAGCCAATAGAAAGTGGCCTCTGTGAGTCATTTGCGGTTCACCATGTCATGAGTGGCCTGGCCTGCGGCATCTGATGTCAGCTGGCGCTGGACGGAAGAGCCAGTTCCGTTTAGGCTGGCTAAGGACATTGCGCGACAAGATCCAGCGGTCGCGGAGGAAGCCAGAAGATACTGGGCTCAAGAGAGATTTCCAGTGCTCCAGTTGTGGCACTGCTGGCCAAGACAGGCCAGCGGCAAAAGAGTGCGTCTGAGGACCGGAGAGTGCTGTAGTGGTGGAAAAATAAAAGAGCTAATGAAATTCTCCACCACAGCCTCTCCCACTGCACAGATCGGCCCTCTATGAGGCCTTCCCATCATTAACCTATCCCTAGCCCACCAGGTTGTCAGGCACTGACCCATGGAGGTAATCAAGCCTTAGGCCTGTGGCACTGATAGGCGAGTATTAGGACCATGCTCCTGTAGGTGATCCTGGGCAATATGCCCAGGTCACATAAATTGAGGGGGTGCCATTTTTCAACTTGTCCTGGGCACCAAAAGTCCTGGTTACAGTGTTCTAAACCAAACATTCCCTGCAGATGGCACCTGTCCTTAGTGTGTTTGGACTGTCTGTATTTTTTCCAGTTTGTTCCAACACTCTTGAGCTCTACAGTTATAGCTGTGTAATTTAGTCTCCTATTTGCTTCCAGCATTCTGTCCATGGTACAGCTGCATGATACTGCCCAGCTCCGCCTCCTTTCTCCCAGCCTCACCCCCTTCTCCCAGACTCTTCTCCCTCCTTCTCCTGGACTCGCTTCCCTCCACACTGTGCACATCAAGACACACTGAGCAATATTAATATACCAGGACTCCACATAGTGCCTGGAGCCACACACCTGCTGATGTGATCGGTGATGACTGGTCATCACCAGTGGCTGTCTTAGCCTAAAGGCCGCACCCTCCCAGTAAAATCCACCACTAGCAGGGACTGCCTAGCAGGGGCAGTGGCTTCCTATTAGAAGCGCTCCCTGCTAATCACAGTTGCACAGGCAGTCCCAGGAGGAGGTGATTACTCTCCCTGGGACTGCCAGTCCGGACTGTAATTAGCAAAGAGAGTGTTTCCAATGTAAAGCCACTCCCCAGCTATAACGGCAGTCCTATCTGGCTTATAGAGGCCACACTGCCAGCTCATCCTCAGTGACCAGGAGTGGGGCGCTAGTATCACAGTGCAGCACCTGTCTCCAAGTCAATGTGGAGCAGCTGGCATTTTGGTATCACCCTCTTGAGGGGAGACACATGGTGTGGTCCATACCCCTCACTTCCCCTAGTGACACCACTGTCAGTGCTTCCCCATTCAGTTCTATGGAGTGAACAAGAGTAATGTTTCACTGTGCAAAGGGTGACAGTTTGCCATTGAAGTGGTTTGTGTACAAGTCTGAAAGTCTGATGGTGAGAGACGAGCGCATGCACAGTATCAGTACTGCGCATGTGCAGGTTTCCTTGTGTGAAATTGCTTTCAGTTCCTCCAAGCCACAGCTCTGTTTGGGCATGAGGAGGGGGCAAAGACGGGGACTGTTCACCAAAACAGAGACATGTTGCCTCCATTTTGTGGGAGAGCCAAGCCCAGGAATTGCGTCTTCTGACACAGATTTCCTGGCCCTAGCCGAGCAGTTCCACTGGGCATCGGATCTGGGATGCTGACTAAAGATGTCTTTTTACTTCAGACACTTCCTGCAGCATTACCATATACACTGAAGTACTAAAAGTTATGGGATAGAAGTATGTAAAGGTAAAGGAAGGTGGCATCACTGTACTGTGACATCTTGGAAATGCTCAGACCTGCATCAGCTGTAATGTGATATCTCGTGAGTTAGACTGAACACTGGCTAGGCTGCTTATGGCAAGGCGACTTGAATTATCAGTTAGAATTGGGAATGATAGTTGGTGTCTGACGAATGGGACATTCCATTTCCAAAGTTGTGTTGAACATTCAACATTCCTTGATCTACGGTGTCGTGTGTACCGGGAATACCTCATGGAAGGCATTACCACCCATCATGTCCATCGCATTGGCCAACCACGGATGCTTAATTATCGTGACCAGTGGCATCGGGCCACAAACTGTCTGTGGTAACTGACAAGTGACACTGGCTTAAATAACATCCACATTCAATGTAGGAGGTGCCAGACACATATCCAGTAGGTCAGTACAACGTTCTTTAGACTCCATGAGATATGGGAGCAAAAACCCCACCAGAGTGCTCCTGTTAACAGAAGGACAAGAGACACAATGCCTCACTTGGGCTTGTGACATCGCTAATCGGACCCTGGAGGGCTGGGAACATGTGGAGAGGTCTGATGAGTCACGGTTACAATTGTTTCAGGCTGATTGTAGGGTTTGGGTGTGGTACATACCTCATTAAACCGTGTACCCAAATTGTCAACAAGGAACAGTGCAGGCTCTTGGTGTTTCCATAATGGTATAGTTTGGGTCTGCTGGTCTCCTGAACACGTCATAACTGGTAACAGCTATGTTACATTTCTTGATGACCATTTGCAGCCCTTCATGTACCCCCACAACAAGGGAATTTTCCAGCAGGATAATGCACTGTGTCATTGGTCCTAAGTTGTCCAGAATTGGTTTGAGGAGCATCCTGGAGAGTTCCAGTGAATGGTGTGGCCACCATGTTCACCCAACATGAACCCAATCGAGCATTTATGGGACAAGGTGAAGAGATCCATTCAGCCCCTTGCCCTCTCTTTCAGCGCTGGTCACATGCAGCCTCGGGGGACTCAATGCCTGCAAGTTGTGGGAGAAGGTTATGCAGCCAAAAGATTGTGAAGCATGCCCAGCCTACATTTTTTAATTATTAAGCTACTGAGGGCAGCCCCCCACACAATGTGATAGGCGGACGTGTGGCATACAGTACTTGCCAACTCTCTCTCATTTGTAGAAGTTTAGAGATACAACCTCACCAGTACTACTGATAGAGAGGGCAAAGGGCCACAGTTAAGTTGCAGGTGTAATCAGAAAAATTAGGTAGGAACAAGGACATTTACAGAGGAGAAGATCCTAACAGAACTCTCAAAACTGAAAGTGGATAAATCAATGGGGCCAGATGGGATACATCCAAGGATACTAAAAGAGCTTAAAGGGGTGCTGGTAACACCATTAACAGAATTATTCAACCAGTCACTAGCTACTGGCGTAATTCCAGAGGACTGGAAAAGACCAAACGGTGTCCCACTGCACAAAAGTGGAAGCAAGCAACTACCGACCAGTGAGCCTTACATCAGTAGTTGAGATGTTGATGGAAACACTCTTAAAAGAAAGTTGTGGATTATCTAAAATCCAGCAATTTGCAGGATCCCAAACAGTATGGATTTACTGGGGGAGATCATGTCAAACAAATCTTATTGACTTTTTTGACTGGGTGACTAAGGAAATAGATAAAGGGGGGGCCATAGATATAGCTTATCTAGACTTTAGTAAGGCTTTTGACACTGTTCCACATTGCAGACTGTTAAATAAACTGGAAAGCATGGGATCGGATACAAAGATAGTTGAATGGATAAGATCATGGCTGCAGAATATGAAACATAGAGTTGTAGTAAACAGAGTGCAGTCTCAAGAGGGAAATGTTACTAGTGGAGTACCTCAGGGATCTGTACTTGGACCAGTGCTTTTTAATATCTTTATTTGTGATTGAAGGGAAACTATGCCTTTTGCTGAAGACACAAAGGTATGCAACAGGGTAGACACACCAGGAGGGGTAAAACAAATGATTGATGATCTAGGTAAACTAGAGGAATGGTCAAGATTGTGGCAACTACAGTTTAATGCCAAAAAATGCAAGATCATGCACTTGGGTCTCAAAAATCCAAAGGCTAAATACAGGTTGAGTCTCCCATATCCAAATATTCCGAAATACGGAATATTCCGAAATACGGAATCATTTTGGCATGACTGAGAAAATGAAACCTTTGATTTTTGATGATTCAATGTACACAAACTTTATCTAAGGCACAAATTATTAAAAATATTGCATAAAATTACCTCCAGGCTGTGTGTATAAGGTGTGTATAAAACATAAATTAATTTCATTTCTGTACACAAACTTTACTTCAGCCACAAAATTTTTGAAAATATTGTATAAAATTACCTGCAGGCTGTGTGCATAAGGTGTATATAACACATAAATGCATTCTGTGTGTATATTGGGGTCCCATTCCCAAGAAATTTCATTATGATATGCAAATTTCCCTATAGATTGTAAGCTTGCGAGCAGGGCCTTCCTACCTATATATCTGTCTGTTATTACCCAGTTTTGTTCTATTAATGTTGACAATTGTAAAGCGCAACGGAATATGCTGCGCTATATAAGAAACTGTTAATAAATAAATAAAATAAATATTCCAAAATACGGAATATTCCATTATCCAAAATACCCCTGGTCCCAAGCATTTTGGATATGGGAGACTCAACCTGTATAGTACTAATGGCACTATACTGGAAACTACGGAAGAGGAAAGGGATCTAGGAGTCACTATTTCAGGTGACTTAAAGGCAAGCAAACATTGTAACAAAGCAATGAGGAAGGCAAGTCAGATGCTTGGTTGTATAGGGAGAGGAATCAGTAGCAGAAAGAAAGAAGTGATAATACCACTGTATAGGTCATTGGTACATCCTCATTTTGAATACTGTGTTCAGTTCGGGAGGCCACATCTCCAGAAGGATATTAATACATTAGAGACTGTACAAAGAAGGGCAACTAAAATGGTGCAAGGTCTACACCACAAAAAGCACCAGGAAAGACTAAAAGATCTTAATATGTATAGTTCGGAGCAGAAAAGGGAAAGGGAGGAGATGATAGAAACGTTCAAATATATAAAGGGTTTTAACAAGGTAAAGGAAGGAGACATTCTTCAAAGAAAGAGAAGTATTAGAACAAGAGGACATGTTCTGAAACTGGAGGATGGTAGGTTGTAGGGTGGTAGGTTCAGGGGAAATTTGAGGAAAAATTACTTCACAGAAAGGGTAGTGGACAAGTGGAATAGCCGACCAAGGGGAGGAAGCGGCCGGAATTCAAGAAAATATGCCCCCTTCTCGTACGCATTGCACATCATCTCCGGGCATATAAGGATTAATCGAGACCATCGGGAAACATCGGAACTGATCGTAGAGCTTAAGGTTGACCATACCCTCTCTTAAGCTCTACGATCATGTCAGTGTAAAAACCTCCCACGTCACATGTGCCATGACGCTACTTTGTTAATTATGCACTCCCATAAACCGTATGCACTCCCATAAAACGCCGTTTGCATAATTAGGCACGCCTGCGTTCGGATCTCCACTCCCCCGTTTTCAAGCACCTTCCCCTGTTACCACCCACAAACGTCTCATTCTGTCACTCAAACTACCGACCTGGCTGTGTTCAAGGAGAGAGAAATTTCTGATCCTAGCGGCTAGTTTGCGCACGCACATTGCGAACTTTACGCAATCGCGCAGTATAGCGAACATCGGTGGCGTATGACCGTGCGGCCGCTTCGACCGACTCTGAATGAGGTCCTAAAAGCCTGCAAGTTGTGGGAGAAGGATGTGCAGCCACAAGATTGTGAAGGGGAGCTACTGAGGGCAGCCCCCCTACACAATGTGATAGGTGGACGTGTGGCATACAGTACTTGCCAACTCTCCCTCATTTGTAGAAGTTTAGAGATACAAGTGCACCATATATGACATACTCTCCAATATTAATTCACATATGTATCATCCTTATGGGAGAGGTGCTACCCACTATAAACAAACATCCAAAAATTAGCAAAGTAGTATAATGTAAAGGTGCACAAATCATATAAATATTGTATATAATTAAAATATAACTTTTATTAATTGCATATAAAATGAATTATTCTAAAAAGAATGGTGAAATATTTATTTAAAATTTTTAATAAAATCTGTGTTGAAGATTGTGTGTTCTTTAAATAAGGAATTTAGTGGTTTAGTGTGCCTACATATGTAGATTCACAATTTTCCTATTTAATTCTGTCTGGATCTTTCATATTATATTTGGCAACTATTTCAGACCACTGATCAACAGATAAACAATGTTGCAGTTTCCTGTGCTAACATTGTATTTTATTTTATTGAACTATCCAACCTCTTATTTGTGCCTAATTGTCATATTATTATATCTTAGTCAGGAGATAAAATAAACATATTCCTAGATGAGAGAGAATTTTAAGGAGTCTACTGCACACACAAGCGGCTGCAGTTAGGGAATACAAAAAAGGGGGTCATCCACCTCCTAACAAATACAAGTCAGATAATTCATGATATATGTATATTATGATTATAAATATTCAAAGAGGTATAACAGTCACTGACTTCCAAATCTCATCAGTTCAGATTAATAATAAATATTTGCAGAGAATATTTAAAAAAGATATATATAAAAGTCACTTGTTTTCAGTCAGTTCCAGACAGTATTCCCGACCAACTAGGGACCTTGATCCTGTCAGTGTAGATGGTCTTTGTTTTATTCCTGGAGTGGTGGTCTATACGTATGTTCAGTATTCCTCAGAAAAAGAAAAGAATGGAAAGAGAAAAAAAAAATGGTGTAGTATGTTTTAATAATCCTAATCCCAGGTGTATTATATATCCTCCCTTTTATGTTGTAGATGTCTATAATATCGTACCGTACTCATGTAATAATGGAGTAAACACCACCCATCAAGGTTTCTTTTATATTGCTCCTTATAGTAAATGGTTAATGAAATATTTAAGCCTGTACACTAGTATATAGAGATAGTGATCAAGATGGTGGGCGTACCCCAACTCACAGTAAGATGTGTTGCTGAAGACGCATCAAGGTATCTTTAGGGTACTTCCCATAGACCCTCTTGTTTCACCGGTTCTCCTTATTCACCTCGTTTAACGTAACCAGTATACCCGGTTATATACAATATATGTCAGAAGTGACACAGGTATTTCTAATGGTTTTATTCCACATCAATATGTAAAATCACAACAGATGAGGATCACTGTTCACACATGGAGAAGATGGAAAAAATGCACATCACCCGATTCGTGAAAAACAAGTCCGGACTGTCACGCTAGCAGAGAGTGGAACTCCAAGTGTACCAGTGATTTTTTAGCCCATCCACCAACGCGTTTCAACTTTATGTTTTTGTCAAGGTGTGTGTGCATGGGGGGGACAGAGCCTATTCGGTAGTGATCTGGGATAATCACTCTTTTTATAGATATCCCGCATCTTATTTCTAGGTAGAAAAGGTCACGTATAAAGAACTCACCTAAAAGATAGTCCTTATGGGGATGTATTAGAGTTGTTTCACTCACTATTCAGTGTGCGTTTCACCCGTGGACCGCATATACTTCCGCCAGAATTGACCATTCACTGCTGTCATTCGTGGCGGTGGGTATATCACAGGGATGCCAGGAAGTAACATAGCAGGTTCAGACGGAAGATATGATTCTGTCTCCATTTTGTCCTATTATTTATTAAATTATAAGTGTGCTGTGTGCAGTAACAGAGAGTACATAAAATATATTCCTAGATGATTCTGATTATATATCCAATTATTTTACTACATGACACCCACACAATAATATCAGTAAAGCTGGGCATGCAGGTCCCGATAAAATGCCTGTCAGACATTTTATCTGGCAGCATGCCAACCGCAGATGTCCGCGGCATGCACTGTGAGATTTCTCACAGTGTAATAGCCCGACATCCGCGCTCCACCCCAGGGGAGGAGACATTTCCCTGTTCCTTCCATGGGAAGGAACACAGGAAATGTCTGTCTGTCGAGCGCAGCTGAGCATACACAGCCCGATGTGGCCGACCGTTTACCTGTTAAATATCGCATTGGACGGGCATGCTGGACAATCCGGCATGCCTGACCAAGCAATATTTAACCCCGGTTGCCTGCACACCCGCTACAATTATTGGGGCGATCAGAGGATATCGGGCGGATCGCCCCGATAATTGTAGCGTGTATGGCCAGCTTAACCGTCTGTCTCTCATTAATTCTTGAGTGAGCGGTTCCTGACTCAGAACAGCATTTAGGATTAAAGTATAATATAGTTCTTATTATAAAAACTGTTTTGCAACCATAGTGTGTAGTCATACAATAGTGATTCTGACATATGGATCTAAGGGGTCTAGTTACTAAGCAGTGTTAGGAGACAGAGTGAAAAGTGATAACTGCCAGCCAATCAGCTCCCAACTGTCATCTCACAGGCTGTGTTTGAAAAATGACAGTTGGGAGCTGATTGGCTGGAACCTTATCACAGACTTATCACTTTTCACTCTGTCTTCTAACACTGCTTAGTAACTAGACCCCTAAATCATTAATCATAGATAAACCTAAATGTGTGTATCCAATCCAGGTAAATGTCAGTGGTTGTTTTAACATAACATAATATACAACGGCTTATTCAAGGTTATGGGGTCTATTTACTAAGCAGTGTTAGGAGACAGAGTGAAAAGTAATAAGAAAGAGATAAGGTGCCAGCCAATAAGCTCCCAACTGTCATCTCACAGGCTGTGTTTGGAAAATGACAGTTGGGAGCTGATTGGCTGGCACCTTATCACTTTCTTATCACTTTTCAGTCTGTCTCCTAACACTGCTAAGTAAATAGACCCCTATAAGTGTTACCAACATAATAACAGCCTATGTGGAAAGTATCATAATGTTCCCTCTGTCTAGTATATGATGAAATAGTATGATTGATATAGTTGTTAATTAGATGAACAACATCTAAAGCTGAGGCAAGTTCACTTCATGCTATTTCTCTTCTCATGCACTGCACTATTATCTCTACTAGGAGCATATGTAGTGTTATAAATCATATAGATATAGTACATAGTTACTCTGTTTAATCAGACTGTGTCACAGCTTCTGATTATGAATGTCATTCTGCTCCAGCATATATTTATTAAGGCGGTTCCCATACAGACATTTTGTGCTCCAGCATATATATATTAAGGCAGTTCCCATACAGACATTCTCTGCTCCAGCATATATTTATTAAGGCAGTTCCCATACAGACATTCTCTGCTCCAGCATATATTTATTAAGGCAGTTCCCATACAGACATTCTGTGCTCCAGCATATATTTATTAAGGCAGTTCCCATACAGACACTCTCTGCTCCAGCATATATTTATTAAGGCGGTTCCCATACAGACATTCTGTGCTCCAGCATATATTTATTAAGGCAGTTCCCATACAGACACTCTCTGCTCCAGCATATATTTATTAAGGCAGTTCCCATACAGACACTCTCTGCTCCAGCATATATTTATTAAGGCGGTTCCCATACAGACATTTTGTGCTCCAGCATATATATATTAAGGCAGTTCCCATACAGACACTCTCTGCTCCAGCATATATTTATTAAGGCAGTTCCCATACAGACATTATCAGCTCCAGCATATATTTATTAAGGCGGTTCCCATACAGACATTTTGTGCTCCAGCATATATATATTAAGGCAGTTCCCATACAGACACTCTCTGCTCCAGCATATATTTATTAAGGCAGTTCCCATACAGACATTCTGTGCTCTAGCATATATTTATTAAGGCAGTTCCCATACAGACATTCTGTGCTCCAGCATATATATATTAAGGCAGTTCCCATACAGACACTCTCTGCTCCAGCATATATTTATTAAGGCAGTTCCCATACAGACATTCTGTGCTCCAGCATATATATATTAAGGCAGTTCCCATACAGACATTCTGTGCTCCAGCATATATATATTAAGGCAGTTCCCATACAGACATTCTGTGCTCCAGCATATATATATTAAGGCAGTTCCCATACAGACATTCTCTGCTCCAGCATATATTTATTAAGGCAGTTCCCATACAGACATTCTCTGCTCCAGCATATATTTATTAAGGCAGTTCCCATACAGACATTCTCTGCTCCAGCATATATTTATTAAGGCAGTTCCCATACAGACATTCTGTGCTCCAGCATATATATATTAAGGCAGTTCCCATACAGACATTCTGTGCTCCAGCATATATTTATTAAGGCAGTTCCCATACAGACACTCTCTGCTCCAGCATATATTTATTAAGGCAGTTCCCATACAGACATTCTCTGCTCCAGCATATATTTATTAAGGCGGTTCCCATACAGACATTTTGTGCTCCAGCATATATATATTAAGGCAGTTCCCATACAGACACTCTCTGCTCCAGCATATATTTATTAAGGCAGTTCCCATACAGACATTATCAGCTCCAGCATATATTTATTAAGGCGGTTCCCATACAGACATTTTGTGCTCCAGCATATATATATTAAGGCAGTTCCCATACAGACACTCTCTGCTCCAGCATATATTTATTAAGGCAGTTCCCATACAGACATTCTGTGCTCCAGCATATATTTATTAAGGCAGTTCCCATACAGACATTCTGTGCTCCAGCATATATATATATTAAGGCAGTTCCCATACAGACACTCTCTGCAACAGCATATATTTACTAAGGCAGTTCCCATACAGACATTCTGTGCTCCAGCATATATATATTAAGGCAGTTCCCATACAGACACTCTCTGCTCCAGCATATATTTATTAAGGCAGTTCCCATACAGACATTCTGTGCTCCAGCTTAAATATATTAAGGCAGTTCCCATACAGACATTCTCTGCTCCAGCATATATTTATTAAGGCAGTTCCCATACAGACATTCTCTGCTCCAGCATATTTTTATTAAGGCAGTTCCCATACAGACATTCTCTGCTCCAGCATATATTTATTAAGGTGGTTCCCATACAGACATTCTCTGCTCCAGCATATATTTATTAAGGTGGTTCCCATACAGACATTCTCTGCTCCAGCATATATTTATTAAGGCGGTTCCCATACAGACATTCTCTGCTCCAGCATATATTTATTAAGGCGGTTCCCATACAGACATTCTCAGCTCCAGCATATATTTATTAAGGCAGTTCCCATACAGACATTCTCTGCTCCAGCATATATGTATTAAGGCAGTTCCCATAAAGACATTCTCTGCTCCAGCATATATTTATTAAGGCAGTTCCCATACAGACATTCTCTGCTCCAGCATATATGTATTAAGGCAGTTCCCATAAAGACATTCTCTGCTCCAGCATATATTTATTAAAGCAGTTCCCATACAGACATTCTCTGCTCCAGCATATATTTATTAAGGCAGTTCCCATACAGACATTACTCATATCTGGACTAGTTTCTTCCCAAAACACTCTGTCAATTCACAGCCACTAGGCAAGTATGCAGGTTATATTGTGTAATATAACATAAGATCCAAATCAGACACTCTGAATATCGGTATTTATGAAAAGGGATAGCATGCAGGCATTTCTCATCTAGGTTACTTGTTCCCTGAGGCACGCTGTCAGTTTACTACTGCTGGACTTAATCAGATAAGCACTGCATGTAATTTAAATGGGCGGTGTGTGGACACATGGGGCCCCATTTACAAATGAAATATAACCCCTTTAGCGCTCTCTAAAGGGGTTATACCATCTTCCTGTATTTAGTAAACCGTGGTAATCTTAGATGGTGAGAGCGATGCAGGCCCCATTGTTGGCAATGGAGACCCGGCGGTGCCATTCCGGCTTCAGCAAAGTCTTCCAGGCACTTCCGGGTCTCCCTGTCCTGCACATGCGCAGACGGACCATCGCGCATGCGCATAACACTGGAGCCCCGTCACTGGTTGTGTTAGGCTGCCAGCAGCCCAGCAGAGGATCTCGTCGAGGACGAGGATTCTGCTGGACGTCGCGGGACCTCGTTGGAGGGGTAAGTATTACTAAATACCAATGGAATTTTCATTTGTATCACAGTGATACTAAATGAAAATTCCCGTTAGTATTTCCCTTTGTTTGTAAATGGGGCCCATGAAGTGGTAATGCTATTAGCCAAAACAACTACTATTTGTCTCCCAAGTACCAAGTCCCAAGCCCATCTATACTGCGGCATACATTCAGCCTATAAGGCGCAGCACTAGATAGGATTAGTAAAGTTAGCACATTGAAAAAAAGTTTAGGGCCATAGTTCTGTGCTAGGTGAAGCATGACCTCGACACACTCCGACGTATGTTTCACCTTGGCTTAATCATGGCGTGAACCAGATGTCTGGGTTCACTAGGATTTTATTTGCAAAACTCCTCCCACTCCATACATGCATACTCTCCCGATTTGGTCGGGAGCCTCCCAAAAATCGGGTGAGGCTCCCGGCCCCCCGGAAAAGTAGGCATGTCTCCCAGCCCCTCCAGTCCCCCCACAGTACCTACCCAAACACCTGCAGTGGGGGGCTGATGACACGATTCTCACTGAATCGCGTCATCATGACCCTGCCTCCTGCTCCACAATGGTGGAAATATCAGTATTGTGTAGCTGGGCGGTGCCAAAATGATGTGTGTGTGGCTCCAACTCTAGCCCCACCCCCTAAATGGCACAAAATGTCTCAGCCATGACCCCTTTTGCCGGTCCCACCCACCTGCTAAGCCAACCTAGCTGCTCTCTCCTGGAAGGGGCAGCCAGGATCAGCAAGTATGTCCCACTCACATAGGGTGGCCAATCCAATTAATTCCTATGTTAAAAAGGTAACTTTCAGGAATACAGGTGGTATGCAGGAAATTGGATATACTATTAGTAGAAATAGAGAGAGATAAAAAGGAAATAAGAGTCTAGCAATCTCCCTGATTGCACCTTACCCCCATTATGAAGTTGTTAGATATAAAAAAAAACAGAGATATATACATTCAAATGGGATTATTAGTATAATTTCCTGCGTTGGTTATAGGGCACTATGATCCCTATGGCTACATGCACTTTCTGAAAAGTATCAGTGTGTTTTCATCAACAAGTAAGCATCCCAACTTATGGGATTGTCATATGGTATGGGAACTATACTAAGGCTGTCTCACAGTTGGTGCTAGTGAGTTACCTGTCTCAGGTGATGAACTGGAAACACTGGAGGCCGGCTGGACTGGAACCGTGGGAAACATGAATAGCTCTTTTAATATAGGAATTGGGTAGCAGTGAGAACTGCCTTTGATGATGAGTGACTGGAACTGGAAACTAGTAACGTTGGAGTGAGACCAGAAAGAACTTGGAGGGACTGGAATGGGACATGCAGGTAGGCTGACTGAGCTGGTCGGGGTACCAGTAGATGAGCTTGCAGATGGATGGTAGCGGGGAAGCTACTTGTTGTGGCTTGGGAAGCCGTGGGTAGACGTTGGTAGCTAGGTGGCTACGCGAAGCGGCTGGATAGCCGTGGGTAGATGCTGGTAGCTGGGTGGCTACGTGGAGCGGCTGGATAGCCGTGGGTAGACGCTGGTAGCTGGGTGGCTACGTGGAGCAGCTGGATAGCCGTGGGTAGACGCTGGTAGCTGGGTGGCTACGTGGAGCAGCTGGATAGCCATGGGTAGACGCTGGTAGCTGGGTGGCTACGTGGAGTGGCTGGATAGCCGTGGGACTTGATGCGGCCTGGGTGCCATGTGGAGAAGCTTGTAGTGTGGAAGCTACTTGGAGCGGTCTGGGAGCCGTACGTGAGAGATGGTAGCATGGAAGCTACTTGGTGCAGCCTGGGAACCGTGTGGAGAAGCTGGTAGTGTGGAAGCTACTTGGAGCGGCCTGGGAGCCGTACGTGAGAGATGGTAACTTAGAAACTACTTGGTGCAGCCTGGGAGCCGTGTGGAGAAGCTGGTAGCGTGGAAGCTACTTGGAGCGGCCTGGGAGCCATAGGTGAGAGATGGTAGCATGGAAGCTGCTTGGTGTGGCCTGGGAGCCGTGTGGAGAAGCTGGCAGTGTGGAAGCTACTTGGAGCGGCCTGGGAGCCGTACGTGAGAGATGGTAGCATGGAAGCTACTTGGTTCGGCCTGGGAGCTGTGTGGAGAAGTTGGTAGCATGAATAGCTGAACGCAGCAGGCTTACGAATAACACTGGTCTAGGAACCAGCAGGAGCCTGGGACATACTGGTACTCAGAAGTACAGCTATAGCACAAATAGTACACCACGGGACTTAACAAGATGTTCAAGCACTGAGTGCTATTAGAGGAGGATCTATATACCTAGAGTCTGGCAGCGATTGGTGGATACAGACAGGTGGTCTGGCAGTGACATTCAGAGTGGAGCAAGGCACAACATGCAGAGGGGGTAATCATCTCTGCAGCCCTTGAGAAACAGGACCACACCTGTGATTCCAATTAAGACTAGCAATGCTCACAGACAGGGCAGAGTCCAAGTGATTAATCAGTGTGGGGAGGAGAGCAGTCTGCACACACAGGGTTGTCACAGCCAGCATGATTCAGTCAGAGCAGATCTCCCAGGGTAATTACAAACACAGATCCATGGAGCAGCTGGCAGAGGTAAGTCTCAAAAGGTAAAAACTAGCCAGGATTGTGACAGTACCCCCCTCTTCATGGGTGGACTCTGAACACCCAAACAAATACATAGGAGAACACGAAAAAATTAGACACCCTGGAAACTGAAGAACTTTCTGCCAAGCATGACATTACAGGAGCTTCAAACATAGGGACACCATCTCTCTTGAAACCTCTCGTTAGACGGCTTCTAAATTCTTACATGTATTGGGATACCAGGAGTGGAAATTCTTCAAAGGGGATGATTCAAGACCTTCGTCGATTCTTCTTTCTGCTGCGAGAACATTTTGTGCCAGCCAACGGACATGGAACCTCTGGTAACTCCCATGGAAATACATGACTGGAAAGGACAGGGTCAAATGACAGATGGTTTTCAGGGAATGGAGAATTATCATATGCAGGATCGAGATCAGACTCCAAGTCAGTATCTAAAGGTAAAATGGAAGGTTTAGTAGGACTTGACCAATGATAGGACTCCTGGGAGGAACTAAGTGAAATATAACCATTTTTGATGGTTTTCTGGGAGGTACCGCAGTATGAAGAGGACAAGGAGGTGGACACACATCTCATGTTCAGGGATGCCGATTCTATAGCACCACTCTCCTTGGATGCTTCGAATTCAGCACGTTGGCCCTTGAAAACTTGACCTTGTTTGGATTTCAGGGAAGTGGAGGACTCAGCAGAGGATGATTCCTTAGTAGAACCAACAGACTGCTTGGACTGATTTTCAGAACTGAGAATTTCACTAGAATTTCGGTTGACAGGTTTAAGAGCAAACTCTTTAATAACAGCTTCACTGAAAATTTTTATACTTAGAAGCTCAGGATCTCTTGACTCAATGAAAGGGTTGGCCCAGTCCAACGCCTTACCTCTAAAGGAAGCGAAAAGGTGTTTAGTAAAGTTGGTAGGAGTGATACCACAAGCTGGATCTGCTTCCATGATTGCAGCATAATGCTTCAGTAATGCAAAGTATTGCGATAAGTCCCCATCAAAGTATATGCATCCTGGAGTATCCGATGAAGTTTGTGTGTTCGAGGATTGTGAAGTTGATAGCTGTTTGGTACTTGGACTAACAAAAGGAACTGGAAGGAGTTCTGAAGAGCCAGAGACAGCAGCTTCAACAATCGAGGCTGAGAACAGACTACAGGAACTGTCATCCTCTGGACCGGTATTAGCAGGAGACGTTGAACAGGAACCAGGATCAAGATTAGTAGTACATGACACTTCTCCCTGGGAACTGGAATCTGGAACCCACTCCTGGGGCATGAGACTTGAGACCAACTCCTGGGGTTTGAGACTTGAGATCCCCTTCTGGAATGAGGCTCTTGAATTCTCCTACTGGGGAATAGTACTAGAAACCCCATCCTGGGGTATGAGACTTGAGATCCCCTCCTGGGGTGCGAGACTTGAGACCCCCTCCTGGGGTGTGAGACTTGAGACCCCCTCCTGGGGTACGAGACTTGAAACCCTCTCCTGGGGTACAAGACTTGAAACCCCCTCCTGGGGTATGAGACTTGAGATCCCCTTCTGGAATGAGGCACTTGAATTCCCCTCCTGGGGAATAGTACTAGAAACCCCATCCTGGGGTATGAGACTTGAGACCCCTCCTGGGGTGCGAGACTTGAGACCCCCTCCTGGGGTGCGAGACTTGAAACCCCCTCCTGGGGTGTGAGACTTGAGACCCCCTCCTGGGGTGCGAGACTTGAGACCCCCTCCCAGGGTGCGAGACTTGAGAACCCCTCCTGGAGTGCGAGACTTGAGACCCCTTCCTGGGGTGCGAGACTTGAGACCCCTTCCTGGGGTGTGAGACTTAAGGTCCCCTGCGAGGACAGAAACTTCCTCCTGGGGTGAGTGACTCAGAACCCCTTCTTGGGTTACGAGACTTGAGGACCCTCCTGGGGTTGAGACTCTGGAGACCCCTCCTGGGGTTGCCAACTGGAGTCCCCTACTGGAACAGGCAGAATCCGGGCTGGGACCGGAACAGGCAGAATCCAGGCTGGGACTGGAACAGGCAGATTCCAGGACGGGACCGGAACAGGCAGAATCCGGGCTGGGACCGGAACAGGCAGAATCCGGGCTGGGACCGGAACAGGCAGAATCTGGGCTGGGACCGGAACAGGCAGAATCTGGGCTGGGACCGGAACAGGCAGAATCCGGGATGGGACTGGGACAGGCAGAATCCAGGACGGGACCGGAACAGGCACTGAGATGTTGACACCTGGAACCACTGCTGAAATTGCAGGGAACAGTCTTTGATAAAGTGGTCAGAAGCTCCACAATAGCGACAGAGATGTAAATCTTTACGCCGCTGGCGTTCAGCCACAGAGAGCTTGGAGCGCGGGTAACTTCGATGTCTCACTTTACTTGGCATGGAAGAATCTTTGGTTCTTAGAGATTCCAAGACAGAGTTTTTAGTTGAGACAAAGGTAGCTCTAAGAAATTCAGGAATGATGTGAAAGATTTTGCTGAGTAGAGCCTGTAGCTGTTCCAGCAGTTGATGGAAAGTAGTTAGGGGTTCAGGCAAGATTTGGGTATCATCTAGCCGGTTAGTCAGAATTTGCAGAAGCTGTAGTACTTGATGCTGTACCGCCTCCTGTGAATCCAAATGAGTGATTAGGTTACGGAAAGCACTTGATCCAGGATTAGGTGCTTGATCCGCCACCATCGTTAGGCTTGAACATACTGTCACAGTTGGTGCTAGTGAGTTACCTGTCTCAGGTGATGAACAGGAAACACTGGAGGCTGGCTGGACTGGAACCGTGGGAAACATGACTAGCTCTTTTAATATAGGAATTGGGTAGCAGTGAGAACTGCCTTTGATGATGAGTGACTGGAACTGGAAACTAGCAACGTTGGAGTGAGACCAGAAGGAACTTGGAGGGACCGGAATGGGACATGCAGGTAGGCTGACTGAGCTGGTCAGGGTACCAGTAGATGAGCTTGCAGATGGATGGTAGCGGGGAAGCTACTTGTTGTGGCTTGGGAAGCTGTGGGTAGACGCTGGTAGCTGGGTGGCTACGTGGAGCGGCTGGATAGCCGTGGGTAGACGCTGGTAGCTGGGTGGCTACATGGAGCAGCTGGATAGCCGTGGGTAGACGCTGGTAGCTGGGTGGCTACGTGGAGCGGCTGGATAGCCGTGGGACTTGGTGCGGCCTGGGTGCCATGTGGAGAAGCTGGTAGCGTGGAAGCTACTTGGAGCGGTCTGGGAGCCGTACGTGAGAGATGGTAGCGTGGAAGCTACTTGGTGCGGCCTGGGAGCCGTGTAGAGAAGCTGGTAGCGTGGAAGCTACTTGGAGCGGCCTGGGAGTCGTACGTGAGAGATGGTAACTTAGAAACTACTTGGTGCTGCCTGGGAGCCGTGTGAAGAAGCTGGTAGTGTGGAAGCTACTTGGAGCGGCCTGGGAGCCGTACTAAGAGAAGGTAGCGTGGAAGCTACTTGGTGCGGCCTGGGAGCCGTGTGGAGAAGCTGGTAGCGTGGATAGCTGAACGCAGCAGGCTTACGAATAACACTGGTCTAGGAACCAGTAGGAGCCTGGGACATACTGGTACTCAGAAGTACAGCTATAGCACAAATAGTACACCACGGGACTTAACAAGATGTTCAAGCACTGAGTGCTATTAGAGGAGGATCTATATACCTAGAGTCTGGCAGCGATTGGTGGATACAGACAGGTGGTCTGGCAGTGACATTCAGAGTGGAGCAAGGCACAACATGCAGAGGGGGTAATCATCTCTGCAGCCCTTGAGAAACAGGACCACAACTGTGATTCCAATTAAGACTAGCAATGCTCACAGACAGGGCAGAGTCCAAGTGATTAATCAGTGTGGGGAGGAAAGCAGTCTGCAAACACAGGGTTGTCACAGACAGCTTGATTCAGTCAGAGCAGATCTCCCAGGGGAATTACAAACACAGATCCATGGAGCAGCTGGCAGAGGTAAGTCTCAAAAGGTAAAAACTAGCCAGGATTGTGACAGGCTGAATGTAGGGCACTAGATCGGGTGGTTTGGATGGCTAGTAGAATTATTGGAGTTGTGCTACCATGTACCCAGGAGATCTATGAAAAGAGGCTGCACAACAGCTTTTTTCCTACTGCAGTGTATATGTTAAATGGTTGCAATAATCCTGATCTGTTATTATGATGTTTTTCCCTTATTATTTTAATAGTAGTGTAATTGCTGCCTGTCTTACTATGCGATATAGTGCTGCTTGTTTTTTTCATTGACATCACTTGTGTTGTTAATGACAATAAAGTATACAATACAATACGAAAAATAGATCTTACTGACTATTTTGGGGCTCATTTACATTTGAATGTAAGTCAATTTTATGACACCTCTCAGATGTAGCAGTATACGCCCACTTTAACACTCATATGTGTGGTTTTCACAATCTCCCTGAAATGCTTTTTCTAAAGTAAGCATGATGTGTGGTCACATGATTATCAGGGGCGCCAAGAGGGGGGGAGCAGGTACAGATTACCCGGGCCTGGGCTTCCTGAGGGGCCCGGTGGGGGCCCGGGTCCGGTGGGGGCCCGGGTCCGGAACCACTCCAACTGTGTGCTGAGCTGCAGTTGGAGACTGCTCGTGACTGCTGAGCAGCAGCCACAGCAGTCTCCTATGCCTGTGCGAGCGAGCGATCACACTGATCGCGCCCCCCCTGGCTTTGCGCCGGGCTGAGGGGGCTCAGAGCGCCCCCTCTCCCCAACGGCGCTGCAAATCTTTTTTTTGTCTCTTGGCAAGGGGGCGTGGCCACGCCTCCCGCGATTAGGCCATGCCCGCTATTACCGGGGCCCGCCACGGCTCTTGGCGGGCCTGATGATTATGATGCACTTTCCAGGTGGACAAGACTGTGAGAGATTTCTAATAGACCCCAGCAGTCATGTGAGTAAGTGTTTACGTCACATGGCGAATAAGATCATAGTTTAAGCACCTGAATGATTAATAAGCCTCTGTTTTTACCATAAATAACAATTTTTTTATGAACATGTTCAACCCAATAAAAGGAATCTGTCTCAAATGATATTATTGTAATTGTGAAGCGTAAGTCTTAACACAGATTACAGTTATTATTACCCAGGTGAGCTAATTAGCAGCTGTATTGGTTAAGGTATAAATTGAATGGACACACACAAGTCACCTTTGACAAAGCTGTGGGGGACACAGTGAAACGCATTAGATGTATCTACACCCCGAATTTCTGTGATCCATTGGGTTGTACTATCCACCACAAGTTGGTATCTATGACCGTGCTGGATAATTATTCATCTTAAAGGAACATTCCCCCTAAAATTTGTCGGTTGCCCTAGAAACAGGACTTTAGACCATACGCTGCTATCCCATTAGGATAACAAACTGAGATATTGAGGAAAGGGGTATATGTTCATGTAATTTTTATATTTCTCTTATTTTACATACAATTATATTTTAACATTTGAATTTATATTTTAAATACTGATGTTGCAAATTAATTTAATCTGGTGTATGTGAATAATCATTCTTCCCACAAAAGTTATGTTTCTATTGTATTAATTGTGGTTCATGTGATTTGGGGATTGACTACCCCTGGTAATAAACAGCTGCTGGGAAAATGCCGCTCTGCGTAACGCCTGGATAGAAATACTTGTTATTTCCTCTTTACCTGACCCTGTTTAACCCTGTTGGCCTTAGGGTTCTATGTACTAAGCCTTGGAAATAGATAAAGTGGAAGGAGGTAAAGTACTAACCAATCAGCTCCTAACTAATTATTCAAACACAGCCAGTAAAGTGTCAGGAGCTTTATTGGTTGCCACTTTATCTCTCTCTAAAGCTTAGGGCCTGATTCAGAGCTGAACGCTCTGACCAGAGCGCTCGCTCTGAATCAGGGCCCTCCTACATGAAAATGGAGCGGCCTTATGGACGCTCGCATAGCTGTGGGTTACCACCCACAGCTTATGCGAGCGTCCATGATGATGGTCGCGATGGTCAAGACCATCGCGACCATCGGGCTTGCGACGGATACCCTGCGGTAGGGTCTCGCTGCCGCAAGCCCAGGAGTGATTTTGGCTCTATCAGAGCCAAAATCACTCCCACTGACATCATTACTGATGTCAGTGGGGCCGGCTTCAGATGGTAGGCGTTCCCATGGGAATGCCTCCATCTGGCAGCCACACCCCTGGCACGCCCACCAAAGGGGGCGTGTTGTCAATCAACATCGACAGCACGCCCCCTTTGGTGCGAGACCCGGAGCGACGGAGAGCCCGTCGCTATCCGGGTCTCGTGCATGCGCACGACGGAGCTCCCTCCGTCATGCGCATGTGCAGTGGGGCAACATCGACCCGCTTGTTAGCGTCCTTTGCTCGCGAGCGGATCTGAACGACCCCCTAAGTACATAGGACCTGATTCAGACCTCGCTAGCAAGCGGCCGCTCGCTGCAGATGATGTTCGCTAATATGCGCATGCGTGTAGTTCGCAGTGCGAGTGCGCAAAGTAGTATGAGCGATGGGAATGTGCTTGCTTGCCCTGCAAAGACAGCCCAGTGGAATGAGTGACAGGAGAGGCCATTTGTCGGTGGTAACAGGGGCAGTAGTAACGGGGGAGTGGAGTTGCAGACACAGGAGTGCCAGAGTGTTTTCACCCCATTTCTAGGGCATGCATAATTAACAGGCAGCGTCATACTACACGTCAGCTGGTTGAATAATAGACTGATGTGCTCGCAGTGCTTGAGATAGGGTACAGTCAACCGCAAGCGCTGCGGTCAGATCCGATGGAACCCGATGTACCGATGGCGTACTGGAGATGACGTACGCTAGTGGGCGGCTAAAGACAGGCTGGTGGGCATCTGTAAACACAAAGCGATCGCTCACCAAGACATAGTGGGCATGCTTATGCCTTGCCGTGCTAGCGGCTGCCTTGACGTCACTTAGCTGAATTTCCATACGCTGGGAGTGAGCGGCCGCATCTAGCGAGCTGGTCAGAATCAGGCCCATAGTCCCCTAAGTCACTGTTGACCAACAACCTGTCAGTTGTTTAACTCTGTCAACCTATTGACTGTTGACCTTCTGGTGTCGACCTATTGACTGTCTAACTTCCAACCTACCCTCACCCCCTATAACATTTCATCACATTACCTCTGTCTTTTGTCCATGTTTCCTCCTCTTCTTTCCTTCTTTTTATTCCTTTGGCACCAGAGGGCTTTGGGCGCTTTGACATTATGTGATACTCTTACAGTAAATCCTAGCACAAAACAAAAAATGTTCCCCATTACAAAGAACAATCTAACATTCCTGCCCCAATGCCATATGATTATTATGCCACACATTAATGCCCCCAGTTCACATGATTATGCCACACATTAATGCCCCCAGTTCACATGATCATGCCACACATTAATGCCCCCAGGTCACATGATTATGCCACACATTAATGTCCCCAGTTCACATGATTATGCCACACATTAATGCCCCCAGTTCACATGATTATGCCATAAATTGATGCCCCCAGTTTACATGACTGTGCCAAATATTACTGTTGTGGTGACTGAGGAGTATTTCAGTGGGTGAGGCATGATATCATGGATATATAGTGAGTGTGGGGTATTTCTAGTGGGTGTGGGATGGTGTCTGTGAGTAGCAGTAAGAGGTATTCAGGGGCGTATTTACAATGGGTGCAGGGTGTGCACCCATATTATTTTAAATGTACCTGTCCGTGGTCCCACATCAGGTGTCAACAATGCACAAACCACCGGAATATGGCCGTCATGGTCAACTAGTTGGCTGGCTGGACAGATAATCTTTAGATGTATGGCCAGCTTTCCTGGCCTCGACTGTAATCTGTCACTGTGCGCACAAAGGTGCACCATTAATCAGATATCATCCGCTCCATCGGACATTAGAGCAACCCGATGGTTGTTCAAAATGTCTGACAGTACATGGCAGATGGTGTCAGTGAAACATACCTGCCAACTACAGCCATCCTGAGACAGCACCCAGGAACACCTATAGGAATTACATGCACAGTGCGTCTCAGACACATGCACAGAAGTAAAACAATGGGCGCTTGCTGCATTATAAAGCCACCAGGAGATTAGAGGTCTCCACTATGAAGCACCAGAGATTTGGAGATTTGTATATTAAAAGCAGGCCCATGGTATTCATGGTGAGAGGGTGTATGTGTGTGTCATATGAGGCAATGCCCTGATCCCATCCCTACCATGCTCTGCCACTGGTTACCTGTTGTTCCTAATACTTCTGTTTATTTACAGCTGTGTCCTGCTACATCTTTGCTCATAGCACACCATACAGGCTTCTAAGTCACGGAATGAGAATAGCGCGGGCGGTGAGGTGTAGTGAGACTTAACATTAACCACAGCATGCAATACACAGCTTCACCACTGGGTGGCCAGTGCTCCACTTATTAAAACTACAGTGGTGAATTATACAGCAATGGATGGATATGGCACTACAGAATACAATAGAACAGTAAGCCCTGACAGATGGACCAATCACATACTGTACAGTACAGCAGAATGTAAACAGTGTCTTTAATACAGTATACAGTACTGTAGCAATTCTGCATGGCAGGCTACTTTCAGCAGTGATGTGCAGCACTAACACATAGGAGAGCTGGTGGCAGCACGAGGACAGCAGGAAGGAAGCATGTCGCCGGCAAAGCCGAGCGGTCGGAGGAAACATGGAGTCCTTGTAGCAGGTAAGTGGAGCGCTGACCATGCAGCAGCCAAAGGGATCACAAATCCAATATAGTCGGCATGGCGGCAAGGGTCCTGTGAATACAAATACCAAATCCCACAACAAGGAAACAATGACATAACCTACTGGGGCATGCCGATTGCATCATCACAGGAGCAGCTGGAGTAACCCCATCCTTTCCAAGCACTTTGTTAGGAGACAAAACGCGATTGGTAACAGAAGTTCTACAAAGAAATAAACACTAGCGCTCCCTGGTTCTGCTTCCTTGATAAAGACAAGCTCATTGTTGAAACGTGTTGGCAGCATCTCAGCGGACACAGAATGCTCTTCGGCTTACACCAAAGATGCCGGTCATCAAGTGTGTCACATCCCGCAGAGACCCACCGAGCAAGGTCTATCTGCAACAGGCTGCATGACACGAGGTGCAGGATGAAGCACAGTACCCGGCGCACCTGTACTGCAGATCATCTGTGACAGCAGCTGGGAAGCCGGTAGGGTAAGATAGGGTTAGATTTTATCCTGCAGTCCTCACATGTACAGAACCAAAACAGACATTTTCTGAAAAGAGCTATAAACCTACATATGCATTTTTTTCCCTATGAGATTGGTTCCATCAGTCAATTATTTTGGAGTATATTGCATTTATTTAGATTTTTAGCTTGTTTATTTAATTAAATTTATATTTATTTAATTTTTTTACCATTATTATCATTTATATTTGATTTTGTTTGGTCCTAAGTCATCGCTATCACCAGTAATAACATTTATGCACATGAATTCACTCTAGCGCACTTTATTATTCACAATTACAGTGAGAAGCTTAACAAATGTGGCTAGATGAATTAAATGGTATGCAATACACAAATAACACCTCATGCAGTAAGAACAACAGGGTTTATACACCTTACTATGGAACTTGTACGCTTTGACGGGCCCAGTTCTTATTATACATGGTGACTCAAATTACAGTTTTAGGACAAGTGTTGTTACCACAAAAGAGAGAGGAAACTGCACACAAGTTAGTGTTTGTTCCCTGGTACAAGAAACTGGGTCTGGCACTATCTTTATATGGACTGCCAGTGAACAATGCTCATAAAATAGAGGCACTGGCTGAATCGTTTGACAATGTGACAGATCAAATATTGGATGTTTTAGACATTCAAACTGAAACTTTAAGATATCATACCAATATATTATGACAGCATCAGCTTGTGCTTGATTACTTAACAGCCACACAAGGCAGATTGTGTCAGATTGTAGGCCCAGCATGCTGAAATTATGTGGCAGACAATTTTAGTGACCCTATTGCTGCCCATATTAAAAAGGTACATGAACTTAAAGAGAATTTCAGAAAACAACATAATGATCCAGACGCTGGGAGTTGGTTTTCATGGTTAAACCCAGCCAATTGGTTTAGTGGTATAGGTGGCTGGTTCTCAGGAACGTTATTAATTATTGCTAAATAACTCAATCTTGCTGTTAATTATATATATATACATATATATATATATATATATATATGTATATAAAAATGAACAAAGGGGGGTGCACTCACCAGTCTTCTAAAATGAATTTTTATTTCATCTTTTTAAAAAATTTTTCACAGCATCATAGTAAAGCTCCGACGTTTCGGTCCTAACCATGGACCTTTGTCAAAGGTCCATGGTTAGGACCAAAACGTCGGAGCTTTTACTATGATAATGTGAATTTTTTTTAAAAAAGATGAAATAAAAATTCATTTTAGAAGACTGGTGAGTGCACCCCCCTTTGTTCATTTTTTGTATGCAGGGATACAGGTGATCCCATTTGGGTGGCTACCCCAGCAATTGGATTTTCAGACGTGAGTGTGGACCAATACTGGACTTTATATATATATATATATATATATATATATATATATATATATATATATATATATATATATATATATATATATTAGGGATGTGCGCCGGACCATTTTTGCTGGATTTGGATTTGGTTCTAATTCATCGTCCGGCTTTGGATTTGGATTTGGATTTGCCAAACTGCGGTGACTGGCTTTGGATTTGGATTTGGATTTTTTGCCAAAATTGGCAAAAAAGCTAAAATTACATAAATTGGGCTTTTTTTTCTTCCTAGAGTGTTATTTACCTCAATAACATTAATTTCCAGTCATTTACAGTCAATTTAGACCACCTCACAGCTTAAATTATTGTTTTCACCATTATTGGCCAAAGGTTGCAGTGAGCTGACTGGTGACCAAGCGTCAGAACAGCGGCGCAGTGGCACAGACACCACAGTTTAAAGCACATCTATGAAACTATGCCACACAGCAGTGGCAGAAATGAAAGGTAGTGCTAGATGGAATTGTCCTTGGGCCCTCCCACCCACCCTTTATGTTGGATCTTAAAAAGGACATGCACACTTTAACAAACGAAGCATTTCAGCGACAGGTACTGCCACTTTGTGGCTGAAGTGCTTGGTTTGTTTGGGCCCCCACAAAAAAATCTTCCAATCTACTAAAGGCAACAGGTCTACAGTGGCATGATGTCACCATCATTGCCATCCTCACCCTCATCAGTGTGTACATCATCCGATTCCTCACACAATATCAGTTCATCCCCGCTGGAATCTACCATTACAGAAGTATCTGTACTGTGACGTGATTGGTGGGAAAGGTTTTCCTCGTGCAATTTCCAGTTCATTTTAATGAACATAATTTTTTCTACATTTTGTGGAAGTAGCCTCCTTCGTCGTTCACTCACAAGGTTCCTGGCTGTACTGAAAACTCTCTCCGAGTACACACTGGAGGGTGGGCAGCTTAAATAATGCAAAGCCAGTTTATACAAGGGTCTCCAAATTGCCTTTTTTTTCTTCCAATATTCGAAGGGACTCTGTGACATGTCTACGTGTACGGTGTCCTGAAAATAATCCTCCACCATTCTTTGGATAGTAATCGTATTAGATGGAGTTGCGGTAGAGGTGTCACTGGTGTTGGGCAAATCTTTTAGACCCGACCAGATGTCAAAATGTTGACTTGACTTATCTGCATCACCACTGGGTCTTTTGGAAAAGGTGCATTTTTTTCTGGCTGCTGCTGGAGAAACCGAAGGAGGAGACGTCATCGTAGTGCCATGTGTCACTTCAGCTGCCAACTTGCTCACCAGGAGCGCTTTGGTTCTTTTAAGATCTGGGTCAGTTGTAAAGAAAGACACAGCATATGACTTGAACCTAGGATCAAGAATGGTTGCAAAAATATAATGATCAGATTTCAAGATCTTGGCCACCCATGGATCCTGGCGAAGCGAACAAAGGACTTGATCTATCAGTCCAGCATACTTTGCAGAATCACTTTGTTTAATATCATCCTTCAATTTCTCCAGCTGCTTTTCCAAAAGCGAAATCAGGGGAATCACCTTACTCAAGCTAGCAGTGTCAGCACTCACTTCACAAGTGGCAACTTCAAATGGTTTGAGCACCTTGCACAAGACAGAAAGTACTCTCCACTGTGCTGGGGTAAGGTACATTCCCCCTCCTCTCCCAATGTCATGGCTTGTCGTATAGCTATGGATGGCTTTTTGCTGCTCCTCCATCCGCTGAAGCATATACAGGGTTGAGTTCCACCTCGTTACCACTTCTTGCTTCAGTTGATGGCAGGGCAAATTAAACTGCTCTTGCAGGTGCTGCAATCTCCTGCACGCTGTTGCTGAATGCCGAAAATGTCCCGAAATTTTTCGGGCCACAGACAGCATCTCCTGCACGCCCCTGTCGTTTTTTAAAAAACCCTGCACCACTAAGTTTATTGTGTGAGCAAAACAGGGGAAGTGTTGGAATTCACCCAGTTGTAATGCTTTCACTATATTTGTAGCATTGTCAGAAATCACAAATCCTGAGGAGAGTCCAAGTGGGGTAAGCCATGTTTCTATGACATCTCTTAGTTTTTCTAAGAGGTTGTCAGCGGTATGCCTCTTATTGAATCCGGTGATGCACAGAGTTGCCTGCCTCTGAATGAGCTGGTGTTGTTTGTTAGATACTGCTGCTGTTGAAGGCGATTCACCCACCCAGTGGGCCGTCACAGTCATGTAATCTTTAGTTTGTCCACTACCGCTTGTCCACATATCTGTGGTTAAGTGGACAGTGGGTACAATAGCATTTTGCAGACCAATAATTAGGTTCTGTTTAACGTCCTGGTACAGCCGAGGAATGGCTTTTCGGGTAAAATGAAACCGAGATGGAATTTGGTACCGGGGACACATGACCTCAATTAGCTGTGTAAATCCCACTGCATTAATTGAGGATATTGGACGCAGATCTAATATTAGCATAGCTGTCATGGCATCAGTGATCCGCTGTGCGACAGGGTGAGAGCTGTCATACTTGCTTCCCCTTGCAAGAGATTCTTTAACAGTCAATTGTTTTTTTGGTATACTACTAGTAGTCTTCTTGGTCCACTTCTGGGATGAAGATCCACCAGCAGCAGCAGCAGCAGGCCAAGCGCTCAAAGATTCAGTTTCTTCTGAGGTGTCCTGGAAATTGGAGGAGTCACCGTGACTTGGCACTAACAAATTGGATGTTGTACTACCACTGATCATTCCTGAGGATATTGAGGAGGAAGGTGTTGTCAGCGGAGATTGCAGGTGCTGGGATTTAGTAGAGAGAAGGCATCTAGCTAATGCTGGACTGCTTGTTGTTATTTTTTTTGCAGTAGTTTCTGTTATCAAACACCTGTCATGAGCTCGCTGCAGATGACGTAATAGCGTAGAGGTTCCTAGATGTTTAACGTCCCTACCTCTACTAACTGTGGTCTCACAGAGGCTACAAATGGCTTGACAATCGTTGTCAGGGTTTGGGTAAAAGTAATTCCACACAAAAGATGTGGATTTGTTGGTTCTATGCCCAGGCATGGCAATGGCCTTCTTATCTTGGCCAAGAGCTGCTTCCACTGGTGCCTGACTTATACAAATAATATCCTCATCCTCAACATCCTCATTAGTGCCAGCGTCAGCTGCACATATATTCCTCTCATCCTCTTGCAATTCCACGGTGGCATCCTCAATTTCTATGTCCTCGGCAATACTGCTCATCCCCACAACTACAGATGGAAAAGAAACTGTGGAGGGCGGCTTCTCTGAAAGGTCAGGCTTACACATAGAAATGCCACTTGTGGACCCACTTAGACTCTCCTCAGGGATTTCTGACATTTGTGTTTCAAAAAACACAGTTTGTTCGACTGCCTTATTGGTTTTAAATTTTTTCACACTTCTATAGTCTGATTGAAAAGGTCTTTTATCATCACGAGAGGCACAAGATGCCTCACTGACAGCTGCAGAACCACCACTCAGAAATAAAGGGCAAAGCCTGAGTCTTTCCTTGCCGCTACGTGTGGTGAATGGTATGTTGCCAATTTTCTGTTTCTCTGCAATAGTAGTAGTCTTTAGAGGTTTTTTTTTTGTCTTTACCCCTGTAAAATCTACATTTTTTGATTTCAGGTTCCCTAAGGTTTTAAAGCCTCTACGCCCTTGAGCGTCAGCTTTAGATAAAAGTGATGGACTTCCAGCCACTGCAATGCTAGCATTTACATGTTGTTTCTGCTCTCCTCTCAGTTCATTCTCGTGATCCATATTACTTTATCACTATGAACTGGAGTCACAGAGCTTGTATACACACAGTGGGCTATGCCCTTTCACGGAGCTTGTATAATAGACACAGTGGGCTTATGCCCTGTCACAGAGCTTGTATAATAGACACAGTGGGCTTATGCCCTGTCACGGATCTTGTATAATACTCAGTGGGCTTATGCCCTGTCACGGAGCTTGTATAATACACTCAGTGGGCTATGCCCTGTCACGGAGCTTGTATAATAGACACAGTAGGCTATGCCCTGTCACGGAGCTTGTATAATACTCAGTGGGCTTATGCCCTGTCACGGAGCTTGTATAATACTCAGTGGGCTTATGCCCAGTCACGGAGCTTGTATAATACACTCAGTGGGCTATGCCCTGTCACGGAGCTTGTATAATAGACACAGTAGGCTATGCCCTGTCACGGAGCTTGTATAATACTCAGTGGGCTTATGCCCTGTCACGGAGCTTGTATAATAGACACAGTGGGCTATGCCCTGTCACGGAGCTTGTATAATACACTCAATGGGCTATGCCCTGTCACGGAGCTTGTATAATAGACCCAGTGGGCTATGCCCTGTCACGGAGCTTGTATAATACTCAGTGGGCTTATGCCCTGTCACGGAGCTTGTATAATACACTCAGTGGGCTTATGCCCTGTCACGGAGCTTGTATAATAGACACAGTGGGCTATGCCCTGTCACAGAGCTTGTATAATAGACACAGTGGGCTATGCCCTGTCAAGGAGCTTGTATAATACTCAGTGGGCTTATGCCCTGTCACGGAGCTTGTACAAAAGACTCAGTGGGCTATGCCCTGTCACAGAGCTTGTATACACTCAGTGGGCTAAGCCCAGTCACGGAGCTTGTATAATACACTCAGTGGGCTATGCCCTGTCAGTTGTCACGGAGCTTGTATAATACAGTGAGTAGTAGAGTACACATACACACAGTGGGCTTATTATGCCCAGTCACGGAGCACACACAAGGGCTTATGCCCAGTAAAGTCACAGAGCACTGCCTACTCTAATCTATCTAACACTAGAACAGACAGCGCACTAGCTAACTACCTAACTACGCGTCACGCGAGAAATGGCGCCGACTGCCGGGCGCCGCGCCTTTTTATAGAGGCCGAACGTCACTCGGCTCTCGCGAGAATCCGACGCCGGACGGGTGACGTTCGGCCTCGAGGTGGAATCCGAGTCAGGCGGGAACACCCGAACTTGCGGTCGGGTGGACTCGGATTCCACCTGTTCGGAGCGGTTCGGATTCCTCAGAATCCGAACCGCTCATCACTAATATATATATATATATATATATATATATATATATATTCTTGTAAGGCTTTTCATTTGGTTGGTAGAAAAAATATTGACACTGAAAAGTTTCTCTTCCAAAGGGATCAAAGAATCTGCCAGACCACAATCAGCATATCTGGGATTTCTTGGATCAATTTCAGGATATGACTCCACATCTTACTATTGTGAATAGTGTCATACAAGATCCTCATAAGTAAAGAGTTGTCCAAACTTCTATGATGATGTGCTGTAATGAACTGTTGAATGCGTGAGATGAAAGGATTCCAGGGAATATAGGACATAGACAATGTAGGGTGGTGGTGCCACCCATGGGAGATGCTCCCACCCTGTATAAATTATATACACTCTTAATTGTAGGAACCTAAGACTGAGGGACATAAGGACTTAGAGAACATTGATCTCTGTATAGGAACATGAATGGATGCTATCTCATGCCTTATGCCCTCATGGTGTAAGTTGTAAATGTAATGCACCCTTTGGAATCAATGGTAATGTAAAGGAAGGAATCAGATTAGAAATAGAGATTTGAAAAAAAAGAGGGGAATAATATAGTCAGAGCCATGATAGCTCATGGAATCCATTTTGTATGTTTGGCTCAAATTCTCTGCACATCAGTTAGTAGAGAATGATGTGTTAATATGTTCACACAGTGAAAGCTCAACAGTATCTGATGTTCAGATAAGTTTTTGGTTTTTCCAGAAAATTTTGTGTGTTTTAGCTAATTTCACTACTACCTAAATCATAAGTATAGATAAGCATACGTTTTGGCTAGGAAGATAAGGCTTAAGACAGAATAATTAGCCAATAGAATTGCTGTTAGTATGCATTAATCATTAAACACCTTAGATATGCTATATAAGTGGATTGTTGTTTCAAATCAACTTTGGAGTGAATTCAACCTTACACAAGCTACAGACTTGTGTTAGTTTCACTCTCCATGGTTGAGAATGCTATATGTATGCTGAATGTATCTCCTGCATGTGTCTCCCCCCTCAGTCCATCTCCTGCATGTGTCTCCCCCCTCAGTCCATCTCCTGCATGTGTCTCCCCCCTCAGTCCATCTCCTGCATGTGTCTCCCCCCTCAGTCCATCTTCTGCATGTGTCTCCCCCCTCAGTCCATCTCCTGCATGTGTCTCCCCCCTCAGTCCATCTCCTGCATGTGTCTCCCCCCTCAGTCCATCTCCTGCATGTGTCTCCCCCCTCAGTCCATCTCCCGCATGTTTCTCCCCCCTCAGTCCATCTCCTGCATGTGTCTCCCCCCCTCAGTCCATCTTCTGCATGTGTCTCCCCCCTCAGTCCATCTCCTGCATGTGTCTCCCCCCTCAGTCCATCTTCTGCATGTGTCTCCCCCCTCAGTCCATCTCCTGCATGTGTCTCCCCCCTCAGTCCATCTTCTGCATGTGTCTCCCCCCTCAGTCCATCTCCTGCATGTGTCTGCCCCCTCAGTCCATCTCCTGCATGTGTCTCCCTTTGGGGTGCAGATGATGGGGTATACCACTACACACACTCTTTGACACTGGAAGGAAAATATACAAAACACTGGCAATTGTTTCCACACACTAGGAGGAACAGGTCTCCTTTTGGTTGGTAAATGATTTGGAGGATATAACCACACACAGAAAAGTAATATAGTCTGTGTCACTTGTCTCATCGCACACTTCTTGAAATACAAAATATTTGAAATTGAATTAGTAAAGACCGCAGGGGGAGGAAAATGTTTATTTTTTCTGCAATAATTTTTTTTAGAACTGGAAAAAAGACTCACAACAAACAGGTCTTCTTAGGGTGCAGCAGCCTTAGACACAGTATATTTTTTTTGACAGATAATCAATATACAGTGATAGGTTTCCTTGAGAAAAAAAAGGCGGAGGTTCACTTTGACAAACAAAAACCATTCAAGAACAACACACACAGTAGCCTTTTACTTTGCTGCAGTGTGTGTTACAAATAGAGATGTGCACTGACCCCCGTGTTTTGGTTTGGGATCTGGATCTCCCCTGGATTGGTTTTGCCAAAACCTCACCTCCATGTTTTTTTTTCTGGTTTTGGTTTTGGATCTGGAATTTTTCTTAAAAAATCATGAAAACAGCTAAAACCACATAAAATGGGCCTTTGTTTGTTTCTACAGTATTATTAACCTTAATAACATTTCTTTCCACTTGTTTCCAGTCAATTTTGACCACCTCACAGCTCACTATATTGTTTTCATCCAGTTTAGGCCCAAAATTTGCACCAAACTAGCTGGCTGACTAAGCTAAGCGGCGGCAGTGGGCGGCACAAACACATGGCAGTTCAACTTCAAACATGGCACATCAGGAAACACTTTTATTTTTCAAGAGAGGCCTGAGGGAGTTGGAGTATATATGTAGTTGAAGGCAGGGCAGGGCCAGGAAGGGTTGATTGGTAGTAAATTTGATTTTATTTTTTGATTCTGAAGAAAATTTATGAGGGAGGTGAGGGGAGGAGGCATTTACAAAAAAAATGTGATATATTCACATCAGTCCTTGCCACAGAATAATCCTTGAGCATGGCTGCTGCTGTTGCTGGGAGTTGATTTTATCATCTCAGAAGGGGACCAGGAAGACTTCTAGTAGTGCTTTCCACATGAAAAAGCATTTCTCAATGTGTACAGGGACATTAAAAAAAACATAGTTAGTTAGTGGCCTCAAGCACAAGATCTATGATTTAAGGCAGGGGTAGTCAACCCTGGTCCTCGAGAGCTACCGACAGTGCCTGTTTTCCGGGGCTCCTCCCAGAATCACAAGTGTAATAATTAACTCCACCTTTGGATCTTTCTAAATGTGTTGGTGAGTAATGAATACACCTGTGCACCAACTAGGTCGTCTGGAAAACGTGGGCTCTCGAGGACCGAGGTTGGCTACCCCTGATTTAAGGCCTTACATTGTGTCTTTCTTAAGACTCCTCTGTGGCTGGGAGTGGATGTTTATCCCATAAAGGGACCAAGAAGAGTGCTTTCCATAAACAAATAAACAATTGACTTAAATAATCCTTTACTAACCTTCTGTAAAGGCATTTCCAAACCTGTACAGGGACATTTAAAAAATATAGTTAATGACCTCAAAGTGCCACTTAACCAGAACAGATATGAGGACAAGCGTAAGAGCAATGATTGAGGGGTAGCCAACCCTGGTCATCGAGAGCTACCAACAGTGCATGTTTTCCAGGTCTCTTTACAAAATCACAACTGTAATAAATAATTAACTCCACCTGTGGATCTTTTCAAATGTGGTGCTGAGTAATGGAATTTACCTGTGTACCTGCTAGGTGGTCTGGAAAACGTGAACTGTTAGTAGCTCTCGAGGACCGAGGTTGGCTACCCCTGATTTAAGGCCTTATGCTGTGTCTTTCTTGAGAATCCTGTGCCTGCTTCTGCAGCTAGGAGTGCATTTTCATCCCAGAAAGGGACCAGGAAGCGTGCTTTCCAAAAACAATTGACTTAAATAATCCTTTGCAAACCTTCTGTAAAGGTATTCCCAACCTGTACAGGGACATTAAAAAAAACAGAGTGATGCTGCATACACACAAGATGATTTTCCTGAACGATATGAACAATAATGATATTGTTGAACAATATATCGTTCATATCGTTCATTTTTATGCAGTGAACGATCGACCAATGACCAACGATGCGTGTTCCCTCATCGATGATAAAGATATCTTTATCGTCCTTGCATGCAGACCAACTTGGACGATATCGTGAATTTTCCCTGTTCAGAGATGTGGCAGGATGACTCACTGAAAGATATGTTTGAAAGATATCTTTCAAGTCGTTGGTGATACAGATCATACCTTGTGTATGCACCTTCAAACTGCCGTTGTTCCCACTGTCCATTTAACCAGATCAGATATGTGAACACATGGAACAGAGCATTAAGTGCAACATTTCAGATTTAAGGTTAAAGCTGCATACACACAACGATTTTGTTACCAACGATTTTCTGAACGATTTTCTATCAGATTATCTGTCAGGTTTTTTAAAGTGTAATGAACGATTTTTTTGAACTACAAACGATTTTTGCATATTCCCTTAATGAAAATCGTTGAGTTTGTCAGTCTGACTGAACTACAAACTACAAACGTGAAAGCGCATGAACGATAATCGTTCATCGTTTTAACTTAGAAAGTGAACGATTTTTTCAACGATTGAACGATAAACGATATCATTAACGATAATCATTCAAAAAATTGTTGTCTGTGTATGCACCTTAAGTCTTACGTTGTGTCTTTCTTGGGAATTCTTGAGCGCCTTGCATGGTTGCTGGGAGTGGATTTTCATCCCAGAAGGGATGAAGACATTGGCCCTCATTCAGACCCGGAAGCAAGTGGCCGTTCGTACGTTCGGCGTACGTACAGACATATGTTAATTCAAGCACTCGCTTGTAATTTCGAACGCATCTAAACCTCCTCCCCAAACTCTACCAACCCCTCCTCTAACTAACGAGCATGCCAAATAGCGAGCGTACATCCCCAATGTGGCTTGCAGGGAACGCACGCAAACCGGAAGTGGGCCTGTCAGATTCCGATTACCTGCTCGTTTATTCTGCCTACCTCCCTCAATCGTATCATGCCAATCAATATATCAATTCCGTCCGTGTTTGTGTTTACCCGCAGAATACGTACGGCTTAAACATTTGCTGTTATTTGTCAAAATACATGTTTGAGACAATTAAACATTTGTTTTATTTGTTTTTAACCACGCATATTTTCCTGGGTTCATTTCTTTATTTAAATTTGCTTACGCATGTCACTGCATCAAGCCTATCATAACTCGCAAAAGATTTGTGGCCCTGTCGAACACATGACTCATACACTAACCAATAGAATTGCTCCTGTTAATTACCCAAATACATTAGCCAATCAAATTTATTTTCGGGTCTTTATTAAAATTGATTTTTAGAAAATACACCATTGCCATCATGAGAGCCTCGGCATTCACCAGGCGCGAGCTGATGGTGTTAACCGAGGTCATGGACAGGCGGATCACCAGCCAGCCTCCCCCCATCACCAATAGGGAAAAGCGTTCCGCATATGCGGAGGTACGTGGCCGCTTGCGTTCCTTCGGCTCACGCTGCCAGATCGGCCAGCTGGAGCGCAGGTGGTCCGACCTGCAACGGCGGACGCCCCGCTTGCTGGCATGCTTTCACATGCAGATCGCGGAAAGTAAGTTTTTGTGACTGTGGTTTTCATGTTTTTCTTTGTGGCCATATCTGCATGGCCATGTTTTCATGTATGTCCTATTTATTCTTTGTACTCATATCTGCATGGCCATGTTTTCATGTATGTCCTATTTATTCTTTGTACTCATATCTGCATGGGCATGTTTTCATGTATGTCCTATTTATTCTTTGTACTCATATCTGCATGGCCATGTTTTCATGTATGTCCTATTTATTCTTTGTACTCATATCTGCATGGCCATGTTTTCATGTATGTCCTATTTATTATTTGTACTCATATCTGCATGGGCATGTTTTCATGGTTGTCCTATTTATTCTTTGTACTCATATCTGCATGGGCATGTTTTCATGTATGTCCTATTTATTCTTTGTACTCATATCTGCATGGCCATGTTTTCATGTATGTCCTATTTATTCTTTGTACTCATATCTGCATGGGCATGTTTTCATGTATGTCCTATTTATTCTTTGTACTCATATCTGCATGGCCATGTTTACATATTTGTGTTGTCAAAAATTAGCGTTTAACTAGGTCAGGGTTGAAAATAACCACAATTTGTTTCCCATCTTTTAGGGGCAGAGCGAAGACTACGGCGTCATCGCCGTCAAAGACGGCGCTCTCGGCCCCTCTCCCCAACCCCCAGCCAAACCTCCACACCCCAAAATGCCATTATTTCCCCCTCCTCCCCAGCCTGCACAGACCCTGTGGAAGATGTGTCGGGGCTCCTTCCCCTCCATCCCAATTCCCCCTCCCCTCCAACCACCCCTCTCATAATTACCCCCTCCCCTGAATCCCAAATCACCCCTCCAACCTCGTTGGGGAATGTTGGCACCTCCGAGGAGGACGAGGGAGTTGCTTCTGTCCCGGGCGTGATTTTGAAAGGTATGTTTTGTTTTTTTTTTACTTTTTTTTATAAAAGTGTTTGTATGTAATCCTGTGTCTGTGCGTTTTTTTGGGGGGTTTGTCAGAATTTGGTGTAGATTTCTGTTTGTCTTTACCTTTTACTGCTGATTTCCCCATACACATATCACACCTGTCAGAATCTGATGTTTTTTGTTGCAATTTTTGGGGTGTCCATTTTTTGGGCCTTGGTTTTTTTGTGGTAAATCTGCTTTTGGTCACAATATTGTAATTTTTGAATAGCTTTGTTTGGCTTGTTTTTTAATGTGGTTTCATTAATTATGTATTAAGCCCCACACTTTTCTAACCCACAGAGGAACAGAGGCGTTTGGCGGACTTAGCCGGATGCGTAGAAAGGATGCGGGGCTACATCATCGGGCTGCTGGTGGTCCTTAACCATATGTCTGTCATCCTGCATCCCTAATTTATTGTTGTTATTAAAAAATAGTTGTATTCATTAAAATTTTGAACTTAACGTTCTGTCTCATTCCTTGTCTCCAAATCTTAGATTGTTTACACTGACATAAGTAGACTCTTCCATAAAGTATTTGCAATTAATGTCACTAAGATTGTGTGTTGTATTTTTTAGGAAAACAGGCACATGAAACACCTAACAGTAACAATCTGCTTGGCCTTTTTTTCTGTTTGACAATTTATATATTACTACATTTTACATGGTCCAATTTGGGGGGCAACCTGCTTAGGCTGAGATTACAAAGACTACTGATTGTACAAGATTCCTTTTGCTGTTGGTTTTGACCCAGAAAGCATCTTTAAATTTAGATCAAATTGCGTCATTACAGGATTAACCCTTAATAAATTTTTAACGTGGGTGAACCTGGTTATACTTGCTTGTAATGGGCAATAGAATGACCAAAATTACACTCTCAAAAAATGTATTCACAACATAACTAAAATAACAAAGTGTTGACTCACAAACAATACACACAGTGAAAACCAAAAATACAACCCATAAAACAAAAAAGAAATGAAAAATCAAGAACTGGTTGACGAAGGAGCATGCCAACATGATTCCACAAATGTGGCGTTGCAATATGGGTTCCAGAATATATATCCGATGTGTCCCCATGAAGGTTTTTTTTGGGTAGCAGGAAGTAGTCATCGTTTGAGTCCCAAAGATTATGAAATCAAACAGAAGATGGGAAACAAAAATCAAATTAATTAGATGATCTCCAAAAATCCTTACCACATTGTGTCTAAATACTTTTGTGTTGCCAATAATTACCTAAAATATCTGGCCACCACATCATCGCGTATGGCCCCCCCACATACTGACCTCCGACCAACCTCGGGGGGACCATCCTCAGGCAAGGCATCCTCTGGCTGCATTGGGACACCACTCCTTATGGCGATGTTGTGAAATATCCCACACAGGACCACAATTTTCGAAACCATATCTGGCAAATACATGAGCTCGCCACCAGAGCGGTGGAGGCATCTGAATCGGCCTTTTAAAAGGCCGATACAGTGCTCCACCACTTGCCTGGTGGCTGTAAGTGCGGCATTAAAATTACTTTGTGGCCCTGGTGTGGGAGCCAAATAAGGAGTGAGCAGCCAGGGCGTGCAAGGGTAGCCACTGTCTCCTGTGAAAAAGAAGTGACAACATCAGGATCACTGTGTATCAAGCTTAACATTGTTATGTACTAAAGGTCTCCATTTACCCAGAAGCCACGCATCACCAGCTTGTAGGTTGTTTAATTTGTGCCATATCCCTGATTGCCGGATGACGAATGAGTCATGTGCACTTCCGGGTAATTTTGCATTCAGGGACAGGATCTGGAGGGAGGCATCACATACCACCATTACATTCAGGGAGTGATAGTGTTTCCGGTTGCAAAATATGGCCTCCAGCCGTGCTGGAGGCTGAAGTGGTATGTGAGTACCATCCACAACCCCTATGATGTGTGGGAAGCCAGCTATTTGGTAAAAATTGGCCTTGGCCACACTAAGGGCACCCATATCCAAAGGCATTTGAATAAAATGATGGAGGTGTTTGAAAAGGGCCTCCATCACTGCCCTCAGGATCCGGGAAAAGGAGGATTGTGAGATTCCCGCCACTATTCCCACCGTTATTTGAAACGATCCTGAGGCACAGAAATGTAACACCGCCATAAATTGCGTAAGTGGTGGTATTGCTGTAGGACTGTCAATTTGCCGCTCAAGATCACTCTCTATTAATGAGAGAGTGTCTATGATGATTTTGGGCGGAAGACGGTAGCGTCTTAACACATCATCGGGCATTCCAAAAAGGGTGACACGTGTTCGATATATCTGGGGCCTTGCACGCCTACGATGCCTACGCCTGGGACGAGATTGAGGTTGGTCGGCTTCCGGGAGCATGGCCACAACAATCCGACCAAGATCAACCTGAAATGGCAAGATTTGAATGTAAGGCTTTTTTGGGCAAAAATATTTGAAAAATTACTTAGCTTGATGATACAATCCAATGATGCTTACATGCCGGGGTATTGTCATGATTGTCCAAACCTATAAATAATAACAAATAAACAATGCAACAATTTAGGGTGGGCATTTATGAATCTAAATTGGGTGCAAGACAAAACAGAAAAGGGGAGAAACACACATTTGGGCAAAGAGCAAAACGACAGTGCGCAGACTACCTCAATTTGGGCCCAAATGTATTAAACAAATGCTAAAGGGAAAACACAACCAATTTCACGGATCAAAATAAGCAGATAAAAATGCACTAATTAGTTTGCAAATACAAGTCAAAAAAGAAACAGATAAAAATGCGCTAATTAGTTCGCCAATACAAGTCAAAAAAGAAACAGATAAAAATGCGCTAATTAGTTCGCAAATACAAGTAAAAAAATCCGCAGATAAAAAAGCACGAATTAGTTTGCAAATACAAGTCAAAAAAGAAACAGATAAAAAAGCGCTAATTAGTTCGCAAATTCAAGTAAAAAAAGAAACAGATAAAAAAGCGCTAATTAGTTCGCAAATACAAGTCAAAAAAGAAACAGATAAAAAAGCGCTAATTAGTTCGCAAATACAAGTCAAAAAAGAAACAGATAAAAATGCGCTAATTAGTTCGCAAATACAAGTCAAAAAAGAGACAGATAAAAATGCGCTAATTAGTTCGCAAATACAAGTAAAAAAATACGCAGATAAAAAAGCACAAATTAGTTCATACATTTCGGACTCACAAAACCAAAGGTTAAAAGTGTAAGGTCAAACAAAGTTGCGTTACAAAAAAATTGAACATTTAATAAACAAGTGAAAAAATAAACTTACCAATAGAGGATATATAAGTCACCGGATAAAAAGGTCGTTGGGGCAGAGCCAAAAGAAACCTAACAAAGGAGATTTTAGAATAAATTAATGAGCCAAAATTCAAAAAAAGAAGGAGACACAAAGTGATCAAAAGTAAGGCGGCCAAAAACTTACCAAAAAAAAACACGACAAAGAAAACAACCACACCAAAAAAAGCGAACGGAAAAAAACCCCCCAAAAAGACAAACCAAAAACAACTCCCAACAATGCCAAATCCAAAACCCGCCAACAATCCACTCCGACCAACATAACCTCCAACAACCAACAACCGCCACCTCGACTCGAGACGCCCCAAGCCATAAATAGTGTTTATTTTCCCGCACAAATTAAGGAGGGATCATAGGAACGCACAATCAATGATGCGGCTGAAAAATAAGGACGCATGTATAAATACGTCACGAGGCAAAACAAACGTTCTGGTGTATTTCTTGTTTGGAGATAAGAAATGGCTACAGACCAGGGAAACAATGGCCAACAGTCTGCCGGTAAGTATTTCATGCATTTCCCAAAAATGATTATTTTGAAACATAATATAGTGCAAGTTTGCAAGCTTAAATTTCTCAACATTTAAACAAATAGGTGAGGAGGATGATATGGAAGAGGATGCTGGGCCCAATATTCCGTCCAAAGCAGGGAAAAAGAAAAGGCAGCCACAATTCGCAAGAAAGGAGATGGAGGTTTTGGTTCAGAAGTGTGTGGACAGCCTGCCACAGACAGACAGGAATATGAGTGCAAGCCAGAAGTGGAGAATGTGGGAGGAGGTAGCCAGTGCTGTCAATAGGGTGGGTGATTATGTCCGTCTAGCCCGGGATGTCAAACGGCGGTAAGTAAAAACTTGACCCCCCTAAAACCAAACCCCCCCCAAAAAAACAGAATAATGGTTCCTTTTTCACCCACAGATGGGGCGACTTCAAATATCGCCTGAAGCAAAAACTGGCGGACAGGGCTAGGCATGCAAGGGGGACAGGTGGGGGTCCCACCCCTGTGTCATTGGAGTTGAATTATTTAGAAGAGCTGGCACAGGGGTGTGTGCAGGCTGTGGAGGTGTTTGGCGTGTCCAACATGGATACGGACATGCCAGACTTTGCGGCTCCTCATGTTGTCCCAGGTAAATATTGTGATGTCACCAACTCTGAAATGTTATTGTGCCAATATGTAGATTATAATGTGAGTCTTTTCTAATTTTTCCAACAGAGACACAGGCGGATGAGTCTGCTCCAGAGGGGAGCCTTGGCCGCAGAATTTCTGCTGGCTCTGCAGGGGAGGAACCAGTATATCCGGCTGAGGACCCTGCAGAAGCCAGTCCAGGGCGTGCCCCCTCGCAGGCAGTGTCCCTCCTCACAGAACTCAATTTTAAATCGGATTTCCATACGGAGATTCTGCAGAGGATGGACGCCAGTCTGGTACGGGTGGCTGAGGCCCTGGAGCAAAATGCTGTGGCCAACGTGACCATTGGTCAGGCCCTGGCGGAAAATACCAGGGCCAACATCCGCATCGCCAATGCCCTGGAGCAGCTCGTTCGCCAGCACATTGTGGAGCCGACCTCCCTTCCTGCCAGAACATCAGGATCCTCCACCTCTGGCACAACATCAGCCAATCCTCCAAATGTGCCTAGCCCTGTGCCTAGCCCAGAGGCCACAACATCTGGCTCTGGACGGGCCAGCACGATGACATCCCGGACCCGGTCTGGCGCCCACCCTCCCCCAGCCAAACGGGGGAAAAAACGTTGACAGCACTGGCTACTTTTCCCACACTCCTTCTGTGCTTGCCCCATGTTCCTTTCTGGCCAAAACTTCCCTCTCCTTTCTTGTGAATTGTTTTTAATTTTTAGATTTAAGTTTCCTTACCTTTTATGTTTGCACAAATGAAAAAATTATTGGGAACAACACTGCCAAAAATGTTTGGGGCAAAAATGTGCCTGAAAATGTTTTTAGTTTCCAATAAATTTTTAAAAAATGTTCGACATTGTATTCTGACATTATTTTAGAAATGGTTTACATTTAATCCTGGCCCACAAGGCAAAAACGAGCTCCAAAAAATTTAAACGAAATCCGAAAAAAAACGGCCTCTTTAAGGAACACTTTAAAATTTACATAAGGATGCAAATTCTCCAGACAAAAGCAAAATGGAAAAATACACACAAACATGATGACATTATTGTTACAATAGCACAAAAAACAAATATCAACCAAAAAAAACAGACCAACAAATGTACGCTAATTGATTGAGTAATCCTGACATTAGCAGCTATGATTTCCACCTGCGTACGGTTTTGTGCTAACCCAAAAAACTGATTTCAAAACACATTACAAGCTGGTTTTCAATACAAAACTAATTGTTTTTCTGACAAGCCGTGATTAATCGATGAAACATCGTGGAGGGCAGGGACGGAGGAGAAGGCCATCGCCAATGTGGTTGAGTAATCCAGACCCTAAGCTATGCGAGCAGTTTGAACGGAAAGAGGATCATCCAGTGACGTATGAGTTGGTACAAACACATTTGACGTTCGCATCAGATAATGTATGTACGCCCAAAAAACGCCTCGCCACGCCTGCGTTTTTCCATCTCCACCCCCGTCAACGCCCAAAAACGCCCTGTTCTTTCAATCACATTTGACATGTCACTTCCTGTACACTATTTGACGAACGAGACAAAAAAAACTTGCAATATGCCGTACGCACATGCGCAGTGTTACACCGACGCATGCGCGGTTTCTCAACATCAGAACGCAATGAGCATACTGCTGTTAACGAGCGGCTCTGAATGAGGGCCATTGTTTCTTCTTCCCAACGGACACAGAACTGAAGAGAAAGTGATACATGTAATAACTACTGGCAAAACAAAAGAGGCAATTTGGGGGCAATTTTATTTTTACTAAAGTTTCTAAAAATTAAAAGTGTTCATGTTGCCCATAGCAACCAATCAGATCCTATCTATCATTTTCTAGAATGCAATAGAGAAATGAATGATAGCTACAAACTGATTGGATGCTATGGGCAACATGAACACTTTTCAGATTTAGAATCTTTAATAAATAAATAATATACCCCTTGAAGGTCCTTACACAAAAAAAACTGCCTTTGCTTTACTTGAGCTGCCCACCTTCCAGTGTGTACTGAAAGAGTTTTCAGCACAGCCGGAAAGCTTGTCAGTGATCGGCCTGAGACTACTATCCAAAAATGTGGAAAAGATGATGTCCATTAAAATGAAATACAAATTCTACGAGAAAGACCTTTACCGTCAATTATGTGCAAAAATTACACAGGCACTTGTAATGGTGGATTCCAGCGGGGACAAATTATTATTTTGTGAAGAAAATGATGTATACATCACACCAGATTATACCAAATGTTTATGCAAATCTTAGCAGAGGTGTTTGTGATGCTATGGCTAACGCACAGACACACACACACAGAAAAAAAAGCACATTGATTAATTGTATTAATTTTTGGGGGGCACTTGGGAGAGCACCCAAATGAGGCAGCAGCCAATTGATAAATGACACAGGCAGCACAGCACCCCTGCGCACCTACGTTGCTGATAAATGTGGCTAACGCGCACACACAAAAAATTGTTTTTATTTTTTGACTGGTGGTGTGGCAGGCTTACACGCACACACCAAAAAATTGTTTTTGTTTTCACACTGGGGGTGAACCCCTGAAAGAGGCAGCAGCCCCTTGACAGACAGCAGCACAGCACCCCTGTGCACCTACGCCAATGACAGGTATGGCTAACATGCACAGAAAAAAAAATGTTTCTTTTTTGAGGGGCAGCAGCCCTTTGACAGACAGCAGCACAGCACCCTTGCGCACCTACGCTGATGACAGGTGTAGCTAACATGCACACAAGAAAAATTGTTTCTTTTTTTTGTACAGTAGCCCCTTGATAGACAACAGCACAGAACCCCTGCTCACCTACGCCGATGACAGGTGTGGCTAACACGCACACAAAAAAATTGTTTATGTTTTTGGGGGGCAGCAGCCCCTTGACAGACAGCAGCACAGCACCCCGGCGCACCTACGCTGATGACAGGTGTAGCTTACATGAACAGAAATTTTTTTTATTTTTTATTTGGGGGGCAGCAGCCCTTTGACAGTCAGCAGCACAGCAACCCTGCGCACCGACCCTGATGACAGGTGTGGCTAACATGCACACAAAAAAATGTGTTTATTTTTTTTGGACAGCAGCCCCTTGATAGACAGCAGCACAGCACCCCTGCACACCTATGTCTCAAAATCATGGTACATACATCTAAAAAACATATCCAAAATTTGACCATTTCTCACACAAGACACTGCAAAAACTCTAATCCATGCACTCATTATTTCCTGCATTGACTATTGTAATAGTCTCCTTACTGGTCTTCCCAAAAACAGGCTATCGCCATTACAATCCATTATGAATGCAGCTGCGAGGCTTATCTTCCTTGCCAAACATTCATCGTCTGCTGCCCCGCTCTGTCAGTCCCTCAAGAACTGACCACATAACCTTCATATCTTCCATGTCTTATTACATCACCTCTCACAGTCCACACATAACCTTACACAATATCTTTCTTTCACATACTCCTGACATTTGGCCGACATTCCTGTGTGACTGGATCATGCAGCCCACCAAGAAACTCTGCATTCTGGCTGGACCAAATTGCAATATATAGCACCTATCCTTGTGTATCTATGCCTATTTCACTATAGATTGTAAGCTTGCAAGCAGGATCCTCTTACCTCTATGTCTGTCTGTAATTACCCTGTTTTGTTCTATAAATGTTTCCAATTGTAAAGTGCAATGGAATGTGCTGCGCTATATAAGAAACTGTTAATAAATAAAATAAATAAATGACAGATGTGGCTAACACAAACACAATTTTTTTTTTCTTTTTTTGGGGGGCAGCAGTCCTTTGACAGACAGCAGCACAGCACCCCTGCACACCTACGCCAATGACAGGTGTGGCTAACATGCACACAAAAAATTGTTTCTTTTTGGGGGGGCAGCAGCCCCTTGATAGACAGCAACACAGCACCCCTGCACACCTACGCCGATGACATGTGTGGCTAATATGCACACAATTTTTTTTTTATTTGAACACTGGGGGTGAACCCCTGAAAGAGACAGCAGCCCCTTGACAGACAGCAGCACAGCACCCTTGCCGATGACAGGTGTGCCTAACATGCACACAAAAAAATGTTTTATTTTTTTTTAAGACTGGGGTAAACCCCTGAAAGAGGCAACAGCCCCTTAACAGACAGCAGCACAGCACCCCTGCACTGATGACAAGTGTGGCTAACACACAATTTTTTTTTCACACTGGGGGTGGGTGAAAAGCACCCCTGAAGGACAGAGCACCCCCTGGACAACACAGCGCTACAGTCAGCCAGCTCCTATGAATAGAACAACAGCCAGCCACTATGTAGAGGACAACAGCCAGCCCCTATGGTCAGGACAACAGCCAGTCCCTCTATAGACAACAGCCAGCCAGACCTTATGGACAGGACAACAGCCTGCTCTTATGGACAGGACAACAGCCAGCAACTATATGGACAACAGTAGCCAGCCCCTATGCACAGCATCAGCGTGCAACAGCTCAGATCACAGATCACAGATCCCAGCTCCCTCCCACCTCCCTCTTCACTCTCCACAGCCAGAATGAAAAATGGCATTGATCACGGGACCTTTATAGAATCCAAAACCCGCAAGAATCCGACAGCGGGATGATGACATTTTGCCTCGTTTTCAGATCCGAGTCAGGCGGGAAAACCCCAGCTGACTCGGATCTTCCTCAGATCCCCATGGTTCGGGCAGGTTCGGATATCTTAGATCCGAACCCTCTCATCCCTAGTTACAAACAAACGCATATGCTATGCACTGACTCTCAGTGACAATGCTGCCTGCAGTCATCCTTCCCACACCCACTGTACAGTATCTTTCTACTTCTACAAATACAAGTAGTGTACACAGCCCACACTCCCACAACCCTCACTACACTGAAATTGGTGTCCTCCTAATGGTATTTTGTACAGAGCCCACAGTCCCACACCCTCTCCCTCTGTCACACACACACACAAATAATCGGCGCCACTGAGAGTCTTGATGAAAGCTTGTATTGTTGTTTCCAAATACTCAGGGCAAGAACACCCTCTTATAAAGGTAATCTTGATAAAAGGGCACTCTTGCCCTGAAATGTTGTTTTTTGGAAACAATAATACAATACTGTACTAGTTTTCATCATGACCCTAAATGCAGCTGATTATTTTATTTATTACTGATCACACAGAGGGCACCACAGAGCAGCTTCTACCATCTAAATAAGAGTGCTGGGCCAAACAATATTAAAGAGCAATAAAGTGTGTTCAAATACAGCCATGCTTAAACAATTCATGTCATAGTGCACGTCACATATGCAATGTAGTTAGGCCAGTAGAGTACTTATCAGATGCCTGGTGACCATATGCATGAATAAATCATAAAACCGATGGCCGTTGAAGTGGATATTCACCTTCATCATGAGCACAACAAAACTAATACAGAATGCTGTTAAATAGGAGGGTTGGCATGAAAATCAAAGAAACCACAAAGGGATCTCACCTGTCACAGGACCGCCTCACAGCGTGTTGGCCGACACGTCCCAGAAGCATTGCCAAGGAGACACCTGGACGCCCAGCCTGCTGTGTGGTCTGATGTCACACGCTGCCCAGAAAGGCAGGCACGCACTGCAAAATGACCATTGCTAGTGTGTGTCCCAGGGGTGGGTCATGATGTGGAGTTGCCAGGGCCAACAAACAGAAGCTGGTCAGGGTAACATGTGACAAAGCAAACTAATTAATTGTGTCAAGCAGCCTTCAAGGAAATACCATGATCAGAAAATTCAAAAAATGTGACACGACAGGTCCTCATACAAACCTATAGGCAAGGGGTGGGCAATATGTGGCCCTCCAACTATTGTTGAACTACAAATCCCAGCAATCATTGCAACATTTTTAGCATGGCCAAATAGCAAAACTGTGGCAGGGTATTCTGGGATGTGAAGTTTTACAACTTATCGGGTGCCGCTTATTGCCCACCCCTACTATAGGCTGTAATGTCCCAAGATTATAGATCAGTTCACGCTCCTTTTGGAGAAGTTTCCTTCCACGATCCCCACCCCTCCTGGGGGGCTTAATCTGTTCCAAAGGTATAAAGCAAATGTCTTTTATAGCACGTCCAGATTCAACAAAGTGTCTGGCTCCAGGTGGTGTACCTTGGTCTATCAATGTAAAGGCCTTATTAATAGATGACCGATGCAATCCTTAAACATCCTTTTTGTTTTTCCACTGTTTACCATCTGGCAAGAGCAAATAATGGCATAGATGACAAATCAGCTTTAACAAGTCATCCGTTGATGTAGTCGGTATCGCTGACCACTTTTAGGATGAGCAAAAATTTCACCTGTCATCATATATCTGCAGTTTACACACCCACTGCAGCGGAATGCCCCATTTTTTAATGAGAGCCAATTGTAATTAGATGTGCCAGGGCTGATATCTGCATTGGTCACCAGATCTTTTAACTGCCTTCCTGGGCAATGCATGACGTCAGACCATGCAGCAGGCTGGGGGCATCCGGATGTCACCTTGGTGATGCTTCTGGGACATGACAGCTGACACGTGGTGAGGCGGCTCTGTGATAGGTGAGATCCCTTTGTGGTTTCTTTGATTTGGCAAGTAATAATAGGAAAAGGGGGAAGAGGGAGATCATCGCACAGGCGGAATCTGAGAAATGTAGTATAATATTAAACCACTACACCCTAATCCTATTGATAAGATTATAAAGGTATATGGGTAGTGGTGGTGCTCGCTTGATAGGGTACATTTGGTAAGAAGAAGAGAGGAGTGAAGGACTATACTGTGCGAGAACTCTTAGAATAGATATTCATTAGGTTAAAACATAACTTTTAGTACATAATTAATAAATACCTCTAACGCTTGGCAGATGTTTAAACATCCAAAAACATATAGCACACACTGTTTCCAAAATAATTGTCCTTATCGAGACTAAAACATACGTACACACAGTATACAGTTACCAAAAATGAATATAAGATAGCAGTATCTCATGCTCTCGGTAATGGCGATTATATTTTCACTGCCATTTCCAGTATACCAGTCTTCAAAAAAGTTTTTCTTTTCAATTTCATGTGAGTTGGGAGGTATTGATGCCACCCACTCGACAGCAATTGGCGAAATATACAAAGATTATCTAACAGGTACAATGGGCTTCAATAGCACAATTCAAATGCATCAGTTTCGTCTTATTTTGTGATCACTTTTGTACGAGAAAATAGGAAGCTCAGGGTATAGAAACTGCTGATCCTAATTCTGCTGCTCCTCACCTTGTCCACTGGCTATCTATGAGGAGTGAGAGATTACTGGAGAGCAGGTTGCCCTTAGAAACAACAGTGTACTGTAACTGGGATATCCCTCAAATTTTCATTTCTACTATTGGAGCTCTTATTAGATAGCATTGGACCTCCAATGAGAGAATTACTCTATCTGAGTTAATCGTCAGTTAATAGCGGAATAACGTAACCTTTTATCAGTAATTATTATTCATTCCTTTCCTTTCTCATACTTGGTTATAACTGTTGCAGTTAACCAGCACAACATCTCATTCAATAGTGCCCATAAGAATGTTCAGTATGCCTTTAACAGTACGTTGTTGCTATATTGCGTGATAACAGAATCCACTCTGGGCCATGTAATTATCTGTTGTAAGGCCTCATGATAAAGGCATATAAAGAAATACAGTATGTAGATTGGGTCTTATAGGGCGCACAGATGGTGTTCCTAACAAACTAGGTATATATTACTTAAAATTGAAAATACAAGAAGTAGCATAAGTTGTGGAATTGTACGTGTTTAATATGTTATGAATTGGATAAATGAGTTAAAAAGGTACACATAAATGGGTAAATAATTATTTAGACATACATAAATATAAAATGGAAATGAAAATAGCAGCAGTTTAACAACTGGATGTTCCGTTTGCGTTCAAATGTAACTCATATTGATGTATACCGGATGACAATAAAAATAATGGTCCACGGAGTATAGCACAATTAAAATGAGAAAAAATGTTATGAAAAACCCTTGTGATTGGTTAGCCAAAAAATAGTTCAATTGATAAAGGAAATGTTATGCAGTTTCCATGGAATAAAAGGGGTTTCCCTAAGAATGAACCTAGAATGCCATGAAAAAAGATGTGGAGATAAATAAATAAATAAATAAATTAAAAAAAATTGTCCTGGGGTGCGCACCTCCTACTTTACTCTCTATTGATAATCCAGCTGGTGAGGGTACTGTTATCAATGAAGGTTAGGAACTGAACGTCGTAATGCTGCTGCAGTATAACTTCACACTGTGTCTTCCATACTGGTCAATTCCCGCGTTCAGTGGCTAATGAACATGCAGGCAACTTGAATCAGCGGTGTCATGGTATCGGTGGCTTAGCCATCAAAGCAGTCCCGTCTGGCAGAGCTCTTGCCTCGCGGTTGTCCTTTCTGCTCCCGCAGTTCCTGTGTGGTCTTTAGTTCAGTGATGAGGTGAGAGCAAAAGCTGAATAGTTGTGAGGTGGGTGTGTCCAACGCGTTTCTCCCGGTCGGGCTTCGTCAGGGACAGTGATCCATGCTGTGGGTGTCCTGTTGTTCATTTAAATAGTTACTTTAGTTTGCATCCAGCTGGTAATAGTTAGATCCTAATTAGGAGAGGTTGAGCTTTGTACTGCTGCAGTTCCTGAAAATAAATATTTGTTAAGGGAACTTGATTCCAGCTAGTGATTTTAGGCTCCTCATTAGAGGGGGCTGGTATTAAATTATACAAGAGTGGGTGTTCTTAGTAAATTACTTACTAAAGTGAGGACACTCAAAAGCGGAATGGGTCAAGGAAAGTACATATGTTGGGCTAATAGCAACTTTATAGATATACATTATTCTTAGTCCAGAAGGGTGAGAGAGGAGGAAAAGGTTGTGATAGGGAGATAAAAAAAGGAAAGAAGAGAGAATTGAACGCTGCTAGAGTTCTTATATCTCCAGGTTATTTACAAGAAAAAAACAGAGATCCCTTATAGATGTAATAAACATGTTCTAAATTAGATAAGTGGATGTTATGATGCGAAATGATAAATATTAATTTAGATCTAAAATGATAAATTCTGATAGGTAATTGGCAGGTTCCTTGATATAGGTCTGTAGTTTATAGGGAGGGCTCTTATTTGATCGCGGAATTTGTTTCTCATTATATTATAGTGTCACATGACCTTTTGAGTTGTCAAAATCCGAAGTAGGGATCCCAAAATGTCATCCCGGGGGGGACCAGGGGGGCAAGCCCGTATCCGCCCGCTCCGGGCAGTGGAGAGATGTTGTGCCTTACAGTACCTGTGTTTCCTGGGGGGTCTCCCAACCCAGTACTATTCAGGCCCAACCCTCCTTTGCTTCCAAGTTCTGATGGTATTTATTGGGCGTATCTCGGGTGGTATGACTGTAAAAATCTCTCCATCCGTCATGACCAAGGACGAATTCAGCTCCCCCGGCCCCCCGAACGCCATTCAGGAGCCCTCGTTCCAAAATTGGGAAAGTTCAAAATCTATGTTGTGGCCATTTGGTATTAAAGACTTCATTTCTAAACTCCACTTGCTTTCTTCTCTTGACATGGATTTTATGTAGTTACCTCCTCTCCAGGATGGTTTAACTAGAGAGATGGCTTGAAATGAGAGTAGGGAGGAATCTTTGTTGTGATGTAGAAAAAAGTGTTCGGACACACTGTGTGTCCTCAGTCCATTTTCGATATTCCTCATATGTTCTCCGAGGCGTGTACTGAGTTTCCTAATGGTACGACCAATATACTGAAGTCCACAGGGACATGAGAGCAAGTAGATGGTCCCTTTGAATCGCAACTTATTTTATCTCTCATCCTGTATTCCTTTTTGGTAGTAAAGGAGACAAAGTGGGTGATAGGGGTAGTTGTTTTTTTATTGGTGGTTTTACATGCTCTGCAATGATTACAATAGAAAAAAACTTTTTTCTTATCATTAAGCCAATTAAGGTTATTGACTTTAGGATTCTTATTTGGTGACAGATGGCTTTTCACCAGTTTTTGTTTAATACTAGGAGCTCTCCTATAGACAAATGTTGGTTTGTCCTTAAGTATTCCCTTTAGAACATCATCTTTCAATAGAATACGCCAATTTCTGTTTATAATCCGTTCCAGATCCCTATGTTGATTATTGTATTGGGTGACGAATAAAGGTTGTTGTTGATCTAAGCCCTTTTTATTTTGGTACAATAGAAGTGTATCTCTCTCCGTATCCCTTTCTTCTTGCAAAGCTGCTTCAATCAGGGTTTCTTCACATTTCTGTTCCAAAAACTTATTCTTGAGAGTGGTTGCCTGATCCTCAAAAGATGTTGTTTTGGAACAGTTCCTTCGGATCCTTTTAAATTGACCATTTGGTATAGTTTTGATCCAATTTTTGTGATGGTTGCTGGTGGGTGGGATGAAATTGTGACAGTCGACCTGTTTGGTAAAGGTTTTTGTATGAATCCTGTTATCTTCTATGTAGACAGTAAGGTCCAAAAATTGATGGCTTGATTACTGAATGTAGCAGTGAATTCCAGATTTCTATTATTGTTGTTAATGTAGATTTTGAATTCTTCCAATTCTTCAAGAGTGCCTTTCCAGATGAGAATGATATCGTCTATATATCTTCTCCATATCGCAATTTTTTCTTTGTAAGGGTTGTTGTTCCAAATGGCCTGGGACTCCCAATGTCCCATAAACAGGTTCATGTAACTTGGGGCAAATTTAGTCCCCATAGCCGTCCTGAAAACTTGTCTATGGTGGGAGCCCCCATACCAAAAATAGTTGTGCTGTAGGATAAATTGTATTCCTTTGATAATTAATTCTATTTGCTTTTCTGGTATGTTTCCATTAGATATAAGGGATTCTTCTACCGCTTTACAGCCTTTACCATGTTCTATACACGTGTAGAGTGCTTTAACATCAAATGTTGCCAGTAGAAAGCCCTCTTCCCATTTTATTTCATTCAATACATGTAGTATTTGTGTCGTATCTTTCAGGTGGCTGGGTTGTGTTAATACCAGTGGTTGCAAAATCTGGTCAATATATTCAGATAGTTTTGTTGTGAGTGAGGCAATCCCTGATACTATTGGTCGTCCAGGTGGATTCTGATGATCCTTATGGATTTTTGGAAGAAAATAGAAAACCGGTATTCTTGGATAGAGATGGGTTAAATAATTAAATTCCTGTTTATTAAGTATGCCTTCCCTTTTCCCCTCAAGTAGAAGTGCATCCAATTCCTTTTTATATTTTTCTGTGTGGTTCGAGGGGAGGTGGGTGGTAACCCACAGCTATGCGAGCGTCCAAGAGGCCGCTCCAATTTTAGGTAGGAGGGCCCTGATTCAGAGCGAGTGCTCTGGTCAGAGTGTCCGGCTCTGAATCAGGCCCCAAGTGTCTGAGAAATTTGGAGCAGCAAGCATAACCAATACTCTATCTTCCAATAATCCAGTCAGCTGTGATCTGAAGAACTGAGTTTATTATTTGATAGAGGAACTGATAAGTAATGATAAGTGATGACATGATGATAAGTAATGATATTGCAAGTGATGTGGTAAAACTGTAAACAAACAATGAAAAGCAATTACTATATGTACATGGGAATGCAAGGCAAACATATACATAACATGGGATATGCAAACAACATGAAACATACAGTATGCAAAGTACAGGCTGCAATATCACATAGTACAGCTAACATGCATTACTGACTAAGCAGATCTACAATATGATGGCACAGTTGAAGCTTAGAACTCCCCATCGGATGCTGTACCAGGTTGAGCATATGTAATGATGACTGTCTGGGACCATGTGAAAAGGAAAATGGCTGCTTACAGCTCCTTTAGCCCAGAATGCATTGCCAGACTGCTAAGGTATCGTAGGAAGGTCAAAATGGATCAGATTTAAACTGCTGCTGTCCTGACCACTAGGTGGGCTGCTAATGTGAATTAGTGCAACATAACAAATCCTATGCTGAAGGCATGACACTCCCCGTCTGGTATCGTTGATGCCACAAATTTAAACTCTAAGTAGGTAACAATAAGAACAGTTCAGACACTGGTCTGAAAAACAACTTAGTCTCTCCTTGCTTATAGATCTTGACCTCGACCTTACAAACTTTTAAATCCTTGCTCGGGAACATCTTGGTGATAATACTCAAAGGCCACTCGTTACATTGTGACTGACAATCTCTGACAAGCACAATGTCACCAGGTTTTGGGTTGGGTTTGACAACTTGCCACTTGGTCCTTGGCTGCAGGGTATAGATATATTGTCTTTTCCACCTGTCCCAAAAGGTGTTTGCTGGGCTTTGAACTTGCCTCCATTGTTGTTTGAATAAGTCTTTGTTGGTGAACTCTCCAGAAGGAGTATAGATAGTGCCGGTCTTCTGAGTAAGAAGAGTAGCAGGATTAAGTAGAAGCGGATCTTCTGGGTCATTAGAAACTGAAGTCAAAGGTCTAGCATTGACGATAGCTGAGACTTCAGCCATGAAAGTTGTTAAACTCTCGTGAGTAAGTCTTGCAGTACCTACTTGTAGGAATATGGAATCAAGGATTCTGCGTATTATGCCAATCATCCTTTCCCATGTACCTCCCATATGAGAAGAATGAGGCGGGTTGAAAGTCCATGTACAACTTTGCTCAATGAGGTATCTCTCTACACCTTTAGTGTTGATGTTTGAGTGAATTTGTAATTCTTTGGTTGCGTAAATATTTTGACAGTGATGCCATACATTCAGTCACTCTTAGAAATTTGGCACGTTTAAAGGAACGGGTTATATGACTAATGCAGGGCATACACGGCCAGATAAAATGTCTGTCAGACCAACAGACATTTTATCTGGCAGCCTGCCAGCCGCAGATGTCGCCGGCATACACTGCGAGATTTCTCTCACAGTGTATCAGCCCAACATCCGTGCTCCACCCCTGGGGGATGATACAGTTCCCTGTTCCTTCCGTAGGAAGGAACACAGGAAATGTCTGTCTGTCGGCTGCGGCTGGGCATACACTTCCAGATGCGGCCGACAGTTTACCGGGTAAATATCGCATCGGACGGGCATGCTGGACAATCCGGCATGCCCGACCGAGCAATATTTAACCCTCGGTCGCCCCCCCACACGCTACAATTATCAGGGCGATCCACTGATATTAGGCGGGTCGCCCCGATAATTGTAGCGTGTATGGCCAGCATTAGGCAGGTAATTGCTCTAAGAAGTGATTTCCAAGTAGAGAATCTTTGGAATCTGTGTGGCTCAAGTTGACAATGTGAGATCATGGTATGGATAGTTGTCACAGCTAGCACTGCAGCATGAAGTTCTAGCCTGGGTATGGTATGCTCTGGAAGTGGTGCTAACTTCGCTTTGCCCATGACAAACCCAATATGACACTGGCCTCTAATATCCACAGTTTTAAGATATGCAACAGCGGCAATTGCTTGGATTGAAGCATCAGAAAATACACATAGTCTCTGGTTTTGTACTTCTGTAGAAGGCACAGGAGCATATGAATGTGTAATATAAAGGTTGGTTAAGGTGGACAGAGAACTTTTCCACTCCTCCCACAAATCTCTTTTCTGAGGAGACAGTGGCGTGTCCCAGTCGGATGACTCGCAGGATAGGTCTCTGAGCAAGGCTTTTCCTTGGATAATGACAGGAGCAGCAAATCCTAAGGGGTCAAACAAGCTGTTTATAACAGACAAGAAACCTCTGCGGGTGTAGGGTCTTTCCTCACTGTTCACTTGGAACGTAATGGAGTCAGATTTTAAGTCCCATAAGAGTCCAAGGCTACGATGAGCTGGTGGAGATTCCTAAATCTAAATCCCTTAAGTCACTGGTATGATCTTGAGAAGGGAAGGCTTCTATCACTCTTTTGTTGTTGGAAGCTATTTTGTGAAGCCTGAGATTAGAGCAGGCAAGCATTTCCTGAGCTCTCTTGAGGAGGCTGATTGCTGTCTCATCTGTTGGCATAGATTTTAAACAGTCATCTACATAGAAATCTTTTTCCACAAGTTGTCTAACATCAGAACCATACTCTAGCTCACCCTCTTGAGCTGAATGTCTGAGTCCATAGATGGCAACTGCAGGGGAAGGGCTGTTACCAAAGATGTGTACCCTCATGCGGTACTCTGCAATATATTTAGAGGGGTTGTTGTCTCTGAACCAAAGGAATCTTAGGAAACTCCTGTCACTTTCCCTCACGAGGAAGCAATGAAACATTTGGTGAATGTCAGCTGTGAAGGCAATAGAGTCCTTACGGAAACGTATGAGTACTCAAAGGAGTTTGTTGTTAAGGTCTGGTAATGTCAGGAGAACATCATTTAAGGAGATGCCTTCGAACTTGGCACTGGAATCAAACACAACTCTGATCTGACCTGGTTTCTTTGGGTGGTATACTCCAAACATTGGTAAGTACCAGCATTCATCTGTGTCTTTAAGAATGGGAGCTATCTCAGCATGACCATTCTCAAATATTTTGTCCATGAAAGAGAAGTGATCTTTCATTTCTGGCTTCCTGTGGAAGTTGCGTTTTAGTGAAGAGAAGAATTTAAATAATTGTTCTCTGTTGTTAGGTAGGCGCCGTCTGTGTGTTTTAAAGGGTAGAGGAGCAACCCAGCTATTGGCATCATCTTTGACTAGTCCCTATTTAATTATTTCCAGGAATAGATTGTCCTCTATGGACATTGTATCTTGGTCATCCCTTTTTGTTCTTTGGAAGACTGTGCACCCCAAATGTTCTTGGTAGCTGTCACAGATGTGGTTGTCACTAGGAGAGTCTATAACAGTGCAGTGTGGTAGTTCCTTTATGAGGAAGTGACTGTGACATGGTTGAAGTAGAGAAGGGCATCCGTTTTCTAAAGTACAGGTAAGCATGCTGTTGACAGTAACTGGTTTATGCACATTTCCAAGCCATACTTCTCCTATTATGACCCATCCTAGGTCTAATCTTTGAGCATAAGGAGCATTGTGTGGACCGTTAATCTGACTTCTGACTTTGTGGACTCGTAAGATATCTCTCCCAATGAGAATTATCTGGGCTAGTGGGTCCAGTTCTGATATCAGATGTGCTATTCGTTTCAAATGTGCATGATGGATAGCTGCGTCTGGTGTAGGGATTTCAGACCTATTATCAGTGATCTCATTGCATTCAGTGATAGTGGGTAAGGGAAGGCATGTCTTTCTGTCTATGGACTCAACTTGATAGCCGATTGCTCTTCTCCCAATTGTCTCGAAACTCCCTGCACAAGTCTTTAAGGAGTATGGAGTGTTGGGTCCTTTGATATTAAAGGTCTCAAATAATGTTGATCTAGCTAGAGACTTGTTGCTTTGATCATTTAGGATTGCATAAAGTTTGACGGCTTTCACTGGTTGGCCGTTAGGGTAGACTCTGACTAAACAGATTTTGGAGCAAGATTTGCCACTAATAGTGTCTTTGCAGACTTCAGTACATTGTGAAGTTATCTCTGGTATGACTGCAGTAGTGTCTATTTGCTCCACACTGAGCTCCCCGCCATGCTCTGTGTCACCATAACTGTGTTGTAAAGTCAATGGGGAAGGACCAGGGTGTAGAGCTGTTTTGTGTTCTGCGCTGTGACATTCTATGCAGTTAATACTAACCTTACAATCCTTGGCAAGGTGGGTTGTAAAAGAGCAGCACTTGTAGCAGATGCCATTTTCTCTTAGGAATGCTTTGCAGTTCTCCAGGGACTTTTCTCTGAAGGCTCTGCATTTCAGGAGAGGATGTGGTTTGTTATGCAGAGGACACCGCTTGGCAGGATCTTTATCTTTGTTCTCTTGATGAGTAGAATAGGTAGACCTGTGGGAAGAATCTGTATAATGCACATTAGTCTTGTGAACTGCGACTGACATTTAGCGGGGGTTAGGTAGAATAGGGGTTGAGCTAGTCAGGGTAAAGGCAAAACTAGGATCATTCCTGGTCTTAGCTTGTTGGTGCACGAAGTACACAAAAACAGAGAATGGTGGAAATGGTACGTTGTGCCGCTGCTTATATTTGGAACCATGGATGAGCCATTGCTCCTGCAGATTGTAAGGTAGCTTTTGCACTATAGGGTTAATGCCTCTGGCTGTGTCGAGTAAGGCAAGTCCTGGTAAGTCTCCCTCACAATTGGCTACTTGAAGCTCCATTAGTAAGTTACTTAATTCTCTCAGTCTCTGATAGCTTTTGTTAGGTAACCTAGGGAAATCATCAATTCTTATGAATAGTGCACTTTCTATTATCTCTGGTGAGCCGTAGCACTCATTTAATCTATCCCAGATCTTGTTAAGGCCATTCTCAAGGTGGTTTATATTGATCACTCTTATCCTTCTAGCATGTTCAGCGGATTCATTCCCAAGCCATTTAATTAAAAGGTCTATCTCTTCGCTATGTGAAAGGCCTAACCCTCTAATTACATTTTGGAAAGAGGATTGCCAGGCTCTGAAGCTCTCAGGGTGATCATTGAACTTTGAGAGTCTGTTTGTGACCAGCTCACGGTGAGCAAGAAACTTGGCAAAGTCTAATGTGTCTTGATTGGCTCTAGGAGATGCTGTTTGTGCAATAGAATGGTGAGCAAATGGTGCGTGGTCATACCTGTTAGGATTGTATGGTTCCTGTTGGCTTGTATCATACCACTTTTGTGTGCAGGCAGTTGTGCCTTTGTTGTAGTTTGCAGTTTCAGACACCTGGTGTGGGGAAAGGTTGTCCCTCAGGGGTTCCCTGTGTCTAGAATTCTCTTGTTTGCAAGTTTGCAGTTCACTGTTGACTAGTGGGGGCACTGCATTGTGTGTTTGGCTTGTTTCACTGACAAAATCTGAATGCATGCTTTGTACTGATTGAGGTTTGCTGTCCATTTTGGATGCTTGATTTACATATTCTGACGTGCGTTGCAATGAATTCTGCAATCTAAGCTCTGCGTCAAGCACATTGATCCTCCTTATATTAAGAAGTTCTACAGACTCTAAGAATGCTGCTTAAGTGATAGCAGCTGCTGCCTCCTTCTCTGCAGTAAGCTTCTCACTAATTGCTTCTAGGTGTTGTTTCTCCATAACTCTTTCTGCATCCAGACGTGATCTTTCTGCTTCCAGATGTGACCTCTCCATGTCTCTTTCTGCATCCAGACGTGATCTTTCTGCTTCAAAACGTGATCTCTCTATTCCTTTCTCTGCTTCTAAACGTGATTTTTCTATTTTCAATTGCATCTCTTGTACAGCAAAGGTGGCCCGCACTTTTGCAGCTTCCGCTTTTGCGCATGCCATTATGGATGCATTGCTGACAGATAAAGATTTGGAGGAACTAGAGACTTGGGACCTAGTTTTGTATGAAGATGTCGTTTTCTGTGACATGATGATGGAATGGAAATGCTTGACTGTGTAGAGGCTGCTGTATTGTAATGTGCAGATAACTGAGCTGACACTGTAGCAGGTCTCTGAGTAGTCAGGGTCTTGGGACTGTTGTTAGGCTGTTTGACTGTGCAGGGATTGTTGTCTTGCCATATGCAGGTGGCTGTACTGACAGTGTGAAATTCCTGTGTAGTCAATGGCGGTACTCCTATTGCTGAGCTGCCACAGTTAGACTGTATAGAAACTCTTGTGCTGTCATATGCAGGTGGCTGTACTGACAGTATGAAATTCCTGTGTAGTCAATGGTGGTACTCCTATTGCTGAGCTGCCACGGTTAGACTGTATAGAAACTCTTGTACTGTCATATGCAGATAGCTCTGGCTGGCAGTGTAATACATCCGTAAGTCAGTATGTGTCCCACTTGCTGACAGAAAAGTTGCTGACGAAGTCAGATATATGCATCACACGCTGGGAGCCCGATGTTTTACTGTACTGCCCTACACTAAGTGTCTGACAAATTTGGAGCAGCCAGCATAACCAATACTCTATCTTCCAATAATCCAGTCAGATGTGATCTGAAGAACTGAGTTTATTATTCGATAGAGGAACTTGCGTGGAAATGATAAGCAATGATAAGTGATGACATGATGATAAGTAATGATATTGCAAGTGATGTGGTAAAACTGTAAACAAACAATGAAAAGCAATTACTATATGTACATGGGAATGCAAGGCAAACATATACATAACATGGGATAAGCAAACAACATGAAACATACAGTATGCAAAGTACAGGCTGCAATGTCACATAGTACTGCTAACATGCATAACATAACTGGCTAAGCAGATCTATGGCACAGTTGAAGCTTAGAACTCCCCATCGGATGCTGTAACAGGTTGAGCATATGTAATGATGACTGTCTGGGACCATGTGAAAAGGAAAATGGCTGCTTACAGCTCCTTTAGCCCAGAATGCATTGCTAGACTGCTAAGGTATGCTAGGAAGGTTAAAATGGGACAGATTTAAACTGCTGCTGTCCTGACCACTAGGTGGAGCTGCTAATGTGAATTAGTGCAACATAACAAATCCTATGCTGAAGGCATGACAGCAGCAGTTATAACCAATTATGAGAAAGGAATGGAACATTGTATGAATAATTGCTGAGAAAAGGTTATGCTTGCAAATATCACTAGTTCTATACTTTAACTTTTGTTACTAAATATATTTTTCTATTCCTCTATTAACTGATGATTAACTCAGAGTAATTCTCTCATTTGAGGTCCAATGCTATCTAATAAGACCTCCAATAGTAGAAATGAAAATGTGAGGGATATCCCAGTTACACTGTTGTTTCTAAGGGCAACCTGCTCTCCAGTAATCTCTCACTCCTCATAGATAGCCAGTGGCCAAGGTGAGGAGCAGCAGAATCAGGATCAGCAGTTTCTATACCCTGAGCTTCCTATTTTCTCCTACAAAGGTGATCACAAAATAAGGGGAAACTGATGCATTTGAATTGTGCTATTGAAGCCCATTGTACCTGTTAGATAATCTTTGTACATTTCGCCAATTGCTATAGAGTGGGAGGAATCAATACCTCCCAACTTGCATGAAATTGAAAAGAAAATCTTTTTTGAAGACTGGTATACTGGAAATGGCAGTGAAAATATAATCGCCATTACCGAGAGCAAGAGATACTGCTATCTTATATTCATTTTTGGTAACTGTATACTGTGTGTACGTATGTTTTAGTCCCGATAAGGAGTGTGTGCTTAATGTTTTTTTATGTTTAAACATCTGCCAAGCGTTAGAGGTATTTATTAATTATAAATTCAAAGTTATTTTTTAACCTAACAAATATTTTTATTCTAAGAGTTCTCTCACAGTCCTTCACTTCTCTGTTCTTCTTTGATTTGGCGCAAGTCCTCCTATTTAACAGCATGCTGTGTTAGTTTTGTTATGCTCATGATGAAGGTGGATGTCCACCGAAGCAGCCGTTGGGCTTATGATTTAATCGTGCATATGGTCACCAGGTATCTGATAAGTACTCTACTACTACATTGCATATGTGACATGCACTATGACATGAATTGTTTAAGCATGGCTATAAGTGAAGTGCTGGTTTCTTATTTGATCTCATTTGAGGTTGAAGTTGATTATATTTACTGCATTAGGTGATTGCAGCAACCCAAAACTTGTTGAAAGTGTGTGCGGTTTACCCATTTGGAATTCAATATAAATGTCAGTAAACTGGCACCCCACAAATAACTTAGGTATTCTTGCCCAGGTGCCTTCCAGAGTAAACCAAACTGCAAAAAAATGCATGCAAGGCGGCACTCCAAGGACTCAAAGAAGGAATAAACGACAAGCTGTGTTAAGTTCTGTGTTTAATGTTTCAGTCTTGAGACTTTTAATGTAAATACTGGTTTAAATTTTGCAGTCAATGAGTGATATCAAAACAATGAGGAAGTTAATTTCTCTGTAACTACAACTTGATCAACTTGATGATGTTGAGACATTAGTTTAATTTATCGAGCTATCCAATTCCTTGTCATCACCAGTCCAAAACAGTAGCCCATTATTGATGTAATTCTTGTAAACAAAAATATGACCGGGGCTCTATGAACATCCTCAAAAATGTTTTAGTTACCAATTCAAAAATAAACCTATTTGCATTGGATGGGGCCATAGAAGTACCCATCGCTGTGCCATTTAGTTGCAAATAAAAAGTATTTTTGAAAACAAAATAATTGATTGTAAAAGCCAAAAATTTAAGTCTGTCAATATGTTAGCTTTTATATATTTCCAATTATGTGGATCCATAGGAGCCAGTGGACATTGTAGTTTAGGAGGCTGCCACTAGGTGGAGCTCCAACATGCCAAATGAGAAAAGCTGTCACATTTGAGCTATGGAGATCCCCAGTCAAAAGATTGGAAGTCCGGGTCCCAGGTTGGGAAAGGAACTGGAGGTGAGGGGCCTGGATATATGCCTTCCTCATCCACAAGTACCAGATGTTGGTGAGATCTGACTAAAGGCGTGTCCTGTCTGCAAAAATCTATTGATTACTGGGTAATTCCATACCAGGCATTGCTGCAACTTTATCTTCCTGTCTGCAAAAATCTATTGATTACTGGGTAATTCCATACCAGGCATTGCTGCAACTTTATCACGCATATGTTTTTTTGTTGTGTTTTTTGTCTGCCTTCCTCCCTCTCCTCTCCTACTACTACACTTGCATTCTCTTCTAGCCCACCATGGTCCTACTACCCCACTGCTAATCCATCCTCCAACCCTCCTCTCCATGCCACCTCATCCCACCTCCATACACATCTCATTAAGTCCCCTCCCTACTCACTACCTAAAGGTTCCCTTCCCAGCATTGGTGACCGCACAATCTCTCCACTCTATTCATCTCGGTCCCCAAAATCAATCTCACATACTCCTTACAGTAATCCTGAAAAATCACATTCACATCTCTCCCACAAGCTCTGTCCCTTTATCCTGTACACTCTGGAATGCCTGATCAGTCTGTAATAAACTGGTTCCCACCCATGACCTTTTCATCTCCAACAACTTGCATCTCCTAGCCATTACTGAAACCTGGATTTCACCTTCTGACACCACTTCTGCTGCAGCTCTCTCCTCTGGGGGCCTCACCTTCTCTCACACCCCTTGGCCTGGGGGTCACCATGGTGGTGGTGTTGGTGTCCTTCTATCCCCTGGTTACACCTACCAACTTATACCCCCTGAACCATCCCTTACATTCTCTACATTTGAGGTTCATACTATACGTCTTTTCCAACCAGTACACCTGCGAGTAGCTATCATTTACCATCCCCTGGCCCTCCCTCCAAATTCCTTGACAACTTTGCTTCCTGGCTCCCTCACTTTCTCTCCTCAGACCTTCCCTCCATTATCTTAGGTGACTTCAATATTCCAATTGATATCCCCACTGAACTCTCTGCTTCCAAACTCCTTACCCTCACATCCTCATTTGGTCTCTCTCAATGGACCTCCTCACCCTCCCATGTGAGTGGGCATTCGCTTGAACTGGTCTTTACTCACCGTTGTAATATTTCTGATTATTCCAATTCCCCATTGATCCTCTCTGACCATCACCTTCTTTCTTTTAACTTATCCCTCTCCCCTTCCTCCCCTCTACCTCCCAAGGCCACTATCACTAGGCGTAACATTGAGGCTATCGACACCATATCCTTTTATTCCCTACTTGACTCACTTCTCTCTCCTTTGCTCTCTCTCCTGCCCTGAACAAGCTGCTTCCCTATACAACACCTCCCTTACTTCTGCTCTTGACTCTTTTGCTCTGGCTATCACTACTCTCCCTCGCAGATCCACACTTCAACCCTGGCATTCCAAATGCACCAGATATCTGCAAAATTGTTCCCGAACTGCCGAGCGACAGTGGAGAAGGTCACGCTCTAAGGCAGATTTTCTCCTTTTCAAATTTATGCTCTCATCCTACAATGCTGCCCTTTCCCTCTCTAAACAGTCATACTTCAAGCACCTCATCTCCTCCCAGTCCTCAAATCCACAGCGTCTCTTCACCTCCCTGAACTCCCTCCTCTGCCCACCCTCTCCTCGCCTTCCCTCCTTGCTCTCTGCCCTTGACTTTGCTTCCTACTTGACATCTAAAATTTACTCCATACGTCAGGATATCATATCCCACCTGTCCCCTAGCACTACATCTCCTCCTCTCCTGGGTCATCCCTCCCCTTCCATTTTACCTACACTAACATCCTTCTCCCCTGTATCTGGATAGGAACTCATGGCCCTTATCCAGTTCTCCCCTCCTTCCACCTCCCCCTTGACCCTATCCCTTCACGTCTCCTCTGCTACCTCTCTCCCTGTGCCTGTTCCCATCTTGCCCACCTTCTCAATCTCTCCCTCTCATCTAGCACTGTCCCTTCTGCATTCAAACATGCTCTTGTCTCCCCCATTCTTAAAAAACCTTCTCTTGATCCTAACACTCTCGCCAACTACCGACCCATCTCTCTCCTCCTTTTTGCATCAAAACTCCTTGAGCGTATTGTTTACAACCGCCTTCCCAGCTTTCTTTCCTCCCACTCCCTCCTTGACCCTTTTCAGTCTGGCTTCCGTTCTCTCCAGTCCACAGAAACTGCCCTCACTAAAGTCAGCAATGACCTCCATGCTACCATATCCGAAGGCCACTACTCTCTACTCATTCTCCTTGACCTTTCTGCTGTGGACCACCCTCTACTGCTGCAAATCCTTCACTCCCTTGGTCTACATGACACTGCCCTCTCCTGGCTATCCTCCTACCTCTCTGATCGATCCTTCTCTGTCTCCTCTCATGGCTTATCTTCCCCCCCACATCCTCTCACAGTAGGTGCTCCCCAAGGTTCTGTTCTTGGACCACTCCTTTTCTCCCTCTATACATCCTCTCTAGGTGAACTCATCAGCTCTTTTGACCTCCATTCTCATCTCTATGTTGATGACACTCAGATCTACCTTTCCTCCCCTGACATCTCTCCCTCTCCTTTAAACCACATATCCAGAACCTCTCACAGTCCTGTCATTTCCATCTTAAAATATATCCAGGATCAGACCCTTTCTCACTAAGACCTTAACACACTCACTGGTCATCTCAAGATTGGATTACTGTAACCTCCTCCTATCTGGCCTCCCCAAATCCCATCTCTCTCCTCTCCAGTCTATCCTTAATGCTGCTGCATGGCTTATCTTCCTCTCCAAATGCTCTACATCTGCCTCCCCTCTCCTACAAGCCCTCCACTGGCTCCCCTTCCCCTTCAGAACCCAATTCAAGGTTCTCACACTCGCTTACAAAGCCCTCACATACTCCTCTCCCATTTACATCTCTGACCTCATCTCCCTTCACTCTCCTGTCTGCGCTCTTCGTTCAATAAATGCACACCGCCTCTCATGCCAACTGATTACTTCCTCCCACTCCCACCTCCAAGACTTTGCCCGTGCTGCTCCCCACCTCTGGAACTCTCTCCCTCTCCCCATCAGACTCTCCACCTCTCTACAATCCTTCAAACGGGCTCTCAAGACCCACTACTTCATCAATGCTTTCCAGCTCTCATCCTAACTTGCTACTACATGCTCCCTCCTCCCTGTCTTCCCCATCTGTATCATGCCATCTATCTGCCCCTCCCCTTGAGAATGTAAGCTCTTGCGAGCAGGGCCCTCTACCCTCTTGTGCTTCCCCTTACTTTATGTTCATCTACTTCTTACTCACCACTAGGACACCTAACACTTGGTGCCTATGTTTTGTTGCTTAATTGGGTGTTATGGCCACCTATGTATAAAGGTATATTATCCATATCCTTGTCCTTCATTGTATTGTATTTTACTGTAAGTCACTTTTTGGTTATGTACCTTGTAAGGCGATGCGGAACATTTGTGGCGCCATATAAATAAACGATAATAATAATAATAATAATAAATCTAACTTACTGGGAGGTATTCACCAGTGACTCCTCCAATTGGGATTTGGGTTTAAGCTGCACCCAGTAAGCAGGTCGTGTCCCTTTGGTCAGGTATCCAGCACAAGTGGGATATGGAAGAACACAATTGCAGGGAAAGCACAGCTGAGAGTTTGCACTTGGGTGACGTACTGAGTATATATACTGTGAATCCGGGCGCAGAACTGGCACAAGAGAATGACACTCAGGAGATGGTACTTGAATGACGTACTGAGTACGCACACTGTGATTCCAGATGCCGAACTGGTACAGGAGTATGACACTTAGGAGATAGTACATGGATGAGTACGCACACTGTAAATCCAGACACAGAACTGCCAGGAGAATGACACTTAGGAGATGTAACTCGGATGATATACTGAGTAAACACACTGTAGATAAACACTAGGAGGATAACAGTAAATGAACGGAGCTTGGAACCTGGAACTCAACAGCAAGTATTCACTGGAGGTAACAATGTAGTACAGGCAACTTCCTGTTGTCCAGAGCCTAGCTAAATACCCTAAGGTAGCAGTCCATTGGAGGACAGTGACAGCTGACAGCAACCAATGCGCTGAGGTGAGAAATGGCCGATCCTAGGCCGCAGCCTGACACTGGGCTACCACACTCTCCACCAGGCAATATCTGGTCCCCATCTGAATCTCAGCCTTTTAAGCATGGAGCAGATTTTTTCATTAGGAAATTGGGTCAGAAAAAAATATGTGGACCCTTTGCCAAGAGCAAACCCACCCCAGGCCCATTAGCACTGGATCTCTTCCTGGCAACAGTTGACAATACTTGCAAAAGTAATCTATACATTTTGTAACCTTGCAAAACTATCAGGCCATGCTTGCAGCCAAAAGCTGCTTGAGCCTGCTGGGACTGTTCGGAATCTCCCCTTTTTTGTGTCTAATTGCTTGAACTTGCCAGGGTATGATAATCGAGCCTCATGTAGCCTTGTGTTGAATACAGCTTTTATGGAATCTCTCTACGCGCATTATTGTCTCCACCCCAGATTAGAAGCACTCATGCTAGTTACTCTTGTAAGGGTAAAAGGAGGAATAAAAAATAAATACATTTTATTTCACTGTAATTTCTTCATCTATCTGATAAAGACTAGCATATATTTAGGTTTTGAGCACAACTTGATGTGAGAGCATACTTATGCTGTATTTTTAGCTGGACAATTTTAAGAATGTGTACACAAGGCTACACCACTTTAATTTTTATTTAAGAGAAAATGCAGTGCCGGAGAGGAATAATCCATATCAGGAACATTACTGCGGTCATGTGACATGGCCTACCTGGAAGCAAACCAGGAAGGAGAGACACGTGCAACAAGCCAGCCAGGAATGGGAGCAGATGTCAAGAGAGCATTTGCTATGAATTCCAATGACCACTCCTAGTAAGCCATCTAGAACTCAGACTGTAGAGGTCTTCCGCCACTAACAACTACCCATTGTTCCCTTAGAGATTAATTGTTTACCAGTACTTAGATAGCTACTTGGACTTACTGCTCAGAGTAGTAGCAGCTTACAGGAGTGTTAGTTGGAATCCAGTGATGAAGAAAACAAGGAACAAGGAGAGTCAATGGTGCAGCTTTGGGGGACAATGGTGCGGCTTGAAGCCAATAGTAGGAGTTGGTGGACAAGTGGTGAGATGGTGCGGATTGTGTGCCAAATGTACGGCAATAGCAAATGGTAGCAAGTTGATACAAGTGTTGCGTCTTTGGGAGCCGATGGTGTGACTTGTGTGCCAATGGTGCGGCAATAGCTGATGGTAGCAGGCTGATACAAATATTGCTGCTTTGAGAGCCGATGGTGCAGTAAATGTGCCGATGGTGCGGCTTGTATACCGACGATCTGGCAGTAGCCGATGGTAGAAAGCTGACAGTTGGTAGAAGGTGCTGCGGCTTTGAGAGCCGATGGCAGCGCGATAGTATTAGTGCGGCTAAGGATCCATTGGAGCAGCTGGAGAGCCGGAGACAGCACTGAAGCTGTTGGTGCGGCTTGGGTGCCAATGATGCGGCAAGAGCTAATGGTAGAAATTTAGTGGTTGGTGCTGCGGCTTTGAGAGCCGATGACAGCACGGTTGTATTGGTGTATATAGGGAGCTGTTGAAGAAGCTGGAGAGCTGGAGACAGCACGAAAGCTGCTGGTGAAAATCAGAATCTTCCCCACAAGGTGGTACAGAACGTTGACCATGCAGCCGAGCCAAGGGAACCCACAGGAATGCTATAGTCGGCTAGGCGGTAAAAGGCCAGTGAGTTCAAATAGGAGGACCATCCAATCACACTGTGCTAAGGATAGCACGTGATATTCTAAGGCGTGCCGATTGCCTAGCAACTAAGGGAACTGGAACAACAACATCCAGAGAAGGTGAACTGCTCGAGGGAGACAAGTCGTGACCGCGACTTGTAACAGCATCACAGAGGTAAGTCTCTGTAGGAGGGGGCACTCGGTACCCAGTTTGGTGGAGCCCCAGCCAACACATCCCTTCCTTTGGTTTCAGTCCTCCCCTCAAGGTGCGATAGATGGAGTAAGTCTGATAACAGACGTGACAACCTTGCCGCACCACAGGGTAGTAGACTCTGGCCTAGAGACCCTCTGCAGCACCCAGATACCGGCCACCCCCTCTGTGATATGGACCTCACTGTGTAGCTGGTGACAGATGTAGGGCGGGCTTTCAATTCCAGAGAGAGAGAGGTTGGTGTCTGAAGGTGAGCCGCATGCGAAATGACCCCAGCTTCCCGTCCTAGGAAGACCACCTCGGGCACCGAGTTAAGAACTATCTTATAGGACTGCTTTTACATGGATGCAATTATACTAGTGGGATACAGCAGTCTACATGGACTAAGCTAGTTGTATTTCTATATGGAACACTCAACTCCTCTGTTTTTCTTTTTTCTTTTGCCATACCTTCATATCATTATATTATGCCTTTCAACCAATCCCTGAACTCTATCTACTATCATTGGAATCCTTAACCTTTTTTATCTGAGGACGGGACTACCGTCGACAAATCAGGGTCAGGTCCACTACTATACATAGTGGGACATCTGATCATCCTGTTCTCTGCTTTACAGAACTTATTGTTATTGTTCATTATATATGATATATGTTGTATGTGGTAGTTATTAACATATCACTGTACCACTGCTGTGATTGTTATGTCTAGTGGGTTGATGTTTTATACAGTTGATGTAGTATTCACTGGATTATTACTGTACATTGTATAGTACTAGCGAGTACTTATATGATTTTGCTTATATTATATTTTACTTGTGATATTTTCTAGTAAATACCGTTTTATATACACCCTGGCTAATCTGATCACATTTGTTGCTGAATACAAGCATTAATCTACATACCACTGTGCTTTTTTCAAATACATTCCACCTAGGTTGAGCGCTACACCTTTTTATGTATTATACAGTGTTTCATAGTTTATGCATTCTGGAATACTATATAACAAAGTCTTTGCCTGAAATATATCACAAAGTTGGAGTTTGTAATGTGTACTTCAGGTTAAAATCAGATGATAATTGTATTATACAGAACGTTTTGCTGCTGTGTAGGTATTTGTGAAACCAATATGGCTGCTGCTATGTGGTTTTCATTCACCCTCTTGAACCATGTACTTGCAACAATGGTGCATAGGATTGTGATTACTGGCTGCATCATGATAGTATGGTTATGACTGCCGAATAAATTTATACAATGGACTAGATCATAGATACAATCATAGGCTGTTATCAGTTTTAGGGATAGTTGTGACTGTAGTTTCAAATGGGTCAGGCATCAGGTGTTTGTGGTCTATGGAGACCGTAGTATTATTGGAGTTTAATAATAAGTTTGGGATGGGACATAAGTAGATGCTTTGTCACTTTAGTATAAAGGTATTTTCTGACATTTCAAAGATGGAGTCTGTGTGTTTAGTGCATAAGCCAAGTTATTAACAGGTATATATTTAGTTGTTATGTATGATAAATTATTCAATGATAAAAATAGACTATCTCTTCAAGATTATGATATTGATAGGAGGTAAGCACATAAGATGGATTTCACACTAATGACCTAGTATGGGACATGCTTTTATAGTTTCCCAACTGCAGAAGTAATAAGGGGACATAATTATGAAGGAATTAATACCAATCAGTGGCATAAACTAATTTGGATATAAAATTTATTGGCAGGACAATAACTCAGAAATGGTATTCCCAAAAAATACTATCATATTTAGTAAGACACAGTATTTTAGACTTACTATAGTAAGACACAAAGTCCTGGGAAAAACTATTATTTTGCATGTGTTTATTATTTATCCATTCTGTATGAAAATATTAAAACATTACAAACCCAAAAATTTCATATGATTTAGACAGTTTTTGAATCTAGCTATTCAAAAATGTTGGAGGACATTCTGAAATTTTCGCCCAAAATTAATTGGTCATTGAGAATATACATTAACATTAATTGTACTAATAAGGAAATCAAATACACAACATGATTTATTAAAGTAACTAGATAGCTAAAACAATGCATTAAGTAAGCAGAAATTTCACAACAATTATTTAAACAATCTGATTTTATATGTTAGTTACAGTGCTGAATAACAAAAAAAACAGTCATAAACCATAGAGGTAGATGTACTACAGTGCATCCGGAAAGTATTCACATTGCTTAATTTTTTCCACATTTTTATGTTACAGCCTTATTTAAAAATGGAATAAATTCATTTTTGTCCTCAAAATTCTACACACAATATCCCATAATGACAACATGTAAAAAGATTTTTTGCGATTTTTGCAAATTTATTGAAAAAAAAAAAATTAAGAAATCACATGTACACAACCTTTGCTCAATACTTTGTTGATGCACCTTTGGCAGAAATTACAGCTTCAAGTATTTTTGAATATGATGCCACAAGCTTGGCACACCTATCTTTGGGCAGTTTCGCCCATTCGTCTTTGCAGCACCTCTCATGCTCCATCAGGTTGGATGGGAAGCGTCGGTACACAGCCATTTTCAGATCTCTCCAGAGATGCTCAATTGGATTCAAGTCTGGGCTCTGGCTGGGTCACTCAAGGACATTCACAGAGTTGTCCTGAAGCCACTCCTTTGATATCTTGGCTGTGTGCTTAGGGTCGTTGTCCTGCTGAAAGATGAACCGTCGCCCCAGTCTTAGAGATCAAGAGCGCTCTGGAACAGGGTTTCATCCAGGATGTCTCTGTACATTGCTGCATTCATCTTTCCCTTTATCCTGACTAGTCTCCCAGTTCCTGGTGCTGAAGAACACCCCCACAGCATGATGCTGCCACCACCATGCTTCACTTTAGGGATGGTATTGGCCTGGTGATGAGCGGTGTCTGGTTTGCTCCAAACAATGCCTGGCATTCACGCCAAAGAGTTAAATCTTTGTCTCTCATGGTCTGAGAGTCCTTCAAGTGCATTTTGACAAACTCCAGGCAGGCTGCCATGTGCTTTTTACTAAGGAGTGGCTTCCGTCTGGCCACTCTACCATACAGGCCTGATTGGTGGATTGCTGCAGAGATGGTTTTCCTTCTGGAAGGTTATCCTCCCTCCATAGAGGAATGCTGTAGCTCTGACAGAGTGACCATAGTGTTCTTGGTCACCTCCCTGACTAGGGCCCTTCTCCCCCGATCACTCAGTTTAGACAGCTGACCAACTCTAGGAAGAGTCCTGGTCAGTGGCGTAACTAGGGCAGGGCGAGCAGGGTACGTGCCCTGGGCGCCGTGGGACCGGCGGCGTGGGGGGGTGCTGCCAGCCACGGTCCAGCCCGCCCTAGTTAGCCACCAGTGTAGCGCCGACCGCAGTGAGTGCGGTCAGCGCTACACATTTACACAGGACCGGCGCTAGGCTTCCAGCGCCGGTCCTGTGCTGCACACCTGAGCCCGTTCCCTCCCCCTGCGCACACTTGCCCAATAGCGCCAGGAGGCGGGCTCAGGCTGTGCATAACACGCGCATCGCCGCCAGCGCTGGCGGTGTTGCGTGTGTTAAACAGTAGCCAATGAGAGTCAGATAGACTCTCATTGACTGCTGCAGCACCAACTGCAAGAGCCGGGCTTCTGTCCGGCTCCTGCAGTGGGTAATGGGACAGACGTCATGACATCATGATGTCTCTCCCAGTATGCTGAGCGCGCCAGCCCGGGAGGACTGGCGGGTGGCGGCGGCAGCGGGAGAGGTGTCGCGGTCTGGAGCAGCAGCGTGGATTCAGGTAAGTATGTTTTTATATATTTTTTTAAAAAAAAACCTGTCAGCATTACTGGGGGCACAACAGGGGAGGGGGGTGGCTACCACTGGGGAAACTTCTACTGGGGCGGGGGTACAACGAGGGGGTGGCTACTACTAGGGGCACTATTATTGGGAGGACCTCTACTGGGGTCCTATTACTGGGGGCACTTAATCGGGAGGGGGAATCTCAACTGGGGACCACTACTTGGGGGGGGAACTACTACTGGGGGCATTATAAAAGGGACCTACTACTAGGGGCACTGCACTGGGCAGACCACAACTGGAGGCACTGCATGGGGGGATTATTGCTGGGGGCACTATATAAGGGGCTTACTGCTAGGGGCACTGCGGGGACCACTACAGGGGGCACTAGATAGGGGGGGATCACTACTGGGTGCCTGCATAAGGGGGACCACTACCGGGAAAACTGCATGGGTGGACTATTGCTGGGGGCAGTATATAAAGGGCACTGCATAGGGGGGGACTACTACTGGGGGCACTATATAAAGGGCACTGCATAAGGGGATACCACTACTGGGTGCACTGCATTGTGGGGACTGCTACTGGGGGCACTGCATTTGGGGGGACCACTACTGGGGGCACTGAGTAAGGGGAACTAATTGGGGGCTGTATAAGGGGGACCACTACTGGGGATACTGTATAAGGGGCACTACTATGGGCCTGCATAAGAGGGACCACAACTGCATACTGGGGGTACTGTATAAGGGGTACTACTGGGGTTAAGGTGCATATGGATAGAAATGTTCAGCGTGAAAATAAAGGGGTGTGTCATGTTGACACGCCCCATTTTTAAGTGACCACGCCCATTTTCCCCCAAATATCACGATGTTGGGGGGGGGCTCCCTTATCAAATTTTCCCTGGGCTCCAAATACCCTAGTTACGCCACTGGTCCTGGTGGTTCCGAACTTCTTCCATTTACAGATGATGGAGGCCACTGTGCTCATTGGGACCTCCAAAACAGCAGATATTTTTTCTGTACGCTTCCCCAGATTTGTGCTTCCAGACAATCCTGTCTCGGAGGTCTACAGACAATTCATTTGATTTCATGCTTGGTTTGTGCTCTGACATGCACTGTCAAGTGTGGAACATTATATAGACAGGTGTATACCTTTCAAAATCATGTCCAATCAACTGAATTTACCACAGATGGACTCCAATTAAGCTGTAGGAACATCTCAGGATGATCAGTGGAAACAGGATGCACCTGAGCTCAATTTTGAGCTTCATGGCAAAGGCCATGAATACTTATGTACATGTGATTTCTTAGTGTTTTTTTTTTTTATTAAATTTGCAGAAATCTCAAAACAACTTTTTACACGTCATTATGTGTAGAATTTGAAGACAAAAATGAATTTATTCCATTTTGGAATAAGGCTGTAACATAACAAAATGTGGAAAAAGTGAAGCTTTGTGAATACATTCCGGATGCACTGTTAGTCTGGGAGAGAGATAAAGTACCAACTAATCAGCTCATATCATTTTTCATACTCAGTCTGTTAAATGACAGTTAGGAGGTGATTGGTTGGTACTATATCTCTTTCCAAAGCTTATTACATCTCCTCCTATATATTCTCCCAGCCAATTGCTATACAATTTAGTGTTCTACATCTACAATAACTTCAGGTCTACATCCACAAAGATCACACTTTTCATTGAACATCTATTATTTTATTTACTTCTATATTATGCATCATTGTTCTAAAATGTCAATTGATTTTACCATCATAATGATTTCTGTTTTACACTAGAAGCATAGATGTTGATCTTTGATGCTCTTTACAAGATATATGTATTATGTAGGCTTTACCCTGCAAGCTCTTTTTTAGTTTTTAACTTTTACATTTGTTCATCTACTTCCAAAATGACATCCTGCTTATTTATACTCTTCCACTGTGAGGGGATTGTTCCCCTATCTGTAAATCGTAAGTTATAATATTCTTCCAATGCAGACTGGAAGTGGCAGATCACCCATTTCCAGTAAGTTAGTGAGGAGTTGTCTGGTGTAATAGACCAGTTACTGTAAGGAGGTCCAGCATCACTGTAGGTTTTGCAGGGGAAGCGCCTGTCATCATCAAGTACAAAATATCTATCACTGGATACAAGAGTGGAACATATCTCTATTGAAAAGTGATCTGTTTTGTACCATTTACCACCTTTATTAGCTTGAGGACGATGGAACTTCACACTGTGCTTCCCATCATGGTCAGCAATAGTATTCGTACAAACTGCACCACAAAATGGGCACTTTTTCCAGCACCCCTGAAATCCACTAAATAGTATTTCAAGAATCTCTTTTTTCATATTGATCAGATGATACTTGGAAAAGTCACATTTTAGGTCTTTCACCACAATTTCCATAGCCCGTGTCATGGCCTCTTTCAGAAAATCTATATCTGTTATGTTCTGATATTTCACACTTTTGAGGTCAGCACAGGACAGATTCATCTCACTTCCCAGCTCTGAGCAGAAAGTTTCCAGCCATGAGCTGACATTGCCTTGTCTGTCTCTGACCATTACAGATGATGTATCTATAGCCTGTATTATAATGTTCCTGAAGTGATCCACATTATTGTGCAGGGTGACTGCTATCTTGGTCTTGTCATTATAATACTGGGCAATACATTCCCCAATAAAGGCTTGAACTGCTGATTTAGGATCAGTGACATAATCCATATAATCCTGGAAGTTCTCCTTCTCTGCCAGTGATTTAAGTAGACAGAACTCTAGTTTTGATCTGTTCCCATTCAGAGCAGGGTGGTTACTTTTCATTTCACCAGCTAATTGGATTGCAGACTTCTCATACACTCCTTGTTGGATGGATTCCTTTAATGTGTTACACAGAAAGTCAGCCAGTGATGCAATTTGTTTTGTTCCTTCACAAGAGATTTTAAAACTCTGCCAGAAATGTTCTCTTTTACTTTGTAGATAGACAACAGGATCATTGGCTTCTCTAAAGGCATCAGAGATCTGCTTAAATCTGCAGGCAGCCTTTTGGCACAAGAACAGAGACACATACAGTGTGTATTCTCGTACAAATTTAAACTTATGGTCCAACATTAAGCTTATTTCTGTATTTAGGATTTTCAGAATTTCATGAAAGTAATTAAACTGATAATCCATTTTTTGCTGCTGTTTTTGATCTATATATTCATTTACTCGCTTGTTTAGAGCCTGGGTTATACTTGCTATATTTTTCCTGTCAGCATCTGAAAGCTTTTCATGGAATACATAACACTTGCTTTTAGTTGAAATGTACTTGGAGAACTCTTCAACTAAGTTTGTCCACTTATAAGAATTTCTGATCGTATCGACCAGATCGTTCTCTTGCTTGAAGTGATCCATAAAAATATTTTCTAAATGTGTTTTGATTGGTGGTAGGTAAGGAGTATGTATTCTCTCAGCTGCTCTGCTAATGAAAGTATTCCACATTTTATTGAATTTTTCCAGCAGATCTCTCTCATTTAAATTTTTTCCTTTCAGGTACAGGGCCATTTTTCTGCTTTCTGCAAACATTTCTTCCTCATATTTGTCTTTTTTCTCATTTATTTTTCTATTGTCCTTTTTTAATGTGATTAGTTCATCTGTTTTTTTCCTTATCTCTGCTATAAGGTCATCCTTAATAGTAGCAATCCTTTTTTCTGTATTCACTCTCCATTGAACTAGTAACTCCCTGTCTTTTTCATCATAAAAAAATGTATTTAGATCTTCCAGGATTGTTTTGTATTTTTGTTCAAACTCTTCATTTAGAAACATTACAGTCACTGATTTTATTTCATCCTTGTGAATTTGGTTATTGATTTTAGTTTGAAGTGTCAGCATGTGTTCTCTTAGTGTCCATGCCCATTGGCTGTATTTCACTTCCAGTTTCTTGTAAACTGCAATCTCAAGAGAATTCTTGAAGCTGAACACAAAATTCTCATTGAGCAATGCATTCCACAGGTCACCAACACGGGTTTTGAACATTGAAATACTCAAAATATTTTGCTGCGCTTCCTGTTTTGCAGAGTCGAGTATGACCTGTCGTAGAGTTTGCACATTTTGGCTGTAACTTGGGTTTGGAGGAGCCATTGGCGGGTCCCCTTCCCAGAGGTGGGCAAAGTAGTGAATATGATTGTTTACATCGAATTTGATGACTTCATTAAAACAGGTGACATCGCATTGCTCTTGCTGTGCAGCACACAAGGTCATCTCATCCAGTTTTTCCTGAAGTCGTCTTCGTCCCTCCATATTTTTTTCTTTGGCTGTGATTTCTCCAACATTTTGATGAACAAATATACAGCTGGGATGTAGATTGACTCTTTTCATTCTCAGAAATGCTTGGACAGCAATCTGTAGGATGTCTTGCATTTCCGAGGGATTTTCCCCAAAAATGTTGATTACTGTAAGGTTACCCAGGCCAATTACAAATGTAGCCAATTCATTGTCATGAATAAGTGCATTTTTGTTTGACAACTCAACAGCTCTTAACCCCTCAGTATCTATAACAAGAACATAGTCAAAGTTCAATTCAGGTCTTAGTTCTTTATCTACCTCTATAAGCTGCATAAATGCTCCTCTAGTACATCTCCCAGCACTTACTGCAAACTGCAACCCAAACATAGCATTTAGTAATGTGGATTTACCTGTACTTTGTATGCCCAGTACAGAGAGGACATAAAGCTTTCTGTCGCCCAATATTTTTATCAGTTCATCCAGAATAGATCGTATCCACCTCAATGGCACATGGGCAGCATCGCCATCCATCAACTCAACCGGATACCCCGAGACCATGAGATTTGCCACAATTTTTGGCAAATGGGAAAAGCTTTTATTCTCTTTGGGGAAGGTTTCTATTGCTTCATATATTTGTCCAAGTTCTCTCAGAATGTGTTCAAGCCCAAATGTTGACATATTGATCTTAATTGATAGTTTTTCTAAATCTTTCCCCTTTGTTTCTATAATCTGTTTATTTTTACCTATTTGCTTTTCCTTCTTTATATGTGACCACATATTATGGTACTCCTGGTATAGCACTGACAGAGTTTTTGAAGATAATTTATCCAAATACATTTTAAACCACTGGAGAAAATACATTTTTGAGCTGTGAATATTTGAGTGTAAAACCTGTAAAAAATTTCTCATGAAGTCATTGAGAGGAAAAGCTCTTTCTACTTGTTGATTTCTTATTCTATGTTTTTGAGACTCAATGTCACTTCGATGTTGCTCAATGCTCTGGTTGTTTTTTAACTTTAGTCGAGTCATTTCTTTGTCTTTCATGCACCACATGTGCCAGAGATCACCCTGTAAAGGAAGAAATGCATTCTTTGTGTCTGGTAAGTTTTTTTCTGTTAGCAGGGTGAGTAGAACTTCAGCTTGTTCCCTGCCTTGCTTGCATTGTTCTTTGTCTTCATCAACCATAAATCCAAGAGCTCTAGCAATGCTGCCACATTTGGTCAGCGAGTACCTTAGTTTTACAGTAGGTAATAATGATTGTATTGTGGTTGTTACTTCTTGTACCAATTCTGCTTCATTTCTATTTTTTATGCCTATTTTCTTTTTCAATCCAGGTGTTGGTTGACAAAGTCCTTTGTCTGTAAGTAAACAGATTAATGGTATAGAGGATTTCAATAATTGTTGTAGCACTTCTATCCCCTTTGCATCCTTTGCATCTGAATCAGTGACCATTACTACAATGACAGTAGAAGTTTGTTGCAAGAATTTAACCTGTTGATCATGGTCTCTGGCATCACCATGGAGATTAGTGAATGCGATGCAGTCATCAAATGCATCATCCTCCTTCCCACCTGGACAATACCAGGCAATCTCTGTAACACCATCCATTAGCACAGAGTTCTTGGTGCTTCCTTTGCAGTGGCGATGGTAGAAGATGTCATGTCTTTGTCTACTCATCAGCCAATTTATTATCTGGGACTTAGAGGATGTAGATGGGCCAAGACGAATGAAGGATACAATGGGAGTTTCTGTTTCCATAATAAATTTGTCATTAGATTTAGAATTCTCTGTATTATCACCACTTCTAGTTTTCCACTTCTTTTTTACTTCTTGAAAAGACCAAAGTGGGAACTGAATAGAGTTTGTGTTGGGATTAGTTACTAAAAGTGGTACAGCAAACTGACAGAGTGATAGTTTTGTGTAAATATATTGTCTCATAAAATCATTAGCACAATGAAAAATAACCATCTGCACATCCATAGGGTGGATGGTTTGTTTACTATTTGTGCTTTGATGCTCAAAGTCTTCATCAACATCTCCAAGGAAATCTGTTAAGATATCCCCAGATGTGTATATGTTATCTGCATTGCTTGTATTATCCTGAATGGGATCACCATTGACTCTACAGTGTACATATCGTGCACGATAATCCAACATGAGCAATCTTTGCAAGAAATGGAATGGAAGTTGTTTTTCTTCTAAAATCTGTGTTTCAGAGAGAGAAGATCTACAGATCTTATGGAAATCAGCGGTCTTCATTTTTTGTGGATAATACTTGTCAAGGTCCAGTCTCCTCAGTAATTGCATAAAGTGTGTTTTCATGTTGCTAACGTTTATTTTTTCATCATTAGTCATATCTGTTACTCCGGATTGGCATACACTATTAAATTTATTTGCAATTTCATCTGTTTTAAATTCTTTTTTTATGTATCCATAGCTTACCACTCTCAGGTCATCTTCCATTTTAGTCCAATCACAGTAGTCTGACTGTTGTTCAGTTATATCATTGACAATGGGTGAAAGACAGTCTGCCAGGTGTTTCCTCATAAAATGTAAACGTTCTCCTTTTTGTTCCAGGGAGATTTCTTTATACTGACCTATAGATGTCAAACCTGTGTACAGGACGAATGCTTGAGCCCGCTGAGCACATTGACTTCTGAGGTTTGTGTACTCCTGATAGGCTTCTTGCATCTGATTTTTCAGAAACTCAATATCTTTATATTCTAATAGGTCCTGGAAGCTGTGATTTTCCATACAATACCCAGAGTTATTTGCAATGCAGAGAACCAGTAATTCTGTGTCAGTTTGTTTTGTCTTCCTCATAGTTTTTAGGAAGGAATACAATGAGAGACTAATGTGCATTGTAGCTTTAACCTTTGCTTGTTGGTGATCTTCTATGGATGACTTCATGGCAACACCAGCATGTAGAACCTCTTCCATTGATTTATGTAAAACATCAATGAGTTCCTTAAAATTAGACACAGAAATGTGATCAGGTTCATCCTTCTCAGAATCATTTGATTCCTCTTCATGAGATGTAAAAGCCTTTTGCTGCAAAACTGGTTTTTGCTCTGGTCCAACAAGTTTGACACCTTCTGGAATACAGAAAAGTGATTCACGTTTTTTAGATACCACTTCAATGTTTGTTGTTTGGAAGATTCCCTCATGTGCCATCCCTCCATAAGCACATTCATCACTTATGTTCTCTTTCTTTAGATAGGATACCTCTCTGAACTTAATTTGGTTTTCAAAGTAATCTATCAGATCCACAAATGATTTTTCAGGAGGTGCTGAGCATTCTGTGGGTATCTCCAGGGCTTTCCACATTTCCTCTTTCCTTGGCTTGACAATCTCATCTTGTTGACTTTTTCCTTTTGATCTCAACACTTTTAGCTGCATTGGTATCTTAGAAGCTTGTTCAGTATTATTTTTCAGTGACTGACATCGCTTCTCTTGTCCTTCTGCAATCTTTACACTGCTGTCTGGTATATTAAATAGCCTATGCAATGCTCTTCTTTCCCAGGGGAATCCAATGTTTTCTTCTAGTAGTGAGCAGTCTTCAGGCTGTACATACTGTAATGACTGAATATTTCTAATGCCCAGTTTTTCTTCTAGCACACAGCACCAGTGCTCTGGATCCAAGCCAGTCTCTTTGATTTTGATGAAAAGTTCTTTAGCAGCAGAACTTTTGTCTGGTGCTAGAGGTTCTCCTGACATTTCTGTTGAAATATCAAAGTTAACTTGTTAATAAAAGGAATTATACCTTATAATACTAATTGCATTATAGTTAGATGTTTATTCTCTGCTGTTTTGTAGACAAATGGTTGTGCAATTTATTTTTATGTGCATATTAGTATGCAATTTTTAACTGTGTTCCAAAATGTGTATAGATAGACAAATTTACTAAGCAGGAGAGTGGATATAGATATTTATATTGTATTAGAAATAAGTCATGAGCAGCAAGTACTACTAATAACTTTGACTATTGATACAAAAAACAAGCACAAAATTAATATTAAAAAAGCTAGTAAAATAACAATGTACTAATTTCTTGGAATGACATTAGATCAGAGCAAATTATTTTCTATACCTCTTTAAGTGAAATAATTAGCTCCACCTGTGGATATTATAAAATGTGTCAGTGAGTAATGAATAGGTGACCTACAAGACAGTACCTGCAGTGGCATAAGTTCATCCCAGATGCCTGGAGGCAAGTTATAATTTGGTGCCCCCCTAACAAAATGGAAAATACCATGTATTGGGAAGCTGTGATGGTACGCTCTGGGTACATATTTACAGCCCTAAGTGGGGTGAATATAGGTCAGCAGTAGAGGGCACTTCTCCTGAGTGACACTCACTTTTAATGAGTGTTTGTTTATTTTCCCTTTAATCACTGTAGGTGAATTGTCCACTTGTTAAAGTCACTTTGCTTTGTTTAATCTCAAACTGCTGTGTAGCTGCTCATTTATATGGAAATTAAACAAGTTTATTCCTCTAGGAAAACAGAGTATACATATTGTTTGGAAAGGGACAAAAACACCAGTTATAGAGCAACTCTAGGTTTGGGAATAATTTTATTTATTACCAGTTATTTATACAGCTCATACATATTCCACAGTGCTTTACAGAGAATTTTGCCATTCACATCAGTCCCTTCCCCAGTGAAGCTTACAATCTAATAAGGGTCTATTTACTCAGCCTTGGATGGAGATAAAGTGAACAGAGATAAAATACCAGCCAATCAGCTCCTAACTGTCATTTTTCAAACACAGCCTATAACATGGCAGTAAGGAGCTGATTGGCTGGTACTTTATCTCCATTCACTTTATCTCCATCCAAGGCTTAGTAAATAGACCCTTATATTCACTACAATATGTACACACATCCTCATTTACACACTGGAGTTAATTTGTTTGTCCGGAGCCAAATAATCTACCACTATATATTCAAACTGTGGAAGGAAACACATGAGAGTAACTTTTTTGGGGGGGAGGGGGGCACCAGAAACTGTTTTGGCAGGGGGAGCAAAATTTATAGTTACGCCACTGAGAGGGGGTAAAGAATTCAGTCTGCAAAGTGACTGGGCTGCAGCCACCTTGCTCTGGCACTCAGCGGGGTACCCACCCAGACCACATGCCAGATACCAGGTACCACCCTGCTATCAACGCTCCCAGCCCAGGGATCAAAGTTTGCTATCCCAGGATTGCTGAAACCAATCATGGGAGCCATTAACCACCATTGCTAGGAATCCAGGCCAAGGGGATTACAAATTATAGTGGCCCTAACCCCACTTCCTCAGGATTAACCGGGAAAGGGCAAAAGCACATGCAAACATCCAAGGTGGTGGGAGCTAGTAAATTGGCTAAGCAGAGGGACAATAAAGGGTGGTGTGATCTGTGGCGCGGAGTGTGAGAGAAAATTAGATGAGATAAAAACATAAACATCTTTGAGGTTACAGGAAGGGCAGCCCTTCAAGCAAGGAAAAAGTGGCAGCAGTGAAGAGTCATACAGGTCCTTTTTAAGCGGGATGGGGGAGATGCTGGTTTTTGCTCTCACTGCTATCACTGCGGTCTGTCCTACACTTGTTGGGCCCTGGGGACACTAGTGGCGGGTATGAGCCCCTGCACCACAGCGGGCCCCATGCAATGCACTGGCTGCGCCGCCGCTAGTTCCGCCCCTTATACCAGCCCCTGGCCCAATTTATTGATGGTTATATTTAACCAAGTGTGGTTGACTATTGGCCACTTACGCAATACCATGGATTTATTTCTTGCCCTGGACGATCTGTCTTTATTAACATTGGATGCCCTGCTTGTTACACTTGATGTGACAAGCCTGTATACCTATATACCACGCGTTGAAGGTATACGTGCAGCTGAAAAATGTCTGGTTGTGTGTATGTAGGACCTGATCTTGCCTTTGTAATTAATCTATTGGATATCATCTTAAACAATAATTATTTTGCTTTTGAAGGGGAATACTATATCCAGCATAAAGGTACCGGGATGGGGGCAGCCATGGCACCAGGGTATGCAAATATCTACATGCACTTCTATGAGACAGAGGGCCTGATTCAGAGCCGCTCACTCTGACAGAGTGCTTGCTCTGAATCAGGTCCGTTTTTTTTTGGGTGGGATCGGCCTCTTGGTCAAGACCATCGCGACCATCGGGCTTGCGATGAGACCCTTGCGGTAGGGTCTCATGGCCGCAAGCCCCATAGAGATTTTGGCTCTAACAGAGCCGGAATCTCTCCACTGACATCACTTGTGATGTCAGTGGGGCCGCCCCCAAATGGCAGGCATTCTCATGGGAACACCTCCGTTTGGGCAGCCACCCCCCCAGCCCACCCACCAAAAGGGGCGAGCTGTCACTCAACATCAACAGCTCGCCCTCTTTGGTGCGAGACCCGGAGTGAAGGATTGCCCATCGCTAGCTGGGTCTCGCGCATGCGCACGATGGAGCCGGCTCCGTCGTGCGCATGCGCTGTGGGCCACCATCGGCCCGGTTGCGAGCGCTCAGCGCTTGCGACCGGGTCTGAATCAGGCCCAGAATCCCTACTTGAACAGCATTATGGATCAGATATAATTTTCTACAAACGTTATATCGACGACATCTTCCTGATTTGGGGCAATACTGCTAAGGAACTGGTTGCCTGATTTCTTCCATTAATAATGACATTGGACCAGTAAAGCTGACACTAAACTATAGTCATAGTTCAATACATATTCTGGTTGTTAATATCACCATTGAAGAATCCAAAATTAAGACCTCGTTATACATCCAAGAGACGGATGTCAACAGCTGTCTTCACTACTCAAGTTTTCATCCTCAGAAACATAAAACAGGGACTTCCAATATCACAGTTCTTGAGAATTCGTCGAATTACATCAGATGATGAACAAACTGAATGTGACATAACCATAATGGGGCAGAAATTTACAACACGTGGCTACAGTAAAACATTGATTACTTCTACCATCTCTGAGTTTCTCCAAATTTCAAGGGAGAGTCGCCAGATGTTCGTTTTTCTGTTATATCAAGATTCAATCACAAATCAAGGAAATTTACAAGGTCTATTTATAATTATTGCCCGCTTATTAGCTCTGACAAAACCCTTCCAGCATTACACCAATCTAAACCTTTGCTTAGTTTTGGAAAAGGGGCAAGTATCAAAACTTTGTTGGTACACCTCTTACATGATACAGCAGAAGGAACATTTCCATCAAAAACACCTACTGTCTGTAAAACAGGATGCTATAGGTGTATATTCTTAACAGAGATTGGGGAAGAGGAAATACTTCTGCACTAGTAGGTAGTAGCTCTTACATAGCTAATTGGATGGCCCCAGAATTGTCAGTCTTGAACTGCAGTGCCTTTCGTCTAATTCTAGGGGTGCTCAAGGAATAACATATTAAAACATAACTTTTATTGTATTCAGTAAAATTATTTAACTCTCAAGTGAAATATTTAAATAAATTAATTATGTAAATAATTGTGTGAAAAAAGATTTTAGTAATAAAGAAAATCTAAAGTTTATCTCATGTTATTTCTTATTGATTTCTGATATGCATTGGTTACTTTACTACTGTGAATGACCTGTATTCAATCTTAACAAGGAAAATACACAATATCTGAATTCCTAGAATTATGTATCAGAATCACTAATTGTTTCTGTGTTTACTCTCTCATAAACTCTCAGTTTGTTGTAACTTCCAAAAAACATAAATTTCTCATACAATTGTCCAGATACATATTAGCAGTACATCCACATTAATAATTTCGGATGATGGATCAAGAGTTCCAAAAGCACTTATTTCTCACGGTACAGATTTGGAATACATCCACATTAATTTGTCGAAGCCGGATAATTGGCTGAGACAGGATCAGTTAAAAATTAGATCGGAGTGACGCCATCTTGCGAATGGCGACAAGACTCCATCTTAAAAATGAGATCTGCATGATGCCATTTTGCAAATGGCCGCCCAGCGCCATTTTAGAAAAACTCACACTTAAGTACATACGGCGATGCTATTATTAGCATCGTGCGACTGCATATCTCATCATACCCCATATACACATTAAATACACACAATTGCGCTGTTAACACCATATGCACATTAGCGACTGCATAATACCCCCTGTACGAACGCTGTTTATTAGTTACATGCATACGCAACTGCCCCAAGTTAAAAGTCCTCACTACATAAATACAGACAGTCACTAAAACATACAAAGGGATCAACCCTGCAAAACACGAACTCTAACTAGCGTCTTTTCCCAAACTCCTAATACTTACACACTGCACACCTACATAAAAGGTTCCATAGCTTCAAAGTGTAATATTCAAGGTTTATTCATTTATTACTAATGATGTGAAATAAAGATTATTTAATATCTAAAGTTTAATACATGATAAGCAGATCGTGTTTGGTGTTGTACTGATCTACTCTGTCTCAACAGCTTCCCGATGTCATCGGTGAGAAGATCGCAACATGCGTCTGCAACTTATGGACTGTAGAGAGTTAGAACACTAAAATGTACTATGTAATATTAGCAGGTTAGATTTGCATGCAGCGGGAAAAAGGAGACAAAAGGCTGTCGAGGCTGACCTGTGTCCATTTGAATTGACCTGTTAACTGTCCTGTAACAAAAGCATTGTGACGGAGAACCAATGGAATCATGCCAAAACTTGCCTATTGTATTGCCTATCCCTGTAAGAGTATATATGTGCACTCTCTGACCCCAATTGGGAGTCTTCTTGCTCTTGCTGTTGACGGAGGTTTCTTGCTGATGCCGATATCTGGTCCCAGAGTGCGTGCGTATGTAATAATTGTACCTTGGGTCTGTATAATATATTTGCACTAATTGTCTTTAGATCAGAGCGTGTAACCTACTGTTTTTATGTTGAATAATAACCTTTTGTGCGTTGGAAACACATTCAAAGTCTGAAGGCATTTATTTACTGTATGACTAATTATGCTAATAGCGATAATTTTAGAAGGTATAGGCAAGATCGTATAAAGGTGTAGAAGGTATAGGCAGGATCGTACAGAGGTTTTCAGCAGGTATCGATAAATTTTTTATAGAAACAGATCGGATAATATAGTATTGAACGGTTCATGGGAGCGTTAATGCATAGTCTCATGCACGCTATCTTATTATGAGGTTATTTAGAGGTTATCTGGAGCACAAAACTAGTTAAAAAAAATGTTTTAATCATCCAGTATCTGGGACATATTGATAGATATATTTCTCATAAAGCTATCACATACACATTATTACTTGTGGTTATATGGGGTTATTTAATATGTTGAGATTCAAAATTATTTACATAGTGTCACCCCCCTTTAACCTCTAAAGGGACCATACGTTACTAATGCCCTTGTTGTCTACTGTTCCAACCCTTAACCTCTCTCTAAGGCCCGTATTCAATTTGAATCGTTAAGTCCGGATCCACGTTAAGTTACCGCCGATGATGTCATTATCGCCTGTTTTGGTTTTACCCCGTATTCAATTTGAAAGACTTTCCACCTAGTTGGAAAGTCAATGCAATGTTATAGGCGGTAAAGTATCGCCTATAAATGGCAGGCGGAAAAAAGTGCAGAATTGGGGTTTTGGGGTGCAACATTTCGGGAACCCCCCTGCAGCCTTTAGACAGTCCCCCAAAGGTAATCTGTGTATAAGAAAAAACATAATCTTAAGGACACCCCAAAAATGTACTTTGAAAAAGGGGGCAAAAAAAAAATGTTGGGGTACAAAGTTAAAAACTAGAGAACTTTACTCTGGGGGGTCCCCAAGTATGCCCCAGGTGTATTATTTCAAGTTCACTTTTTCAACTTTAAATATGCTGACCCCCATTTTCAAGTACCCCAAATTTGCTGGGCTAAGTTATTTTCTGGAAAAAATACTCCTAAATACTATTTTGCATCAGTTATAGAAAAATGCTATTTAGCAGCTATTGAGCCCATTTAGAAACAAATACCTTCAGCGAGCCAAATCAGGGGGTACCATAGTGAACCCCCATGTCAGAGCATCATTTGGGGGGTGACAGGCTGATTTCCCCAAAAATGACAGTACTTTCCGCTTGTTATAGTATCGCCGGGTGCCGTTTACGCGTACTTTGAAATTGAATACGGGGTAAAGCGTGCAGGTGCGCGATACTCTAACGACCTACAAAACAGGCAAAGTCGGCGTTAAGTCCAGGCCGCATTAACTTAACGCGGCTCGGCTCAAATTGAATACGGTTCTAATAAGTGGTATACCTTCTCTCTATCAGTTCAGTGCCTCCACCCAAGTATCAATAGTAGTCTGAGCCTACTTGGGAAAACCCTATCATGCATTGGCTTGGATAGTATGTAATATTAAGGCTTGCCTGGATAAGCCTGATGTAAGTATGTTTCTTTACCTTACCTAAAATCATTTGACATATGATATTCTCCACACTCTCCCAGGTAAGTAAACACCCTGCAGGCCTCACTGCCTCACCACTACTGTTGCTGCATCTCTGGGCATTCCTCTGCTCCTCCCACACAGTATCCATGCTCACGGACACTGGCAAGCACAGAGCACTTTGCCCTGCACCAGCAGCACCAGCTGCCATCCCAAATAACAGGGTGAGTGCTCCTGCCCACCGGCCTCCACAGCTCCTTCTCTGGCTGTGCCCTCCTGCGCCCAGCAGCATATCAGCTCACCTGCTGTCTGGGACACAGGGGGGCAGGCACTGATGGAATGGATCAGCAGACTCTCCCTCAGCTACTCCTGACAGCTCTTATCTACCACCCTCTAAACGGGCCCTTTTTTCTGACAGGAACCAAATCACTCTCAGCCATATTACTCCGACCCTTCTTCTCCAGAGCACTGAGTGCAGATGCATCACATGGTTGCCGTGCCAACATTCCATGCGGACTTGTTTAGTGGTGTTGTCATCAGAGGGCGCTGCTTAGTGACGACCGAGGGTTGCGTCATTAGATGGCGCTTCCCCGAGTGTTACCGGAAGCATGGTGAGTGCACTGATTGTGTGGGGAGGAGATATCACGTTGGGATGTCAGGTATTTAATTGTGTTTTTGTTTAATGTTTAATTGTATGTCAGTGTCTTGAGAAAGGATTTTCGACCTCCGAAACATCGACAGATTAAACTGCTGTTTTTTCACCTTGATTTGGAGTCTCTGAGTGCTGCCTATTTTGGAATACTATTTGAAGGTTTTGGAATTTGAAACCCTTAGGAGGGCACCGGAGCAAGTACTGTGCTGGAGCACTGCTGTTTGAGTGCCGGTCCATTGGACATTATATATATATATATATATATTAGGGGTGAGCGGGTTCGGATTTCTGAAATCCGAACCCCCCCGAGCCTCCCCGAGCCCCCCCGATCCGAGGCAGATTCGAGTCAGGCTCGACTTTTCCCGCCTGACTCGGATCTGAAATCGAGGCAAAACGTCATTCATCCCGCCTTCCGAGTCTCGCGGGTTTTGGATCCTATATAACGTACCCGCGTCGGCGCCATTTTCTCACTCGGCTGTGGACAGTGAAGAGGGAGGGTGGGAGTTAGGGCTGGCTGGGCTGTGTAGTGTAGTGTAGTGCAGAGTAGTGTTGTGCTGTGCTGTGCTGCGCTGTGCTGCTGTTGTCCACTACTTCAAAGTCCATAGGGGCTGGCTGTGTTGTGCTGTGCTGCTGTTGTTAATAGGGGCTGTGTCCACTACTTCAAAGTCCATAGGGGCTGGCTGGACTGTGTTGTGCAGTCAGTTCTCCATAGGGGCTGTGTCCACTCCAAAGTCCTGTGCAGTGTCCCAGTCCTAAAGGGGTGCTGTAGTGTTGTCCAGGGGGTGCTCTGTCCATCAGGGGTGCTCCCCCCAAGTGCTAAAAAAATAATATTTTTTCTGTGTTTGTGAATTGTGTGCGCAGTAGCAGCACATGCATCAACAAAGTAGTGCCAAGCGTGCGCCTGTGTCATAAGTAAAGGGCCGGCTGGCTTGACCGTTAAAGGGTGCTGTAACCCCCAAAGTACACTCCAGTCCAAACCAAAAAAAAATTATTTTCTGTGTTTGTGAATTGTGTGCGCAGTAGCCGCACGTGCATCAACAAAGTAGTGCCAAGCGTGCACCTGTGTCATAAGTAAAGGGCCGGCTGGCTTGACCGTTAAAGGGTGCTGTAACCCCCAGAGTACACTCCAAACCAAAAAAAAAAAATTTTCTGTGTTTGTGAATTGTGTGTGCAGTAGCCGCACGTGCATCAACAAAGTAGTGCCAAGCGTGCGCCTGTGTCATAAGTAAAGGGCCGGCTGGCTTGACCGTTAAAGGGTGCTGTAACCCCCAAAGTACACTCCAGTCCAAACCAAAAAAAAAATTATTTTCTGTGTTTGTGAATTGTGTGCGCAGTAGCCGCACGTGCATCAACAAAGTAGTGCCAAGCGTGCGCCTGTGTCATAAGTAAAGGGCCGGCTGGCTTGACCGGTAAAGGGTGCTGTAACCCCCAAAGTACACTCCAAACCAAAAAAAAAATATTTTCTGTGTTTGTGAATTGAGTGCGCAGTAGCCGCACGTGCATCAACTAAGTAGTGCCAAGCGTGCGCCTGTGTCATAAGTAAAGGGCCGGCTGGCTTGACCGTTAAAGGGTGCTGTAACCCCCAAAGTACACTCCAGTCCAAACCAAAAAAAAAAATATTTTCTGTGTTTGTGAATTGTGTGCGCAGTAGCCGCACGTGCATCAACAAAGTAGTGCCAAGCGTGCGCCTGTGTCATAAGTAAAGGGCCGGCTGGCTTGACCGTTAAAGGGTGCTGTAACCCCCAAAGTACACTCCAAACCAAAAAAAAAATATTTTCTGTGTTTGTGAATTGTGTGCGCAGTAGCCGCACGTGCATCAACAAAGTAGTGCCAAGCGTGCGCCTGTGTCATAAGTAAAGGGCCGGCTGGCTTGACCGTTAAAGGGTGCTGTAACCCCCAAAGTACACTCCAGTCCAAACCAAAAAAAAAATTATTTTCTGTGTTTGTGAATTGTGTGCGCAGTAGCCGCACGTGCATCAACAAAGTAGTGCCAAGCGTGCGCCTGTGTCATAAGTAAAGGGCCGGCTGGCTTGACCGTTAAAGGGTGCTGTAACCCCCAAAGTACACTCCAAACCAAAAAAAAAATATTTTCTGTGTTTGTGAATTGTGTGCGCAGTAGCCGCACATGCATCAACAAAGTAGTGCCAAGCGTGCGCCTGTGTCATAAGTAAAGGGCCGGCTGGCTTGACCGTTAAAGGGTGCTGTAACCCCCAAAGTACACTCCAAACCAAAAAAAAAATATTTTCTGTGTTTGTGAATTGTGTGCGCAGTAGCCGCACGTGCATCAACAAAGTAGTGCCAAGCGTGCGCCTGTGTCATAAGTAAAGGGCCGGCTGGCTTGACCGTTAAAGGGTGCTGTAACCCCCAAAGTACACTTCAGTCCAAACCAAAAAAAAAATAATTTTCTGTGTTTGTGAATTGTGTGCGCAGTAGCCGCACGTGCATCAACAAAGTAGTGCCAAGCGTGCGCCTGTGTCATAAGTAAAGGGCCGGCTGGCTTGACCGTTAAAGGGTGCTGTAACCCCCTAAGTACACTCCAAACCAAAAAAAAAATATTTTCTGTGTTTGTGAATTGTGTGCGCAGTAGCCGCACGTGCATCAACAAAGTAGTGCCAAGCGTGCGCCTGTGTCATAAGTAAAGGGCCGGCTGGCTTGACCGTTAAAGGGTGCTGTAACCCCCAAAGTACACTCCAAACCAAAAAAAAATATCTTCTGTGTTTGTGAATTGTGTGCGCAGTAGCCGCACTTGCATCAACAAAGTAGTGCCAAGCGTGCGCCTGTGTCATAAGTAAAGGGCCGGCTGGCTTGACCGTTAAAGGGTGCTGTAACCCCCTAAGTACACTCCAAACCAAAAAAAAAATATTTTCTGTGTTTGTGAATTGTGTGCGCAGTAGCCGCACGTGCATCAACAAAGTAGTGCCAAGCGTGCGCCTGTGTCATAAGTAAAGGGCCGGCTGGCTTGACCGTTAAAGGGTGCTGTAACCCCCAAAGTACACTCCAAACCAAAAAAAAATATCTTCTGTGTTTGTGAATTGTGTGCGCAGTAGCCGCACTTGCATCAACAAAGTAGTGCCAAGCGTGCGCCTGTGTCATAAGTAAAGGGCCGGCTGGCTTGACCGTTAAAGGGTGCTGTAACCCCCAAAGTACACTCCAGTCCAAACCAAAAAAAATAATATTTTCTGTGTTTGTGACTTGTGTGCACTGTGGCTGCACGTGCATCAACAAAGGAGCAGCGCCAAGCGTGCGCCTGTGTCCCATAAGTAAAGAGCCGGCTGGCTCATTTCTTAAAGGGTGGTGTAATCCACAAAGTGCACTACTCTCCAGCAAAAATAAAAAAATATTTTCTGTGCTTATGTGCGCTTTAGCCGCACGTATATATCAATATAACATAAATGGAGGACCAAACTTTCTCCGATAAAAATAAAACAGGGAAAGATCAAGAACCACTTCCTCCTAGTGCTGTTGCTGCTGCTGGGAGTTGTTCATCATCCCAGAGAGGAAGTAGGAACATCACTACTTTTACTAAACAATTGACCCTCCAACAGTCCCTAGCGATGAGGATGAAGTATGACAGCAGTCATCCTGAAGCAAAACGTATAACTGAGGCCTTGACTGCTATGTTGGTGTTAGACGTGCGTCCGGTATCCGCCATTAGTGCAGTGGGATTTAGACAATTGATGGAGGTAGTGTGTCCCCGGTTCCAAATCCCGCCTAGATTCCACCTGCATCCTCAAAGCAGCAGCGACAAGCGTGCGTCTGTCTGTTAAAGGATGGTGTAACCCTCAAAGTGTGCTACACAAACAATAAAAATATTCTTCTTTTTTCTGTCTTTGTGAATTGTGTGGGCTGTAGCCGCACTTGCATCCTCAAAGCAGCAGCGACAAGCGTGCGTCTGTCTGTTAAAGGGTGGTGTAACTCTCAAAGTGCTCCAAAAAATAAAAAACTATTTTTTTAATGTGTTTGTGACTTGTGTGCGATGTAGCCGCACTTGCATCCTCAAAGCAGCAGTGACAAGCGTGCGTCTGTCTGTTAAAGGGTGGTGACACCCTCAAAGTGTGCTACACAAACAATAAAAATATTCTTCTTTTTTCTGTCTTTGTGAATTGTGTGGGCTGTAGCCGCACTTGCATCCTCAAAGCAGCAGCGACAAGCGTGCGTCTGTCTGTTAAAGGGTTGTGACACCCTCAAAGTGTGCTACACAAACAATAAAAATATTCTTCTTTTTTCTGTCTTTGTGAATTGTGTGGGCTGTAGCCGCACTTGCATCCTCAAAGCAGCAGCGACAAGCGTGTGTCTGTCTGTTAAAGTGTGGTGTAACCCTCAAAGTGCTCCAAAAAAAAAACTATTTTTTTAATGTTTTTGTAACTTGTGTGCGATGTAGCCGCACGTGCATCAACATAGTAGCAGCGCCAAGCGTGCGCCTGTGTCATAAGTCAAGGGCTGGTTTGGACATCTGGTCTGGACTGAAGGACGTGCCAACAATTTCTGACAAGTCTACTGTCACTGCATATGATACTGTCCTCAAAGCAGCAGCGACAAGCGTGCGTCTGTCTGTTAAAGGGTGGTGACACCCTCAAAGTGTGCTACACAAACAATAAAAATATTGTTCTTTTTTTTTCTGTCTTTGTGAATTGTGTGGGCTGTAGCCGCACTTGCATCCTCAAAGCAGCAGCGACAAGCGTGCGTCTGTCTGTTAAAGGGTGGTGTAACTCTCAAAGTGCTCCAAAAAATAAAAAACTATATTTTTAATGTGTTTGTGACTTGTGTGCGATGTAGCCGCACTTGCATCCTCAAAGCAGCAGTGACAAGCGTGCGTCTGTCTGTTAAAGGGTGGTGTAACTCTCAAAGTGCTCCAAAAAATAAAAAACAATTTTTTTTATGTGTTTGTGACTTGTGTGCGATGTAGCCGCACTTGCATCCTCAAAGCAGCAGCGACAAGCATGCGTCTGTCTGTTAAAGGGTGGGGACACCCTCAAAGTGTGCTACACAAACAATAAAAATATTCTTCTTTTTTCTGTCTTTGTGAATTGTGTGGGCTGTAGCTGCACTTGCATCCTCAAAGCAGCAGCGACAAGCGTGCGTCTGTCTGTTAAAGGGTGGTGACACCCTCAAAGTGTGCTACACAAACAATAAAAATATTCTTCTTTTTTCTGTCTTTGTGAATTGTGTGGGCTGTAGCCGCACTTGCATCCTCAAAGCAGCAGCGACAAGCGTGTGTCTGTCTGTTAAAGGGTGGTGTAACCCTCAAAGTGCGCTCCACAAACAATAAAAATATTCTTCTTTTTTTTTCTGTCTTTGTGAATTGTGTGGGCTGTAGCCGCACTTGCATCCTCAAAGCAGCAGCAACAAGCGTGCGTCTGTCTGTTAAAGGATTACATCGGTGACAGCATCCAAGTAGGCATGTCAGACAGTCCGTACCTGTACTGGCAGGAAAAAGAAGCAATTTGGAGGTCCCTGTACAAACTGGCTCTATTTTACCTGAGTTGCCCCCCTCTAGTGTGTACTCCGAAAGAGTGTTTAGTGCAGCCGGGAACTTTGTCAGCGAAAGCCGTAGGAGGTTGCTTCCATAAAATGTGGAGAAGATGATGTTCATAAAATTAATTATCAACTCTTCCAGGGAGACCAGCCTCCAGAACGTACAGAGGGACCTGTGGTTGTGGATTCCAGCGGGGACGAATTAATACTCTGTGAGGATGAGGATGTACACAACACTGAAGAGGGTGAGGAATCGGTGGATGAGGAGGATGAGGACGACATCTTGCCTCCGTAGAGCCAGTTTGTGCAGGGACAGATTAATTGCCAGCTTGTTTTGTGGGGGCCCAAACGAACCAATCATTTCAGCCACAGTCAGGTGGCAGACCCTGGCGCTGAAATGTTTGGTTTGTTAAAGTGTGCATGTCCTGTTTATACAACATAAGGGTGAGTGGGAGGGCCCAAGGACAATTCCATCTTGCACCTCTTTTTTCTTTTCATTATGTATAGTTTGGGGCCTAGTTTTTCAAACTGCCATCCTGTCTGCCACTGCAGTGCCACTCCTAGATGGACCACGTGTTTGTGCCGCCCACTCGTATCTCTTAGCATAGTCATCCAGCTACCTCGGTGCAACCTTTTGGACATAAAAACACTATTGTGAGGTGTGAGGTGTTCAGAATAGACTGGAAATGAGTGGAAATTAAGGTTATTGAGGTTAATAATAGCATAGGAGCAGAAAAACCCACAAATTCTGTGATTTTAGCTGTTTTTATGCTTTTTTTCAAAAAAATACAGATCCAAAACACAAAACCCAGAACCCAAAACACGGAAGGGTGGTTTTGGCAAAACCAATCCAGATCCAAAACACGAAGAAAGATCCAGATCCAAAACCAAAACACAAAACACGAAAAGTGGCCGGTGCACACCCCTAATATATATATATATATCCATACTGTAACAGGCGGCACTCGGAGTGAGTCTTTAACATCGGTGAAACAAGAAAGTGCTTTGTTTCAACGTTTCGAGGATATTTATTTTCATCAATACCTTTACCAGGGTTACGTTAGTGTACACATTAAACCTCTGGGACACCATAAAAAATTTGCGTCTCATAGAGCATTCATATGCTTCTTTTTTGTAATCTCTTTATTTATAATTTTGATAGTGAATGCATCACAAATATTAACACACACAAAAGTTATTTGAATAATCTACAACTCAGATATATCATGTATTATATCCAAAAAAATAAAAACTTATACAAAAAATACACACCAATCGAATTTTGATTTGTAACAAAAATACATTAAAATAATACAAAAAAAAAAATACCGAAAAAGAATAAGAAAAAGAAAAGAAGAGAAAAGAGGGGGGGATTAAAGAAAGGCAAACTACGGTATAGTATATCACTCATGAAAAGCCAAAATCACTCGATTCCGTGCATCTGTCTGTGAAATGCAGAGTACCAAGGATCCCAAGTAGCATGAAACTTTTTCACTGAATCGTGAAGGAGTGCAGTGATGTATTCCATAGAAGCCAGGTACCATATTTTATTGAACAATAAGGCTTTTGCTGGGGCATCAATTTGCTTCCAGTTTGTGGTGATCAACAGTTTAGCAGCATTATAAATATGGCCACAAAGGTTGTTCTGGGGTTTAGAGAAGGAGCCAGTGGGTTTGCATAAACGCATGTGTATAGGGTCTCTAGGGGGAGAAACACAGAGCACCTTGGACACCAAAGATGTGACTTCATCCCAATATTTGGATATCGTAGGGCAGTCCCACCATACATGAAAATAGGACCTATTTGGCCACATTGTCTCCAACATAGGTCTGAAGACCCTGGGAAAATCTGATGCAGTTTTGCAGGAACCATGTACCAGCGAGAATAAACTTTGAAGGAAATTTCCTTTATATTAGTTTTGCCTGATATCTACCCAGTCATCGTCCTCCAAACTAATCCCTAGGTCACATTCCCAGGTCTGTTCAAATGGTTCCCTAAATTCAAGGGATGAGGGGGCTAACATCGAATACAAAGTAGATATCGATCCCTTGCAGCCAGGGTTGTAAATGCATTTGCGCTTGAATGTGGTAGGTTGTCGTAATTTGTGAGATTTGCTGAGTGATCGAATGAAACTACAAATTTGTAAATATGCAAATTGAAAATTAGAAGATAAGCCTTGTTTTCGCTCAGATCTGCAAAATTTTGGGGGGCAGAATCACCTAGAATGTGCATAAGTCTAGTTATCCCAGCCAATATCCAAGGATGCATATAAGAGTACATGCCCCCCAATGGGAAATGAGGATGACGCCATAGTGGAGTCTGCGGGGACAAATATGGTGCCAGTTTTAGGCATTTATTTAGTTTATCCCAAACTTGTAGGACAGCTCTTATATAAGGAACTTCTTGAAACAAGGCTGGTCTTAAATTAGGAGGTAGCCAAGGAAGGTAACTAGCCTGATGGGTGCCCACCAGTTAATTTTCAAGTAGTACCCATTTCCCACTGCCTTCTTCCGAATGCCATGATGTAATATGGCTTAGTCGTGCTGCGGAAAAGTATTTATCAAAGATGGGAAGGCCCAATCCACCATTAATCATCGATTTGGACAAGCAGGTTCTACTAAGTCTCGGTTTTTTACCTGACCACTAGAAAGAACTACATACTGATTGAACCTCTCGAAGATAAGAGGTTGGTACTACAATTGGAGTGTTTGAAATAGGTATAGTAATCTAGGAAGGATGGACATCTTAACTGCATTAACATGACCTGTCCATGAGTTGCAAAGTAGAGCCCATCTGGACAAATCCTGTTTAATTAATTGCAGTAGAGGGATATAGTTAGCCTGAAATAAGTGTTCATATTTCTTAGGAATAGTAATCCCTAGATATTTGAAGGATTTAGGTCTCCAAATGTAATCAAAATTAGTCTCTAAAAGCTTCTGTGAAGGAGTAGGGAGGTTGAATGCCAAAGCCTCCAATTTGGTGCTATTTACTCTATGCCCCTAGAATTCACCATAAGCGTTTAATTCAGCATGCAAGTTAGGGAGTGAAGTTATAGGTGATGTCATAGTAAGCAGTAAATCATCTGCAAACAGAGATATTTTGTATTGTGATCTTCGCACAGACACCCCTGTAATCTCAGGATTACTCCGAATTTTAGCCGCAAGAGGTTCTATGCTCAAGGCATAGAGCAAAGTTGAAAGTGAGCATCCTTGCCTTGTACCATTACCCAAGGCAAAAAACGGTGAGGAGAGTCCATTAGTTGATACTATAGCGATGGTTTACAGTATAGAGCCTTAATGTCCGACAAAACGACCACAAAAACCATACGTTTGTAAAGCTTGAAACATAAAAGGCCAAGGTAACCTATCAAAGGCCTTTTCTGCATCAAGTGACAACACTACAGCTGGTATCTTATGTTTGTTTATGTAGGAAATCAAATTGATCGCCCATCTGGTGTTGTCTAGAGCCTGTGTCTTGGGAACAAAACCAACTTGGTCAGCATCAATCAACTGTAACAATTACAAATTCAGTCTATTAGCTAGGATCTTTGCGAACAGCTTAATGCCAGCGTTTAACAAAGATGTTGGCCTGTAGTTAGTCCGACAGGTAGGATCCTTCTGGGGTTTGGGAAGCACTATAATAATGGATTTGAGAGAGTCCGGGTGAAAATGTTCCTCCCTCCAATATCCGATCATAAACTGCAATCAGGTGAGGAGAAAGCAATGCAGAGAATGACTTATAGTACCCTGAGGGTAAGCCATCAGGACCAGGAGCCTTAGAGGGTTTCTGTGATTTCAGAGCTACTTCCAACTCCTCCCTGGTAACAGAGTTTAGGAAGTGTACATGAATCAAGATACTGCTGCGTGACCGAAGAAGGAGAGTGCAATGCCTGGTCGGAACCTTGGAGGTTATATAATGCCTTATAATATTCATAAAAAGAGCGGTTAATTTCTACAGGATCATAGGTAATAGCTCCCTGAGTGTTTCGAATAGCTGCTATAGTTTGAGAAGCTCTTTTGGCCTTCAACTGCGATGCCAACAGAGTATCAGATTTGTTACTTTTTTCATAGAATTTTTGGTTTGCCCACCTTAATGACTTCTCTGTCTGCTCAGCCAATATACAGTCAGGTCCATAAATATTGGGACATTGACAGAATTTTCAGATTTTGGCCTCTATTCACCACCACAATGGTTTTGAAATGAAACAAACAAGATGTGCTTTAACTGCAGACTTTCAGATTTAATTTGAGGGTAATTACATCCAAATCGGGTGAACGGTGTAGGAATTACAACAGTTTCAATATGTGCCTCCCACTTTTAAGGGGCCAAAAGTAATGGGACTATCAACTCAAAAGCTATTTCATGGACAGGTGTGGGCTATTCCCTCGTTATTTCATTATCAATTAAGCAGGTAAAAGGTCTGGAGTTGATTCTAGGAGTGACATTTGCATTTGGAATCAGTTGCTGTCGACTCTCAATATGAGATCCAAAGAGCTGTCACTATCAGTGAAGCAAGCCATCATTAGGCTGAAAAATCAAAACAAACCCATCAGAGAGATAGCAAAAACATTAGGTTTGGCCAAATCAACTGTTTGGAACATTCTTAAAAAGAAAGAATGCATCGGAGAGCTCAGCAACACCAAAAGACCCGGAAGACCACGGAAAACAACTGTGGTGAATGACAAAAGAATTATTTCCCTGGTGAAGAAAAACCCCTTCACAACAGTTGGTCAAATCAAGAACACTCTCCAGGAGGTAGATGTATATGTGTCAAAGTCAACAATCAAGAGAAGACTTCACAAGAGTGAATATAGAGGTTTCACTACAAGATGCAAACCATTGGTGAGCCACAAAAACAGGAAGACCAGATTAGAGTTTGCCAAACAACATCTAAAAAAGCCATTACAATTCTGGAACAACATCCTATTGACAGATGAGACAAAGATCAACTTGTACCAGAGTGATGGAAAGAGAAGAGAAGGAAAGGAACTACTTATGATCCAAAACATACCACCTCATCAGTGAAGCATGGTGGTGGTAGTGTCATGGCGTGGGCATGTATGGCTGCCAATGGAACTGGTTCCCTTGTATTTATTGATGATGTGACTGCTGACAAAAGCAGCAGAATGAATTCTGAAGTGTTTCGGGCAATATTATATGCTCATATTCAGTCAAATGCTTCAGAACTCATTGGACAGCGCTTCACAGTGCAGATGGACAATGACCCGAAGCATACTGCAAAAGCAACCAAAGAGTTTTTTAAGGCTAAAAAGTGGAATATTATGCAATGGCCAAATAAATCCCCTGACCTGAATCCGATTGAGAATGCATTTCACTTGATGAAGACAAAACTGAAGGGAAAATGCCCCAAAAACAAGCAGGAACTGAAGACTTTTGTAGTAGAGGCCTGGCAGAGCATCACCAGGGATGAAATCCAGCGTCTGGTGATGTCTATGCGTTCCAGACTTCAGGCTGTAATTGCCTGCTAAGGATTTGCAACAAAGTATTAAAAAGTGAAAGTTAGATTTAGGATTGTTTAGTTTGTCCCATTACTTTTAGCCCCTTAAAAAGTGGGAGGCACATATAGAAACCATTCTAATTCCTACACCGTTCACCTGATTTGGATGTAATTACCCTCAAATTAAATCTGAAAGTCTGCAGTTAAATCACATCTTGTTTGTTTCATTTCAAAGCCATTGTGGTGGTGAATAGAGGACAAAATATGAAAATTCTGTCAATGTCCCAATATTTATGGACCTGACTGTAGACTGCAGCTCACCTCTGACACTTTGCAGTTGCTTGAGCACCGAAGGGGAGTGGGGAGGATGTGGGAATGTTCCAGCTGCTCTAATTGCACAGTTAAGTCATCAATCTTTTTAGTTTGTTGCTTTTTTCTGTGTGAAGTGTATTTAATTATCGCCCCCCCCCCCCCCCTGATTACAGCCTTATGTGCTTCCCACACTGTGGGGTAAGTGACTTCTTGGTTGATGTTAAGATAAAAATATTCTTTGATGTGGGTGTGAAGGTAATCTTTAAACTTAGGGATACGGAGGAGGGTCTCATTTAATCTCCATGAAGGGCGACCTCGTCCAGAGAGTAATAGGTCCACATGAACTACAACCATGGAATGGTCTGACAACACAATAGTTACAATCTCAACTTTGAGTAGCATTTTCAATATCCCGCTATAACATAAAATCATATCTATCCTAGAATAGGAGTTATGCGTGGTCGATTAAAATGTGTAATCCCTTGAAGTAGGGTTATGGGCCTTCCAAGTATCTAAAAAAAACAGCCTCGATTATTGTCTCGTGAAGAGAGCCATACGTTAAACGAGGAGGGTGGGCATGTTTTGGGGTGCTTTTATCCAAATCAGGAGATAATAGCGCATTAAAATCCCCTTCCATTAATAGCAGGCCTCTGCGAACTTTGGAGATTTCTGCTAACAGATTGCTGAAAAACCGGGCTTGACCTGTATTGGGAGCATACAAATTCACAATAGTTAAAATTTGATGGCCTAGTTGTGCAACCAAAATAAGGTATCTCCCATCTGAGTCACTCTTAGAGGAAAGAAGCTGGAAAGGGACCGATGAACGTACTATAATAGCCACCCCCTGTTTTTTAGAGTTGTGGGTAGAATGGAAAACATTGGGGTAGCGTTTTGACACTAGAGAAGGATGGGAGGTCTTTTTGAAATGGGTCTCTTGCAAAAAAATTGTCACCCTGTTGAGATTGAATTGTGTTAAATAAAAGTGACCTTTTGTGGGGAGTATTAAGGCCCTTTACATTAAGTGATCAGGGTGCCGAGAGGGGGGGGAGTGGGTAAATATTACCGGGGCCCGGGCTTCCTGAGGGGCCCGGTGGGGGCCCAGGTCCGGCGCCGCTCCCCCTCCCTCACAGCAGCCCAATACACAGCGTGTGCTGAGCTGCAGTGGAGACTGCTCGTGGCTGCTGACCAGCAGCCACAGCAGTCTCCTATGCCTGTAGGGGGGAGCAATCACACTGGTCGCACCCCCCCTGGCTTTGAGCAGGGCTGAGGGGGCCCAGAGCGCCCCCCTCCCCAGCGTGCAGCACCGCTTTGCGGCGCTACAAATCGTTTTTAGGTTTTTTTTCAGGAAGGAGGTGTGGCCAAGCCTCCCACGGTTAGGCCACACCCCCTATTACCCGGGCCCAGAGCGGCTCTCAGCGGGACTGTAAGTGATAACACAGTTAACGCCATGATTCGCAACAATTAACCTGCTATTATTATAAGCCAATATTTTTGCCTAAGACAGAAATTTAAAAAAAAAGAAGAGAAAAAGAAAAAGGGGGGTGGGGGGGGGGAGAGAAAAGTAGAAAAGTGAACAATTCTATCCCCTAAATAAATTGGGGGATGACGTTCACAATTAGTACGCCCTTTAGAAAAAATAAGGTGGGAAGTACTTCAAAAATAGGAGCACTTCTAATGGGCATTAAGTTTGGGAGAGCAAAAATACTTATAGAATAACTAATGAATGGTGAGAGGTACCTCTCGTTAGTCCCACGTAGTGGGGGATGGTACGAGGATGAGTGGACGAGATACTGTCCACCTGGTACTATCAAACAAAACAGTTAAACCTTATACAATACCAGTTCAAGGAAAACAATAAAAAATAAACATATGCAACACAATTTTAGCACATACTGTATTATAACAGTCCAAATATCCTAGAAGGAGGAACAAATAACATGTTAATATAACCTTTGAGGGAAGCATATAAAAAACAGGAGCGGGACTCCATCTCAGCCCGTTATTCAAAGGGGGGAATCATCTTGCCTATCAGGGAAGGCTTGAGCATCAGTATCAGATAGTTGGAGTTTATGCAAAAGTTCTCTGCCTTCCTTAGCATCATGCACGGAGAGTTGTCTGCCATTTACCTCCAAATCAATCAAAAGGGAAAGCCCCACCTGTATTTGTACTCATTGTCCCGTAACACCTTGGTAACGTTGCATAGATCTCTATGTTTAAGGACAGTTGATGGGGCTAAATCTTGAAAAATTTGTAAGTGAGAACCCTCAAAAAAGATCTGTGGGGTTGATCTACTGGCAGCAACAATTTGGTCCTTAATTTTAAAGGACAAAAACATTAAGATAACGTCTCTCTGAGGAGCATTTTCTTTTGGTCCGAGAGCTCTGTGGGCCCATTCTATAAGCAGTGATTGCTCAGGGAGAGAGGGCATCAGCATCAGAAAAAAGTGTTTCAGATACGGTTCAAGAGACTGGGGAGAAACCATTTCAGGAATATTGCGGATTCTCAAATTATTCAGTCTCCCTGTTTTCAATGTCCTCATTTTTGTCTCTCAGAGACTCCACTTTGTGGTGGAGAAAGTCTATGTCATGTGAGGCATCATTCAAACCCCTAGAGAGTGATTCCGTCTTCGCTTCCACTGCTGAAGTGCATTTAGATAAAGAAGCAAGTTCGTTGTGGAGGTCTGCAGAGAGTTTTTGAAAGTTAGAAGTGAGTGTTTTATTAAGTTCCGCCAACATAACTTGAATGTCATTTTTAGTGGCGTATACTGCGTCTATAAGTTCAGCAGTAGCAAGTGGATCCCCAGGAGATATCGGGGGAGACAATGAGGTTTGGCGGGAATCAGAGCGCGATAAGTGTGGTAATATACCTTGTTGAGTATTCTTCTTCCCTCTGTTAGCGTTTCGATGCATTTTGTGTAGCAAGTATAAATATAGACCGATCAGGTATTGCAATTCAAATGAAGGCCCAGGTGGACAGTAATATTACGAACTCAGAACATGGTTCACTTTCCAGCCGCAGCCATCGAGTTGTAGAAATACAGAAAGACAGCAATCCAATATTAGAGAGTTATACAAATCCTGAAGAAACTCCACTTGTAATAATACAAAGTATCCAAAAGATGGTGCTGAGTCGCTGAACTAGAGAATTGCTATCTATAGAAATTATTTACTGCTCACCAAACAATAGTGATATGATATAAAATCTATAGACACAGCCCAGGAGTCAAAAAAAATATTGTGGAACAATCAAAAGGTACTAATCTTATGGCTGACCTCCTTTGTCCCCCCTTTTTTTTTTATTTGTGTTGTCTACAGTGTAGATGTAATGCTCACTGAGTAGAACCCAAGCTGGATAAAGGCTGTATGCTGCAAAAGCTGCAACTAGGGTGAGTTCCAGAAAAGCAGCAAAACACTGGGGAAGCCCAATGTAGGGGTCTAGTATGCAGGTGACTCACCGCAAAGCAGCCTGAGGTGCAAGGAGGGGAAAGCACTTCCGTATCCTCCGTTTTCCTTGCATTTATATGCTTCTTATAGAACATTCATGTGTTTCTCCTATCTATTTATTTCCCCTAAGGTTATTCGGGGTCATTTTATATAGTTCACATGTATTTATGAGGTATCTCATGTGGTATTAGAATAATATTATCTCATATGTATATTCATAAGAGCACTCTATTTGGACACATACAATGCATCTGCTTTCCACATTTTGTTATGTTACAGCCTTATTCCAAAATGGAATAAATTCATTTTTGTCCTCAAAATTCTACACACAATAGCCCATAATGACAACCTGTAAAAAACTTTTTTGAGATTTGTAAATTTAATAAAAAAAATACACTAAGACATCACATGTACATAAGTATTCATGGCCTTTGCCATCAAGCTCAAAATTGAGCTCAGGTGCATCCTGTTTCCACTGATCATCCTTGAGATGTTCATACAGCTTACTTTTAGTCCACCTATGGTAAATTCAGTTGATTGGACATGATTTTGAAAGGCATACACATGTCTATATAAGGTCCCACACTTGATAGTGCATGTCAGAGCACAAACCATGCATAAAGTCCAAGGAATTGTCTCTAGACAGGATTGTCTTGAGGCACAAATCTGGGGAAGGGTTCAGAAAAATATCTGCTGCTTTGAAGGTCCCAATGAGCACAGTGGCCGCCATCATCCATAAATTGAAGAAGTTCGGAACCACCAGGACTCTTCCTAGAGTTGGCCAGCCATCTAAACTGAACAATTGGGGGAGAAGGGCCCTAGTCAGGGAGGTGACCAAGAACCCGATAGTCACTCTGTCAGAGCTACAGCATTCCTCTGTGGAGAAAGAAGAACCTTCCTGAAGGAAAACCATCTCTGCAGCAATCCACCAATCAGGCCTGTATGGTAGAGTGGCCAGACGGAAGCCACTCCTTAGTAAAAAGCACATGGCAGCCCTCCTGGAGTTTGCCAAAGTGCACCTGAACGACTCTTAGACCATGATGAGACAAAGATTGAACTCTTTGGCATGAATGGCAGGCGTTATGTTTGGAGGAAACCAGGGACCACTCATCACCAGGCCAAGACCATCCCTACAGTGAAGCATGGTGGGGGCAGCATCATGCTGTGGGGATGTTTTTCAGTGGCAGGAACTGGGAGACTAGTCAGGATAGAGGGAAAGATGAATGCAGCAATGTACAGAGACATCCTGGATGAAAACCTGCTCCAGAGCGGTCTTGACCTCAGACTGGGGCGACGGTTCATCTTTCAGCAGGACAATGACCCTACTGTAAGCACACAGCCAAGATATTAAAGGAGTGGATTCAAGACAACTCTGTGAAGGTCCTTGAGTGGCCCATCCAGAGCCCAGACTTGAATCCAATTGAGCATCTCTGGAGAGATCTGAAAATGGCTGTGCACCGAAGCTTCCCATCCAACCTGATGGAGCTTGAGAGGTGCTGCAAAGAGGAATGGGCGAAACTGCCCAAAGATAAGTGTGCCAAGCTTGTGGCATCATATTCAAAAATAACATATTCAAGTATTGAGTAAAGATTGTGAATACTTATGTACATGTGATTGCTTAATTGTTTTTTTTTTATTAAATCTGCAGAAATTGTTAAAAACTTTACACGTTGTCATTATGGGATATTGTGTGTAGAATTTTGAGGCCAAAAATGAATTTATTCCATTTTGGAATAAGGCTGGATGTGGAACAATGTGGAAAAAGTGAAGTGTTGGGAATACTTTCAGTGTTTGTGCCTTTGCCAAGTGGTTTAAATATATGCACTCTCAAAGAGAGCAATGACAAGGCTTTCAATTACTGTTGTGTTTCACATTAATCTGAGTCCCTCTGATTCTCCTTAAATAATTGTATCACATCAATACTGTATCATCTTAGGTATTGCTTTAGGGAAAAAGCAGCAACCATATAAAAACCCACATGTGCACCTCCGAGGTTGTTTAGCACATATTTTATTACTTTCTAATTTAATGTACCTTATCTGCTTGAAGTTTAATTATAATGTGCAGTGCTACACAATACTGGGTTTGCCCCTCATATGTTATGTGATTCACACCCTCCCAGAAAAAATACAGCTGCTACTCCAAGAAGTAGTGTCTTGATGTTCTAAAATCTCCAGATATTCCCTCAGCCTCTCTGTATCTCAGACCTGTTTCCTACTGTTAAATGCAACATTGTTTCAGTAATTGAAAGTAACCAGCACGTTTGGTATTTATTAATCACATAGTTGTGGTAAGCGAGGATACGCCGACGTACGTTTCACTGAAATGAGTTTTATCAAGGCAGGGGGCGCTGTCCGGGCCTGTCAATTTTCTGTTTATAATTATTCTCATTTGGAGCTTCCTCTTCTTTTATCCCTGGCATCTCCTGGCCTCCCCTATCTTCTCTCTGGGTGACTCCCACTCCATCTGGCCACCACCCCAAGCACCATTAGTCACATCCTCTTTTATTTACACACTAATATACTGTCATACCCAGACATTTCTGATGGCAGCTCTTGAGGTTGTCTTGAGGGGACATGTCTTATATCCCTATTTGAAAACAGAATGAGGGGCGCCAATGCTCTTTCTGGCCCAGGGCACCAAATAGTCTTGTTACGGCTCTGCATACGTATGTACCTTCTCTTTAGAGGAAGTTGGTCCACTTCGCCAGGTAGAATCCAAGATCTTCAGAAAAAAATGGAATACCTAATACCCATGGACCTGCTGTACTGTAGTACAGTATAGTGCACAGCATGACAGGACCCATGTGGGTTCCTGCAGAATGGCCATGACTGACTAAATGTCAGATTGCTCTTAGCCAATCAGCATTCAGTTTCTATGACAGCATCCACTGATTGTCTAAGAGCAGTCTGACTGTTAACCAATAATGGCTATAATGCAGGAACACATGTGGGTTCTGTCAGCAGGTGTGTTATACTGCATACAATGTAGGGGATCTGGAATAGCGTTTTTCTTTTTTTAAAAGACCTTGGATGGTTACCTGGAGAAGGGGACTGACAACTTCCAGGGAGAAGTTAAGTCTGCGTGTGAGTGTGCATGAGTATGCAATAAAGGTATACATCATTCGGTCTGAGTACTGTGTTTTTTTATATATTTACTTCACAGCAGGGGTACAAGTGCCGGCATTTCGTGGTAGGCTTGCTGGGACCTGTAGTCCCACTGTAAAGGGCAATATTATTTCTATCTTTAAACCATTAACCCTGCACCTGCCACCATCATGGGTGCAGGGAATAGACCTGGGCTTTCAGGAGGGGGATAACCAATTTATTTTTTATCCATGCTTACTAAGGATTGCCAGCCTGGACTGCCCAGTTTGGGGCTAGATTTATATTATTGCAGGGTATTCCAATGCTGTGTGTCTCCCTGCTGTAGTGTTTCCCCTACAGGGCCATTTCTAGGGATTGGGCGACCCGTGCAATCACACGGGGCGCTCCGCCTCCGACCCCTGCTATTGAACGCTGGCTTCTAAAGAAGCCTCTGATCGCTTTAGAGGCAAGCGTTCCCAGTGATGCACTACGCAGATGACGTCATGATGTCACATGCGACGTGAGGATCCTGCCCTGCGTGCCTCTGCCTCCAGTCAGCGAGGCAGAGGCAGCGGAAAAGGGAGAGGGATTGCCGATCATCTTCAGGTAAGTACTGAGCTGGGGTTGGGACCAGCCTGGGGGGCACTGCATAAGGGACCTGCCTGGGGGGGCACTGCATAATGGACCAGCCTGGGGGGCACTGCATAAGGGGCCAGCCTGGGGGACACTGCATAATGGACCAGCCTGGGGAGCACTGCATAATGGACCAGCCTGGGGGGCACTGCATAAGGGACCAGCCTGGGGGGCACTGCATAATGGCCCAGCCTGGGGGGCACTGCATAAGGGGCCAGCCTGGGGGACACTGCATAAGGGGCCAGTCTGGGGAACACTGTATAAGGGGCCAGTCTGGGGAACACTGTATAAGGGGCCAGTCTGGGGAACACTGTATAAGGGGCCAGTCTGGAAGACACTGCATAAGTGGCCAGCCTGGGGGGCACAGCATAAGGGGCCAGCCTGTGGACTATGAATAAGGGGCCAGCCTGGGGGGCACTGCATAAGGGACCAGCCTGGGGGGCACTGCATAAGGGGCCAGCCTGGGGGCACTGCATAAGGGGCACAAATACAGGGGGTACTGCATAAGGGGCACACATACAGCATATAGGAATAACTACAGGGGGCACTGCATTATGGGTACTTTTGACTGAGAGCCAGTGGGGGAGCAACCTGAGACCTGTTGGGCTGGAATGGTAAAGGAGGGGGCTGGAGTGACACATGGAGGAGCTGAAATTTGTATTATGTGAATCTTGGTTTTTCAATGTATTTTATGTGGTTCTAATTTCAAAATGTATTTTATATGGATGTGGTTTTTAAAACAAATTTTATGTGGCCCTGACTTTTTCAATATATGTTATGTGGAAGTGGCTTGTTTCAGTGTATTTTATCCTGAAGTGGCTTTTTCAATGTATTTTATGTGGATCTGGCTAGTTTCAGTGTATTTTACGTGGATATGGCTTGTATTTTCTACAAGGTCATGCTCCTGCAAATGTCATACTGTACCAAAGGCATGCACACAAAAATGCGGTATGGCCTTGTGACAGCTATGCCACACCCCTTTTTAAGCCTCCGGCATGCGCATGCTGTCAGCTCTTTACTTTAAATACAGATATTTTGGGGCTCTTTGCCTCTAACTGGTTAGCCACCCCTGGGCTCAGGAGTCACAGCGGCTGACATTCTGCGATCCTTTGAGACCACGCCCCCTCACAATGAGGCCACCCCCCCGATATTACTGCTTCTTGGGGGGAGGGGCGCATTTTGACTATTCGCACTAGGAGCCTCAGACCCTAGAAACAGCCCTGATCCCCTCGGCTGGTTAAGCCCGGTGCTGGTTTATGGAAAATAGTGGGAACCCTATGTCGGGTTTTCTCCCCCATTTTTCTATACCAAACCAGGTTAAAAGGTTCAGGGCTGTTTATGGATTTAACGGGGGGTGGGGGGAAAAAGAGTGAACTCTTTTATTGCTTTTAACCCATCACAAAGATCTGTGCAGTGCTTCTGTTTGGCCAGGTTTGCCATGATGTTTTAACTTGCATATGCCATCTCAATAAGTACAGTACTTGCAGTTCCCGCGCTCCTCTAGAGTACAAGTCAGACTCAGGAAAAGTTAATAAATGAGACAGTATCTTCCGAATAGATTCCTATGCTGTTCCTTTTCAAACGATTCAACCAGTAAATATGCCAAAATTCCTCAAAAAAAATTAGAAGTAGTATATAGTGAAGTACAGTTTTATTCAAAACATAGAAACATCCATAAAACACATAAAAATGGCTGCGTACCAGATATATAAGGGTGTTGGACAATTCACACCCAAAATAGCATGTACAGGGATATATACAGTCACCTCCCGGGATGGGTTCATGCGGTCCCCCTGGTGTCTAAATAGCAGTGGTCCGTCCTCTAGCCCTTATTCCTGGTGTTCTCAATGCAGCTCCTTCCTCACCAACGCGTTTCTGCTCATGCAGAGCCTTTTTCAAGCATACCAGCATATTTACTGGTTGAATCGTTTGAAAAGGAACAGCATAGGAATCTATTCGTAAGATACTGTCTCATTTATTAACTTTTCCTGAGTCTGACTTGTACTCCAGAGGAGCGCGGGAACTGCAAGTACTGTACTTATTGTGATTTACAGAGTGTGAGTGGCCACCCAAGCACTTCCTGCAGCACCATTGGACTGGTGCGCTTACTTCAATACACTATATTTGTGTGCATATGCCATCTGTTTTGAACTGAAAGATCACAACCCCGACTTCATTTAGAGCTGCAAAATACCGACCAATATTGCCATCTATATCACCAAAACTAGAAAAACTGATAGATAGTAAATTCAAGTTTTTTTTAGACAGCAACATGACTGCGATATTCATCAATTTCGGTCAGTTTGGATTTAGTAACAAAACAGACACTTAGTAACTATGGCCCTCATTCAGAGCCGCTCGTTAGCGGCAGTACGCTTGTTCCGAGCGATGTTTGCACATCTGCGCATGCGTACGGTTTTTAGTACGCATGCGCGAACCAGTCAGTGCGGCCGAAAATCGTTGGTACGCAATATAGCGAGTGCCTGCTATTTTGAGTGACAGAATGAGGCGTATGTGGGTGGTAACAGGGGAAGGTGCTTGAAAATGGGGAGTGGAGATCCGAACGCAGGCGTGCTTAAAGGTCAAAACGGGCGTATTATGGGTGTGCATAATTAATACAGCAGCGTCATTGACCACGTCACTGGGTTATTTTATAGCCAGAACTGCTCGCAAATTTGTGGTAGCAAACACCAACCACAAGAATAGCGAGCAGTTCATACGCTGGTCGATGTACTCGATTAATCTAATAAATAGCGGACATGACGTATGGTGCGAGCGGCCAGGGGGCGTTTTTAACAAATAAACGAGCGTATGTTTTGCTCGCTCGTTCAGACTTAGAGGCGTGAACAGACTGCAATTTGCGAACGGATCATTTGAATAGCCACCCCTTGTTTTTGAACGAACGACCGCAAATAGCGAACGGCTCTGAATCAGGCCCCATATCTCTTTATCTACTTAATCTGCATTTGAGCAGCTGAATTATTTTTTATTAGTTCATTGGTATATATTAGAAACATTGGCCCTGATTCAGACCCACTCACAAGCGGCTGTCCGCTCGCAAGTGGGTCGATGGTCTGCACTGAGCATGCGCACGACGGAGGGAGCTCCATCGTGCGCATGCGCCAGACGCGACGAGCGAAGGAAAGTCCTTCACTCGTTGTTTCTGATCAAAGGGGGCGTGCTGTCGATGTTGATTGACAGCACGCCCCCTTTGGTGGGCGTGCCGGGGGCGTGCTTCCCTGACGGGGGCGTTCCCAAGGGAACGCCTCCCGTCAGAAGCCGGCCCACTGACATCACTAGTGATGTCAGTGGGAGTGATTTTGGCTCTGATAGAGCCAAAATCACTCCGGGCCTTGCGGTTGAAAACCTCAACTGCAGGCTCCGGCTCGCAGTTTCGATGGTCGCGATGGTCACGACCATTGAGGCCATCAAACTGCACGCTCGTATAGGCTGTGGGTGGTGACCCACAGCTATACGAGCGTCCAGGAGGACGCTCCATTTTTATGGAGGGCGGCCCTCATTCAGAGCGTGCGCTCTGTTCAGAGCGTACGGCTCTGAATGAGGGCCATTGTTTGTTTTACTAAAGTTCGGGGAGATTATATACTGTATGTTTTTGAAATTTCTTTGTATGCATTGATATGTTTTAAATAAAAAGTAGAGTTACAAACAAAGGCACCAAAATCTGGACAAGGGGGCGGTTCGCTTCCCAATATTTGAGAGAGGCACCAGGAGTACACTGAGTGCCGTGCTTTACTGGGATTTGAGCAAGTCCCATAAGACTTAACAAAAAATTTGAGAGAGGTATATGCTGAGCTCTGATTGGTGGAGCTCATCACAAGCTTCTCACACACATGGAGTAGATCAGCAGCAGCTTCATGGTAACGATTCAGACTAAAGGTGCCGATCCATGGTTCAATTTTTTATACGCTTTGGCTGTTTTCGATCGATCGTAACGACCAGTTGTGTAAAAAGTGCTATTTTCCAGGATGATTATGATGGCGATGCACTTCGTGTATCGGCATCATAGATCAACTGAACCTGAAGTAAGATTTCAACCTATAGTGTACGATGTAACACACATTGTATGGTGATTTGCTTGATGTACGATGCGATGTACGATTTACGATGTCCCTGGCCACTCCTCTCCTCCATTTTGTGACAGACAACATTTTGGAAAAGAGAGCACAAGCAGCAGCATCGTGTGTCTGGCGGAGTTTGCAGTTTTGGAAGTGAGTATCGCCTGTATTCTATTACACCATTATTATTATTATTACCAATGCATATTAACTCCTGCACACCAATAAATATTAATCCTACACCACCAATGCATATTAACCCCTACACCACCAATGCGTATTACCCCTGTACCACCAATGCATATTAACCCCTGCACCACCAATGCATATTAACCCCTGCACCACCAATGCATATTAACTACTGCGCCACCAATGTGTATTAACCCCCTTCCCCATTAATGCATATTAACCCCTAAACCACCAATGCGTATTACCCCTGCACCACCAATGCATATTAACCCCTGCACCACCAATGCATTTTAACCCCTGCACCACCAATGCATATTAACCCCCGTCCCACCAATGCATATTAACCACTGCACCACCAATGTGTATTAACCCCCTACCCCATTAATGAATATTAACCACTGCACCACCAATGTGTATTTACCCCTGCCCCACCAATGCACCCAATGCCATATATATATATATATATATATATATATATATATGTACTGTAGTGTACACAAAAAAAATATGTTTTTTTTTTAATTATTGACTCATCAAATGGGAGAATGATTATCATTATGACCCATCCATCTAATGTAAACTGTGTATGAATGATCATGATGTCATATCTGTGGAGTGAAGCACTTCAAGTGTTAGGTACATACACACATATATAACCATACTTGCACACAGTATGCATACATACAACATGCATATATACAGTATACTCTTACTTACATACTGGCTCAGGAGGAAGAAGGACGCTTGCTACAGATGTCATGTATGCAGAGCTCAGCCCCCTCGTGTATCCTGTACAGAGAGCTCTCTGTCTGAGGAGTGGCTGTCAATCGCGCTTGCGAGTAGCCTGCGGCAAGTGCAGGGATGGAGACAAGGCTGTCTCCATCTCTATAGAACAAATTTGGTCCATCAAAGGGGGTTTCTGGGTACTCAGAAACCTCCCCTGCGTGTGCGGCTATTGATTCAGCATTTATTCTAATGCGATCGTGGTATCAATCGCACACAGTTCTGCTGTGAAAATATGCCAATGTTTGTAATTGCAAAGCCATCACAGTCCAGAATCAAGATGTCCACTTCCCTTTTTTCACAACCGTAATACCTTGCAATCCAACATAAACATCAGTAACACTGAGTACAATCAGAGCACAATTACAGCAGGTCAGACCACTGGCAGCACTAGGTGGGTGCGGGTCGCACTGAGTGACACCATCCGAGGGAGTGACACCAAAATAGCAGAGCTGCTCTGTTATTTTGGTGTCACCCCGTTGGATGGTGTCACTGAGAAGCCAGTACCCAGAGAGATGCACGGGTGAGATTGTGGTCTGCCCCAGCAGCTGCTGGAGTGCTGGGTAAGCCCACTGTGTGCAGACAACAGGGGGTGGGAACAGCCCCAAGTGTGCAAACATAAGGGGGCGTGGCTTCATGGGACAATGCCATGCCCCTTCAGTGAAGCCACACCCCATTTGCTCTCACGGAACAACATCAACCAGCTAAGCAGCATCCTCAGGCAGCTGGCAGAGCAGCAGTCACAGCCTCACAATGAGTCACACCCATGAGGCTGTGCTGCTGCTAAACTCCAGGTCAGAGGAGCATGTTATGGGCTCCTCCAGTCAGAGCTCAGCACATGCTCCTCTGACCCCACTGCAGAGACTACTGGGATTTATTACCCAGTAGTCTACTGCAGTGCTGAGCCTGACAACACTGTGCTCTGGCCTCTCTGCATGTAAGCTGCTGGCCGGCTCAGTCACAGCCTTGATGACTGCCTGGCAAGCAGCTGCACTGCAGCCTGACATTTCCAAACAGCACCAGGCAGTGTGGACACCTATATTGCGGTGGGCTCTGGTGCAGTGCACTGGCTGCACCGCCAGTAGTTTCACCCCTGCATATAAGCACTGTGATACTGCAGGACATACCCCAGTGTATCCATATAGGCACTAACCCTACAGGACATACCCCAGTGTATGCTTCCATAACTCTGTGTATACATATGAGCACTGTTCCACTGCAGGCTGTATCCCACTGTGTTTTTTTTTAAAGTTATTTTAAAATATATATAAATTTGTTGTTGTACTTTTCCATACAGTGGCTGTGCTATGTTGTCCATCCAGTGGCTGTGTCCAATCACTCCCTGTCCTGTCACAGATTGGTGCTGCAGTGACTCCACAGGCCATAGCCTACTGTCGGCTTGATTCAGCAAGGAATGCAAGTGAGAGAACACACGCACTCAGCAGATGTTATCGCACTGCGTGTGTGCGAACTAGCCAGTATGATCGGGTAAGGGTACACAGACTACATGCAGTGTGAACACAGCCCCTTCTAGTATTGATTGACAGTAAGTGCCATTTGTGGGTGGTAACGGGGGGTGGTTGACCAAACGCAGGCGTGCCAGTGCATTTGAATGCTGTTGCAGGGGCATGCATAAATTGGCCATTGCAAGGTCCTACGCAGTCTGAGTTCTCACTGTGTGCAGGCAGTTGGTCAAGTCCTGAGTGAGGTTAGGTCAACCACTATTATACTAATGTGTTTGATGGTTCTCGATGTTACCGATGTTTCTGCTATCTTGCGGAATACTCAGGCTGTGATTAAAGGGAGGCGTCATTATATATTGCTGGGTGTCTGAATCTTGTGCTGCGGTTACCATGAGTATGAATTGATTAGCATATTTTCTCAGTGGCTGGGTGTGTGCATTCACTCACTTGTGTTCTTTGCTGAATCAGGCCCTGTGTTCACTAACTTCACATAAGCACTGCGACTCCAAACAGTGTCAGTTTAAAAAGACAGTATAAAATAAACTTTAAAGAATAAATTTGATTCTGTTTTACTTGTACTGTTCTGTGTGCTGTACCACAGTGAGTTTGTTCATGTACAACAAAGTCCTTTGAATCCCAGCATTGGGAGCTGAGCTGTGATTTGAAAAATGGATAACGATCAGTTTAGAAGAAAAGAGCAGGAGCCCCAACCAAAGACTTTTGATGCAGCTGTTGTCATCAGTCATGATGATACTAGTCCTTCAACATCATCTAAAGCCAATGCCCAAGGGCATAAAGGGTTTATGCAAAAAACATAAAATTGCCAATATGCCATTCACCACATGAAGTGGCAAGGAAAGGCTAAGACCTTGGTCTTTATTTATGTGTGGTGGTTCTGCAACTGTCAGTGAGGCATGTTCTTCTGTCTCTTAATTTGATGATGTAAGCGCTTCTCACTCTTGAAGAGGTATCAAAATAATGAAAACCACTAAGGCACAGGAACCACTGTGTGCTCAGAGATGTCACAAATCTCTGAGGAGAGTCTAAGTGTGTCCGTGGGTAGAATGTGTGAGCCTGATCTTTCTAGTACTGTACTCGAAGAGGAGCCTGCTTCCACCATTTTTGCACCCTTTGCAAATGCGGGAATGAGCAGCACAAGACAACATGCTGACATAGAAATTGAGTATGCTGCTGTGGAAGTGCACCAGGATGAGGAGGATATTTCTGTAGCTGATGAGGATGTTGATGATGATGCTGTTGTTGATGAGGATGTTGTTGATGAGGAAGTTATTTGTGTAAATCAGGCACCAGTGGAAAGAGTTGTTGCCCATGATAACAAAAAGCCCATTGTCATGCCTGGGCAAAAAATCCACCTCTTATGTGTGGAATTATTTCTACCCAAATCTGGACAACAATTGTCATGCCATCAGTAAAGCCAGAGAAAGTAAAGGTAGGGACCCTAACCAGCTAGAAAACTCCTCCTTGTTACGTCATCTGCAGTGCATTCATTAAAAGTTTTTACCAAATTCAGAAACCTTAGCTAAAAAACTAACAACAAGCAATTCGGCATCAGCTAGCTCCCTTCTCTCTGCTAGATACAAACACCTGCCATCTCCACCACCAACACCTTCATCAACAATATCCTCAATCACGATTGGAAGTAGTTCGGCATCCAATTTGATAAGGCTAACAGAGTACTCCCCTATGCAGGATTCCTCAGAAGAATCCTTAAACGCTACACCTGCTGCTGCTGGGAGAGTATCTTCAACCCAGAAGGGGACTAGGAAGGCTACTAGCAGTAGTTTTAAAAAAATTTACTTTTAAATGATCCTTTGCAGGAGGGACAAGTATGATATCAGACATCCAGTTGCACAGCCGATCACTGATGCCATAACATCTATACTGGCATTAGATGTGTGTACAATATCCGCCATTAATTCAGTGGGTTATAGACAATAAATTGAGGTCCTTTGTCCCCACTACCAAATCTCAACTAGATTCCACTTCTTTTTATCAACAATTCCCAGTCTGTACAGGGACAATAAAAAAAACATAATTAGTGTCCTCTAAAATGCCACTGTACCCACTATCCACTTTACCATATATATGTGGACAAGCAGAACAGAGCAAACTAAAGATTACATGACTATGACAGCCCACTGGGTGGGTGTATTGCCTTCAGTGGCACCAACAGCAGCAGCATCTAAGAAACAGCAGCTCCTTCAGAGGCAGGCTACTCTGTGTATCATCTGTTTTAAGAGGCATACCACTGACAATCTTTTAGAAAAACTCAGGGAAGTCATTGCAAAATTGCATAACCTGCTTGGAATCTCCTCGGGATTTGTCATTTCTGGCAACACCACCAATATTGTGAGAGCATTATAGCTGGATGAATTCCAATATGTCCCATGTTTTGCTCACACAATCAACTTGGTGATGCAGAATTAAAAAAAAATGACAGGGCAGTGCTGGAGATGCTCTCTGTGGCTCCATAAATGTCTTGACAATTTTGACATTCAGCAGGTGCATGTAGAAGATTGCAGCACCTGCAAGAAATGTTGAATTTGCCCTGCCACCAGCTGAAGCAAGAGGTAGTAACAATGTGGAACTCCACCCTTTATATGCTTCAGCGGATGGAGGAACAGCAAAAAGCCATCCAAAGCTATACAACGACCTAGGAAGAAGAGGTGGAATGTACCTTACTTAAGCTCAGTGGAGAATACTTTCCGTGTTGTGCAAGGTGCTGAAACCCTTCAAAGTAGTCACCTGTGAAGTGAGTTCAGATACTGTCAGCTCGAGTCAGGTGATTCCCCTAATTAGACTGTTAGAAAAGCAGCTTGAGAAACTGAAAGAAGAGCTCAAACAAAGTGATTCCGCTAAGTATGTCGGACTCGTACTGTAGATCAAGTCCTTTATTTGCATCACCAGGATGTAAGGGTTGTAAGGATCTTCCAATCAGATTTAATACATTTTGGCGACTGTGCTTGATCCTAGGTTTAAGTCATACATTGTGTCTTTCTTCCATATGAACACAGATCTGAAGAGATGTATAGAGCTGTTGGTAAGCAAATTGTCAGCTCAAGTAACGTGATGCAGCAATATCTCCTCCTTCAGTTTCTCCAGCAAGTGTGGCTGCCAGGAAAAAACTAAACTTTCCCAATAGACCCACTGGTGATGCAGATGAGTCAACACAACCAAGTATTGACATCTATGTGGGTCTAAAAGAATTGCCTGTAATTAATGAGACCCCTACCATGACTCCATCTGATATGGTCACCATTCAAAGAATGGTTGAGGACTATTTTAATGATAGCATTCAAACAGGCATGTCAGACAGTCCATTTGACTAATGGCATGAAAAAAATGCAATTTGGAGGCCCTTGCACAAACTGGCTTTGTTCTACTTGAGCTGCCCACCCTCTCATATGTATTCAGAAAGAGTTTTCTGTACAGCTGGGAACTTTGTCTGTGATCAACTTAGGAGGCTACTTCTTCAAAATGTGGAAAAGATGATGTTCATCAAAATGAACTACGAATTCCATGAGGAAGACATTTACCACCAATTAGTCCGAAAAATTCAATAGGCACTTGTAATGGTGGATTCCAGCGGCAATTAATTAATATTGTGTTAAGATGATGTACACTACCCACTGATGAGTGAGAAAGGAGGATGATGGCAACAACATCTTGTCTCTGTAGAGCCAGTTTGTGTACATAGAGATCATTGCCAGCAATATCAGCTGTCCATTGGTAGCTTGTTTTATGGAGACCCAAACAAACCAATCACTTCAGCATCCATCTGTCGGAGTTCATTACCGCTAAGAGACTGCACAAACTGCAGGATATTTACAACCCTGCTGAATATTGCTTTCCTCTCCCCGAATTACCAAGTGGTACCGGTTACTATGTGTGCTATATGGAATTCGTATACAAATATTTTCTAAGTGACTAAGGGGCATATTGATTAAACCTAAAAATTCTCTGGAGATAATTAGCTTTAGAACTCGCATGGAGTTCTACCTAATTATAGGTGGAATTCATCATTCCACCTCTCCATAAGTATCTATTCCCGAAAAGCTGTCATTTTTGCGATGACAGCTTTTCGGGAAATAGATACTTTTCCCTGCCTACACTACCTTATCGCATCTGGAAACAGTGCTGCGCATGCGCTGTTACATCTGTAAAACCAGCGCATGCGCAGCACTGCCTACAGATGCGTTAAGTTTGTGTACCCCACCTCCCCCCCGACTTACCTGTCCGCGCAGCAGCCTCCAGCTCCATCCTGCTGGTCTGTCATGTGGTTTCCCAGCAGACCACATGACAGATTAGAAAAAAAAAACTTTTTTTTTTTGTCTAAACTTTCTTGTGCTCTGCTCTGGAGCACACATGTCCGACCAGCATCCGGAGCCTGAGGACGGAGCAGAGCGCCGGAGGGACTCATCGGGGGACCTGCACACGCGGATACAGGTAAGTTTCACCTGCTATTTGCCACCTCACAGTGGCGAATAGTAACTGCATCAAATTCCGAAATTGATAATTTTCGGAATTTGATGAATACCACAATTTCCTCATCCCCATACTAATGTGTGGGGAGTGTGGAAATTAACGCAGGGGAACTTAGCAAGGAGATATCTGTGATATCTCCTGTGCTAAGTGGCTACATGAATACCAAAATAACATTATTTAAGGAAAATGTCCTTAAAAACGTTATTTTAGTGTTGATGAATAGGCCCCTATGCTTGTCCATGGGACTTTCTTGCTAATTATCCAATAGTGATACATGATTATTGTGAACACTTATATTATTATAATGTTTCAGTGTGTATGTCCTATTGACATTTTATGATTATTGATTGTGGATATTAAAATATATTTTATTTTACAAAATCACAGGGCTCCTGCAATGAATGTTGTTTATGGTTTATTGTGAGTTAACCTAGTAACAAAGAAATTTAATATGGTATATTATACACAACCTGTGTGCCATTATACATTTTTCCAGTGTTACAGAAATATGAGCAGCAGCACAGAGCATCTTCTTGCCAGGATGTGCGCAATAAAGTAAAATTATGTTTAATACAAAAATGAGTTGTGTATATTGGTCAGATACATACATATTTACATGGTGCATACTGTGCGTAGAGCAGACTGAGGTAACCTGAGGCACTCCACCATTGACAAACAACTTGCAGCAGGCCCAGAAAACAACATGGATGCTGGGAGTTGTAGTTCAGCCGGAGAGTCACAGGCTGCTTTCCTCTATTGTAAACAGCAAGTCTTGGTCCCATTATCCCCAACAACCTCCCTAAGCACAAAGTAAACATCTGTTTACAGTGTGTACTATTTAGCAGCACCTCCACAAGCAAGACCACAGCATTTCTATTAGATGTATAAAATATACAGCGTATATGGGCTGAATCAATATTCAATGAGGATGTGGCACATAATGGCTGCCCTCACAGTGTGTTAGCGATGGGTGCTCTGCAGGAATCAGTATGTTATACTGCCGGCCGCATGGGTATATTGAGGTTAATAATACTGTAGGAACAAAACCAGGCCCAAATTATGTGATTTTCAGCTGTTTTTATGATTTTTTAGAAATAAATACAGATCCAAAACCAAAGCCAAATCACGCAAGAGCGGTTTTGGCGAAACCAAATCAAAAACATGAAGGCGATACAGATCCAAAACCAAAACATGGAGGTGGCGCGATTCTCTAATATGTGTGTGTGTATATTACTCTTACAAAAACTTTTTATTTCCTCTTTATTTTTATTAATATTTAATTATCTGCACATACAATTATTTGTGTGTTTCTGTTTTCTCCTACCGTAACACTATATAGAAACTGTGTTATCTTTTGCAGAAAAGATTGGATAAGAGAAGATTTTCTAGGTCCAGGGCTGGGCATTGATCTGTCAGTCAGTCAGGATTCAAATAGGGGAGCTACAGCAACTGTTTGAAAAGTGACAGTTGGGAGTTTGGGAGCTGATTGGCTGGAGCACCATTTATCACATGCAACAAGAATTATCACTCATTGTGTATAATAAAACTCATTGATAAATTAAGCCCATAGTTTCTACTATTTTAGATGAGGCACAGGCTCCTCATCATGTGGCAGCAGCCCAGCATATAAACTTCTTAAAAGTTATACACATCTGTGTTTGATTATTTTATACTAGAGCATCCTAGGGGAGTGCCTGACTATTTGTAATTGTGGTACATTTCATATGCATTATGTATAGCAGCGAGTGATTCAGACAAGGATATTCTCATTGCAAAGAGCAACAGAATATGTTAGTGCTACATGTAATGTTAATACATTAATAAATATTACAAATTAGCACAAAAGTAAAAGAAGAGCAGTTTCAGGGGTGCACAGAGACCAATAATTATTTAAAAGAATAAATTCTTTATTGATATGCTTTAAAAAGATATCTTATTGATATCATAAATATGGTGAAATATTAAAAACATAACGTGTGAAATTAAGATAACAAAATAGTGTGTATTAAAATGTATACAACAATTGTGACTACTGTCTTAACATGTTCTTATTACTCATTACCAGTTCTTTAAGCTCAATGGCTTATTTGTAAGTATTAGGTTATCAGTTATGACCATCCCATCTGTTAAGGTACAGTAAGTACACCTCAATTCTTAATGAGACATTTCCCAATTTAATGTATCCAATCCTTGCGGTTATACTGGAGACACATTAAGGTTCCATCAGTGTAGTTATTTTGATACAGTGTTTCAGAATGTTGCATTCATTACTACTTGTCCCATCTCAGTATTACAAAACACCACTAGATGTCACACTGTGTTATTCGGTTTTGTTATCAGACATACAGATAGCTCTGTTAGTAGCTGTTAAAACCCAAAATCTGATCAGTCTGAGAGATTAGGGGATTCTCACCTCTTGTCCCCAATATAGTGGAAATTTTGGGGGATTAGAGTCCACACTAGCTGGAGAAAATTCCTAGTCTGAGATATAGGTTGGTACACAGTTTCTTTTTACCAAACAGAAGGAAAGAGAATAAACTAGTGGGCTGTTATAAGTGTGGACAGTGCAACACCTGTAGATACATCAAACCTACAAAAGAAATTCAAGATCATTATGGTAAGAATGTGAAGATATCACGATACATCAACTGTAGAACCATAGAAGTAATTTATTATTTAATAGGCAGGTGTGGAAAGTATTATGTAGGCATGACGAGCAGACAACTGAGAATCAGGGTAATAGAACACATCAGAAATATCAGAAAAGCAAAATCAGACCAACTGAGATTTAGAAATCTCACAAGTATTGCAAGACACTTTCTCAAAGAACATGATGTAACCCTGATCACCTATCTGCAATTGGTTTACAGAAGATACATCTAGGAATCAGAAGGGGAAACGTAACTAAGAAACTCATCAAAAGAGAAACCAAGTGGATCTTCAGAATGAATGGTGTTGCACCGAATGGAATAAATTAATACAATCAGTTCTCTTATGAAAATATCAATCTAGTTTATGATTTTTTTAGGTTATAGTAACAAACGAGACCTCTATCCTAGGTTGAGAAATTATACAGAAATATTGAAGATTAGGTCATATCTTGGAGATGGACGGAACTATAAACATCTTCAAGTAAAGGACACCATTAAAGACAGGGATCCCAGAAATCCTGGAAGATAAAAAATGTAGATATGTACATAATGAACAATAAAATAACTTTGGAATAATATATGGTGATTTTAAAGCTCTATAAATGTATTTACTATCAACATAAATGTTCCCTTTACATTGACACTAATACCATCCATTTTTTTATGTACCTCTCACCTCACTATTTCTTGAATATCTCTTTCATGTACCCCATCTGTGTCACACCTGTTTGTCTGCCCCTCCCCTTTAGAATGTAAGCTCTTACGAGCAGGGCCCTCTACCCTCTTGTGCTTCTCCTTACTTTACTTTCATTCACTGCTTACTCCCCACTAGGGCACCTAACACTTGGTTGCTTTGCTCTGTTGCTTATCTGGATGTTATGGTCGCTAATGTAGCAATCTATATTATCCTTGTTCTCATCCTGTATTGTATTGTACTTTAAGTCACTGGTCAACCTATTTGTTTATGTACTTTGTAAGGCACTGCAGAACACTTGTGGCACCATATAAATAAATAATAATAATAATAATAATATATTTAGTAGGATAAGATAATACAATTTTACACTGCGGCTGATTACATATAAGCTTTTGATTTTATCACTGTTACTCACATAGGTATTTTATTTATTTTCATTATCCTCAAATATGTTTTTGTTGTTATTATTTGTACTGTAGTTTTGAGTGAGTGATACACTTTTTAGCACAAATATTTTGGATGCACTATATGTTAATATTTTTTATTAATTTGTGGATGATCATCATAAGAAATCATTGTATTAATAATTTAGCACTGTACAATAATGTGTACACATGTACTTTGACACTTTTATTGTGATAAAGGGACTTATTTTCTTTATTAATGAAGGATTAGAAATACTATATAAATAATTGATCAGACATATGATGGATATCATGACATCATATATTTTTATTGATAAGGTGACCAGGATATATGAGGTTTCTCTGTGGCAATGGATAAAAAGTGGAGGATGGAATGTCCATTTCATATTTAAAAATGATAATCCAAATTACTTTTAGTGTACTATTGTATGTGTAATAGATTTGGCCACAATATAAATTAATATCAGGTGATATCTAAGGTCATTGGGATATTAAGATTATAGTAAATAAGGTAGACCAAATGGGAATAATTAATGTAAATATGGTATATACATATTCAGGTAATTTAGTAATCTAACTGTTTAACTATTTCCTCTTAAAAATGATAATATATAACACATATCACGACTGGTTTGAAATAGAGATGAGCGGGTTCGGTTTCACTCGGTTCTTTTTGCCAAAATTTAGCAAGTTCGGATTAGTTCGAATTTATTTTATTGGCTATCCAAAACACGTGATAGCCAATAGCCAATAAAATGCAGTTTTTGAGATCCGAACATATCCGAGTAAATCCGAGTAAAACCGAACCCATACATCTCTAGTTTAAAATAAGGTTAGGAAACAAACAGATAGTAATTATTTATTAACAAAAAAATCTTTATTCTAATGGATGATGTTGGATACAATTTAAGCATTTTTTAATCAATTACATAGTCCAACGGCTCTAGTGGGGATGACATCATTTGAAATTGAATATTGTGAACAATCAGGAAGGAGACTATCCTCTAAATACCAGCGGAAACAAGACATTGGGTTGATGCCTTCAAAAAGCTAAGTGGTGAAACGGCCGTCGGTTGAATAGTGGCCGCTGTCTATGTACTTAAAAAAATTATGTAATATCAGTTGAAATCCTGTTATTATGAATCAATATCAGCTTTAATACTGCCACATGCAGAGGGAAATGTATAGCAATCTGCAAAACTTATGGTAAAATAGAGGGATGTGTTAATATCACAGGACAAGTATATGTGGAGCAGACTGAGCCGCTCGGTGCAATACAGCCGCACAGTAGTAGAATGGCAATACTAAAACACACTTGACTTATAGGACCTACAGTTGCTATTGAAAAGGGATAAGAATACCCATTTAATTGAGAGAGCCACGATGTATGATGTATATTGCGCAGAATATAGCTTTGAGATGGCTGTGTAAAGAGAGACAGTGACTATACCATAAACTACCATGCTGATACTGATATCCAATAATGATTAAACCAATAAAGACACACAGATGAAGCTCGAAATTGGACTATATGCCATGCAGTATAGCTCATGAGAACACACTAGAAGTTCTGATATTGTACATTTGACATGAGGGATTGAGTGATGCTGATTTATACTATCTATGAATGAACGTGTTACATGTGATATAAAAACAAATTTTAATATGCAAACCAATTGAGACAAAACCACAATCCAAGCGGCATACGAATACCTGCTTGTAATCTATTAGTAGCAATTAAATCCCACAAGATAAAAGGACAGAGTCCTGGTAACTAGGGGACCACCAGTACCTGATTCTGTATGATTAAAAGATGGGGGTTTCTTTCTATAAGCTACATAATATGTAAGATAGATAAATCACTGATCAGAAATCGGGTAACAGAGCTATCTGTATGTCTGATAATAAAAACCGAATAACACAGTGTGAGTGTGACATATAGTGGTGTTTTGTAATACAGGTTGAGTCTCCCATATCCAAAATGCTTGGGACCAGGGGTATTTTGGATAACGGAATATTCCATATTTTGGAATATTTGCATAAAATAATGAAATATCCTGGGAATGGGACCCCAATATACACACAGAATGCATTTATGTGTTATATACACCTTATACACATAGCCTGAAGGTCATTTTATACTATATTTTTAATCTTTTTGTGCACCAAAAAAAAATTGTTTAAATACATGAAATTAATTTATGTTTCATATACACACAGCCTGAAGGTTATTTTATACAATAGTTTTAATAATTTGTGCTTTAAACAAAGTTTGTGTACATTAAACCATCAGAAAGCAAAGGTTTCACTTTCTCAGTCATGCTAAAAATATTCCGTATTTCGGAATATTCCGTATTTCAGAATATTTGGATATGGGAGACTCAACCTGTACTGAGATGGGACAAGTAGTAATGAATGTAACATTCTGTAACACTGTATCAAAATAACTACACTTACTCCAGTATAACCACAAGGATTGGATACATAAAATTGTGAAATGTCTCATTAAGAATTGAGGTGTACTTACTGTACCTTAACAGATGGGATGGTCATAACTGATAATCTAATACTTACAAATAAGCCATTGAGCTTAAATAACTGGTAATGAGTAATAAGAACGTGTTAAGATAGAATTCACAATAGTTATATACATTTTAATACACACTATTCTCTTATCTTTATTTCACACTTTATATTTTTAATATCTCACCATATATATGATATCAATGGGATATCTTTTTAAAGCATATTAATAAAGAATTTATTCTTTTAAAGAATTATTGGTCTCTGTGCACCCCTGAAACTGCTCTTCTTTCTCTTTTGTGCTAATTTGGTATGTTCATTCTGAGGTATGGGTAACACCTCTTGCAATAAAACTGATTCTTTGTCTGAAAAATAACAGACGGATACACAGTACAAAATAAATAAAGTATGAAACCAAAGGATAAAGGATAAATATAGAAATACCTAAGTGCTGGTGCACGATTGATCTTGTCTGTGATTAATAAATATTAATTTAGTTGCAATCGTCTCTAATAGAAAATGATACAGTAGTATAAGAATATTTAAATCCAATTTACTGTACTTTGATGATATTATTAACAAGTTCAACCAGTTGAACTAAATCATGTGTTTTTATACAGTATGAAGCTAGTAACTGAAAGGACATACAGTATATAGGTTTTTCATGTGTTTATTCTTCAGTATAGTTACCTTACTCCTGAATGTCTGGGTGCTGTCTGTAAAGTTCTCTTACATTCTCTGTGGAGCAGCTCGCTCCTATTTATAGGGAAAATTTCTAAGCTAGTTTCAGTTTCACTGAAAATGCATTGAAATCAGCCCATTTACGGGAAATCGCAGGGGAATAATATATACAATGGAGACTTCCCCCAGGTGTGTGCACTGCACAGTGTTACGTGATAATGGAGGTAATGCATGCTGTGCAGCCCTATGCCTGCTGGAGCGCCCCCTGACCCATCCGTCTACAGACTGCTGGGGACTGGGCAGGGATCATTTTATAACAACCAAGCTAATCCCGGGTATCCTGGGAATCCTGGTATTGAGTTTTTTCCAATCCCGAATCCTAGGATTGAAACAATGGCCCAGGACTGGCCTCCCTACCTGCAATATTTAAAACATCTGGCTCCCCAAAATACCTGTCCTACTCAGGCCCAGCGACAGGAGGGTACAAAGGTAACCCCGTCCTGGGCCCCCCGAGGTTCAGGGGGCCCCAAGTAGCCAGTCAGCTAAATTAGATCAACAGCATATATAGACTGCGCTGTATGTCCGGCATGGCGAAATTAGATAGAAAAAGTAACAAACATGAAGCCACCAGGGTTAATCTCTCTGGTAACCTGGCCCTTCCCTGGTTGGAGTGCTGTGCACTCCACTGTGGCTGCCTGGCTGGCTGCTCAGTGCGCATGCATCATAGTAATGAATGAAGCCACTGCCGCGTCATTACGTATAACGTTGCACCCACGCTGGCCCTTCTATCCATGTCTCCCTCCTTCCTGCAGTGGCCTCCTAGGAAGGGCATGAGGAGGTAAGCCCAAGCTGACAGCTACTGCACTAGAAGAACCACTCTGTGCTCAGACATTGACTGACGACACCCTCTCCAGCCTAGAGGCAACTGAAGTACTGTCAAAATAGTTTTGTAGCAAGTAGATTTTTACTTTATTTTTATTTAATTCCTGTTCTAATTAAATATGTGTATATATATATATATATATATATATATATATGTGTGTGTGTATATATATATATATATATATATATATATACACAGTGCATCCGGAAAGTATTCATAGTACTTCACTTTTTCCACATATTGTTATGTTACAGCCTTATTCCAAAATGGAATAAATTCATTTTTGTCCTCAAAATTCTACACACTTTACCCCATAATGACAACGTGTACAAAGTTTTTTTCAGATTTTTGCAAATTTAATTTAAAAAAACCCCTAAGAAATCACATGTACATAAGTATTCACAGCCTTTGCCATGAAGCTCAAAATTGAGCTTAGGTGCATCCTGTTTCCACTGATCATCCTTGAGATGTTCCTACAGCTTAATTGGAGTCCACCTGTGGTAAATTTAGTTTATTGGACATGATTTTGAAAGGCATACACCTGTCTATATAAGATCCCACACTTGACAGTGCATGTCAGAGCACAAACCAAGCATGAAGTCCAAGGAATTGTCTGTAGACCTCCGAAACAGGATTGTCTCGAAGCTCAAATCTGGGGAAGGGTACAGAAAAATATCTGCTGCTTTGAAGGTCCCAATGAACACAGTGGCCTCCATCATCTGTAAATGGAAGAAGTTCGGAAACAACAGGACTCTTCCTAGAGTTGGACCGGCTGTCTAAACTGAGCGATCGGGGGAGAAGGGCCCTAGTCAGGGAGGTGACCAAGAACCAGATGATCACTCTGTCAGAGCTACAATATTCCTCTGAGGAGAGAGGAGAACCTTCCAGAAGGACAACCATCTCTGCAGCAATCCACAAATCAGGCCTGTATGGTAGAGTGGCCAGATGGAAGCACATGGCAGCCCACCTGGAGTTTGCCAAAATGCACCTGAAGGACTCTCAGACCATGAGAAACAAAATTCTCTGGTCTGATGAGACAACGATTAAACTCTTTGATGTGAATGCCAGGCGTTATGTTTGGAGGAAACCAGGCACCGCCCATTACCAAGCCAATACCATCCCTACAGTGAAGCATGGTGGTGGCAGCATCATGCTGTGGGGATGTTTTTCAGCAGCAGGAACTGCGAGACTAGTCAGGATAGAGGGAAAGATGAATGCAGCAATTTACAGAGACATCCTGGATAAAAACCTGCTCCAGAGTGCTCTTGACTTCAGACTGGGGCGACGGTTCATCTTTCAGCTGGACAACGACCCTAAGCACACAGCCAAGATATCAAAGGAGTGGTTTCAGGATAACTCTGTGAATGTCCTTGAGTGGCCCAGCCAGAGCCCAGACTTGAATCCAATTGAACATTTCTGGAGAGATCTGAAAATGGCTGTGCACCGACGCTTCCCATCCAACCTGATGGAGCTTGAAAGGTGCTGCAAAGAGGAATGGGCGAAACTGCCCAAAGATAGGTGTGCCAAGCTTGAGGCTGTAATTGCTGCCAAAGGTGCATCAACAAAGTATTGAGCAAAGGCTGTGAATACTTGTGTACATGTGATTTCTCAGTTTTTTTTTTAATTTAATTTGCAAAAAGCCCAAAAAAACTTTTTACATGTTGTAATTATGGGGTATTGTGTGTAGAATTTTGAGGACAAAAATTTTTTTATTCCATTTTGGTATAAGGCTGTAACATAACAAAATGTGGAAAAAGTGAAGCACTGACCACTGAAGCGCTGAAAGTGTGAATACTTTCCGGAAGCACTGTATGTTTGTGTATATATATATATATATATATATATATATATATATATATATATATGGTGTGTGTATATAGTCAATATGTAGATAAAGGGGCACTCACCAGAGCAACTTGCAGGTAAGAGCATGTTTAATGCTTACATATATATTCCAGAGAACGTGTTGACGTTTCGGTCAACCATAAGCTTATTCAAGACCACCAACAACATACTAGTGCAACAAAGTCAGCATAAATCCAGGAAACAGCACCACAAACCTCCTTACCTGAGCCCCCTTAAAGAGCCAACATAACCGCGTGTCACATAACCACATGTCATGTATATATAAAGATATATATATGTGTGCGTGTGTGTATATATATTTACTGTATAAATGGGATGTAGTCAGCATCCCAGTTTACAGGATGCAGACGGTCTCATTACTGGTGCCTGAATCCTGACAGCTGTCAGGATCCCGGCTCCAGAAGACCAACCGCTTGCATCACGAAGGTAAGTATCAGGGGGTTAGGAGAGGGTTAGGTTTAGGGGTTAGGCACTAGTGTTAGGGTTAGGATTAGGCACTAAGGGGTGAGGTTAGGTTTAGGCACCAGGGAGGGAGGGTTATGGAAGGGAGAGGGGGAAAGTTAGCATAACAAACAAGTGTCGGTATGCTGCCCTTTTGGGATGCCAACATTAGGATTCTGACAGCCGAGGACCTGAGTGCCGGCATCCCATACCCAACCCTATTTATGCATATACATAAATCCCAGCATTGTGGCCACTCACCAAAGTCCAAGGTGTAATTCTTCGATAGACTCACCCATACTTATGTCTCTGTAAAGATGTTTCAAATCAAAGCAATAGGGCACAGCATTAAACAAAACAGAGTAAGATCCATCAACCTGCAATCTATGAGAGTCTATCTAATAAATACATCTTGCGGTGTGGGGGTTCAGGATTTTTAGGCGGAGGGGGAGTGGTGTTGGGGTAGGGGGGTTTCATGGGGGAGACCCCCAGAGACATCAGTGTACTGGGCCCTATGATTTCTGTTGCCCAACCCTGGCTCTTTCTACAAACGTGACTTCACACCTCTGGTTGGCTAAACCGAAACCTTTGCTGATTGTCTATTGTATACCCAATCGTACTTGTATTTCAGTATTAGAGCAGTGCCGCAGAGTCGTGATATTTGTAAAGTCCCCTGCATTCCTACAGGATGTTGCCGCCCCACTACTTTCCACCACCTTTTAAATTTTTACCCTAAAAATGACGTGTCATTATTGGCCCAAATAAGCTAGTTAAAAAATAATTTTTTACAGAAAAACAATGGTTATGTGCTACCTTTCTGAGGGTATATAATCACACTCTTACTGGTTACTTAATAATCTTTTAAATCTGTGTAAAATAATATATCACTGTACAATAGACCCACTATAGGTCTAATCTGTAGAATTTAATGTCTAAGATTGTAAAGTCCTTCTGTAATGGCCAATCTAATATTACCAGCCCATCATCCACAAAAGCATTTCCTCTTCAATACGGTTACTTTTTGATTTTTTTCGGTCTTCCTGTAGTGATGAAACATCCACCAAGAACAAGAAAGGAACAAGGAAACAAGAAATCTCAATAGTGAAATTAATGGTGCATACACACGGTCAGATTTGTCAGATGAACGATATCGTTGAACGATGATTGATCTGAACGTTTTGAACGATTTGTCCAACGATTTGTCCAACGATTTGAATGATTCTTCACAAACGATGAACGATATTGGACAAATCTGACAATATTTAAATGAAGAAGAATTCCAATGACAATGATTGGTCCAAACAATTCTTGAGGGGTGTATACTGGGCAGATGTGTGTCATATGGTGGGAGGGGCTTCCAATGAGGGAATAAAAAGGTGGGGGCCACTTTAAAACTTTGCATTTCTTGCTCTGTGGCTAGTTTGGTTCGGTTTATACCAGCTAAATGTCGTTGCATTGCTAATTTCCTCGTTTTGTTTTTGGCTTGCCTTTTACCAAGTGTGTCTATTGTGTTATTCTGACATGGATCCCATTTGGGGTGCAAAGTTGTGGGAACCCCCGTGCAGCCTTAGGACAGTCCCCCAAAGGTAAACTGTGCTATTAAAAGTTTTAAATAAAGCAATGAACACCTCTACAAATTGACGATGGGTGTAAAAGTACAAAGTTTGGGGGTCAATCCGTAAAACTTGCAAAATTGTGTCCAGGGGGCCCCTAAGTATGTCTCATGTTTTTTTAAATTTGCATGTGCAAAAATGCCTCAATGCTATTCTTCACCACTTATTCTAAGATGCTAATTAGTAGCTATTGCCAGCACTTATGTACCTAAAATACCTTCAGCAAGGCAAATCTGGGGGAATCCATACTGATCCCCCATGTCAGTACAGAGCCGGCCCTTGCCAATTTGGTGCCCTAGGCAAAATTTTGACTGGTGCCCCCTACCTCTACACATATATATACAGTATACATATATATATTTACATACATACATATATATATATACATATATACGTACATAGTAATGCCCCTGTAGTAGTGCCCATATACAGTAGTAATACCCCCCATAGCAGTGGCGTAACTAGGGTATTTGGAGTCCAGGGCAAGAAGAAGAACGACGCTCCCCAGTCCCCCAACCCCACAGACAAGACTAAAATATTTGCGCGCCGAAGGCGCAAAGCAAAAAAATGGGCTTGGTCAAATATCATAAAGGGCGTGGCCACTTTATATTGGGCGTGCAAATATGACATGCCACCCATTTCTCGTCATTCTGGGAACATTCCTTTACATATGCACCTTACCTATATGGTGGTTTCTCACAATGTGGAACCTCTGAAGAAATGTATCTTCCATGGGAAGACGGCGTCTTCAGTCGGTATTCACTATTCATGTAGGTCACATCGCCTGAAAGATGCCTGTTTGTGTAGGAATATTAATAAGGTCATCATCATACAACAGAGGTTCACCCAGATGTGTGCCCCCTGTGTCCCTCAGCCACACCATCTCCCCCTGAGTCGTCTGTTAGCACACCATCGCTTCCCCCTCCTGCATCATCTCTCAGTCACGCCATCATCTGCCCACCCCCACATCATCTCTCGGTACTTGCACCCTGACATCAATTACTTTCCAACGTCATTCCCTAATTTCTACGTGGCAATAGAGGGGGAATAAAAACCTGTGGCGAGCGAACAAATTTCTTCTTTTTGTGGACTGTATAGGCATGGTACTGTACTTCCACCATCACTGCACGTCACTCCCAGGTACAAATACTGAAGGGTATCTATACACTACCAGACGCACCCATGCTGATGCCGACGCACCCACGCTGACGCAGACGCACCTACGCTGACACAGAAGCACACACGCTGACACAGACGCACACACGCTGACACAGATACACCCATGCTGACACAGACGCTCACATGCTGACACAGACGCACCCACGCTGACACAGACGCACCCACGCTGACATATACACACACACGCTGACACAGACGCTCACACCCTGACTAGGGGTGAGCGGGTTCGGATTTCTGAAATCCGAACCCCCCCGAGCCCCCCCGATCCGAGTCCGATCCGAATCAGGCTCGACTTTTCCCGCCTGACTCGGATCTGAAATCGAGGCAAAACGTCATCATCCCGCCTTCCGAGTCTCGCGGGTTTTGGATCCTATATAAGGTACCCGCGTCGGCGCCATTTTCTCACTCGGCTGTGGACAGTGAAGAGGGAGGGTGGGAGTTAGGGCTGTGTAGTGTAGTGTAGTGCTGCTGTTGTCCACTACTTCAAAGTCCATAGGGGCTGGCTGTGTTGTGCTGTGCTGCTGTTGTTAATAGGGGCTGTGTCCACTACTTCAAAGTCCATAGGGGCTGGCTGGACTGTGTTGTGCAGTCAGTTCTCCATAGGGGCTGTGTCCACTCCAAAGTCCTGTGCAGTGTCCCAGTCCTAAAGGGGTGCTGTAGTGTTGTCCAGGGGGTGCTCTGTCCATCAGGGGTGCTCCCCCCAAGTGCTAAAAAAATAATATATTTTCTGTGTTTGTGAATTGTGTGCGCAGTAGCCGCACGTGCATCAACAAAGTAGTGCCAAGCGTGCACCTGTGTCATAAGTAAAGGGCCGGCTGGCTTGACCGTTAAGGGTGCTGTAACCCCCGAAAGTACACTCCAGTCCAAACCAAAAAAAAAATTATTTTCTGTGTTTGTGAATTGTGTGCGCAGTAGCCGCACGTGCATCAACAAAGTAGTGCCAAGCGTGCGCCTGTGTCATAAGTAAAGGGCCGGCTGGCTTGACCGTTAAGGGTGCTGTAACCCCCGAAAGTACACTCCAGTCCAAACCAAAAAAAAAATTATTTTCTGTGTTTGTGAATTGTGTGCGCAGTAGCCGCACGTGCATCAACAAAGTAGTGCCAAGCGTGCGCCTGTGTCATAAGTAAAGGGCCGGCTGGCTTGACCGTTAAGGGTGCTGTAACCCCCGAAAGTACACTCCAGTCCAAACCAAAAAAAAAATTATTTTCTGTGTTTGTGAATTGTGTGCGCAGTAGCCGCATGTGCATCAACAAAGTAGTGCCAAGTGTGCGCCTGTGTCATAAGTAAAGGGCCGGCTGGCTTGACCGTTAAAGGGTGCTGTAACCCCCAAAGTACACTCCAGTCCAAACCAAAAAAAAAATTATTTTCTGTGTTTGTGAATTGTGTGCGCAGTAGCCGCACGTGCATCAACAAAGTAGTGCCAAGCGAGCGCCTGTGTCATAAGTAAAGGGCCGGCTGGCTTGACCGTTAAGGGTGCTGTAACCCCCGAAAGACACTCCAGTCCAAACAAAAAAAAAAATTATTTTCTGTGTTTGTGAATTGTGTGCGCAGTAGCCGCACGTGCATCAACAAAGTAGTGCCAAGCGTGCGCCTGTGTCATAAGTAAAGGGCCTGCTGGCTTGACCGTTAAGGGTGCTGTAACCCCCGAAAGTACACTCCAGTCCAAACCAAAAAAAAAATTATTTTCTGTGTTTGTGAATTGTGTGCGCAGTAGCCGCACGTGCATCAACAAAGTAGTGCCAAGCGTGCGCCTGTGTCATAAGTAAAGGGCCGGCTGGCTTGACCGTTAAAGGGTGCTGTAACCCCCAAAGTACACTCCAGTCCAAACCAAAAAAAAAATTATTTTCTGTGTTTGTGAATTGTGTGCGCAGTAGCCGCATGTGCATCAACAAAGTAGAGCCAAGCGTGCGCCTGTGTCATAAGTAAAGGGCCGGCTGGCTTGACCGTTAAAGGGTGCTGTAACCCCCAAAGTACACTCCAGTCCAAACCAAAAAAAAAATTATTTTCTGTGTTTGTGAATTGTGTGCGCAGTAGCTGCACGTGCATCAACAAAGTAGTGCCAAGCGTGCGCCTGTGTCATAAGTAAAGGGCCGGCTGGCTTGACCGTTAAAGGGTGCTGTAACCCCCGAAAGTACACTCCAGTCCAAACCAAAAAAAAAATAATTTTCTGTGTTTGTGAATTGTGTGCGCAGTAGCCGCACGTGCATCAACAAAGTAGTGCCAAGCGTGCGCCTGTGTCATAAGTAAAGGGCCGGCTGGCTTGACCGTTAAAGGGTGCTGTAACCCCCGAAAGTACACTCTAGTCCAAACCAAAAAAAAATAATTTTCTGTGTTTGTGAATTGTGTGCACAGTAGCCGCACGTGCATCAACAAAGTAGTGCCAAGCGTGCGCCTGTGTCATAAGTAAAGGGCCGGCTGGCTTGACCGTTAAGGGTGCTGTAACCCCCGAAAGTACACTCCAGTCCAAACCAAAAAAAAAATTATTTTCTGTGTTTGTGAATTGTGTGCGCAGTAGCCGCACGTGCATCAACAAAGTAGTGCCAAGCGTGCACCTGTGTCATAAGTAAAGGGCCGGCTGGCTTGACCGTTAAGGGTGCTGTAACCCCCGAAAGTACACTCCAGTCCAAACCAAAAAAAAAATTATTTTCTGTGTTTGTGAATTGTGTGCGCAGTAGCCGCATGTGCATCAACAAAGTAGTGCCAAGTGTGCGCCTGTGTCATAAGTAAAGGGCCGGCTGGCTTGACCGTTAAAGGGTGCTGTAACCCCCAAAGTACACTCCAGTCCAAACCAAAAAAAAAATTATTTTCTGTGTTTGTGAATTGTGTGCGCAGTAGCTGCACGTGCATCAACAAAGTAGTGCCAAGCGTGCGCCTGTGTCATAAGTAAAGGGCCGGCTGGCTTGACCGTTAAAGGGTGCTGTAACCCCCGAAAGTACACTCCAGTCCAAACCAAAAAAAAAATAATTTTCTGTGTTTGTGAATTGTGTGCGCAGTAGCCGCACGTGCATCAACAAAGTAGTGCCAAGCGTGCGCCTGTGTCATAAGTAAAGGGCCGGCTGGCTTGACCGTTAAAGGGTGCTGTAACCCCCGAAAGTACACTCTAGTCCAAACCAAAAAAAAATAATTTTCTGTGTTTGTGAATTGTGTGCACAGTAGCCGCACGTGCATCAACAAAGTAGTGCCAAGCGTGCGCCTGTGTCATAAGTAAAGGGCCGGCTGGCTTGACCGTTAAGGGTGCTGTAACCCCCGAAAGTACACTCCAGTCCAAACCAAAAAAATAATTATTTTCTGTGTTTGTGAATTGTGTGCGCAGTAGCCGCACGTGCATCAACAAAGTAGTGCCAAGCGTGCGCCTGTGTCATAAGTAAAGGGCCGGCTGGCTTGACCGTTAAGGGTGCTGTAACCCCCGAAAGTACACTCCAGTCCAAACCAAAAAAAAAATTATTTTCTGTGTTTGTGAATTGTGTGCGCAGTAGCCGCATGTGCATCAACAAAGTAGTGCCAAGTGTGCGCCTGTGTCATAAGTAAAGGGCCGGCTGGCTTGACCGTTAAAGGGTGCTGTAACCCCCAAAGTACACTCCAGTCCAAACCAAAAAAAAAATTATTTTCTGTGTTTGTGAATTGTGTGCGCAGTAGCCGCACGTGCATCAACAAAGTAGTGCCAAGCGAGCGCCTGTGTCATAAGTAAAGGGCCGGCTGGCTTGACCGTTAAGGGTGCTGTAACCCCCAAAAGTACACTCCAGTCCAAACCAAAAAAAAAATTATTTTCTGTGTTTGTGAATTGTGTGCGCAGTAGCCGCACGTGCATCAGCAAAGTAGTGCCAAGCGAGCGCCTGTGTCATAAGTAAAGGGCCGGCTGGCTTGACCGTTAAGGGTGCTGTAACCGCCGAAAGTACACTCTAGTCCAAACCAAAAAAAAATAATTTTCTGTGTTTGTGAATTGTGTGCGCAGTAGCCGCACGTGCATCAACAAAGTAGTGCCAAGCGTGCGCCTGTGTCATAAGTAAAGGGCCGGCTGGCTTGATCGTTAAGGGTGCTGTAACCCCCGAAAGTACACTCCAGTCCAAACCAAAAAAAAAATTATTTTCTGTTTGTGAATTGTGTGCGCAGTAGCCGCACGTGCATCAACAAAGTAGTGCCAAGTGTGCGCCTGTGTCATAAGTAAAGGGCCGGCTGGCTTGACCGTTAAGGGTGCTGTAACCCCCGAAAGACACTCCAGTCCAAACCAAAAAAAAAATTATTTTCTGTGTTTGTGAATTGTGTGCGCAGTAGCCGCACGTGCATCAACAAAGTAGTGCCAAGCGTGCGCCTGTGTCATAAGTAAAGGGCCTGCTGGCTTGACCGTTAAGGGTGCTGTAACCCCCGAAAGTACACTCCAGTCCAAACCAAAAAAAAAATAATTTTCTGTGTTTGTGAATTGTGTGCGCAGTAGCCGCACGTGCATCAACAAAGTAGTGCCAAGCGTGCGCCTGTGTCATAAGTAAAGGGCCGGCTGGCTTGACCGTTAAAGGGTGCTGTAACCCCCGAAAGTACACTCCAGTCCAAACCAAAAAAAAAATTATTTTCTGTGTTTTGCCGCACGTATATATCAAATCGATATAACATAAATGGAGGACCAAACTTCTCCGATAAAAATAAAATAGAGAAAGATCAAGAACCACTTCCTCCTAGTGCTGAAGCTGCTGCCACTAGTCATGACATAGACGATAACATGCCATCAACGTCGTCTGCCAAGGCCGATGCCCAATGTCATAGTAGAGGGCACATACAATCCCAAATGGCAAAGTTCAGGAAAATGACCTTGAAAAAGACATTTAAATCAGCTGAAGAGAAACGTAAACTTGCCAATATGCCATTTACGACACGGAGTGGCAAGGAACGGCTAAGGTCGATCCCTAGTATGTTCATGACTAGTGGTTCAGCTTCACATGACGATGGAAGCCCTCCTCCCACTAAAAAAATCAAAAGAGTTAAGCTGGCAAAAGCACAGCGAAGAACTGTGCTTTCTAAGAAGATATCACAAATCCCCAAGGAGAGTCCAAGTGTGGTGGTGGTTGCGATGCCTGACCTTCCCAGCACTGGACGGGAAGAGGTGGCTCTTTCCACCATTTGCACGCCCCCTGCAAGTGCTGAAAGGAGCACCCACAGTCCACTTGCTGATATGCAAATTGAAGATGTCACTGTTGAAGTACAACAGGATGAGGATACTGGTGTAGCTGGCGCTGAGGAGGAAGTTGGCGAGGAGGATTCTGATGGTGATGTGGTTTGTTTAAATCAGGCTCCGGGGGAGACAGTTGTTGTCCGTGGGATGAAAAAGCCCATCACGGTCATGCCTGGGCAGAAGACCAAACATTCCACCTCTTTGGTCTGGCAATATTTCTATCCAAATCCGGACAACAACTGTCTTGCCATATGTACCATATGTAAAGGTGAAATAAGTAGGGGTAGGGACGTCAACCACCTAGGAACATCCTCCCTTATACGGCACCTGCAGCGCGTTCATAAAAAGTTACTGTCAAGTTCAGAAACTTTGGCTAAGACCGTAAGCAGTCCAGGGACACCTAAATCCCGTTGTCCTGTTGTATCCAAGCGCCTGCAAACCACACCGTCAACTCCCTCCTCGTCAATTTCCTCCTTAGTCAGGATCGGAAGTAGTCCTGCAGGCCATGTCACTGGCATGACTGACTCTCCTATCCGGGATTCCTCTGGAGGATCCTGCATTGCTACGCCTCCTGCTGCCGCTGCTGCTGTTGCTGCTGCTGGGAGTCGTTCATCATCCCAGAGAGGAAGTAGGAACACCACTACTTTTACTAAACAATTGACCCTCCAACAGTCCTTAGCGAGGAGGATGAAGTACAACAGCAGTCATCCTGAAGCAAAACGTATAACTGAGGCCTTGACTGCTATGTTGGTGTTAGACGTGCGTCCGGTATCCGCCATTAGTGCAGTGGGATTTAGACAATTGATGGAGGTAGTGTGTCCCCAGTTCCAAATCCCGTCTAGATTCCACTTCACTAGGCAGGCGGTACCGAGACTGTACAGAAACGTCAGAAAAAGTGTCCTCAGTGTCCTGAAAAATGCCGTTGTACACAATGTCCACTTAACCACGGACATGTGGACAAGTGGAACAGGGCAGACTAAGGACTATATGACTGTGACAGCCCACTGGGTAGATGTATCACCTTACGCAGCAACAGCAGCAGCGTCACCAGTAGCAGCATCTCAGAAACGCCAGCTCGTTACAAGGCAGGCTACGCTGTGTATCACCGGTTTCAGTAAGAGGCACACCGCCGACAACCTCTTAGAGAAACTGAGGGAAATCATCGCCCAGTGGCTTACCCCACTTAGACTCTCCTGGGGATTTGTGATATCTGACAACGCCACCAATATTTTGCAGGCATTACATCTGGGCAAATTCCAGCACGTCCCATGTTTTGCTCACACAATAAACTTGGTGGTGCAGAATTTTCTGAAAAGCGACAGGGGCGTGCAGGAGACGCTTTGGGTGGCCCGAAAAATTTCTGGCCACTTTCGCCATTCAGCGTCTGCGTGCCGAAGACTGGAGCGCCAGCAAACACTCTTGAACCTGCCCCGCCATCACCTGAAGCAAGAGGTTGTGACGCGGTGGAACTCAACCCTCTATATGCTTCAGAGGATGGAGGAGCAGCAAAAGGCCATACAAGCCTATACATCCACCTATGACATAGGCAAAGGAGGGGGTATGCACCTGACTCAAGCGCAGTGGAGAATGATTTCCGTGTTGTGCAAGGTTCTCCAGCCCTTCGAACTTGCCACACGTGAAGTCAGTTCAGACACAGCCAGCTTGAGTCAGGTCATTCCCCTCATCAGGCTTTTGCAGAAGCAGCTGGAGAAAGTGAAGGAGGAGGTAAGACGGAGCGATTCCGCTCGGCATGTGGGACTTGTGGATGAAGCCCTTCATTCGCTTTGCCAGGATTCCAAGGTGGTCAATCTGTTGAAATCAGACCACTACATTTTGGCCACCGTGCTTGATCCTAGGTTTAAAGCCTATGTGGTGTCTCTCTTTCCGGCCGACACAAGCCTGCAGAGGTGCAAAGACCTGCTGGTGAACACACTGTCAGCTGAAGCGGAACGTGACACGTCAACGGCTCCTTCTTCATTTTCTCCCGCAACTGGGGCTGCCAGGAAAAAACTTAGGTATCCTAAGCAACCCGCTGGCGGTGATGCAGGGCAGGCAGGACCAAGTTTGGACATCTGGTCCGGACTGAAGGACCTGGCAACAATTTCTGACATGTCTACTGTCACTGCATATGATACTGTCACCATTGACAGAATGGTGGAGGATTACATCGGTGACAGCATCCAAGTAGGCATGTCAGACAGTCCATACCTGTACTGGCAGGAAAAAGAGGCAATTTGGAGGCCCCTGTACAAGCTGGCTCTATTTTACCTGAGTTGCCCCCCCTCCAGTGTGTACTCCGAAAGAGTGTTTAGTGCAGCCGGGAACCTTGTCAGCGAAAGGCGTAGGAGGTTGCTTCCACAGAATGTGGAGAAGATGATGTTCATCAAAATGAATTATCAGCTCTTCCAGGGAGACCAGCCTCCAGAAGGTACAGAGGGACCTATGGTGGTGGATTCAAGTGGGGACGAGTTAATACTTTGTGAGGATGTGGATGTACACACTGAAGAGGGTGAGGAATCGGTGGATGAGGAGGATGAGGATGACATCTTGCCTCCGTAGAGCCAGTTTGTGCAGGGACACATTAATTGCCAGCTTGTTTTGTGGGGGCCCAAACGAACCAATCATTTCAGCCACAGTTGTGTGGCAGACCCTGGCGCTGAAATGATTGATTTGTTAAAGTGTGCATGTCCTGTTTATACAACATAAGGGTGGGTGGGAGGGCCCAAGGACAATTCCATCTTGCACTTCTTTTTTTTCTTTGCATTATGTACAGTTTGGGGCCTAGTTTTTCTAACTGCCATCCTGTCTGCCACTGCAGTGTCACTCCTAGATGGGTCACGTGTTTGTGCCGCCCACTCGTGTCGCTTAGCATAGTCATCCAGCTACCTCGGTGCAACCTTTTGGACATAAAAACACTATTGTGAGGTGTGAGGTGTTCAGAATAGACTGGAAATGAGTGGAAATTAAGGTTATTGAGGTTAATAATAGCATAGGAGCAGAAAAACCCACAAATTCTGTGATTTTAGCTGTTTTTATGCTTTTTTTCAAAAAAATACAGATCCAAAACACAAAACCCAGAACCCAAAACACGGAAGGGTGGTTTTGGCAAAACCAATCCAGATCCAAAACACGAAGAAAGATCCAGATCCAAAACCAAAACACAAAACACGAAAAGTGGCCGGTGCACACCCCTAACGCTGACACAGACGCACACACGCTGATGTATGCACACACACGCTGACACAGACACACCCACGCTGACACACCCATGCTGACACATATACACACACACTGACACAGACACACCCACGCTGACACATATACACACACTGACACAGACAGACACACGCTGACACAGACGGACCCACGCTGACACAGACACACCCACACTGACACAGACAGACACACGCTGACACAGACGACCCACGCTGACACAGACGCACCCACACTGACACAGACAGACACACGCTGACACTGACGCGCACACGCTGACACATATACACACATGCTGACACATATACACACACGCTGACACAGATGCACACACGCTGACACATATACACACACGCTGACACAGACGCATCCGCGCTGACACATATACACACACGCTGACACATATACACACACGCTGACACAGATGCACACACGCTGACACATATACACACACGCTGACACAGACGCATCCACGCTGACACATATACGCACACATGCTGACAGAGACGCACCCACGCAAATAAATACTACAGATGCAAAAGTCTTCTCAGGCACCTTCCACCCCTGCTGGCACTACACACTGGTACTCACCTGCAGTGCAGCTCCAGAGCGCTGGGGAAGGAGAAGAAGTCACTATCTACAAGTGTCACCCGGCGCCGGTAGCAAGCCCTCAGGAAGGATCAGCAGCATGCAGCAGAATGATAGGAGACCTGCCTTGGAGGTCCTGCGCGCTTTTGCTACAGCTCCCCCTACAGTCAGCTCCAGCACTAGCAGTCTGCTCAAGTCATCTACACACAGTAATTGTCGTCGGTCAGGCAGGGAGCAATGGTTCTGGCGTGCGGGGGGGGGGGGGTAGCGGAGAATGGGCGGTGCGGATATGATGCAGCAGAGCCGTCGGATGCCCCTGGGATTCCTGAGTCGCCCCTAGGCATTTGCTTATAATGCCTATGCCTAGGGCCGACTCTGTGTCAGTATATCTTATGGGGGGTGTCAGGCAGTTTCCACCTAATATGACAGTTTTTGTGGCAAATTTCCAATTTGGCGGGTCCCATTTTTGCTGTAAATGGGGACCAGTGCAATACTATTTAACATGGAAAACCAGCGATGCAGACAAAAAGGACGGGACTTTTCAGAGCTAAGAGGTCTATTTACTAAGCACTTTTTTGGAGACCGAGTGAAAAGTTATAAGGTGCCAGCCAATCAGCTTCCCACTGTCATTTTTCAAACACAGCGATTGACTGGCACCTTATGACTTTTCACTGTGTCTAAAGGTGCCCATCCACTAGACAATTAAGTTGAGCGATTGAATGATAACAATATCGTTATTGTTCAATCATTCATAAATTGTTTGCAAATTGTTTGCAAAAATGTCTAAAACGACCAGCGATGCGTGCTCCCGCTGGTCATTTAGACATGTATCATTGGGCAAACATGCCGGACAACCTGACGATAATGTCAGGGTCAGCATGTTTGCAGATGATTGATGTGCCTACATTGAATGACTGCACGATGTGCATGCACTGAACGACTGCTAGGCACATCACAGACTGACAAACAACTGCACGATTACAATGTTCTAATCGTGCAGTCGTTTTCATGTCTTCTAGTGGATGGGCACCTTAACACTGCGTAGTAAATAGACCCCCTTAAAGACTATGGGTCTCATTCAGACCCGGTCGCAAGCACCGATGCACTCGAAACCGGGACAATGGTTAGCCCTGCGCACGCTCAGCGGCCGCACTGTGCGTGCGCAAGCCCTGGAGCGAGAGAGAAACTCCCTCACTCCGGAGCTCTCTACAAAAGGGGTGGCTGTCGATGTTGATCGACTGCTCACCCCGTTTTGTAGGCGGGCCGGGGCGGTGGTTTCCAAAACGGAGGCGTTCCTTAAGGAACGCCTACCGTTTTGTGGGCAGCCGCACTGACATCATCAGTGATGTCAGTGGGGAGTTTACTGCTCGTTCAGAGCAGGAAGCACCCTGGGGCTTGCAGTTGCCGAGACCCAACCTTAGGGTCTCGTCGCAAGCCCCGATGCCCCGACCAGGAGGCCGCACTAAAAAAAAGGAAGCGGCCGCCCTCAGAGAGAGCGATCGCTTCTTGTGACCGCCTCTGAATGAGGGCCTATGTCCCTGTTTGTGATAATAGTTTAGATGTACGAACGGCAGAGGCTTTATCAGTGTACGTCAAGTGCACTGACAGTGCTTCTCCCCTATGGTCCGTATTCAATAAGTTTCGCACCCATGATACTATTTTGCCTGCCGCACTTTTTGCCTATATCGTGTGTTTTGCAGGCGAAAAAGTATCGCGCGTGCCCTCTTATCCCCGTATTCAATTTGAAAGGACTCAAAATTTGGGACCCGGGGAAACTTAAACAGGTGAAAAGTCTTGTCAGATTTGGGGAAATCAGCCTGACAACCCCCAAAAGATGCACTGACATGGGGGATCACTATGGAAACCCCCGAATATGCCTGCTGAAGGTTTTTGGGGTACTTAAATGTTCTCAATAGGTTGTAATTAGCGTCTTTGCATAAGTGTTGTAGAATAGCATTTAGCTGTTTTTTAAAAAAAAAAAATAACTAGTCCCAGTAAATTGGGGGTACATGAAAATGGGGGGTAGCATATTTAAAAGTTGGTAAAGTGTTTTTTTAAAAAGTTGTGAAAAATGCACCTGCAATCCAAAAAACACCTCGGGCCATACTTGGGGACCCCCCTGGAGTCTATTTCCTAGTTTTTAACTTTGTCCCCCAACTTTGTTTTTTTTGCCCCCAAAATGAAAGTACTATTTTGGGGTGTTCTTAAGTGTTTTTTTTTATTTTTGACACAGTTTACCTTTAGGGGACTGTCTGAAGGCTGCACGAGGGTTCCCGCAATGTTGCAACCCAAAACCCCAATTCTGCTATTCATTGGCGAAACTTTTCCACCCAGTCCATTGCATTGACTTTCTGCCTAGGTGAAAAGTCTTTGAAATTGAATACAGCGAAAAGTTTCCGTCTGGCGAAATGACGTCACCTGCGATACTTTTTTCCCGAAACAGACTTTTTGCCTAAAATTGAATACCTGTCTATGTGTTAATGGTGGTCTGGCTAGTAAAATATATGGGCACTAGTCTGTTCTATGTACTGTCCATTGGTGTCGCTGTTGCTATGGACAGCTACAGCCTGGCAATGCTGTATCTTCAGAGCATGGGACAACTATGCTGATGCGGTGAGGTGTATAGCAGGTAGCGCCATAGGGGTCAGTGCTTTTGCAAATTTTAAACTCAAAAACAATCATACATGGTGAACCCATATCAGCGGCATCATCTAAAAATGCATATACACCTTTGTATAGGATCTGACCACCCAGTTTAATTAAATAGTCCTTATATGTGGTGATGTTTTTATAACTATAAAATGTGGTTTTAATTTTGTAACATTTAATTTTTTTTCTAATTTCAGTTTCCTTCTACTGTTGCTGATTGGCAGAGCATTGCTGCTGATTTCGAAAGGAAATGGGACTTTCCGAACTGCAGTGGTGCCATTGATGGCAAGCATATTAGGATAACCCAACCAAGCAACAGTGGCTTCTTGTACTACAACTACAAGGTCTATTTCAGCATTGTCCTAATGGCGGTTGTTTCCGCAAAGTATGAGTTACTATTTATAGATGTTGGAAAGAACAGCCGAACCTCCGATGGTGGTTCCTTTAAAAATACAACATTTTACAACAGGATGATGAAGAAGACCTTATATCTTCTAACAGCAGATGACTGTTCTTATGGTTTGTCGTATGTGTTTGTTGCCGATGAGGCATTCGCCTTACACGAACATGTACTAAAACCAAATGCCCAACGGACACTGATGCCAGAAAGGCGTATATTGAATTATCGCCTGTCCCGAGAGCAAAGAACAGTGTAGAACGCTTTTGGGATTCTCACCAATCGGTTTAGAGTGTTCCACACGCCAATCAACCTTCGCATCGATAAGATTAATTGGGTCCTCCTGGCATCTTGTGTCCTACATAACTTATTGCTGCGCAAAAGCCAAGGACAACTGAGTCTGTCAACGGGAATTTAAATAGAACCTGGGGTTCACAACTGACCCTCAGTAAATCGCCTTTCGCTTCCCCAGGGTGGCTCAACAGGGGCAAAGGAAATCAGGGAGCGGTACCTTTCATATTTCAACGGTGAAGGTGCCGTTTCCTGGCAGGCAGAGCATTCCTAATGTTGAAAGCTCTTATAATCTAAAATGTACAGTTCCTCAAATTATAAGGAAGTGTTAATTAAAGTCATCTTTGGAACATGTGTTCTTGTCTCGGCCTTTAATAAGTGTTTGTAGGTATTTTGTTTTAACCAAATAATTATAGTAATTGACTGTTTAAACATTTATAATAAAAATATGGACAATACTCTGACCTAAACCTTCTGTTAAACTACATATCCCAGCATGCCTTGCAACAGCTTTATCATGTCCAAATAACAATACTGTTGTAGGCCAAGTTGGTATGTGAGGTCAAACATAAATAACAGCTGTGGGCTGCTTATTGGACACCACTACTCTAGGCGTAGCGACAAAACCTGAACAATGCAGAGTCTGAATTCAAGTGGTATATACCCCTAACCCGCCCAAAGTCTACTTCAATGTTGGTCAAATACCCACTCTGTGGTTTCCTTTTTTAATAAAGTACACGTAGGTTTGAGATGTTTCACTGCCTCCTCTCCCCACCCACAACCAATTTTTTCCCAAAACCATAAATATACCCTGGTGATTGGGGCCTACAATATTGAGTATGTTAACGACAAATACACAGAGATGGCAAAAATACACTATAGTGTGTTTTCAACTAAGGTGTGCAGACAAGGTACTCATTTTTAAAAAGGGCCTGTGGCCCCGGGCCCACGTTGTGTTGTGTACAAATCATTACAAACTGTGAGGGATTACCCAGAGCACACGGTGTCACCATGCTGCAGAGAACCCAAAAAACAACGCAGTTTAATAGGTGCATGGCAAAGCAGCAGGGATGATACTGTCAACAGTGATTGGCTGCTGCAGCGTGCACAGAGCAGCCAATCACTGGTGACAGTATCATCCAATACCGCTGTGTGTGGGTTCCACATCAGTTGTGTTAAATGTACAGTAGATGTGCACCATGCAGTTATTGAAGCTGGGTAGGTCTTGAGAGAGGTGTGTTCCTGGGCCCATCTTCCTCTGTACTCCTCACTTGCACCTACTTTGTGTTTTGGTGTTCTAGTACACACAAATGTCCTGTTTGCAATGGTCCATAACAAATCTCAATTTTTCACAGGGTGTTTTTAACGGTGAAGGTATAGCTAAACATAAAGCTGATAACAGATGAAAAACACCTTGTGCCAAACAAACACTAGGGGTATATTTATAAAGCAGTGAAAAGTGTGAAGAAGTGGACCAGTGGAGAAGTTGCCCATAGCAACCAAGCAGCTACTACCTATTATTTTATAGACTGCATTTGATAAATGCTACTTCAAAGCTGATTGGTTGCTTTGGGAAACTTCTCAACTGGTTCACATCTCCACACGTTTCACTGCTTTATAAATAGAGCACTTAATATTTAGTTATAGATAGTGTACCTTTAATTGAAAAATTAGGTATGTTTTAGGGTATAAGTTTGGTTTTTGGTACAAACCCTTATGCTATTAAAACATCTGCTCCTCTGTGTAGTTTCCTTTTTTACCTCTATGCTCTGTTTTGTGAGATCTGGTTCACCTTATTTTTGGCAAAATTTGACATTTTAAATAAAAGTTTACAAAAAACATTTTTAGAAAATATGTTAAAAATAAACACAGACACCCATTGTTGAAATTTTTAGAATTTTTTATATAAATTTTGGTTTTGAAATACCAGGGGAATACTGGACAGGATCTTCTGGGTTGTGCCAAGCCAATGAGTGTCTTCAAAATAAAGAATACTCAGATCGGAGCAACAAGGCATCATCAGCTTCTGAAGAAGTATTGCAGGGCCCATACACAAATGCACACATAAATGGGTAAAGCAGAAGATACAACAGATTACCGAACAGTGGCTGCAGAAGTCACAACGAAATATGGAATGCCAAACATTCAAAAATCAAGGGCAAAAATGAGGTGAAGAAAGTCCAACTTTATGAGACTATTAACAAGTGATCCACATCCTGATGAAAGAGAATGAGAAATCGGGCAAAAAATATTTTTAAAAGCATGCTAGCAAAAACCGAGTCTAAAAAAATTAGGTCTCAAATAAATCATCATGGGCAAGGGTGGATAATGCACTCCCCAAAGCTGAGTGAATGCCATTCAAGAAAGGCCCATGGAGGTTGGTTGGTGATGTAGGGGTTCCCGATGCAGAACATGGATAATATTGTTGAGGAGGAATTTGGGGATTTCGGCGCATGGTGGTGACATGTTCTGTGATCCGTGGAAGCACTTTGCACGGGTATGTATGGGGTTAACTTCATGGTTTCGTCCACCTTATCCTCCATACCATGACAGACAACTTCATACATAAGCCTTCTGCAAAGATTCTGGGTTCTGGGCTTCATTTTCCTCAATTCATTGCCCATGTTGAGAACAAAAACGGTTAAATCATCCAAATTTGTGTGAACAACCTCCTCCACATGTCTTAAAAATGTATCTGCCTGAACCAGTCTGGAACTTGAGGCTTGAGATGCCTTGCCTGCTGACCTCCGCTTCTTGGCGGCTGGCTGGGAAGGTGGTGATGGCAGTGCCTCGACGGTGCTCTCCTCAAGTTCCAATAGCTCACTGGTCGGATGGCAAGGATCCACTTCCTCCGTCGGAAGAAACTAGGAGAGAAACAAATGTTAATTATCTAATACATTTTTAAAAAAAGGCCAATCATTACTCCCCTGCAGGAAGAAAAAAATTCAGAAAGCAATGATCTACATTTCAACTGGTGACTACATGACTACATCCCATGTGTAAACTCTAAATTTCCTCTAAAAAAAAGTTTTTTAGAAAATGGTAAATGTACTTACAGACTCCTGAGTCTCCGGTACTTCCACAGGACGATCATCCTCCACGTCCTCATCCAGTGAGCTAATAGACTGACGAAAAACAGCATGTCATAGCACCATAAAGTTGGTTTTCCATAACATTCCAGGTTTTCTCTAACAAGCCAGGTTTACTATAACAAGCCAGGTTTTCTCTAACAAGCCAGGCTTACTATCACATGCCAGGTTTTCTATAACAAGCCAGGCTTACTATCACATGCCAGGTTTTCTATAACAAGCCAGGTTTACTATCACATGCCAGGTTTTCTATAACATGACAGGTTTTCTATCACATGCCACGTTCTCTATAATATGCCAGGTTTTGTATCACATGCCAGGTTTTCTATAATTATCCAGGTTTTCTATAATTATCCAGGTTTACTAATAACATGACAGAGAAAACCTGGCATGTGATAGAAAACCTGTCATGTTATAGTAAACCTGGCTTCTAATAGAAAACCTGGATAGTTATAGAATACCTGGCATGTGATAGAAAACTTGGCATTTTATAGAGAACGTGGCATGTAATAGTAAACCTGGCTTGTTATAGTAAACCTGGCTTGTAATAGAAAACCTGGCTAGTTCTAGAAAACCTGCATGTGATAGAAAACCTGGCATGTGATAGAAAATCTGTAATGTTATAGTAAACCTGGCTTGTAACAGAAAACCTGGCTAGTTATAGAAAACCTGGCATGTGATAGAAAACCTAACTAGCCATACTAAAATATGGCAGGTTTGCAACACATGCTAGGTGTTTGTTGTTCACCATATATCCCCCCCCCAATGCTGGTGGCCCAAACACCACATGCCCGTTTCATGTTTGCTACCCACCACCTCTCTCCCCCCTACCCTGCTGGTGGCCCCAACTCAACAGATGGCCATTTAATTTTTTATGCCCCCCAGAGGTGTGACCCCCCCTGCTGGTGAGAACCCCACTGGTGGCCCCAACACATCAAGTGGCCATTTTTTTTAATGTCCACCGCTGGTGTCTCCCCCCCCATGGTGCCCCCCCCCGCTGGTAGTCCAAAGACATCAGATGGTTTTTTTTTTAAAGGCCTCTGCTGGTGCCCCCCCCAGCTGGTTGCTCCAACTGAAATTATGTGTTTTTTTTTAAATGGGCCCACGCTGGTGTCCCCCCCTGCTGGTTGCCCCAACTGAAATGATGTGCATTTTTTATTTAAAGGGCCCCCACTGGTGCCCCCCCCCCCCGCACTGGTTGCCCCGACTCAAATGATGTGCATTTTTTATTTAATGGGCCCCCGCTGGTGCCACCCCCTGCTGGTTGCCCCAACTCAAATGATGTGCATTTTTTAATTAATGGCCCCCGCTGGTACCACCCCCCCCCTGCCGGTTGCCCCAACTTAAATAGTGTGTTTTTTTTTTAAACGGGCCCCCGCTGGTGATCCCCCACCCGCTGGTTGCCCCAATTCAAATGATGTGCATTTTTTTATTAATGGGCCCCCGCTGGTGCCCCCCCCAGCTGGTTGCCCCAACTCAAATGATGTGCATTTTTTATTAATGGGCCCCCACTGGTGCCACCGCCCCTGGTGGTTAGCGCAAACTCAAATGATGTGTTTTTTTTTAAAATGGGCCCAAGCTGGTGCCTACCCCCCTGCTGGTTGCCCCGACTCAAATGATGTGCATTTTTTTTATGGGCCCCCACTGGTGCCCCCCCCTTAGGCCCATTTGGACCTGGCGGCTGAAAAAAAAAACAACTTACCTTTAGGGAAGTGTCAGGTGCCTGCTGAGCTGCAACTCCTAATTCTCTGGTCTCAGCGGCGCGTCTTTCAGAAAATGGAAGCCGGGGAGTGGCTACCTAGACTAAATCTGTCATCGTTGAAATCGTTTAATGTGAATGATTTGAACAATTTGAATGATAAATGATGAACGATGAACGAAATCTGACAAATCTGACTGCAAACACATTAGATGTCAGATCTCGTTATCTGACAAACGGGAACGCGCATCGTTCATCGTTCATTGTTGCCCACATGTCAGATTTTTCTTTCAGATATGAATCATTGAACGATTTTTAAAATCGTTATCCTTCAAATCTGAAAACTAATCTGACCGTGTGTAATGTGTACGCACCACAAGTTTATATATAAAAGGGTGACCTGTCTTCCTACTGCTTCCTACCAACGCATTTCAGCTCCTTAGAGCCTATTTCTAAGTGTAATGGGCTATTTAATACAAGGTTTTATTTATCCCCTTACTGGTCATCTATTGGTGGATACGTTCGGGGAGTGACCTTCACAATTAATCATCCAGTCATATAATTCCAGTCTGCACAGTTTATCCTTAATATACCTTTCAAATACTAAAATTGCACTCCAATGAATTAATAATCCAACATTAAAACTTCTTATACCTTGGAAGAAACCTTATTAGTGTTTCAAGGCGGTTGTAATAAGTCCTGCCATTTCCGGTTTGTTTAGCCAGAAATACATCATCAGGACCTTACCCCTCATTTCCTTGACACATGATTTCAGATCCGTCCTGTTTCTTGGAACGCATCACTCTACTTGTACCATCCCTGCAGAAGTACGTAATTCTACTTTAGGCGGGGCCGGATTATAGACAGGGTGACGGGTGGTCATCCTGGTGCCCCCACACATAGAGGGCTCCATACACGATCCCCCTAATGAACCATTTTTTTTTCTTTTAACAGAGCCGCCTACCACGTTCCAGCTATTAAGCTCCGCCACTCCCATCATTTGGCTCCGCCCCCTCTTAAAAAAACCTGTGAATCGTGCTGGTACAACTCTCACAGACAGGAGATTTTTAGAAAATAGTCCTGACTCCTGACACCATAGGACACTTCCCATCCTTTTATAGCTCTCATCATTGCTGGTTTCATCCTATATGTCTACAAACACAGGTATGATTAGGGCTGGACTGGGACTAAAAATAGGCCCTGGCATTTAACCCACACAGGCCCACCTCAGCATATGGCTCCTTTTCCTTCTTAGTCTATGCTCAACCTAATATAATTAATATTAGAACATACAAGTGTACATAATTCTCTCTATGAAAAATATACACATCACGCCCATTGTGCAGTGGTTTCAAACTCTAGACCACATATGCCATTTGCACCATGGTAAAGATAACCATCACTTTTCTTAATCCCACTATATTAAAATACACAACGCTCCAAGCAAGAGATTTGAACACCAAACCTCCTTTTTACATAATCCATACCTCCCAACGTTAGTCTAGCAAAAGGGTGAACACTTGGCATGCCTCCAAACTTAGAGGGTGTGGTCTCACAGCTAAGGGGCGTAGCCTTGCAGGAAATGTGAGCCATGTCTGCGTTTGTGTAATGTAGGGACATGCCCATTGCTCCAGGAGCTGCTGGGCCCCAGAATCCCAGCATCTATTCACCACATGCTCTGAGAGCGGCCCATTATTGGGATGCAGGGACAGCCAATATCGGGTCAGTTGGGAGGAATGCATGATCAGACACTGAACTTACGAGCTATCAGTAATAGTGTAACATATGTGTAGCTTTTCAATAACAACTTTAACCACCCCCACACCTGTCCACCCTGTATTTCAAATACACAATGCTTAGCATGACGTGCAGGGAACTTGAATTCTAACTAAATGTAATCTACATAGATCTGCTTAACTGTAGTGATCTAAACTAACAATTAAAACCAGTTTACACATAGCTGGAATTACTAAGATTGCTACACAGGAGTAAATAGTTCAAGTGTTAAGTGTCTGACTGTGATAGATGAGGCACACTGAGCACTGGGTGTTTTTATCACACACACTTCCCCCCGACAAGCAGTGTGTCACGACCAGAGTGCTGCAATTACTGCATTTGATATGTATATATATATATATATATATATATATGCACATATCTATGATATCGTTGGTTTTTTGTGGATATCTATCTATATATATATATATATATATATATATATACATAACACAGCTCAGCCACCCTCTCTGCCCACAGTGCCTGCCTCGGCAGGTTACACTTACTTTTTCATACAGGTAATGCTGCTTCTCTTGACGCCTGGTCCAAGGGCGGTGCGCTGGGCAATGCGGATGGCGGGCCGGCGGCTGGTCTGGAAGCAGAGCCTTGAGGTCTCTCACGGCTCTGCTCCGCAAAGGCCCATGGGAGGAGTGGCCGCAGTTGGGCATGCGCAGCATGCCCTCCAGCGGCATCTTGTCTCCTACTGTAGCCAATAGCCAGAATGAGCTTCTGTGCAGAAGCTCATTCTGACCTGGCTCACAGTCAGTCAGTGAGTCAGCTGACTGGCTGACTACTGTACTGCCTGATTGGAGGTGATCTCCGATCGCAGCAGCAATGGGAGGGGGTGAGGCAGCGTCACAAAGGGGGTGAGGGCAGCATGACGGAAGGTTGGGGGAGAGGCAGCAGCAGAGCCCTGGAATGCCCCAAGGCATTTCAGTCCCCCTAGGCATTTGCTTAGAATGCCTATGCCTAGGACCGGCTCTGAGGGTTAGCATAACAAACAAGTGTCGGTATGCTGCCCTTTTGGGATGCCAACATCAGGATTCTGACAGCCGAGATTTGAGCGCCGGTATCCCCTACCCAACCCTATTTATTCATATACATAAATCCCAGCATTGTGGACACTCACCAAATTCTAAGGTATAATTATTTGATAGACTCACCCATACTTATGTCTCTGTCAAGATGTGTCAAATCAAAGCAATAGGGCACAGTATTAAAAAAAAACAGTAAGATCCATCAACCTGCAATCTATGAGAGTCTATCTAATAAATACATCTTGCGGTGTGGGGGTTCAGGAATTTTATTCAGAGGGAGGTAGTGTTGGGGTAGGGGGGTTTCATGGGGGCCCCCCAGGAGACATCAGTGTACAGGGCCCCATGATTTATGTTGCCACCCTACTACTTTCCACCACCTTTTACATTTTTAACTCAAAAATGACGTGTCATTATTGGCCCAAATAAGCTAGTTAAATAATTATTTTTTATAGAAAAACAATGGTTATGTGCTACCTTTCTGAGGGTATAAATTCACACTCTTACTGTTTACTTAATAAATCTTTCAATCCATGTAAAATAATATATCACTGTATAATAGACCCACTATAGGTCTAATCTGTAGAATTTAATGTCTAAAATTGTAAAGTCCTTCTGTAATGGCCAATCTAATATCACCAGCCCATCATCCACAAAAGCATCTCCTCTTCAATACGGTTACTTTCTGATTTTTTTCGGTCTTCCCGTAGTGATGAAACATCCACCAAGAACATATGTGAAGGGAAACAAGAAATCTCAATAGTGAAACTAAGGGCCTGATTCAGAGCGGCTCGCTGTTTGTGAGTGCACACTCTGAATCAGGGCAGGGATTTATTTATTTTTTTCGGCCTCCAGGCCATTCGCTAAGCTGTGAGTGACCCCCCACAGCTTTTGAGAGCGGTCTGGCGATGCTCGTGATTATCACGACCATCGGGCTTGCGAGGAGACCCTGTGGTAGGATCTCAGCTCTCGCAAGCCCGAGTGGACTTCCTGCTCTAATAGAGCAGGAAGTCCACTACTGACATCACGAGTGATGTCAGTAGGGCCTCCCACAAACGCCAGGCATTCCTAAGGGATGCCACTCCCCCTCCCCGCCTACAAAACAGGGCAAGTTGTCAATCAACATCGACAGCCACCCCATCTTGTAGCGAGGCTCATTGTGACGGAGCTGCTGTCACAGTACGGGTCTCGCGCATACGCATGCCGGAGGAGGCGCATGCGTAGTCGGAGACCATCGACCCACTTGCGAGTGGGTCTGAATCAGGCCCTAAGTTTATTACTTATAAAAGTGGATAAAAGATTAAAAAAGCACCTGAATATTGTGTAGCGTACCACATAGGTGTAAATGGTACACCAACTACAGCTCATGACAAAAAAACAGGTATCTCCTGAGAATGGAAGTCCACCATAGATGTCCATATATTATGGGTGACCTGTCCTCCGTCTGCTTCCTACCAACACATTTAAGCTCCTTGAAGCCTATTTCTAAGTGTAATGGGCTATTTAATACAAGGTTTTATTTATCTCCTTACTGGTCATCTATTGGTGGATACGTTCGGGGAGTGACCTTCACAATTAACCATCCAGTCATATAATTTCAGTCTGCAGTTTATCCTTAATATACCTTTCAAGTACTAAAATTGCACTCCAATGAATTAATAATCCAACATTAAAACTTCTTATACCTTGGAAGAAACCTTATTAGTGTTTCAAGGCGGTTGTAATAAGTCCTGCCATTTCCGGTTTGTTTAGCCAGAAATACATCATCAGGACCTTACCCCTCATTTCCTTGACACATGATTTCAGATCCGTCCTGTTTCTTGGAACGCATCACTCTACTTGTACCATCCCTGCAGAAGTACGTAATTCTACTTTAGGCGGGGCCGGATTATAGACAGGGTGACGGGTGGTCATCCTGGTGCCCCCACACATAGAGGGCTCCATACACGATCCCCCTGATGAACCATTTTTTTTTCTTTTAACGGAGCCGCCTACTGCGGCCAGCGATTAAGCCCCTCCCCTCCCATCATTTGGCTCCGCCCCCTCTAAAAAGACCCGTGAATCATGCTGGTACAACTCTCACAGACAGGAGATTTTAGAAATAGTCCTGACTCCTGACACCATAGGACACTTCTTATCAAACAGAAGCTCTGTGGCAGCTGCTATTCTTATTCCTTTTATAGCTCTCATCATTGCTGGTTTCATCCTATATGTCTACAAACACAGGTATGATCAGGGCCGGACTGGGACTAAAAACAGGCCCTGGCATTTAACCCACACAGGCCCACCTCAGCATCAGCATATGGCTCCTTCTCCTTCTTAGTCTATGCTCTTACTAATATAATTAATATTAGAACATACAAGTGTACATAATTCTCTTTATGAAAAATACACACATCGCGCTCATCGTACAGTGTTTTCAAACTCTAGACCACATATGCCATTTGCACCATGGTAAAGATAACCATCACTTTTCTTAATCCCACTATATTAAAATACACAATGCTCCAAGCAAGGGATTTGAACACCAAATCTCCTTTACCATAATCCATACCTCCCAACGTTAGTCTAGCAAAAGGGTGAACACTTGGCGCGCCTCCAAACTTAGGGGGTGTGGTCTCACTGCTAAGGGGCGTGGCCTTGCAGGAAATGTGAGCCATGTCTGCGTTTTTGTTACATTGGGGCATGCCCATGGCTCCAGGAGCTGCTGGGCCCCAGAGTCCCTCTCTCCTATGAATAGATGCCGAGCACATGTGCTCGGCATCTATTCACCACATGCTCTGAGAGTGGCCCATTATTGGGATGCTGGGACAGCCAATATCGGGTCAGTTGGGAGGAATGCATAATCAGACACAGAACTATATGAGCTATCAGTAATAGTGTAACATATGTGTAGCCTTCAATATCAACTTTAACCACCCCCCCACCTGTCCACCCTGTATTTGAAATACACAATGCTTAGCATGCCGTGCAGGGAACTTGAATTCTAACTAAATGTAATCTACATAGATCTGCTTAACTGTAGTGATCTAAACTAACAATTAAAACCAGTTTACACATAGCTGGAATTACTAAGATTGCTACACAGGAGTAAATAGTTCAAGTGTTACGTGTCTGACTGTGATAGATGAGGCACACTGAGCACTGGGTGTTTTTATCACACACACTTCCCCCCGACAAGCAGTGTCAGTGACACTTTAAATTAGAATTATCACAAAACTCTTTTCAGTAACACCTGAATAGCATTGTCTTTTTTTTTTATAGGGGGTACATTCAGGGGTGTAACTAGGTATATGAAGGCTCCATAGCAAAAGTTTGTAAGGGCCCCTATGTATCACCCAATGGGGAAAAATGGATATAACACATGTAACTTTGACAAGAAAGTTGGACCCCCTTAACCCCTGGGCCCCATAGGAGCTGCACCCCTTCGAACTATGGTAGTTACGCCCATGGGTACATTACTATGTGGTGCTTTTCAAAGCATTTGGCAGTTTTGACCAATGGATTTACAGGGGCAATAATGTTAAATACAAAACATGCGTGGTTTTGTATTTTATATGGGATGTAGTCAGTATCCCGTCACACGAAAAGCCAAAAGTTTATATAATGGCACCGAAATCCCGACAGCACGATCCTGGCTCCAGAATACCGACCGCCGGCATCACAAAGCAAATATCAGGGGGTTAGGGGAGGGGTAGGGTTAGGCACTAAGTGGAGAGGGTTAGGTTTAGGGTGTGGGGAGCGAGAGGTTAGGGTTAGGCAGTAGGGGAGAAGTTAGGGACTGGGAAGGGAGGGTTAGGGTAGGGAGAGGGTTAGCATACCGAACAATAAGTGTAGGTATGCTACCCCTGTCAGGATGTCGTCATTGGGAGTCTGACAGTTGGGATCCCAAGCACTGGCATCCCATTCCCAACCGTTTTAAATTGAGTAAGATAATACTATATATATATGTGTTTACTAGCAATTTTACCCGTGCTATCACTGTAGAATAATATCCTGCACAGATCTACACCAAGAAAGTATCACCTTAAAAAGTACAAAATATAGAACAATGGTCAGTACAGAGAGAATTGCGCTTTGATCCACAATAGTCCCCTAGTCTCACCTAAGATTTCAATGTTTCACAGCTTTTTTTAATGTTCTCAAACACCTGACATGTTCATTAATTTTTATATGATAATACAGCTGTGCTAAAATTTACATATTAAAAATAAAAATATGAAGAAATAAGGAAAAAGTTTGCCACCCCCCAAAAAAATTCACTATATGATCATTTTGTATATATTTTCTTCTATTTTTCCATTTTACAACTCTTATGTAAATTGTGACCCTCAATAGTATTGTCACCCTCAAGAGTATTCTGGTTAGTAATCACCTTCCTCAATGTAATCTGTCCCATTATCAGCTCATCGCACCAGGGCACTTAACATGGCACAATATTTACAGTATGCCTAATGCAACCTCAGACTAATACCTTGCCAGCATGGCCTGTGGTGTTCAGGGAGGAATGCAGGCTAATATTATCTTATACATCTTTCTTCAATTATTGCTTTTTAGTTGCCACTGGGCTCTCACAGTGCATGCAGCATCAGGTCCGGGAGCTGGTGGACATCCCGTCTCTACTCTGACTAGGGGAAGATGTACTAAGCTCTGAAAAGTGATAAAGTGGAGAGTGATAAACTTTCAGCCACTCAGCTTCCAACTGTCAAATCACAGGCTGTGTTTGAAAAATGACAGTTGGAAGCTGATTGGCTGGTGGTTTATCACTATCCACTTTATCACTTTTCAGAGCTTAGTACATCTGGCCCTAGATCAACATTACAGGTACAGTAGCATGGTGGTGTTATTTTACAGTGTTAGACTGGCAACTTGCCTCCGTGGATGCCACAGCCAATGAGAGTCTGTCTGACTCTCATTGGCTGCTAAAATAATCACACCGCCACCAGGTAGTATGAGCTTGAGTTTGTTAATGTGTAGTGTGGCAGGGGGGGTTCTGGATACTCAGAAACCTCCTCCCCATGCATGCCTGACAACGGCGGCTACTCGTGCCAGTCCGCGGTTGTATGATATGATGTCATGACACAGCCACATCATTCAGAAACTTTGCTCCCAAGCAAATCCCCCTGAGTCAGGTCTTGTTGTCAGTCAGCCAGGGCTCTTGCTGGACCGGCCCATGAGGCCATCATCCCTTCTGGCATTTGCCAGAACTGCCAGATGGCCAGCCCGACCCTAGGTATGATCCTTATTACAGTCTGTAATCAACGCAACCGCTGCAGAAATAGGGGCAAAATATAGTATTTGAAACAAGTCTGCTTTAACATAAAATTGCTTGTAAAGCCTTAGAAAATACATCTAATTTTTTAACAGATTTCTTTTTTCTTTTATATGATTATATTTTTATTTAAAAAACATTGTATAGAAAACAACAGATTTGAATAGACAATTAAATAATTACATATTTCCATGATTTTTCCATGAACTATATTAAATAGACCCATCTAGTATAATTTGCAAATACACTTCACTGTATCGATTATGTCTATGGATGGATACACTGTTTATCAGTGTGTAACTAGTGTATCCCGAATGTGCTGGAATGGAAGAGCCATCTTTCTTCACAAAGAAATGCAGAAATACCAATCCCAATAACACATTATCTTCCAGCAGCAGTGTTATTACATCTCCATTGGTTGGAAGAACATATGTATGTGCATCTCCATAAGGAAGACTCTTCCACCACAGCAAATTCCAGTATATATATATATATATATATATATTAGGGGTGTGCACCGGCCACTTTTCGTGTTTTGTGTTTTGGTTTTGGATCTGGATCTTTCTTCGTGTTTTGGATCTGGATTGGTTTTGCCAAAACCACCCTTCCGTGTTTTGGGTTCTGGGTTTTGTGTTTTGGATCTGTATTTTTTTGAAAAAAAGCATAAAAACAGCTAAAATCACAGAATTTGTAGGATTTTCTGCTCCTATGCTATTATTAACCTCAATAACCTTAATTTCCACTCATTTCCAGTCTATTCTGAATACCTCACACCTCACAATAGTGTTTTTATGTCCAAAAGGTTGCACCGAGGTAGCTGGATGACTATGCTAAGTGACACGAGTGGGCGGCACAAACACGTGACCCATCTAGGCGTGAAACTGCAGTGGCAGACAGGATGGCATTGAAAAACTAGGCCCCAAACTGTACATAATGCAAAGAAAAAAAAGAGGTGCAAGATGGAATTGTCCTTGGGCCCTCCCACCCACCCTTATGTTGTATAAACAGGACATGCACACTTTAACAAACCAATCATTTCAGCGCCAGGGTCTGCCACACAACTGTGGCTGAAATGATTGGTTCGTTTGGGCCCCCACAAAACAAGCTGGCAATTTATCTGTCCCTGCACAAACTGGCTCTATGGAGGCAAGATGTCATCCTCATCCTCCTCATCCACCGATTCCTCACCCTCTTCAGTGTGTACATCCTCATCCTCACAGAGTATTAATTCGTCCCTGCTGGAACCACAGGTCCCTCTGTACGTTCTGGAGGCTGGTCTCCCTGGAAGAGTTGATAATTCATTTTATGAACATCATCTTCTCCACATTTTGTGGAAGCAACCTCCTACGCCTTTCGCTGACAAGGTTCCCGGCTGCACTAAACACTCTTTCGGAGTACACACTGGAGGGGGGGCAACTCAGGTAAAATAGAGCCAGTTTGTACAGGGACCTCCAAATTGCTTCTTTTTCCTGCCAGTACAGGTACGGACTGTCTGACATGCCTACTTGGATGCTGTCACCGATGTAATCCTTTAACAGACAGACGCACGCTTGTCGCTGCTGCTTTGAGGATGCAAGTGTGGCTACAGCCCACACAATTCACAAAGACAGAAAAAAGAAGAAGAATATTTTTATTGTTTGTGTAGCACACTTTGAGGGTGTCACCACCCTTTAACAGACAGACGCACGCTTGTCGCTGCTGCTTTAAGGATGCAGGTGCGGCTACAGCCCACACAATTCACAAAGACAGAAAAAAGAACAAAATTTTAATTGTTTGTGTAGCACACTTTGAGGGTGTCACCACCCTTTAACAGACAGACGCACGCTTGTCGCTGCTGCTTTGAGGATGCAGGTGGAATCTAGACGGGATTTGGAACCGAGGACACACTACCTCCATCAATTGTCTAAATCCCACTGCACTAATGTCGGATACCGGACGCACGTCTAACACCAACATAGCAGTCAAGGCCTCAGTTATACGTTTTGCTTCAGGATGACTGCTGTCGTACTTCATCCTCATCGCTAGGGACTGTTGGAGGGTCAATTGTTTAGTAAAAGTAGTGATGTTCCTACTTCCTCTCTGGGATGATGAACAACTCCCAGCAGCAGCAACAGCACTAGGAGGAAGTGGTTCTTGATCTTTCCCTATTTTATTTTTATCGGAGAAAGTTTGGTCCTCCATTTATGTTATATTGATATATATACGTGCGGCTAAAGCGCACACAAACACAGAAAATATTTTTTTATTTTTGCTGGAGAGTAGTGCACTTTGTGGGTTACACCACCCTTTAAGAAATGAGCCAGCCGGCTCTTTACTTATGGGACACAGGCGCACGCTTGGCGCTGCTCCTTTGTTGATGCACGTGCAGCCACAGTGCACACAAGTCACAAACACAGAAAATATATATTTTTTTGGTTTGGAGTGTACTTTGGGGGTTACAGAACCCTTTAACGGTCAAGCCAGCCGGCCCTTTACTTATGACACAGGCACACGCTTGGCACTACTTTGTTGATGCACGTGCGGCTACTGCGCACACAATTCACAAACACAGAAAATAATTTTTTTTTTGGTTTGGACTGGAGTGTACTTTCGGGGGTTACAGCACCCTTTAACGGTCTAGCCAGCCGGCCCTTTACTTATGACACAGGCGCACGCTTGGCACTACTTTGTTGATGCACGTGCGGCTACTGCGCACACAATTTACAAACACAGAAAATAATTTTTTTTTTGGTTTGGACTGGAGTGTACTTTGGGGGTTACAGCACCCTTTAACGGTCAAGCCAGCCGGCCCTTTACTTATGACACAGGCGCACGCTTGGCACTACTTTGTTGATGCACGTGCGGCTACTGCGCACACAATTCACAAACACAGAAAATAATTATTTTTTTGGTTTGGACTGGAGTGTACTTTCGGGGGTTACAGCACCCTTAACGGTCAAGCCAGCCGGCCCTTTACTTATGACACAGGCGCACGCTTGGCACTACTTTGTTGATGCACGTGCGGCTACTGCGCACACAATTCACAAACACAGAAAATAATTTTTTTTTGGTTTGGACTGGAGTGTACTTTCGGGGGTTACAGCACCCTTTAACGGTCAAGCCAGCCGGCCCTTTACTTATGACACAGGCGCACGCTTGGCACTACTTTGTTGATGCACGTGCGGCTACTGCGCACACAATTCACAAACACAGAAAATATATTATTTTTTTAGCACTTGGGGGGAGCACCCCTGATGGACAGAGCACCCCCTGGACAACACTACAGCACCCCTTTAGGACTGGGACACTGCACAGGACTTTGGAGTGGACACAGCCCCTATGGAGAACTGACTGCACAACACAGTCCAGCCAGCCCCTATGGACTTTGAAGTAGTGGACACAGCCCCTATTAACAACAGCAGCACAGCACAACACAGCCAGCCCCTATGGACTTTGAAGTAGTGGACAACAGCAGCACTACACTACACTACACTACACAGCACTAACTCCCACCCTCCCTCTTCACTGTCCACAGCCGAGTGAGAAAATGGCGCCGACGCGGGTACCTTATATAGGATCCAAAACCCGCGAGACTCGGAAGGCGGGATGATGACGTTTTGCCTCGATGTCAGATCCGAGTCAGGCGGGAAAAGTCGAGCCTGACTCGGATCGGACTCGGATCGGGGGGGCTCGGGGGGGTTCGGATTTCAGAAATCCGAACCCGCTCACCCCTAATATATATATATATATATATATATATATATATATATTATATATATATATATATATATATCACAGGGGCTCTGCACTCACAATAATAACTAACAATAATAATAATAATACACATAATGAAAAGTGGGGTATGTGTATTATTATTACCATTGTTAGTTATTATGGTGAGTGCTGAGCCCCTGTGATTTCTATTTAAACAATGTGGTCACATACCATGTTGCACCCCAAATCTAGGAATGGTGAGTGCCGTGGATTAGTGCTTATATATATATATATATATATTTTAGGGGGGTATTTAAGGGGTATTTTGAATGTGTGTCATTTGTTGTATGTGGTCGTGACAACGGGGTTGTATCCCCGAAACATGTGTTGACTTTATAATACACGGATTTTTGCACGTATTAAGTCTCTGAGTGCCGTTCTTTCTGCTGGAGTTGCTGCATGATACATCATTGAACTGTGCACCGGAGCCATTCAACCCATTGGAGGGAGTGCCGGCAGTTGGTGGACTTTTAATAAATATATATATATATATATATATATTAGGGGTGTGCACCGGCCACTTTTCGTGTTTTGTGTTTTGGTTTTGGATCTGGATCTTTCTTCGTGTTTTGGATCTGGATTGGTTTTGCCAAAACCACCCTTCCGTGTTTTGGGTTCTGGGTTTTGTGTTTTGGATCTGTATTTTTTTTTAAAAAAGCATAAAAACAGCTAAAATCACAGAATTTGTAGGTTTTTCTGCTCCTATGCTATTATTAACCTCAATAACCTTAATTTCCACTCATTTCCAGTCTATTCTGAACACCTCACACCTCACAATAGTGTTTTTATGTCCAAAACGTTGCACCGAGGTAGCTGGATGACTATGCTAAGCGACACGAGTGGGCGGCACAAACACGTGACCCATCTAGGCGTGAAACTGCAGTGGCAGACAGGATGGCAGTTTGAAAAACTAGGCCCCAAACTGTACATAATGCAAAGAAAAAAAAGAGGTGCAAGATGGAATTGTCCTTGGGCCCTCCCACCCACCCTTATGTTGTATAAACAGGACATGCACACTTTAACAAACCAATCATTTCAGCGCCAGGGTCTGCCACACAACTGTGGCTGAAATGATTGGTTCGTTTGGGCCCCCACAAAACAAGCTGGCAATTAATGTGTCCCTGCACAAACTGGCTCTATGGAGGCAAGATGTCATCCTCATCCTCCTCATCCACCGATTCCTCACCCTCTTCAGTGTGTACATCCTCATCCTCACAAAGTATTAACTCGTCCCCACTTGAATCCACCACCACAGGTCCCTCTGTACCTTCTGGAGGCTGGTCTCCCTGGAAGAGCTGATAATTCATTTTGATGAACATCATCTTCTCCACATTCTGTGGAAGCAACCTCCTACGCCTTTCGCTGACAAGGTTCCCGGCTGCACTAAACACTCTTTCGGAGTACACACTGGAGGGGGGGCAACTCAGGTAAAATAGAGCCAGTTTGTACAGGGGCCTCCAAATTGCCTCTTTTTCCTGCCAGTACAGGTATGGACTGTCTGCCATGCCTACTTGGATGCTGTCACCGATGTAATCCTCCACCATTCTGTCAATGGTGACAGTATCATATGCAGTGACAGTAGACATGTCAGAAATTGTTGCCAGGTCCTTCAGTCCGGACCAGATGTCCAAACTTGGTCCTGCCTGTCCTGCATCACCGCCAGCGGGTTGCTTAGGATACCTAAGTTTTTTCCTGGCAGCCCCAGTTGCAGGAGAAAATGAAGAAGGAGCTGTTGACGTGTCACGTTCCGCTTCAGCTGACAGTGTGTTCACCAGCAGGTCTTTGCACCTCTGCAGGCTTGTGTCGGCCGGAAAGAGAGACACCACATAGGCTTTAAACCTAGGATCGAGCACGGTGGCCAAAATGTAGTGGTCTGATTTCAACAGATTGACCACCCTGGAATCCTGGCAAAGCGAATGAAGGGCTTCATCCACAAGTCCCACATGCCGAGCGGAATCGCTCCGTCTTAGCTCCTCCTTCACTTTCTCCAGCTGCTTCTGCAAAAGCCTGATGAGGGGAATGACCTGACTCAAGCTGGCAGTGTCTGAACTGACTTCACGTGTGGCAAGTTCGAAGGGCTGGAGAACCTTGCACAACACGGAAATCATTCTCCACTGCGCTTGAGTCAGGTGCATACCCCCTCCTTTGCCTATGTCATAGGTGGATGTATAGGCTTGTATGGCCTTTTGCTGCTCCTCCATCCTCTGAAGCATATAGAGGGTTGAGTTCCACCGTGTCACAACCTCTTGCTTCAGGTGATGGCGGGGCAGGTTCAAGAGTGTTTGCTGGCGCTCCAGTCTTCGGCACGCAGTCGCTGAATGGCGAAAGTGGCCAGAAATTTTTCGGGCCACCCAAAGCGTCTCCTGCACGCCCCTGTCGCTTTTCAGAAAATTCTGCACCACCAAGTTTATTGTGTGAGCAAAACATGGGACGTGCTGGAATTTGCCCAGATGTAATGCCCGCACAATATTGGTGGCGTTGTCAGATATCACAAATCCCCAGGAGAGTCTAAGTGGGGTAAGCCACTGGGCGATGATTTCCCTCAGTTTCTCTAAGAGGTTGTCGGCGGTGTGCCTCTTACTGAAACCGGTGATACACAGCGTAGCCTGCCTTGTAACGAGCTGGCGTTTCTGAGATGCTGCTACTGGTGACGCTGCTGCTGTTGCTGCGTAAGGTGATACATCTACCCAGTGGGCTGTCACAGTCATATAGTCCTTAGTCTGCCCTGTTCCACTTGTCCACATGTCCGTGGTTAAGTGGACATTGTGTACAACGGCATTTTTCAGGACACTGAGGACACTTTTTCTGACGTTTCTGTACAGTCTCGGTATCGCCTGCCTAGTGAAGTGGAATCTAGACGGTATTTGGAACCGGGGACACACTACCTCCATCAATTGTCTAAATCCCACTGCACTAATGGCGGATACCGGACGCACGTCTAACACCAACATAGCAGTCAAGGCCTCAGTTATACGTTTTGCTTCAGGATGACTGCTGTCGTACTTCATCCTCCTCGCTAAGGACTGTTGGAGGGTCAATTGTTTAGTAAAAGTAGTGGTGTTCCTACTTCCTCTCTGGGATGATGAACGACTCCCAGCAGCAGCAACAGCAGCAGCGGCAGCAGTAGGCGTAGCAATGCAGGATCCTCCAGAGGAATCCCGGATAGGAGAGTCAGTCATGCCAGTGACATGGCCTGCAGGACTACTTCCGATCCTGACTAAGGAGGAAATTGACGAGGAGGGAGTTGACGGTGTGGTTTGCAGGCGCTTGGATACAACAGGACAACGGGATTTAGGTGTCCCTGGACTGCTTACGGTCTTAGCCAAAGTTTCTGAACTTGACAGTAACTTTTTATGAACGCGCTGCAGGTGCCGTATAAGGGAGGATGTTCCTAGGTGGTTGACGTCCCTACCCCTACTTATTTCACCTTTACATATGGTACATATGGCAAGACAGTTGTTGTCCGGATTTGGATAGAAATATTGCCAGACCAAAGAGGTGGAATGTTTGGTCTTCTGCCCAGGCATGACCGTGATGGGCTTTTTCATCCCACGGACAACAACTGTCTCCCCCGGAGCCTGATTTAAACAAACCACATCACCATCAGAATCCTCCTCGCCAACTTCCTCCTCAGCGCCAGCTACACCAGTATCCTCATCCTGTTGTACTTCAACAGTGACATCTTCAATTTGCATATCAGCAAGTGGACTGTGGGTGCTCCTTTCAGCACTTGCAGGGGGCATGCAAATGGTGGAAAGAGCCACCTCTTCCCGTCCAGTGCTGGGAAGGTCAGGCATCGCAACCACCACCACACTTGGACTCTCCTTGGGGATTTGTGATATCTTCTTAGAAAGCACAGTTCTTCGCTGTGCTTTTGCCAGCTTAACTCTTTTGATTTTTTTAGTGGGAGGAGGGCTTCCATCGTCATGTGAAGCTGAACCACTAGTCATGAACATACTAGGGATCGACCTTAGCCGTTCCTTGCCACTCCGTGTCGTAAATGGCATATTGGCAAGTTTACGTTTCTCTTCAGCTGATTTAAATGTCTTTTTCAAGGTCATTTTCCTGAACTTTGCCATTTGGGATTGTATGTGCCCTCTACTATGACATTGGGCATCGGCCTTGGCAGACGACGTTGATGGCATGTTATCGTCTATGTCATGACTAGTGGCAGCAGCTTCAGCACTAGGAGGAAGTGGTTCTTGATCTTTCTCTATTTTATTTTTATCGGAGAAAGTTTGGTCCTCCATTTATGTTATATCGATTTGATATATACGTGCGGCTAAACACAGAAAATAATTTTTTTTTTGGTTTGGACTGGAGTGTACTTTGTGGGTTACAGCACCCTTTAACGGTCAAGCCAGCCGGCCCTTTACTTATGACACAGGCGCACTCTTGGCACTACTTTGTTGATGCACGTGCGGCTACTGCGCACACAATTCACAAACACAGAAAATAATTTTTTTTTGGTTTGGCCTGGAGTGTACTTTCGGGGGTTACAGCACCCTTTAACGGTCAAGCCAGCCGGCCCTTTACTTATGACACAGGCGCACGCTTGGCACTACTTTGTTGATGCACGTGCGGCTACTGCGCACACAATTCACAAACACAGAAAATAATTTTTTTTTTGGTTTGGACTGGAGTGTACTTTCGGGGGTTACAGCACCCTTAACGGTCAAGCCAGCCGGCCCTTTACTTATGACACAGGCGCACGCTTGGCACTACTTTGTTGATGCACGTGCGGCTACTGCGCACACAATTCACAAACACAGAAAATAATTTTTTTTTTGGTTTGGACTGGAGTGTACTTGGGGGTTACAGCACCCTTTAACGGTCAAGCCAGCCGGCCCTTTACTTATGACACAGGCGCACGCTTGGCACTACTTTGTTGATGCACGTGCGACTACTGCGCACACAATTCACAAACACAGAAAATAATATTTTTTTTGGTTTGGACTGGAGTGTACTTTCGGGGGTTACAGCACCCTTAACGGTCAAGCCAGCCGGCCCTTTACTTATGACACAGGCGCACGCTTGGCACTACTTTGTTGATGCACGTGCGGCTACTGCGCACACAATTCACAAACACAGAAAATAATTTTTTTTTGGTTTGGACTGGAGTGTACTTTCGGGGGTTACAGCACCCTTAACGGTCAAGCCAGCCGGCCCTTTACTTATGACACAGGCGCACGCTTGGCACTACTTTGTTGATGCACGTGCGGCTACTGCGCACACAATTCACAAACACAGAAAATAATTTTTTTTTTGGTTTGGACTGGAGTGTACTTTCGGGGGTTACAGCACCCTTAACGGTCAAGCCAGCCGGCCCTTTACTTATGACACAGGCGCACGCTTGGCACTACTTTGTTGATGCACGTGCGGCTACTGCGCACACAATTCACAAACACAGAAAATAATTTTTTTTTTGGTTTGGACTGGAGTGTACTTTCGGGGGTTACAGCACCCTTAACGGTCAAGCCAGCCGGCCCTTTACTTATGACACAGGCGCACGCTTGGCACTACTTTGTTGATGCACGTGCGGCTACTGCGCACACAATTCACAAACACAGAAAATAATTTTTTTTTTGGTTTGGACTGGAGTGTACTTGGGGGTTACAGCACCCTTTAACGGTCAAGCCAGCCGGCCCTTTACTTATGACACAGGCGCACGCTTGGCACTACTTTGTTGATGCACGTGCGACTACTGCGCACACAATTCACAAACACAGAAAATAATATTTTTTTTGGTTTGGACTGGAGTGTACTTTCGGGGGTTACAGCACCCTTAACGGTCAAGCCAGCCGGCCCTTTACTTATGACACAGGCGCACGCTTGGCACTACTTTGTTGATGCACGTGCGGCTACTGCGCACACAATTCACAAACACAGAAAATAATTTTTTTTTGGTTTGGACTGGAGTGTACTTTCGGGGGTTACAGCACCCTTAACGGTCAAGCCAGCCGGCCCTTTACTTATGACACAGGCGCACGCTTGGCACTACTTTGTTGATGCACGTGCGGCTACTGCGCACACAATTCACAAACACAGAAAATAATTTTTTTTTTGGTTTGGACTGGAGTGTACTTTCGGGGGTTACAGCACCCTTAACGGTCAAGCCAGCCGGCCCTTTACTTATGACACAGGCGCACTCTTGGCACTACTTTGTTGATGCACGTGCGGCTACTGCGCACACAATTCACAAACACAGAAAATAATTTTTTTTTGGTTAGGACTGGAGTGTACTTTCGGGGGTTACAGCACCCTTTAACGGTCAAGCCAGCCGGCCCTTTACTTATGACACAGGCGCACGCTTGGCACTACTTTGTTGATGCACGTGCGGCTACTGCGCACACAATTCACAAACACAGAAAATAATTTTTTTTTTGGTTTGGACTGGAGTGTACTTTCGGGGGTTACAGCACCCTTAACGGTCAAGCCAGCCGGCCCTTTACTTATGACACAGGCGCACGCTTGGCACTACTTTGTTGATGCACGTGCGGCTACTGCGCACACAATTCACAAACACAGAAAATAATTTTTTTTTTGGTTTGGACTGGAGTGTACTTGGGGGTTACAGCACCCTTTAACGGTCAAGCCAGCCGGCCCTTTACTTATGACACAGGCGCACGCTTGGCACTACTTTGTTGATGCACGTGCGACTACTGCGCACACAATTCACAAACACAGAAAATAATATTTTTTTTGGTTTGGACTGGAGTGTACTTTCGGGGGTTACAGCACCCTTAACGGTCAAGCCAGCCGGCCCTTTACTTATGACACAGGCGCACGCTTGGCACTACTTTGTTGATGCACGTGCGGCTACTGCGCACACAATTCACAAACACAGAAAATAATTTTTTTTTTGGTTTGGACTGGAGTGTACTTTCGGGGGTTACAGCACCCTTAACGGTCAAGCCAGCCGGCCCTTTACTTATGACACAGGCGCACGCTTGGCACTACTTTGTTGATGCACGTGCGACTACTGCGCACACAATTCACAAACACAGAAAATAATATTTTTTTTGGTTTGGACTGGAGTGTACTTTCGGGGGTTACAGCACCCTTAACGGTCAAGCCAGCCGGCCCTTTACTTATGACACAGGCGCACGCTTGGCACTACTTTGTTGATGCACGTGCGGCTACTGCGCACACAATTCACAAACACAGAAAATAATTTTTTTTTGGTTTGGACTGGAGTGTACTTTCGGGGGTTACAGCACCCTTAACGGTCAAGCCAGCCGGCCCTTTACTTATGACACAGGCGCACGCTTGGCACTACTTTGTTGATGCACGTGCGGCTACTGCGCACACAATTCACAAACACAGAAAATAATTTTTTTTTTGGTTTGGACTGGAGTGTACTTTCGGGGGTTACAGCACCCTTAACGGTCAAGCCAGCCGGCCCTTTACTTATGACACAGGCGCACTCTTGGCACTACTTTGTTGATGCACGTGCGGCTACTGCGCACACAATTCACAAACACAGAAAATAATTTTTTTTTGGTTAGGACTGGAGTGTACTTTCGGGGGTTACAGCACCCTTTAACGGTCAAGCCAGCCGGCCCTTTACTTATGACACAGGCGCACGCTTGGCACTACTTTGTTGATGCACGTGCGGCTACTGCGCACACAATTCACAAACACAGAAAATAATTTTTTTTTTGGTTTGGACTGGAGTGTACTTTCGGGGGTTACAGCACCCTTAACGGTCAAGCCAGCCGGCCCTTTACTTATGACACAGGCGCACGCTTGGCACTACTTTGTTGATGCACGTGCGGCTACTGCGCACACAATTCACAAACACAGAAAATAATTTTTTTTTTGGTTTGGACTGGAGTGTACTTGGGGGTTACAGCACCCTTTAACGGTCAAGCCAGCCGGCCCTTTACTTATGACACAGGCGCACGCTTGGCACTACTTTGTTGATGCACGTGCGACTACTGCGCACACAATTCACAAACACAGAAAATAATATTTTTTTTGGTTTGGACTGGAGTGTACTTTCGGGGGTTACAGCACCCTTAACGGTCAAGCCAGCCGGCCCTTTACTTATGACACAGGCGCACGCTTGGCACTACTTTGTTGATGCACGTGCGGCTACTGCGCACACAATTCACAAACACAGAAAATAATTTTTTTTTTGGTTTGGACTGGAGTGTACTTTCGGGGGTTACAGCACCCTTAACGGTCAAGCCAGCCGGCCCTTTACTTATGACACAGGCGCACGCTTGGCACTACTTTGTTGATGCACGTGCGACTACTGCGCACACAATTCACAAACACAGAAAATAATATTTTTTTTGGTTTGGACTGGAGTGTACTTTCGGGGGTTACAGCACCCTTAACGGTCAAGCCAGCCGGCCCTTTACTTATGACACAGGCGCACGCTTGGCACTACTTTGTTGATGCACGTGCGGCTACTGCGCACACAATTCACAAACACAGAAAATAATTTTTTTTTTGGTTTGGACTGGAGTGTACTTTCGGGGGTTACAGCACCCTTAACGGTCAAGCCAGCCGGCCCTTTACTTATGACACAGGCGCACGCTTGGCACTACTTTGTTGATGCACGTGCGGCTACTGCGCACACAATTCACAAACACAGAAAATAATTTTTTTTTTGGTTTGGACTGGAGTGTACTTTCGGGGGTTACAGCACCCTTAACGGTCAAGCCAGCCGGCCCTTTACTTATGACACAGGCGCACGCTTGGCACTACTTTGTTGATGCACGTGCGGCTACTGCGCACACAATTCACAAACACAGAAAATATATTATTTTTTTAGCACTTGGGGGGAGCACCCCTGATGGACAGAGCACCCCCTGGACAACACTACAGCACTCCTTTAGGACTGGGACACTGCACAGGACTTTGGAGTGGACACAGCCCCTATGGAGAACTGACTGCACAACACAGTCCAGCCAGCCCCTATGGACTTTGAAGTAGTGGACACAGCCCCTATTAACAACAGCAGCACAGCACAACACAGCCAGCCCCTATGGACTTTGAAGTAGTGGACAACAGCAGCACTACACTACACTACACTACACAGCCCTAACTCCCACCCTCCCTCTTCACTGTCCACAGCCGAGTGAGAAAATGGCGCCGACGTGTGTACCTTATATAGGATCCAAAACCCGCGAGACTCGGAAGGCGGGAAGATGACGTTTTGCCTCGATTTCAGATCCGAGTCAGGCGGGAAAAGTCGAGCCTGACTCGGATCGGACTCGGATCGGGGGGGCTCGGGGGGGTTCGGATTTCAGAAATCCGAACCCGCTCACCCCTAATATATATATACACAAAATCAATACCACACAAACAAGTAGGTATATAAGGGCACTCACCACATGTTCAAATCCAACAGCATATTTTATTGATGCAGCTAAGCGAAAAAAGTAGGTTGCAAATAGAGTCACCAACGTTTCGGTCTACACAGAGACCATTGTCAAGGCGATGCACTCCATTAGTCAACAAAGGCAACCAGGTCCACAGAGGAACTACTAGCAACAAACGTCCATACAGCCGTCCAGTGGATACAGAAAGCAGTCTCCCTTCCGAAAGCACAATTCCTTTGTGTTTTACGTAACACCAGCGATATAAACACTGCTGACCAACAAATAACTGATATGCGGGAAAGATTCTGCAGACGTGGATATGATGTGGATTTACTGGATGTGAATATTGTAAAAGCTAAACAAACTTTCATCGACAGCCAGCGGGTACAGACTGTGACCACCAGGAAAGATTCTAGAATGATTTTCTCTACCCGTTTCAGTGATAAATCAAACATTATTCGTAAATACCTCAATAGGAGATGGCCGATTCTTACCACTGATAATGACCTTAAAATGAAACATTTACCACCGCCTATGCTTGCATTTCGGAGGAATCCAAATTTAAAACAATTGTTGTTACGACCTATGTCCTCACCACATGTTACTAAAGGTACCGATTGGTTACTTCAACAAAAACCGGGATGCGTAAGTTGCAGAAGTTGTTTAACATGCAGGAGCCTTATGACAGGACCTACGTTCCCTCATCCTCACACTAGAAAGGACATTAAGATCCGATACCGGTTACATTGTCAGCTGGAGTATGTGATCTATGTACTTACATGTCCATGTAGTTTATATTACGTTGGACTTACAAGTCGTACATTTAGGGAGAGAATGGCCAATCATAGGTCATCCATCCGTTCAGCATTACAGACACGTGTGACGGATAAACCTGTGGCCCGTCATTTTTTGAATGAGGAACACCAAATATCTATGCTGCGATGTCGGATTATCGATTGGGTTCCCCCACTGCCGAGAGGGGGAGATCGTATTAAACTCTTGCATCAGAAGGATAGTCGCTGGATCCACTTTTTGATACTGTGGCACCTAAGGGGCTTAACGAAATAAATCCATTATCTGTATTTTTGCCTTAAATTATTAGGGTAGTGCTTCATGTAGATTTGGTGTGATGCTTTCTTAGAATTTATTTCTTCAAATATATTGTTTTTCAATTTTTTCAAAAGATTAATATTAAATTTTTTGTTTTTTATTTATTTTTTTATTTTTACTTTTATATTTTGTTTATGAGCCATATTGGTATTGGTTTCATTTCTTTAAATTTATATGTATTTATAAAGTGACATTGTGTTTTTTTGCTGTTAAGTGCTTTATAATATTCTTCAAGTATAATATATGAAAAAATATTGAGCAGCTATTTTGTAGATGAAACAGAATGGTTTGTTAGTCCTATATGTGGTACCTAGGGTCCTCCGTTGAATCCATAGCCCCTATATATACATGAGCAGTGTTGCCGATTAGTTTCCCCTCAGTGTGGTTATGTTTGGTTGGTTGCCATGGTAACTCTCTCTCAGGTCGCGCACGCGCTCCACCGTGGATCCCATGGGCTGGGCGTGTGTGGCCGGGTAGTGTTTACTGATCACACGTGCTGACCACGTGACCTACCAGGAATGGTGCGTCATCGAGGTGCGCGATGGCTGGACGGATACATGCAGCGCTGTGGTCACGCCAGGAGTGGTGTTGCCGCGACGCGCGCGTACTGATTCCACAGGTGAAGATGCACCACCAGGTGTAATGCTGAGGTGAGTGGCATACATATGCTGCTAAGCTTGCTATGCAATCATGCTAATTAGTGGGTGTATTTAATGGGGGCCCTGGGAGACTGCTTTCTGTATCCACTGGACGGCTGTATGGACGTTTGTTGCTAGTAGTTCCTCTGTGGACCTGGTTGCTTTTGTTGACTAATGGATTGCATCGCCTTGACAATGGTCTCTGTGTAGACCGAAACGTTGGTGACTCTATTTGCAACCTACTTTTTTCGCTTAGCTGCATCAATAAAATATGCTATTGGATTTGAACATGTGGTGAGTGCCCTTATATACCTACTTGTTTGTGTGGTATTGATTTTGTATATTCTTGGAAAGAGATGTCCAAAAGGAGCACCCAAGCTAAACACTACTTAACATAGTGGATTGGATGTGAGTGCAGGAATTCCCCTTTATCCTATATATATACTAGGGATGTGCAGGCTCGGATAGGTTCGAGTTTGCACGTGGAGTTCGGATTTTTCCCTCCAAAAAAACGGAACTCAGAAAGAGGCAAAACGTCATCTTACATATACACCTTATACACACAGCCTAAAGGTTATTTTATACAATATTTTCAATAATTTTGTGGCTCAAAAAAAGGTTGTGTACATACATGACATTTTTTTATGTTTGATATACACCTTATACACACAGCCTATAGGTCATTTTATACTTTATTTTCAATAATTTTGTGCATTAAACAAAGTTTGTGTACATTGAACGATCAAACATCAAAGGTTTCACTATCTCAGTCATGCAAAAAATATTCCATATTGTGGAATAATCCATATTTCGGAATATTTGGATATGGGAGACTCAACCTGTATATATATATATATATATATATATATATATATATATATATATATATATATATTATATAAGAAAAATATATATAAAGGCAGATTTTGACGAATAACCCAAAGACACCCATCTGAATTCCACTTGCACAACAGGTGAAAGTCCGTTTAACCACTTGCCTGGCATGGTCGTATCAGATACGAACATACCAGACTGGGCTTTCCCTGACATGGTCGTATCTGATACGACCAGTCAGGAAAGCTCTGTGGGCGGCTGCTGGAAAGTAAGTTTCTAGCAGCCGCCAATCACAGAGGGACCTCCTGGTCCCTCTGCACACTGTCCCTCCCCGTGGGCTGGCCGATCACTTCTAGCAGTGATCGGACAGCCCAGCGCCGGCACACCCACCCCCGACAGCAGCCCGGCTGCTGCTGATAGGGCAGAGAAGGCAGCACTGAGAGCGCTGTCCTTCTCTCCCTCCTCCGGAGCTAGCAGCAGCCCGACGGCTGATGGCAGAGCAGAGCAGCCGCCGGGCAGAGAAGGACAGTGCTATCAGCGCTGTCCTTCTCTCTCTCTCTCTCTCTCTCCACCCCCGCTAGCAGCACCCCGGCGGCTGCAAACTAGACAGAGCAGCCGCCGGGCAAATAGAAGGTAGCGCTTTCAGCGCTGACCTTTTCTCTGCCCCCTTCCTATCCCAACGCCCTATTAGCGGCTCCCCAGCAGCTGCAAACAGTAGAGGGAGCAGCCGCTGGCCAAAGAGCCAACCCCTCCTCTCCCCCCCATTTTTGCAAGCCTCACCCCATGTATAAACAGCAAACCCGTATATGTGTTTATATGTATATATAAAATGTGTGTGTATATATATAAATATATATATATACACACACATGTGATCTATACACATGGATATATACAAATACTGTGTTTGTACAGTATATATATATATATATATATATATATATATATATATATATATATATATATATATATTAGGGGTGTGCACCGGCCACTTTTCGTGTTTTGTGTTTTGGTTTTGGATCTGGATCTTTCTTCGTGTTTTAGATCTGGATTGGTTTTGCCAAAACCACCCTTCCGTGTTTTGGGTTCTGGGTTTTGTGTTTTGGATCTGTATTTTTTTTTAAAAAAGCATAAAAACAGCTAAAATCACAGAATGTGTTGGTTTTTCTGCTCCTATGCTATTATTAACCTCAATAACCTTAATTTCCACTAATTTCCAGTCTATTCTGAACACCTCACACCTCACAATAGTGTTTTTATGTCCAAAAGGTTGCACCGAGGTAGCTGGATGACTATGCTAAGCGACACGAGTGGGCGGCACAAACACGTGATCCATCTAGGAGTGATACTGCAGTGGCAGACAGGATGGCAGTTTGAAAAACTAGGCCCCAAACTGTACATAATGCATAGAAAAAAAAGAGGTGCAAGATGGAATTGTCCTTGGGCCCTCCCACCCACCCTTATGTTGTATAAACAGGACATGCACACTTTAACAAAGCAATCATTTCAGCGCCAGGGTCTGCCACACAATTGTGGCTGAAATGATTGGTTCGTTTGGGCCCCCACAAAACAAGCTGGCAATTAATCTGTCCCTGCACAAACTGGCTCTACGGAGGCAAGATGTTGTCCTCATCCTCCTCATCCACCGATTCCTCACCCTCTTCAGTGTTGTGTACATCCTCATCCTCACAGAGTATTAACTCGTCCCCACTGGAATTCACCACCACAGGTCCCTCTGTACGTTCTGGAGGCTGGTCTCCCTGGAAGAGTTGATAATTCATTTTGATGAACATCATCTTCTCCACATTTTGTGGAAGCAACCTCCTACGCCTTTCGCTGACAAGGTTCCCGGCTGCACTAAACACTCTTTCGGAGTACACACTGGAGGGGGGGCAACTAAGGTAAAATAGAGCCAGTTTGTACAGGGGACTCCAAATTGCCTCTTTTTCCTGCCAGTACAGGTATGGACTGTCTGGCATGCCTACTTGGATGCTGTCACAGATGTAATCCTCCACCATTCTGTCAATGGTGACAGTATCATATGTAGTGACAGTAGACATGTCAGAAATTGTTGCCAGGTCCTTCAGTCCAGACCAGATGTCCAAACTTGGTCCTGCCTGCCCTGCATCACCGCCAGCGGGTTGCTTAGGATACCTAAGTTTTTTCCTGGCAGCCCCAGTTGCGGGAGAAAATGAAGAAGGAGCTGTTGATGTGTCATGTTCTGCTTCAGCTGACAGTGTTTTCACCAGCAGGTCTTTGCACCTCTGCAGGCTTGTGTCGACCGGAAAGAGAGACACCACATAGGCTTTAAACCTAGGATCGAGCACGGTGGCCAAAATGTAGTGGTCTGATTTCAACAGATTGACCACCCTGGAATCCTGGCAAAGCGAATGAAGGGCTTCATCCACAAGTCCCACATGCCGAGCGGAATCGCTCCGTCTTAGCTCCTCCTTCACTTTCTCCAGCTGCTTCTACAAAAGCCTGATGAGGGGAATGACCTGACTCAAGCTGGCAGTGTCTGAACTGACTTCACGTGTGGCAAGTTCGAAGGGCTGGAGAACCTTGCACAACACGGAAATCATTCTCCACTGCGCTTGAGTCAGGTGCATACCCCCTCCTTTGCCTATGTCATAGGTGGATGTATAGGCTTGAATGGCCTTTTGCTGCTCCTCCATCCTCTGAAGCATATAGAGGGTTGAGTTCCACCGCATCACAACCTCTTGCTTCAGGTGATGGTGGGGCAGGTTCAAGAGTGTTTGCTTGCGCTCAAGTCTTTTTGTGATGCAGTCGCTGAATGGCGAAAGTGGCCAGAAATTTTTTGGGCCACCCAAAGCGTCTCCTGCACGCCCCTGTCGCTTTTCAGAAAATTCTGCACCACCAAGTTTATTGTGTGAGCAAAACATGGAACGTGCTGGAATTTGCCCAGATGTAATGCCCGCACAATATTGGTGGCGTTGTCAGATATCACAAATCCCCAGGAGAGTCTAAGTGGGGTAAACCACTGGGCGATGATTTCCCTCAGTTTCTCTAAGAGGTTGTCGGCGGTGTGCCTCTTACTGAAACCGGTGATACACAGCGTAGCCTGCCTTGGAAAGAGCTGGCGTTTCTGAGATGCTGCTACTGGTGACGCTGCTGCTGTTGCTGCGTAAGGTGATACATCTACCCAGTGGGCTGTCACAGTCATATAGTCCTTAGTCTGCCCTGTTCCACTTGTCCACATGTCCGTGGTTAAGTGGACATTGGGTACAACGGCATTTTTCAGGACACTGAGGACACTTTTTCTGACGTTTCTGTACAGTCTCGGTATCGCCTGCCTAGTGAAGTGGAATCTAGACGGGATTTGGAACCGGGGACACACTACCTCCATCAATTGTCTAAATCTCACTGCACTAATGGCGGATACCGGACGCACGTCTAACACCAACATAGCAGTCAAGGCCTCAGTTATACGTTTTGCTTCAGGATGACTGCTGTCGTACTTCATCCTCCTCGCTAAGGACTGTTGGAGGGTCAATTGTTTAGTAAAAGTAGTGGTGTTCCTACTTCCTCTCTGGGATGATGAATGACTCTCAGCAGCAGCAACAGCAGCAGTGGCAGCAGGAGGCGTAGCAATGCAGGATCCTAGGGAGGAATCCCGAATAGGAGAGTCAGTCATGTCAGTGACATGGCCTGCAGGACTACTTCTGATCCTGACTAAGGAGGAAATTGATGAGGAGGGAGTTGACGGTGTGGTTTGCAGGCGCTTGGATACAACAGGACAACGGGATTTAGGTGTCCCTGGACTGCTTATGGTCTTAGCCAAAGTTTCTGAACTTGACAGTAACTTTTTATGAACGCGCTGCAGGTGCCGTATAAGGGAGGATGTTCCTAGGTGGTTATCGTCCCTACCCCTACTTATTTCACCTTTACATATGGTACATATGGCAAGACAGTTGTTGTCCGGATTTGGATAGAAATATTGCCAGATCAAAGAGGTGGAATGTTTGGTCTTCTGCCCAGGCAGGATCGTGATGGGCTTTTTCATCCCACGGACAACAACTGTCTCCCCCGGAGCCTGATTTAAACAAACCACATCACCATCAGAATCCTCCTCGCCAACTTCCTCCTCAGCGCCAGCTACACCAGTATCCTCATCCTGTTGTACTTCAACAGTGACATCTTCAATTTGCATATCAGCAAGTGGACTGTGGGTGCTCCTTTCAGCACTTGCAGGGGGCGTGCAAATGGTGGAAAGAGCCACCTCTTCCCGTCCAGTGCTGGGAAGGTCAGGCATCGCAACCACCACCACACTTGGACTCTCCTTGGGGACTTGTGATATCTTCTTAGAACGCACAGTTCTTCACTGTGCTTTTGCCAGCTTAACTCTTTTGATTTTTTTAGTGGGAGGAGGGCTTCCATCGTCATGTGAAGCTGAACCACTAGTCATGAACATAGGGAAAGACCTTAGCCGTTCCTTGCCACTCCGTGTCGTAAATGGCATATTGGCAAGTTTACGTTTCTCTTCAGATGATTTAAATGTTTTTTTCAAGGTCATTTTCCTGAACTTTGTCATTTGGGATTGTATGTGACCTCTACTATGACATTGGGCATCGGCCTTGGTGGACGACGTTGATGGCATGTTATCGTCTATGTCATGACTAGTGGCAGCAGCTTCAGCACTAGGAGGAAGTGGTTCTTGATCTTTCCCTATTTTAATTTTATCGGAGAAAGTTTGGTCCTCCATTTATGTTATATTGATATATATGTGCGGCAAAGGCGCACACAAACACAGAAAATAATTGTTTAATTTTCATGGAGACTAGTGCACTTTGTGGGTTACACCACCCTTTAAGAAATGAGCCAGCCGGCCCTTTACTTATGGGACACAGGCGCACGCTTGACGCTGCTCCTTTGTTGATGCACGTGCAGCCACAGTGCACACAATTCACAAACACAGAAAATAATTTTTTATTTTGTTTGGAGTGCCCTTTGGGGGTTACAGCACCCTTTAGCAGTCAATCCAGCCGGCCCTTTATTTATGGGACACAGGCGCACGCTTGGCACTACTTTGTTGATGCACGTGCGGCTACTGCGCACACAATTCACAAACACAAAAAAATATATTTTTTTATTTTGTTTGGAGTGCCCTTTGGGGGTTACAGCACCCTTTAGCAGTCAATCCAGCCAGCCCTTTATTTATGGGACACAGGCGCACGCTTGGCACTACTTTGTTGATGCACATACAGCTACTGCGCACACAATTCACAAACACAAAAAAATATATTTTTTTATTTTGTTTGGAGTGCCCTTTGGGGGTTACAGCACCCTTTAGCGGTCAATCCAGCCGGCCCTTTATTTATGGGACACAGGCGCACGCTTGGCACTACTTTGATGATGCACGTGCGGCTACTGCGCACACAATTCACAAACACAAAAAAAAATATTTTTTTATTTTGTTTGGAGTGCCCTTTGGGGGTTACAGCACCCTTTAGTGGTCAATCTAGCCGGCCCTTTATTTATGGGACACAGGCGCACGCTTGGCACTACTTTGTTGATGCACGTGCGGCTAATGCGCACACAATTCACAAACACAAAAAAATATATTTTTTTATTTTGTTTGGAGTGCTCTTTGGGGGTTACAGCACCCTTTAGCGGTCAATCCAACTGGCCCTTTATTTATGGGACACAGGCACACGCTTGGTGCTGCTACTTTGCTGATGCACGTGCGGCTACTGCGCACACAATTCACAAACACAAAAAAATATATTTTTTTATTTTGTTTGGAGTGCCCTTTGGGGGTTACAGCACCCTTTAACGGACAAGCCAGCCAGCCTTTTACTTATGGGACACAGGCGCACGCTTGGCGCTGCTCCTTTGTTGATGCACGTGCAGCCACAGTGCACACAATTCACAAACACAGAAAAAAAATATATTTTTTTTGCACTTGGGGGGAGCACCCCTGATGGATAGAGCACCCCCTGGACAACACTACAGCACCCCTTTAGGACTGGGACACTGCACAGGACTTTGGAGTGGACACAGCCCCTATGGACAACTGACTGCACAACACAGTCCAGCCAGCCCCTATGGACTTTGAAGTAGTGGACACATCCCCTATGGACAACAGCAGCACAGCACAGCACAGCACAGCACAACACTACACTGCACTACACTACACTACACTACACAGCCCAGCCAGCCCTAACTCCCATCCTCCCTCTTCACTGTCCACAGCCGAGTGAGAAAATGGCACCGACGCGGGTACCTTATATAGGATCCAAAACCCGCAAGACCCGGAAGGCGGGATGATGACGTTTTGCCTCGATTTCAGATCCGAGTCAGGCGGGAAAAGTCGTGCCTGACTCGGATCGGCCTCGGATTGGGGGGCTTGGAGGGGTTCGGATTTCAGAAATCCGAACCCGCTCACCCCTAATAATATATATATATATATATATATATATATATATGTGTATGCGCGCATATATACCATATATATATATATATATATATATATATATATAGTGTGTGTGTGGAGCCCCCCAACCGATGTCAAACAATCGATTGTTTCTATCGATGGCTGAACCAATCGGCCGTCGATGGTACAGCTGTAAATGACCAGAACTACAGTATACCATAAAAAAATAAAAAAATTTTGGTATATGGTGTTTAAAAAAAAAAATAATGAGTTGAAATAGTTTTAAAAAGATGTTCTTGACCTAATTCAATCATAGAAAAAACGACAATTTCGAGCGGTTTTTGGAAAAAAAATTTGTCAGTTAAGTGGTTAACCAATATATATCGTAGCAACAGAATGTCCCATACACATATCACAGCATTGGCCACTGTAGTATTGTATTCCGGCGTCTTCCCAGTAATTACCTGAATCCAATCGGGAAGTATCTAAAAACAAGACAGATGAATGCAGGAGCGCCACATCGTGCATCAACAAGATAAAAATTATTGGCAAGTAAAAGCAAGCAGAGCGTGCGTACCACAACAAGCGGTTAACCACTGCGGAGTATGACAGCAGAGTAATAGAATGGTGCTCCCGGCCGGTGTCCTGAATATCTCCAGGACCTCTTCACCAGAGCACTAACCACAGAAAGACAGATCACCAGGCCACGCCCCTATGCATTTTGTAACTAGGTACGCACATCTGTATTTTTTTTTAAATAAAGCATAAAAACAGCTAATATCACAGAATTTGTGGGTTTTTCTGCTCCTATGCTATTATTAACCTCAATAACCTTAATTTCCACTCATTTCCAGTCTATTCTGAACACCTCACACCTCACAATAGTGTTTTTATATCCAAAAGGTTGCACCGAGGTAGCTGGATGACTATGCTAAGAGATACGAGTGGGCGGCACAAACACGTGGTCCATCTAGGAGTGACACTGCAGTGGCAGACAGGATGGCAGTTTGAAAAACTAGGCCCCAAACAGTACATAATTCAAAGAAAAAAAAGAGGTGCAAGATGGAATTGTCCTTGGGCCCTCCCACCCACCCTTATGTTGTATAAACAGGACATGCACACTTTAACAAACCAAACATTTCAGCACCAGGGTCTGCCACACGACTGTGGCTGAAATGATTGGTTCGTTTGGGCCCCCACAAAACAAGCTGGCAATTAATCTGTCCCTGCACAAACTGGCTCTACGGAGGCAAGATGTCGTCCTCATCCTCCTCATCCTCCGATTCCTCACCCTCTTCAGTGTTGTGTACATCCTCATCCTCACAGAGTATTAATTCGTCACCGCTGGAATCCACAACCACAGGTCCCTCTGTACGTTCTGGAGGCTGGTCTCCATGGAAGAGTTGATCATTCATTTTATGAACATCATCTTTTCCACATTTTGTGGAAGCAACCTTCTACGCCTTTCGCTGGCAAGGTTCCCGGCTGCACTAAACACTCTTTCGGAGTACACACTGGAGGGGGGGCAACTCAGGTAAAATAGAGCCAGTTTGTACAGGGACCTCCAAATTGCTTCTTTTTCCAGCCAGTACAGGTACGGACTGTCTGACATGCCTACTTGGATGCTGTCACCGATGTAATCCTTTAACAGACAGACGCACGCTTGTCGCTGCTGCTTTAAGGATGCAGGTGCGGCTACAGCTCACACATTTCACAAAGACAGAAAAAAAAAGAAGAATTTTTTTATTGTTTGTGGAGCGCACTTTTAGGGTTACCCCATCCTTTAACAGACAGACGCACGCTTGTCGCTGCTGCTTTGAGGATGCAAGTGCGGCTACCGCCCACACAATTCACAAAGACAGAAAAAAAAAGAAGAATTTTTTTATTGTTTGTGGAGCGCACTTTGCGGGTTACACCACCCTTTAACAGACAGACGCACGCTTGTCGCTGCTGCTTTAAGGATGCAGGTGCGGCTACAGCCCACACATTCAACAAAGACAGAAAAAAAAGAAGAATATTTTTATTGTTTGTGGAGCGCACTTTGAGGGTTACACCACCCTTTTACAAAAAGAGAAGAGGAAGAGGAAATGTCTTCGAATGGTGCACTGAGCTAGTGTATATCTTAAAACTTAACTTTTATTGGTAAGTAATAATAAAGTTCTAATATCTTATCAAAACAAAATAGCGAAAATAAATATAAAATACAGATAGAGAATGTGAATAGAAATAAAGATGTGACTTAAAACATTATGTTCTAAAAAGAACATGTAGAGCAGCGCTTCTACCAAATTTTACAATTTATTGGTGTTGTTATGAATATCAATGGGGTGTGTATATTTAATTGTATATGTATATAGTGTTCTCACACTCCAATATATCACCACACAAATAGAAATAGAAATCCCTGTTATTGATATTGGTTCTCCATATACTATCCTGTTAGTCAGGGACTCTTATTCATCTGGTAGTGTCCCATATACCCTTATACAGGGTTATAATAGGGACATCAAATCACATTTTATGACCTCAATCAACTCTGTGGTTTTCTGCATGCAATATCCTTGCCCAGGTTCTATATAGGTTTTTATATTCCTAATAACGTCATTCACATATAGTAATTTTATTGTCCTTCTTAGATAACCCTTATGGCAGGTCTCAGGGTATTAGGTGTTTATTATTCTTATCAAGTCCGCTGTTATGAACCTAGGTATTATATCATGTTCCTGCTGAAGTTTTGTGGAGGTATATGTATTGTCAATAAAGTCATTCATATATCAACCAATTCATGGTATTTTTCCTAGGTGATTCTTATAGCAGGTATACCCAATAGTAGGTATGATGTATTTTCAATATCCCTCTATTGTTGGCTCGTATAAATATTATCAGTTTCAAAAAAAAGTGTAACTGGTTTATGGTAATGCGATATCAAGTCTATTATTAAACACCTAATGGTTCAATATTGCCGCAGTGATTCTTTAGAAATGCTTGTGTCATTAGAGTCACTAAGGTGTTAAAATATTATTATTAACACCTAAAATATATTCAGATCAACCTTATATCTCAGTAAGTATAATCGAATAACATAATATATTTATTTGTTATATACTTAATGTAATGGCCCTCTGTTGTAGTATATATTCTGTTAGATTTTATCCAAAAGCTTCTGGGAGAGATATGCAAATCACTCAACTATACAGTATTACATATAAGCTGCGCCCTCATCAGGTGTTGTAGAGGTTACAGCCATTGTATAATCATATAAAGTGTAACTCTCCGCTTATAAGCGGGCTAACTTCAACTGGTATAAGGGATCTATCCAGATTCAAAGTACGGATAGTACAATCAGCAGGTATAAATAACATAACAACAACACATTATCATATTCATAAGTGGTAGACAGCGCCGCGTGACCGACGCAGCGTTTCGCTAAGGAGCTTTTTCAAGGTAAGCCGAGCTGACTAACAGACTTCCCTTAAATACCTACAAACATATCATGCCACCAATCAGGTATCTGGTGCGTCCATATACACCAATCATAACCACCTATGCTCACTAGTTCCGCCTCCCTCCCTAGATTGACATAATGCCCACGTGTCCTGGGGCTAATGACGTCATCATGAGGAATCCTAATAGAACTAGGATACATGGATACAGTCTAAGTCTAGAGTAATCAAACTCCGAATCACATTCACATGCGTTCCCATCGATTAAGAAACTGCGTGATACGCAGCACTATATGAGAAGTCAATGATATATATAGATGTAATATTGTAACATCTACTTTATAGCCCACATGAATAACAATAGATTCATATAGATCCCTTAGGTCACATGATCGCTATAAATACTCGAGTTTATCCAGGATTTATAATAGATAACAGATAAGGAAATGAAATCCAGGCTGGATAATAATAATCGAGCACCTATACAAAAGATGCTCACTATATAATCATAGATTCTAAATTAACAGTAATAAACAGTAATTGCAGAATTTGTGGTTCCAAAGTTCCACAATGTTACTACACCCAATATGGATATAAATTAAAATAAACAATGTGTGAAAAATAAAAAAATATATTTAATAATCTGTATTGAAATAATAAAAAATATTCACAATTATAATATGTGAAAAATACAATAATACATGGTGATTAATGTCAAAAAATGCTATAATAATATTAAAATATAACACATAAATTGGTGATAAGTGAATATGATTTATTTATTGTCCTCAATAAAGTGGATTAAAATAAATGAATAATAAAAAGTGACATTTGTCTAAATTAAAAAATGTGAAATGTACTCGATACAGAATAAGTGAATAAAAAATATAGGTATGTGACATTATTGAAAAAATTATTATTACAAAACAAAAATAATTTTTTAGATAAAAATATGTGATAGTGATATTTTATTAATATTCAATTAAGTGAGAAAAATGCTAGAATTAAATAAAATAAAATAAATGAAATGAAAATAATTATAAAATAAAATAGATTAATTGAACACACAATATGTGCAAAAAAATGTAAACATTTTTGAAAAAATGTGAAAAAACCCAACTAAAAAAAGTGTGCAATAGGATGTGACTATATTGAAGTACTATATCTATAATTTTCAATAATTTTGTAAATCAGAAAAAAGATTATACATATAACATGGCTAGAAAACCCTACATAATAATGCCATGTATCTAGTGTAATAATTATTGTAAATAATCCTTTAGATATTCCCACAGAAGATAAAAATACAAAAGAGAGCATAGATACTTTCAATTTGGACCTTCATTAGGATCATAAAAACAAAAAGATGTGCTCTAGTGAATAAATCATACAAAATATCAGTGAAAAACATAACTGAATACTCCATATCTTTGTGCCTAATATCAACTGCAAAAAGACCATTATAATAGAATGTTAGATGACATAAATGGCCTTTTAAATGTTCCTAAGAGAGAGAGATTTATATATGATTAACCCAAAAAGGACACATAACTATTCTCTTCATTTAAACCTTTCGGTGTCAGGGTATCCATAAGAAAGATGAATTTAGTCTCCTGTTGTAGGAGTTCACGGTCCACATCACCACCTCTGATATTCAAATTAATCTTCTTCATCCCAAAGGCTGTTAGGCCCTTCGGGTTGCTTTCATGGTATTTGAAAAAATGCCTAGCCACCGGTGTTAAGGATTTAAACATCCGTCTGTCTCTTTCCACATTCCTTATACTCCCTATATGTTCAAGGAGTCTTTTCTTAAGAGGCCTCTTAGTCTTACCGATGTAGTTCTTACCACATGGACATTGTAAATTGTAAATAATTCCTGTTGAATCACAGTTGATATGTTCCTTGATGTGCCAGGTTTTATTATATCTGTCTCGAAAACTTGTAGTGGTGACCATAATTGAGCAAGCTTTACAAGTGCCACATTTTCTAGATCCTTTTTTCAAAAATAATTGTTTTTTCGGACATTCTAGATGGCTTTGGACTAAGATATCTCTAAGGTTTTTAGATCGTCTCCAGCTCATCTGGATTCTATCTCCAATTATCTTTACTAGATCTTGATCAGTATGTAATACATGGAGATGCTTGTGTAGTATTTCTTGAATGTTTCTCCATTCATGACAAAAACTCCCAATGAATCTTACGCATTCCTCTTCTTTTACTTTCTTCTTTGGAATTAGGAGTTGTTCTCTCGTGTTCATCTTGGTATCCTTATATGCATTTCTGATCATTCTTCCACTATATCCTCGAGCTTTCAACCTAGTACTTAGTTGCTGTGACCATGCTTGGAAAGTGTGTTCTTCAGAACAGTTACGTTTCATGCGTAAGAATTCTCCTTTTGGTAATCCTCTCAATACAGGTGGAAAATGTGAGCTCTTGTTGTGTAAAATACTATTCGTGGAGGTTTTCTTGCGGAAAAGGTCTGAGGAGATATGTCCATCCTTTTCAATTGTCAGTGTGACATCAAGAAAATTAATCCGCTGTTTACTTGCTTCAAAGGTGAGTTTCAGGTTGAGAATATTAGAATTAAGTTGAAATAGAAATTTTTCAAAGAGTTGTATATCACCCTCCCAGATTATAAGGAGATCATCAATATATCTCAACCATAATAAAATATGGTCGGTATAGAGATCATTCTGATCGTTAAAAACATGTTCTCTCTCCCACCACCCCAGGTATAGGTTAGCATATGTAGGGGCAGACTCTCACATCTTGCTCAATGAATTTAATAAATATATTAATCAAACATGACAAAATACTTCTGAATAAATATTCACAAGAAATTTCCATACTGAGTACTAAATTGAAGAATTTTGAAAATCTTGACAGGTTCCAAAAAACATATGACAAATATAGACTGGAAGTAGAAAAAATTGAACAATAAATTATTAATAGAAAGAGATCTAAATTACAAAGAGACAAAAATGACTTTTTGTCCAATACGGTCTATAGATGGAGTCATATAAGAAAAAGAACACCAGAAGGTAGATCTAACTATACCACTTCAGATCTAGACTCTTCTGAGAATGAATCCACCGGTGAACGATCCTTTTCACACAGACGACAGAGGGATTTTTTAGGGGTGACTCCCAGAGAAACCCGGGACAATATAGGATTAAGTTCAAGAAAACCAGAAGGGCAAAGAAAAAGAGGATTTCGAGAATGGGGGGAAGAACCCGGGACCATCGCCGATACAGGAAATAGAAGAAGACACGCTAAGAATTATAAATTTAACAAGCAGAGACCTCACACCATCACAAATTGAAATCCTTAATAAAGGATTATCCTTTTCACCTACAACATCGTTTAATAGGTTTCAATTTGAAAAAGATGTTAATCTCTTTGCTAGAAAATTGTTGCTAAAAAAATTCTTCATGACTAAAGGGAAACATGTGGCATCTGCCACCGAAGCCCTCTCGCAAGAAGATCTACATGCAATCTCTATTCTGGAAGAATTGGAAGAGGAATCTTTACAACAATCTATCAATCTAGATAGTACTCCAATTCCACAAGAACTCCTGGCTGTTCCATCGAGTCCCCTAAAGAAAAAGTCCTCATTTATGCCAGACATGTCTATTTGTCCACCAGTGAAGGTTTTCATTGATTTGGTGAGTAAAGACTTAGACTCTTTGCAGAATAATAGAACAAGAATTAAGGATTATGATAGCAACTTGAACAGAGGAGAGAGACAGGTTCTAAAAGAGATGCAGGAATGGCATGATACAATCATTAAGCCTTCGGATAAAGGGGGAAATATCGTCCTATGGCCTCGGGATAAATATTTGAAAGAACTTAACCGACAATTGGAGGATAAATCCTGCTATAAAAAAATGGTCTTCAACCCCACGAGAGATTTTTTATAAGCATATAATATCATTACAGAAGGGGCTAAGGATAGTGGAATCATAACAAAAAAGGATTATGATTTCCTCAAAACGGAGAACCCTAAAATTCCTACTCTATATTTACTGCCTAAAATCCACAAAAATGAGACTGACCCACCCGGTAGACCCATTGTCTCTGGAATGGGCAGTTTAACTGAAAATGCAAGTAAATTTTTGGACCATCATCTCAGGAAGTATGTCCTACAATTACCATCTTATATAAGGGATACCCCTGATGTACTAAGCAAGATTCAAGATATATTCTTGAATACTGACTCCTGGCTCATTACCTGTGATGTAGAGAGTCTCTACACGAGCATTAACCATGAATATGGAATCCAGGCTGTAGAGTATTTCTTGAGCATGAATAGTAGTAGTGAATTTAACTGTTTCCTCATCTCACTTCTGCGATTTGTTCTCACAAAAAATTATTTTGTTTGCAATGACAACTTCTATCTCCAGGTACGGGGGACTGCAATGGGGACTACGTCTGCCCCTACATATGCTAACCTATACCTGGGGTGGTGGGAGAGAGAACATGTTTTTAACGATCAGAATGATCTCTATACCGACCATATTTTATTATGGTTGAGATATATTGATGATCTCCTTATAATCTGGGAGGGTGATATACAACTCTTTGAAAAATTTCTATTTCAACTTAATTCTAATATTCTCAACCTGAAACTCACCTTTGAAGCAAGTAAACAGCGGATTAATTTTCTTGATGTAACACTGACAATTGAAAAGGATGGACATATCTCCTCAGACCTATTCCGCAAGAAAACCTCCATGAATAGTATTTTACACAACAAGAGCTCACATTTTCCACCTGTATTGAGAGGATTACCAAAACGAGAATTCTTACGCATGAAACGTAACTGTTCTGAAGAACACACTTTCCAAGCACGGTCACAGCAACTAAGTACTAGGTTGAAAGCTCGAGGATATAGTGGAAGAATGATCAGAAAAGCATATAAGGATACCAAGATGTACACGAGAGAACAACTCCTAATTCCAAAGAAGAAAGTAAAAGAAGAGGAATGCGTAAGATTCATTGGGAGTTTTTGTCATGAATGGAGAAACATTCAAGAAATACTACACAAGCATCTCCATGTATTACATACTGATCAAGATCTAGTAAAGATAATTGGAGATAGAATCCAGATGAGCTGGAGACGATCTAAAAACCTTAGAGATATCTTAGTCCGAAGCCATCTAGAATGTCCGAAAAAACAATTATTTTTGAAAAAAGGATCTAGAAAATGTGGCACTTGTAAAGCTTGCTCAATTATGGTCACCACTACAAGTTTTCGAGACAGATATAATAAAACCTGGCACATCAAGGAACATATCAACTGTGATTCAACAGGAATTATTTACAATTTACAATGTCCATGTGGTAAGAACTACATCGGTAAGACTAAGAGGCCTCTTAAGAAAAGACTCCTTGAACATATAGGGAGTATAAGGAATGTGGAAAGAGACAGACGGATGTTTAAATCCTTAACACCGGTGGCTAGGCATTTTTTCAAATACCATGAAAGCAACCCGAAGGGCCTAACAGCCTTTGGGATGAAGAAGATTAATTTGAATATCAGAGGTGGTGATGTGGACCGTGAACTCCTACAACAGGAGACTAAATTCATCTTTCTTATGGATACCCTGACACCGAAAGGTTTAAATGAAGAGAATAGTTATGTGTCCTTTTTGGGTTAATCATATATAAATCTCTCTCTCTTAGGAACATTTAAAAGGCCATTTATGTCATCTAACATTCTATTATAATGGTCTTTTTGCAGTTGATATTAGGCACAAAGATATGGAGTATTCAGTTATGTTTTTCACTGATATTTTGTATGATTTATTCACTAGAGCACATCTTTTTGTTTTTATGATCCTAATGAAGGTCCAAATTGAAAGTATCTATGCTCTCTTTTGTATTTTTATCTTCTGTGGGAATATCTAAAGAATTATTTACAATAATTATTACACTAGATACATGGCATTATTATGTAGGGTTTTCTAGCCATGTTATATGTATAATCTTTTTTCTGATTTACAAAATTATTGAAAATTATAGATATAGTACTTCAATATAGTCACATCCTATTGCACACTTTTTTTAGTTGGGTTTTTTCACATTTTTTCAAAAATTTTTACATTTTTTTGCACATATTGTGTGTTCAATTAATCTATTTTATTTTATAATTATTTTCATTTCATTTATTTTATTTTATTTAATTCTAGCATTTTTCTCACTTAATTGAATATTAATAAAATATCACTATCACATATTTTTATCTAAAAAATTATTTTTGTTTTGTAATAATAATTTTTTCAATAATGTCACATACCTATATTTTTTATTCACTTATTCTGTATCGAGTACATTTCACATTTTTTAATTTAGACAAATGTCACTTTTTATTATTCATTTATTTTAATCCACTTTATTGAGGACAATAAATAAATCATATTCACTTATCACCAATTTATGTGTTATATTTTAATATTATTATAGCATTTTTTGACATTAATCACCATGTATTATTGTATTTTTCATATATTATAATTGTGAATATTTTTTATTATTTCAATACAGATTATTAAATATATTTTTTTATTTTTCACACATTGTTTATTTTAATTTATATCCATATTGGGTGTAGTAACATTGTGGAACTTTGGAACCACAAATTCTGCAATTACTGTTTATTACTGTTAATTTAGAATCTATGATTATATAGTGAGCATCTTTTGTATAGGTGCTCGATTATTATTATCCAGCCTGGATTTCATTTCCTTATCTGTTATCTATTATAAATCCTGGATAAACTCGAGTATTTATAGCGATCATGTGACCTAAGGGATCTATATGAATCTATTGTTATTCATGTGGGCTATAAAGTAGATGTTACAATATTACATCTATATATATCATTGACTTCTCATATAGTGCTGCGTATCACGTAGTTTCTTAATCGATGGGAACGCATGTGAATGTGATTCGGAGTTTGATTACTCTAGACTTAGACTGTATCCATGTATCCTAGTTCTATTAGGATTCCTCATGATGACGTCATTAGCCCCAGGACACGTGGGCATTATGTCAATCTAGGGAGGGAGGCGGAACTAGTGAGCATAGGTGGTTATGATTGGTGTATATGGATGCACCAGATATCTGATTGGTGGCATGATATGTTTGTAGGTATTTAAGGGAAGTCTGTTAGTCAGCTCGGCTTACCTTGAAAAAGCTCCTTAGCGAAACGCTGCGTCGGTCACGCGGCGCTGTCTACAACTTATGAATATGATAATGTGTTGTTGTTATGTTATTTATACCTGCTGATTGTACTATCCGTACTTTGAATCTGGATAGATCCCTTATACCAGTTGAAGTTAGCCCGCTTATAAGCGGAGAGTTACACTTTATATGATTATACAATGGCTGTAACCTCTACAACACCTGATGAGGGCGCAGCTTATATGTAATACTGTATAGTTGAGTGATTTGCATATCTCTCCCAGAAGCTTTTGGATAAATTCTAACAGAATATATACTACAACAGAGGGCCATTACATTAAGTATATAACAAATAAATATATTATGTTATTCGATTATACTTACTGAGATATAAGGTTGATCTGAATATATTTAAGGTGTTAATAATAATATTTTAACACCTTAGTGACTCTAATGACACAAGCATTTCTAAAGAATCACTGCGGCAATATTGAACCACACTTGGGTGTTTAATAATAGACTTGATATCGCATTACCATAAACCAGTTACACTTTTTTTTGAAACTGATAATATTTATACGAGCCAACAATAGAGGGATATTGAAAATACATCATACCTACTATTGGGTATACCTGCTATAAGAACCACCTAGGAAAAATACCATGAATTGGTTGATATATGAATGACTTTATTGACAATACATATACCTCCACAAAACTTCAGCAGGAACATTATATAATACCTAGGTTCATAACAGCGGACTTGATAAGAATAATAAACACCTAATACCCTGAGACCTGCCATAAGGGTTACCTAAGAAGGACAATAAAATTACTATATGTGAATGACGTTATTAAGAATATAAAAACCTATATAGAACCTGGGCAAGGATATTGCATGCAGAAAACCACAGAGTTGATTGAGGTCATAAAATGTGATTTGATGTCCCTATTATAACCCTGTATAAGGGTATATGGGACACTACCAGATGAATAAGAGTCTCTGACTAACAGGATAGTATATGGAGAACCAATATCAATAACAGGGATTTCTATTTCTATTTGTGTGGTGATATATTGGAGTGTGAGAACACTATATACATATACAATTAAATATACACACCCCATTGATATTCATAACAACACCAATAAATTGTAAAATTTGGTAGAAGCGCTGCTCTACATGTTCTTTTTAGAACATAATGTTTTAAGTCACATCTTTATTTCTATTCACATTCTCTATCTGTATTTTATATTTATTTTTGCTATTTTGTTTTGATAAGATATTAGAACTTTATTATTACTTACCAATAAAAGTTAAGTTTTAAGATATACACTAGCTCAGTGCACCATTCGAAGACATTTCCTCTTCCTCTTCTCTTTTTGTAATTTCAATTTCATGTCTATGGTAGCACCCCCTTGACTACATTACTATTTTAAGGGGTTATTGTTATCCCCAAAATTTTGGGAGACATATATCCTGTGCGACTGTAAAATCTATATTACACCACCCTTTAACAGAGAGACGCACGCTTGTCGCTGCTGCTTTAAGGATGCAGGTGCGGCTACAGCCCACACATTTCACAAAGACAGAAAAAAAAGAAGAATATTTTTATTGTTTGTGGAGCGCACTTTGAGGGTTACACCACCCTTTAACAGACAGACGCGCGCTTGTCGCTGCTGCTTTGAGGATGCAGGTGGAATCTAGACGGGATTTGGAACGGGGGACACACTACCTCCATCAATTGTCTAAATCCCACTGCACTAATGGCGGATACCGGACGCACGTCTAACACCAACATAGCAGTCAAGGCCTCAGTTATACGTTTTGATTCAGGATGACTGCTGTCGTACTTCATCCTCATCGCTAGGGACTGTTGGAGGGTCAATTGTTTAGTAAAAGTAGTGGTGTTCCTACTTCCTCTCTGGGATGATGAACAACTCCCAGCAGTAGCAACAGCACTAGGAGGAAGTGGTTCTTGATCTTTCCCTATTTTATTTTTATCGGAGAAAGTTTGGTCCTCCATTTATGTTATATTGATATATACGTGCGGCTAAGGCGCACACAAACAGAAAATATTTTTTTTATTTTTGCTGGAGAGTAGTGCACTTTGTGGGTTACACCACCCTTTAAGAAATGAGCCAGCCAGCTCTTTACTTATGGGATACAGGCGCACGCTTGGCGCTGCTCCTTTGTTGATGCACGTGCAGCCACAGTGCACACAATTCACAAACACAGAAAATATTTTTTTTTTTGGTTTGGACTGGAGTGTACTTTGGGGGTTACAGCACCCTTTAACGTTCAAGCCAGCCGGCCCTTTACTTATGACACAGGCGCACGCTTGGCACTACTTTGTTGATGCACGTGCGGCTACTGCGCACACAATTCACAAACACAGAAAATATTTTTTTATTTGGTTTGGACTGGAGTGTACTTTGGGGGTTACAGCACCCTTTAATGGTCAAGCCAGCCGGCCCTTTACTTATGACACAGGCGCACGCTTGGCACTACTTTGTTGATGCACGTGCGGCTACTGCGCACACAATTCACAAACACAGAAAAAATATTATTTTTTTAGCACTTGGGGGGAGCACCCCTGATGGACAGAGCACCCCCTGGACAACACTACAGCACCCCTTTAGGACAGGGACACTGCACAGGACTTTGGAGTGGACACAGCCCCTATGGAGAACTGACTGCACAACACAGTCCAGCCAGCCCCTATGGACTTTGAAGTAGTGGACACAGCCCCTATTAACAACAGCAGCACAGCACAACACAGCCAGCCCCTATGGACTTTGAAGTAGTGGACACAGCCCCTATGGACAACAGCAGCACAGTGCAGCACAGCACAGCACAACACTACTCTGCACTACACTACACTACACTACACTACACAGCCCAGCCAGCCCTAACTCCCACCCTCCCTCTTCACTGTCCACAGCCGATTGAGAAAATGGCGCCGACGCGGGTACTTTATATAGGATCCAAAACCCGCGAGACCCGGAAGACGGAATGATGACGTTTTGCCTCGATTTCAGATCCGAGTCAGGCGGGAAAAGTCGAGCCTGACTCGGATCGGCCTCGGATCGGGGGGGCTCGGGGGGGTTCGGATTTCAGAAATCCGAACCCACTCACCCCTAATATATATATATATATATATATATATACAGAAGTAAAGAAAGCAGCACTCGATGCAGACTTGTACAAGAAAAGATTGAAGCACTGTGTGAAATCGTCGTTTCGGAATTTAATCCGTCATCAGGAAATACAACAAGTATATGGAACATAAGAGACACTCACCTATATAGCCCTACACCAAAAAGATAGTGTCAGGTGCCACTCGCACAGCTCCGGGACCACCGCCACTTCCTGGTCTGACGTCACATCCGGACACGTGTAACTGACGTCCCTGCATCCGAGCGTCACCACGGAAACGTGGGTGTGGACTCCGGGGCTGGCTACAGCGGTTACCATGGAAAATATAAACAAAGAAACATGTAAATACTGATCATATCACCTAGTCAAATCCAATATCATGAATAACTACAATAACAATGTATCGAATAGGACAGCTAGTGTTGTCAGTATAATATAATAGACATATCTAGGTAATTAAAGGAAAAGAGCTAATAGGATAAAGGAGGCTGTGGTAAAAATGAAACAAAACAATGTAAGGGGTGCAAGAGGTATATAAGTAAGAATCTAGTCAATTTAAAGGAAGACATTATAAGGTAAAGAATCATTGAGACCTCTTGGTCTCACAGTGTCCAATATGTGGATCCATTGGGTCTCCAATTGTAATAGTTTCCGTCCTCGATCGCCACCATGTATTGTGTTTGGAACTTGATCGATGATAATATAGTTTAATGCAGATAGATTATGCTTTGCTGCTACAAAGTGTTTAGCGACTGGTTGGTCTATTTCTTTATTATTCAATGCTGCTCTTATAGCTGATCTGTCTTGACACATCCGCTATTTGAAAGCCCGAATTGTTTTCCCTACGTAGTATAGCCCACAAGGGCATTTGATGACATACACCACATAGGTACTACTACATGTAAGAGGGTATCGTATATGATACTTAGCTCCAGAGTGAGGATGATGAAAGAACTTTGTGGCTATTAGACTGCAAGTTGTGCAGCCTAAGCACTTATAACAGCCTCCAGGTTTTTGTTGAATATTGGATAATCTTCTATTGGAGATATCGGTCTGAACAATCCATTCCCGTATGTTACATCCTCTAGAGTAGCACGACATGGTACTCATATGTTTAAGGCTCTTCAAATCCTTGTCCTGTGCTGTTATCGGCCACAGGGATTTTGAAAGTTTCGTGATGGATTCATCTGCTGTAGAATACAGTACCTGTGGACCCAGTGTATCCGATCATCCATCTTATGTGAAGGTTTACAGGATTTCTTTAAAGAATCGCTTCTTGGTATAGCATCAACTTTCTGTTTAGCCTCCTCAAGGATATGGGAAGAGTATCCCTACTTTGGAATTTATTGACCATAGTCTGCATATTTATTTCCATTTCTTCAGGATTACTTGTCAATCTTTTCACGCGCAGTAATTGTAAAAAGGAAAAAAACACTTTTCAATGCTGGAGGGTGATGACTTTGAGCCGCTCATATAGTATTGCGGTCGGTGGGTTTGGTATATATACCTGAATTTAGTTGGCCATCTTTGATGTCAGTGTCGACATCCAGTTAATGTAATTTGGTCAAGCTCATCTCGAAGGTGAATTTAATTGGACAATCTAGTGCATTTATCTTATTCATATGCTGTATAAAGGAATCTTGTGACCCAGTCCATAGCAGCAGAACGTCATCTATATATCATGTATAGAAAAGTATATTTGGGGACATTTCTGTGGAAAGAAAAAGCTCATGTTCTATCTTGAACATAAACGCATTAGCATACGAGGGTGTGACCCCATACAAGGTTGGATGAAAAAAATCCCAAAATTTGGAGATGTTAGTATAGAGGGAATCTCAGGCCGAGATAATCGGCCTCCCCGGAGGCCGATTATCTCGGCCCAAGATTCCCTCTACACAAACATCTCCAAATTTTGGGATTTTTTCATCCAACATTGTATCCAAGTGGAACCCACGTATTTCCAAGATACTACTGCTCTATTAAACAAACTCTCCACCAAATACTTGGCTCTGTTCGCTTAATATCACTAGCCTCTATACCAGTATACCACATAGTGCTGGATTAGAGGCTACACAGAAACTGTAGGAATCCAACAACATTTATGCTGGTCCACCTATTGAGTTTTTTGTGAAGTTACTTGAACTGACTCTTACATGCAATTTCTTTCTATTCAATGGTGAGTTTTTTCTGCAACGTACGGGGTGTGCGATGGGGTCGCACATCGCACCCTCATACGCTAATGCGTTTATGTTCAAGATAGAACATGAGCTTTTTCTTTCCTCAGAAATGTCCCCAAATATACTTTTCTATACACAATATATAGATGACGTTCTGCTGCTATGGGCTGGGTCACAAGATTACAGCATACGTATGAATAAGATCAATGCACTAGATTGTCAAATTAAATTCACCTTCGAGATGAGCTTGACCAAATTACATTACCTGGATGTCGACATTAACATTAAGGATGGCCAACTTATTACAGGTATATATACCAAACCCACCGACCTCAATACTATACTAGCAGCCCGAAGTCATCACCCTCCAGCATTGAAAAGGGGTTTACCCTTTTCACAATTACTGCGAGTGAAAAGATTGACAAGCAATCCTGAAGAAATGGAAATAAATATGCAGACTATGGTCAATAAATTCCAAAGTAGGGGATACTCTTCCCATATCCTTGAGGAGGCTAAACAGAAAGTTGATGCTATACCAAGAAGCAATTCTTTAAATAAATCCTGTAAGCCTTCACGTAAGATGGATGATCAGATACACTGGGTCCACAGGTACCGTATTCTACAGCAGATGAATCCATCACCAAACTTTCAAAATCCTTGTGGCCGATAACAGCACAGGACAAGGATTTGAAGAGCCTCAAACATATGAGTACCATGTCGTGCTACTCTAGAGGATGTAACATACGGGAATGGGTTGTTCGGACCAATATCTCCAATAGAAGATTATCCAATATTCAACAAAAACCTGGAGGCTGTTATAAGTGTTTAGGCTGCACAACTTGCAGTCTAATAGCCACAAAGTTCTTTCATCATCCTCACTCTGGAGCTAAGTATCATATACGATACCCTCTTACATGTAGTAGCACCTATGTGGTGTATCTCATCAAATGCCCTTGTGGGCTATACTACGTAGGGAAAACAATTCAGACTTTCAAGGAGCGGATGTGTCAAGACAGATCAGCTATAAGAGCAGCATTGAATAATAAAGAAATAGACCAACCAATCGCTAAACACTTTGTAGCAACAAAGCATAATCTATCTGCATTAAACTATATTATCATCGATCAAGTTCCAAACACAATACATGGTGGCGATCGAGGACAGAAACTATTACAATTGGAGATCCAATGGATCCACAAATTGGACACTGTGAGACCGAGAGGTCTCAATGATTGTTTACCTTATAATGTCTTCCTTTAAATTGACTAGATTATTTATATACCTCTTGCACTACTTACATTGTTTTGTTTCATTTTTACCACAGCCTCCTTTATCCAATTACCTAGATATGTCTATTATATTGTACTGACAACACTAGCTGTCCTATTCGATACATTATTATTGTAGATATTCATGATATTGGATTCGACTAGGTGATATGATCAGGATTAGTTCCTGTACTTATGTGCCCATTTCAGTATTTACATGTTTCTTTATTTATTTTTTCCATGGTAACCACTGTAGCCAGCCCCGGAGTCCACACCCACGTTTCCGTGGTGACGCTCGGATGCAGAGACGTTAGTTACATGTGTCCGGATGTGACGTCAGACCAGGAAGTGGCGGGGGTCCTGGGGCTGTGTGAGCGGCACCTGACACTATCTTCTTGGTGGAGGGCTATATAGGTGAGTGTCTCTTATGTTTCATATACTTGTTGTATTTCCTGATGATGGATTAAATTCCGAAACGTCGATTTCACACAGTGCTTCAATCTTTTTTTATACAAGTCTGCATCGAGTGCCGCTTTCTATACTTGCATATTTTTCTCACACAGAGCTTGGCGCCGCGGCAGTTGTTATACATGTGACTGGTTTGAATGCCTGCTAATTGACTTATGCTATATATATATATATATATATATATATATTCATTCAACTTTTATTGATAGCGGCCCCCATAGACCTTAATCATACTTGCCAATAATCAGTACCCTCTTTCTGGGATGGAGCTGATTGTCGGCTAACAGCGGGGGGCGTGCTCAGCCATGATATCACATTTGGGGGCAGAGATGGGGCGGTGCCGCGTGATTGCGTCATCGTAGCCCCGTCCCTTCTTTACAATGCTATTATTTCCGGCACTGTGAAGCAGGGGGTGGGGCCATGATGACGCGATTCAGTGAGAATCCGTCACCGGCCCCCGCTGCGGGTTTTTTTTTAGTTTATTCTGGGGGGGAGGTCAGCAGGGTAGCTGGCTGCCGGGAGGCTTGCCTGCCTTTCCGGGGCCCAGGAGTGGCACCCGAAAATCGGGAGGGTAGGCAAGCCTGACCTTAATACGGCCCTAAATTCCTGTAATGTGTTCCATTACCTGGAACGCAAGCCGCTAGGGGATATTATCTATACAAGCACCCTCTATTTAGATAGTAGGGATAAAACGTATTGAATTGAAAGTGTTTCCAGTGCATAAAGTGTCTAAAACTTATCTAACATCAATAGTTTATATTACATCTAAAACGGGTAATCCATAAAAAAATACTTTAAAATATGGGCTAAAATCTCAGTTACTAAAAAGGGGAATCTGTCAGATATCTCAAATATAATGTATATACCATAGGATGGTGTACAAAACCTTTAAAATATATTGAATATTATATAAGAACAAAAATTATAAAATCACGATATACATCTTTGGACATTTCATGTGCACACAACAATAAAAGTGATATACTGTATAAATGATTATTACAAGAACCACTTCAGTTCGAAGTCTGCATTAAAGCCATTGGGTCCCAAGGTTCTCATTGCAAAGATAGCTTTCATTTCTGCCTTTGCTAAATGACTATCTATATTCTTTTTTTTCCAATTCTTTTCTACTAATTTAATGCCCATTACTTATTTGATATATTGGACCGATCTCTGGTGGTATTCTTTAAAATGATTGGACAGAGACTGTTTTTCAAATCCCTTTTTATTGGTGCTCAGATGTTCTGACCACCTATCCTTGAGAGATCTATAAATAAGTCCAATATATTGCAACCCACATTGGCATTCTATTAAATAGACACAATTATGCTGTTGCTTGTTATAAAATTGGTTATATTTAAATTCTGACCAGTAGAGGTAGAAGAAAATTGTTCTGTTTTACTTGTTCGTCCTTGGAGACTTCTACACACAATATATACACCTGTGAAAGCATTTTATTTTAATCTTCCTTCTCTCTTGGGGGGTCTCATACTTTTGACCAATCAATTTTTCATTCTATTCATTAAGGGGGTTGTCCAAGGGGTTCTGAATCTAGTCCCAACATTTTTACCTTAAAATAGGAGATTTGCACAACTTTTCACCTGCTCAGAGGTGTTGAAAACTTTTCGCAAAGTTTATGCTATGTAGAATCCGCACGTACAAAAAACGCAACTAATAGACAGGCCGATAAATATATTTTCGCACGATGAACCGTTTTTCGCCAAAGAGCGGCTTATCGCAGCTAATAGGATATGGCCCTATATTGTTTAATATTCACTACAACACTCTCTGCATTGTACATTCTTCATTTTAGTCTTTTATTAGCTGGATAAAACCATGTCCACAGTTCCTTGGTCTCTCATATTTTTTTGCAGCAAATACACCTTTATTTAGTTTATTATTATTATCCCCTCAATTTGATGTCTCTTCATTGGGCAGCATGGTGGCACAAAGGTTAACTTTGCTGCCTCACAATGCTGGGGTAAGGGTCTTGATTCCAACCAGGGTCCTATATGTGTAGAGTTTGTATGTTCTCTTTATTTTAGCATAGATTCTCTGGTTTCCATCCACAATTCAAAAACATACTTTTAGGTTAACTGGTTTCCAAAAAAATTTAATCCTAGTGTGTATGTATGTGATTGGGAAAACAGATTGTAAGATCCAATAGGCAGTGACTAATATGAATGATCATGGAGTCTATCCATGGCATATTTCAAAACTATTACTGTGCTATCTACATAACATTTGATTCTGGGGCAGACCTTGTGCTAAAGAGGATAATCTTCATTGCACATGTGCCAGATCTGGCAGCGCTGTTACATCAGTTCCTGTCCATCTCCCGCTGCCTCTGATCCTGGTAGGAGCACCGAGTGGGGGGAGCGGGTACTAACTGTGAGGTCCTATTACATGGCTTTACATTATTTGTGTCATTAATGATTCATTTAAGAGTTTATTAAACAATGTTAAAATGGGTATGTAAAAAACAAGACAAGTTTAAAATACCAGTCTCGAATGTAACATTTTAATATAAAATAAAAGAACAGCAACAGATAGGTTTTAACATTGTTTAATAATCTGTTTTATATATATATATATATATATATATATATGAATCCAAGGTTTGGCACTCCAGTAAACCAGATGTGATTACTGCTGGTGCCCTCACTGGAACAGATAAAGAGTACAGAGTTGCGGCACTCGAGGCTTCAATAATTAAGACACAAAATCAGGCTGTTTGCGTAATCAACGTTTCAGTTACACCAACCGTCATCAGGAAAATACTGAAATCAAACTTACACATACCTTTATACAGCTACACACCACGTGCAACCGGATCTCCGGGAACAGGGACTGCACACCCGCCCGGTGTCTGCTTTGGATGACGTCATCACCCCCTTACTGTTTCACCATCACCATAACTACCAAGTAAGCAAAGCTCTGTAAGACATATGGAAAAATCAAGCACTGGCAAGAGCTATAGAGAGAAAAAACTGTCAAAACATACTAATGATATGACACATTAGAACAACCTCAGAAATTAAATTAGTGTAAACTGCTTATGACTATATAAGCAGAATGAAAACACAGTATATACAATATGTTAGTGTTAATATTAGAAATGAACCTCTATATACCCCTGCCTGTACCTTCTAAAATCCTTCCTATAAACCTCTAAGGATGACTCTAATTTGCGTACTCAGTCACACCATAAATAAAGACTTAGACGTGGAATCTGTGGTTCCAAAGCATAAGTGATATTCAGGTAAAAGTTCAGTCAGTTACACGCTATGATCTGTGTACAATAAGCGCAAATAAATCATAAAGTCACAAGGTACAGTTGATATACATATGCATGATTAAACTTCAAAATACAATGAGAGACACAGAGAGAGAGACAGAGAGAGAGACAGAGAGACACAGAGGAACAGGCAGATCAAACTACAATGATAGAGATATCAATGTCTGCTGAGAGCACATGTCCAAGATGGCTGGTGATGGTGTGTGTGTGTGGGGGGGTTTGGGAATGATACATGCCCTATTGTCCAAACCGTAACTCTGTAAATCATATATCCATTAATGATCACAATTATAATAATTACAATATACCTATCTGACCCACCAAAACTGGGTAGAATTATAACTATAACCACAAGACTAGCAATTCACAACTTCCATTGAATCAAACACATGATTCAATGGGGAAACATGGAGCACATGGAATTTCCTTTGTTCACCCCACATGGAGGTAGCCATCTTTAACAAACTGCAGACTATTCTTCCACACGATAATTACTTCTGACCATTCAAAGCTGTTATTAATTCAACTTCCATAATATAACACTGATACTAGCCTATGATTACATTCATGAGTATACAACACATACCAAGCCTATCTCTCCCAAGCAGTGATAGTGTTCAAGCACATGGGAAGGCCCTAACACAGCTCACCAGAGGATCTCAAACAATTATATCAACCAGCATCAATCATTACAAATATTACAAAAACTCCATAATCAATCCCTTTCCTGCATGCTGCTAAAACAACCAGTATGAACAGACTATTGTACACTACAGTGTAGATGATAATATTACAGACTACATCACATTTTATAATCCACTGTATGCTAACACAGACTTATGAATTCCCTTACCAAACTACAAACTTATTACAAACAATCTAGATAAGCTAATAACAGGTTAACACAAAACTTGCTACAGATACCCAAATAGACTAACTACTGTACAGTTTAACAACAATATACTTAGCCATGTTCCCGATTGAACAGAGTCCCATTGTTTTGGTTGTCTTGTGAGAGAGAGCACCTCTCTCCTCCAATTCCCTGCTCCAAGTGTGTCTGCTGGCCTGTGTGTTCTCAGAATGCCATACTCCTCCCCTCACCTGTGAAACTCCTATCCCAACAGTGTGATACAAATGCTAAACAGGTCACAGATCAGCCTCCAAAAGCTTGTTGTCTCCTTATTCCCCCCTGCATGCATAACTAAGCTGCTAACATTTTACAAGGTACATTTTGGTGTTTTAACTCTCTACGGTCCATAAGTTGAGAATGCATGTTGCGATCTTCACCCCGATGATACCGGAAAGCTGTTGAGAAAGGGTAGGTCAGTTCAATACCAAACACTATTTACTTATCATGTATAAATCCTTAGATATCAAATAGTCTTTATTTAATAATTACTGAATAAACCTTGACTAGGGAACCTTTTATGTAAGTGTGCACATTATGTTTTGTGTACTATGTGATTTTGACAAAATGGCGCTGTGTGCCCTATTTCTAAGATGGAGTCTTGTCGCCATTCCCAAGATGGCGTTGCGCAAATCCTGTCTGCCAATCATCCGGCTTCGACATTAGACAAAACAGGCATATGAAATACTTCCATTAAGACCTTGTGGATGTATTACATTTAATCCTGCTATCCAGCGTGTTTCACAGTGCAATAATTTACTAGCGTGATCCCCTCCCTGCAACTGAGGTGGAATAAAATCAATCATTCTATAGAGCAAGCTGGACAGTGGGTGATTAAACTCGGAAAAGTGACGTGCTACAGGCTGCTCGCTAGAGCCTGTAAGTAACGTGTTCTGAACAGCCGATCTATGAGTGGAAATATGCAACTTAAACTTCGTTCCAGTTTTTCCAATATAGCTTAGGCCGCACGGACAGCTGATCTGATAGACTACATAACTAGAGTTACAATTTAATTGTAATTTAATGTTGAACAGTTTACCGCTATGGGGATGGTGGAACACATCTCCAACAAATAAGTATTGGCATGTTACGCACGAGAATTTAATGCAACCCAGTTTTTTAGGTAGAAAATTAACTTCCTTAGGGGCTTTATGAAATTTAGAAATGTCTGTCTTAACTAGAATATCCTTTAAGTTATGTCCACGTGAGTAATAGGGCATTAGTTGAGTATTAGTTAAGATGTGAATTATCATCAGTCTCAATTAGGGGCCAGTGTCGTTTTGATATTCTATTGATGACTGGGGAGACAACATTATATCTGTTAACCCAAGGGAACTTGGGCTTAATAGAATTATTTGTATTCTTCTTGGAGAGGAGTTCATTCCTATCCATAGCTAGAACCCTTTGTTTAGTGTTGTTTAACTGTATCCAACTGTAGCCTCTAAAATCAGTTCAGACCTCTGACAACCTTCTAGGGTGATAGCTTTGAGCTTGGAGAAGCATATTTCTATCAGTAGGTTTCGAAATACATAGTAGTAGTGATTTTATGGTGATTTTAACAGCCAAGAAATGAATCTCCCTTCTATCCATACTGAAAGTAAACTTAATAGTACAGTTACTCTGGTTATGTGACTCAATGAAAGTATACAATAGAGTTTCCTCACCCTGCCAAATGATTTTTAAATCATCTATATACCGAGCATAGAATAATCTGGGAAGAATTCAGTGGATCGCCAAAAAATAGGTAATTCTCTATAGCAAACATAACTATATTAGCATAAACTGGAGCAGCACTCGAACCCATTGCGCATCCTCTTACTTCTAGGAAATACTGTGTATCGTACATAAAAAAATGTATTAGTCAGTATCAGTTCAAATAATCATAAGAAGATATCAATTAATGCAGGTGAAAATGAAGTTCTAGAAGACAAAATTTACCCACATATTGGAGGCCAAAGTCGTGTGGTATAGATGTGTAGAGATTAACTACATCAACGCTGGTCAACCAGTTCTCATCTGGGACTGTATTGATATTTCCTAGTCTCTTCAATAAGGTAATGGTATCCAATAGAAATGTCGGTTCCTTCTGGATAAACGGTTGTAATTGTGCATCCAGATATATTGCGGTTGGCTGTAAGAGAGAGCCTCTAGCCAACACTATTGGGTGTCCAGGCGGAGTTCAATGCCCTTATGGACCTTTGGTGTAGTGTAGAAGATCGGCATAATAGGGAACTCAGGTACTAGCATATTCATTAATTTATCTGTCATGCAATTCAGATAACCGCTTGTTGTAAAATTAATTTCAGCTTCATCTTACAGGATGCAGTGGGGTCCCCTTGTAATTTTATATAAACCCCCTTATCTGCCTGTTGTCGTTCAGCTTCTATCTTATAATCCTTAAGATCTTGGAGAACAATTTTGCCTCCTTTATCCGCGCTATGTATAAAAAGGTTGCTGTTATTAGATAACGCTTGCAAAGCCTGCCGTTCCAAGGGGGTAAGGTTTGGTGGTAATATAGAGTCAGAGGTACTGTAGGTAATTACCCAATGGATTGTCTGGATCATTTCCTGGGTTGTTCTTATTGGGGTCTGTAGCTGACTTGCTGGAGTGTAACTAGGGGAGACTCTGGACTTTGCTTATCTCCCGGACCAAACACCTGGTGGTGTGTCCGATGACCAGATGCACACCAGGACCCATGTCCCTGGGAAGTGGCAGCTGTCTGTGTATGGGATATAAATGACTAAGGCTCCAGAACACCCCCTCCAGTACAGAGAATAATTACCTTAGTCGATCACGACAGCTGCCCTCTGTATTTCCCTGCCGACTTGTTACTGGATGCACGCTTTCTCCTGATACTCTGGCACTTTCGGTTCTGGGTCAAGTGATCATGGCTTAGACGTCTGACATGGATATATGGGTAAAGATAGTATTAGTTGCAAGGGCAGGCTAAAAGGGATAAAATTATCTGTATATAGTCTCCAACGCATTTCAGCCTGGCTGGTATTCTTCTGGGAATGTAATTACATTATGATCCTAGATAGGTATATATAAAGATAGGTCTTTAGGATGGTTGGTTGTATGCAAATTGATGCTTATTGATTGGCTGTAAATCCATTTAGGTTAATTGGTGGAATTGCTCTATCAATCATTCCCATGGGAGGATCATATGTAAATTGCTGATCATTGATTGGCAGTAAGTCCATTCAGGTGTAGTGATTGAAATTTTTCTGCTAGTCATTCCCATGTGTTTATATGTTGCATATTCTGAATGGTCACAATGATTCAAAGGGTTTATAATGTTAAAAATAATGATCTTACTGCACTCTAATAATAAATTTATATGTGGGGCTCTTCATATGATTATATCTCAGTTATCTCCTAAACACTAAACATAGATCATATTGTACTTTACTCTGATAATTAGTTATTTTGCTAGATGTGAACGTGGGGCTCTTCATAGGATTATATTTAATTTGTCCCCTAACCACTAAACTGAGTGTATGTCAGCAATGTTGATCGGTGACCGGTGGTACAGAGAGACATCGCTTCTGTGCATAATATTAGAGATTATATAGCTATGTTTGCATTTGTCTTCACAGGAGGGTGAGTGACGGTAATCCCCTGCGAGGTGTGATCATACTATTATATTGTGCTATGGTCAATTCATCTGGTGAGATTAGAAGTATAAATAGCAGTGGGTCTGTTTGCTACAGGTGATGCAACAAAGCCGATGTATATGTTGGTATGTAATAGTATAAAGATATGGTGATTATCTCCTATCTGTTCTTATTGGTGTTAATTATCCTTGCGATATTTGTCACCCTATGTGTTACTGGCAAATCAATATCACATTTGTTGTGTTCTCCTGGATCTATTGGTTAATTGATGTGACTTCAAGTCACGTATGTTACGGTTGTGTTTTTCAAGATATCTTTTATATCAGACTGTATATCACATACTTTCTATATCTTTATAGAGTGGATGATCGGTAAACTCTCTAATATGTTAATTTTATTTAATTTAGTTCTTCTTATGGATTGTGGTAATATTCTTCAGAAAATCCAGTAGGTTTTCTTTGACAAGTAAAATCAGTTACTATTTTTGCCAGTTGGTTTTTACTTTTTTCAGATAATGGATTTGGTCTCATTATCCTAAATTAAACCCTCTTATGGCAAATTACTGCAGTTCATAAATCCATCTCAGTTCTGTTTTTTTAAATTTTATGGTTAAAAGCCCCCCCTCTCCAATTGGCTGTGACTGTTTGTATGGCTAGGAACTTTAGGCATCTTGGGTCACTATTGTGTTATTCCTTAAAATGTTTGGAAAGGTTGCGTTCCTCTAATCCTCTTTTAATGTTCCTGATGTGTTCACTGATCCGTATCTTAATTGATATTACAGCTCTTCCACTGTATTGTGTCTGGCATGCACATTCTAGGAGATGAATTACCCCCTTACTGTTGCTTACCATTCTCTCCCTTATATTGTATGATTTCTGTGTGTTTTATAATTTGAATGTCATAGTGGGGTTCGTACTATGGAACCTTGTGCTTGTACAGACCTGACATGTGCCACAATGGTAGAATTTATTTGTAGGGTTATTTGTTCTGGTTTGTTTCAGTTGTCTGAGAGGTATATGGTTTTGCAGTAATTTCGATCTAAGATCTGGGGCTTTTCTATAAACCAACTTTGGTCTTGTTGGTAAATGATCGGCTAACACATCAACAACATCAAAAAAGGCATTACGACACATAGTGTTCCCCAGCACCTTTTAGAAGCACATGATAAGAATCCCACATGACTTAAATTTATGGGAATCCAAAAAGTCAAAACTACTGTAACTGGAGGGGGCCAAATATTGTGAAGGAGCTAAAGAAGCAATAAAGCAAATGGATCTTCCTATTAAAAACCCTTAAAACATATGGCTTAAATATCGACATTGAATTGAGTGTATTTTTAGAATAACATTTATAAAATCATATTTTATATCTATTGACACATATACATAATTGTTATCCTATTCATATCTACATTTTAAAATATTTAAAAATATTTTAATATATTTTGTGTACATTAATACCAACAATTACCATGTTCACTAATTGTTACAATTTAACAGCACTTGACACAGTAGTAGCCAGGAAATATGCTGAGAGAATTCATGAAGCCTATATGACGTTTCCTATAGAGTTCTAATCAGTTTCTTTCCTTTCTTAAATATATAATGACCAGCTGATTAGATATAACTGAGTAGGGTAGAGGGTAAATTTACTAAAGTGAGAGATTTTAGAAGTGAGTTTTAGAAGTGATGTTGCCCATATCAACCAATCAGATTATACTTAACATTTAACTAGTACCTTCTAGAACATAATAGCTAGAATCTGATTGGTTGCTATGGGCAACATCTCTTCTAAAACTCACTTCTAAAAACTCTCACTTTAGTAAATTTACCCCATAGTGTCAATTTTAATTGTTATACCAATAAAGTTTTTAGAAAAAGAAACAATGAAGCCAGAGATAAAAGGACCGCCTAGGACAATCAACGTCATCCTTGAAAAAGTACATAACGGTACGAAATGTGTTTGATATTGACCTGTGTTACCCCAATCTACTCTCCCCTTAAAAGCAGAATGTTACTGATTCCCCAAAAGGAGAGGTACAGAGCAACCAAGCAGAAGGGATAGAGAGAGAAAGCCACTGCAGAAACACCACAAAACTGCTGATTACAGACACCGGAGGTACCACTTTAGGGTAAGACTAGGGACATTAGCTATGTTTTCCCGCAACCACCCGATTACCTATGGACATCTCTACTCCAAACCATATGATCAAAAAAAGAGCTAAAAATTATTGGTGTATGAGGAGAAGCTTTTTCCTAATAGGAACATGATTTTAATAGAATTATATCGTGGCACATATAGACACATACAAGGACTCAATTACATTTTGTTTTCTCTGGCTAATATTATTTGAGCACCTCTCTTCGCGCAATCACTGCAATTATTTACTTAGTATTTCATCTACCAATAATAAGGTAGACAGAGCTCTTGCTCTGAATCAGGGCCAGTCTTTTTTTTTTTACAACGGCCTCCTGACCGCTCGCATAGCTGTGGGTGACCACCCACAGCTATAGCAAGCGGCCAGGAAGATGGTCGCGATGGTCAAGACCATTGCGACCATTGGGCTTGCGACGAGACCCTTGTGGTAGGGTCTCATTGCCGCAAGCCCCAGAGAGATGTCGGCTCTAACAGAGCCGAAATCTCTCCCACTGACATCACTCGTGATGTCAGTGGGGCCGGCCCCAAATGGAGGCGTTCACATGGGAACGCCTCCGTTTGGGCAGCCACTCCCCTGGCCTGCCCACCAAAGGGGGTGTGCTGTCACTCAACATCGACAGCACGCCCCCTTTGGTACGAGACCCGGAGCGACGGATTGCCCGTCGCTATCCGGGTCTCGCGCATGCACACAACGGAGCTGGCTCCATCGTGCGCATGCGCTCTGGGCCACCATCGATCCGGTTGCGAGCGCTCAGCGCTTGCAACTGGGTCTGAATCAGGCCCAGTGTTTCTTGGGGATATGTTTTATCTGCTTGGCTTGTCTGTTAAACTGGGTAATGATATAAACCTCCTCTTGATTGTGTCTTTATATGTTATATGTCAAGATCTTCTACTGTGAGATCTCTTACAGTTCCCTAAAGCCGTTTGGGGGAGGGGAGGGCGGTGGGTGGAGGCGGCTTGCACTCCCAGGGATTGGGCCATGTCACCTTTGTTTTCTGGGAGTGCTAGGGCCAGGGTCTGTGTCTTCCAATGCAAACTTCCTGACCCTGACTGAGCAGTTCCATTGCCCATTCTGAGTAAGCTTACTCAAATAGGTGATTATATCAGCCATCACGATAGTGGTCGCAATTGTGATCCAATCCTGTGTCTTTAGCTACAGCATGCAGATCACAGATACTGGCAAGAGGCATCTATTTCCTACAAAAGCCTCCTGCTCATGTATGTACAGTGCCAGAGGGATCCCTCTTCACAACACAGACTCTGAAACCTGTAATCTTTTTTGGAGTTTGATAAATGTCATCACCTATCCCAGTGTATGGGGACAGAGGACTGATCGGGAGTGAAAAGTATGCAGGATATATCCATGATATCCACTGCATTATATATGTAATGCATAGTCCAAATACTGTATTACTACATAAGTAGGTGAAAATTATCATGTAGGAATTAAGTATTTTTTGTTGATTTTGCTACAGTGTGCTGGAGGGCAAATCCCTTTTTTCTGTGTTCAGTGTAAACCCCGCCCTTTACAAGCACCTGTGGTATGTCATTAAGCTGATATGAGCAACCACCATATTTTTTGTTTGAAGTCCGCACACATTCAGGTGGACTAGCAGAGAGAGGGAGGTGCAGTGCAGGGAGAGTCCCGATGCAATAGGTATTGGCGGCTGACAAAAGGAGCTCCAGCCGCGTCTCGATCCTGGCCTCTAGCCACACAAACTAGAGCCAATTTCTCTGTTTCTCCTCATCCAAGGTAATAAGGTAAGTGGTATAATGCTGTATATATAATGTGGGTCCGCAGACAATCCGCTGACGCGTTTCGCTCCTCAAAATAGGGGCTTTATCAATAAAAAAAATCCCTTAGCAAAAAAGACCCAATACTCACCTCTATCCTCACGCTGGTCTCCACAGAATCCAGGGGGATCTTTGCAAAAAAAAAGATGACCCGAGCCATATACCTACACTAGAGGTGTATGTGTGTGACCACATACACAACTAACTGGCTCCTGACTATTCAGTGAGAACTGTCAGGAGCCGTCAGCCAATCTGCAGCTGCTCTACAGTTAGCGGCTGCTGATTGGCTCTGGCTCCTGACAGTTCCCACGTGAGCTGGTCAGTGTGTCAGGAGCTGGAAGTAAATCAGCAGCCGCAAACTGTAGAGCAGCTTCTGATTGGCTTCTGGTTCCTGACAGTTCTCACCGTTCAGTCGGGAGCCGGTTAGCGGTGTATGTGGTCACACACATACACCGCTAAAGTAAGTATATGGATTGCATACTCATTTTTTTTTTTGCAAAGACCCCACTGGATGCTGCAGAGACCATCGCAAGGATGGAGGTGAGTGTTGGATCTGTTTTGCAGGTAGTCCAAAGTGATTTCTACATGGGACAAGGGGACAGAAACATATGGCAGCAGGTAAGTATGTGTGAATGGGATAGGTGTATGTAATAAACTTTTACTGTATACGGTTGGTGTGTCCTGTCTTTCTTTGACTATTTATTTTACAGTGGAGGTACGAGTGCTGGCTGCCTGCTGGCACTTGTAGTTCCACAACACATTATTACCCCCGTACCTACAGCCCAGGGGTGCAGAGAAGAGCCCCGGGCTTTAGTCCAAACCTGGGGTTTAAGGAGAGGGGGGACCCCTTTTTGGGTGGTTCCCACCTCCCCTTAGACCCCCGACTTTGGCTGACCAGCTTGGGTTGCGAATGCTTTGGCCATGGAGCCCCAGTGATAAGGTCTCCTGGCTGTGGCATTACACCCTTGTCGGATTGGGTCTAGTGCTCGTTTTAAATATAGGGGGACCCCTACACAATTTTTTCCCCTATATTTAATTCCAGGACTGGCCCTGCAGCCTGGTGCTGGTTCCTAAATTACAGTGGAACCCAACTCATTTTGTTTCCCTGAATTTTTGGAACCAGAACTGGCTGACAAGTTCGGGGCTCTGAGGTTCTGGTTTTGTTGTGGGCCTAGGGTGGTAAAAGGAGCAGACACTGAAGCAGATTTAAAAATAAACGTGGAGTTTTTAATGAGTGGCTTAACAGACATGAATGTGACAAAACAAAAAGTCCGGGTATATAGCACTAAAGTGCACTTGGGAAATTGTAGTGAAGCAATGGGAAAAAGTCCAGGTAGTGATAACAGAAGGTAGTCCAGTATTCCAGGATTTGTGAGGCTGAAATGAATTGCAGGCTGAAGTGAATTGCAGGCTGAAGTGAGTTGCAAGCTGAGGTGAATGGCAGACTGAAGTGAGTTGCAGGCTAAAGTGAATTGCAGGCTGAAATGAATTGCAGGCTGAGAAATAATGTCCAGGGAAAATGCAAGTGGAGGCAAGGTGCAGGGTAACAGCTGACACAGGCACTCAAGCAAGGGAGAGGCAATGGAGGAGGCAGGAGACAACGGGCCTGGAACAGGCAGGGTGAAGCAGGCTAGGTAATGATCCCAACAGACAGGTGAATGAGCACAGGAACTCTCTCTCAGCTCTCGCTGAGAAACACGTTGCACTGGAAATGAGAGGAATCTCGGCACTCCCTTACCCAGTGCCGCAGTGTCACAGGCCAGAGAGAGCATGTGACACACCAGGATAGGGCGACTAGGTCACATGACCGGAGGCAAGATGGTGGCGCCCATGCCAGAGTGCAACGGAAGCACCACCAGGCCTAACCAGACCAGAGTGACAGTATGCCTGCACAGGACTATGTGCAGCCAGTGCACCCCACCAGATACCAGCGCCACCGCCAGACGCCCCTCACCATAGCGTCCTTACAGTAATACCTGCCGGCCGGCATGCTGAGAAACCCTGGTTGTGACAGGGGCTGGTTATGCTTTTGGGGGGGACCCTACGTAATTTTTTTTACATTGAACCCATTTTTTACAGGTACAACACACAAGCAGCTAACACATATCTCACTGATATGTGCAGGCTGCTTGCTTGGGAGAGTCACTGCACCCTCGGTTGAGTAATCTCCTTCAAAACTTGCTACTCGGGGGAGAATCTCGATCTGCTTCACCATCGGCTATCTCACTCTCAACTAAACTCACTTCTTTGTAATTTTGTGATTTTAGGAGCCTCAAATCACCCAAGTTCCAGCGATGCTAATCGAGTTGAAAAAAAAAAAACTCGACCAGACTCGATTCTTAGTAAATTTACCTCAAAGTGTTTAGCAGTGGTAACTCAGGAGGTGGGGCTGCAGCACAGTCTAATATTCAAATAGATTAGCCACACCAACTGTCACTCCAAATGCTCCCAAACATCATTGGCAGTTGGTGTGGCTCTCCTATTTCAATATAGGACTGTGCTGCAGCCCCACCTCTGAAGCCGCCACTCGACCCAGACAATGAGTTTATAGTTGGACATGTTGCTTTATCAATCACCTCAATCTACAGGAAATCCCTGAATAGTGGGTGCTATCGAAGTGATAATAATGGAACATTATGCAAGAGGTACAGGATAAGATTCTTTATATATATTTTCAGCAAGCATCATAAATCAGCAATGACATCAGCAGCTATCATCACAGCGGCAGCATGCTTTGGGCTTCAGAATTCAATGCCTAATCATCTCATTACATTGGTTGCCTAGCTCATTACAATATTCATAAGCATACAGTGTCACCCGGTGATTGTCCCTCTTGATCTACTGTACATCTATGAGAATTTAAAGTGACATTCCCTAATTGCTCCTATGCAAATGTCCAGGGTTGCAACTCAATGTCCACAGATCCAGAGTCTTCTTAGATTCCGAAAAATGTCCCAGTCTTTCAGCTAACATCATGCCAACTTTCTTCTGGACCTCTTAACATGGTATCAAAGACCGACATCAGCTAGTAACAGATGCATGTCTTTATCTATAGCCTGCAATCTTCAGGAAGCATCTGGATTACACGCAGCAAACCATGAAACTCTTTCTGAATTTAAATTACAGTCTGGTCAGCCATTTTAAGGAGAATATGGAAATATAATTAATATGTATAGATGAGCGGGTCCGGTTCCCTGAGAACTGGACCCACCTGAACTTCGGGGATCCGAGGCAGATACGAGTTGGCTCGGGTTTTCCTGCCTGACTCGGATCTGAAAATGAGGCAAAACATCATGATTCCGCTGTCGGATTCTCGCAGGTTATGGATTCTATAAAGGTCCCATATTTCGCCGACATTTTGCATTCCGGCTGTGGAGAGTAAAGAGAGAGGGAGCTTGGAGCTGTGCTGTGCTGTTGTTATTGTCAATACTTAATACTTGTTACTGTGATGCTGTTGTCTATAGAGGGGCTGTCATTGTCCTGTCCATAGAGGCTGGCTGGCTGTCTTTGTCCTGTCCTTAGGGGCTGGCTGTCTGTCATTGTCCTGTCCATAGGGGCTGGCTGGCTGTAGTGCTGTGTTGTCCAGGGGGTGCTCTGTCCTTCAGGGGTGCTCTTCACCAACCCCCAGTGTGAAAAAAATATAAAAAATTAGTGCTAGCTTTAGCTTAGCCACACTTGACATCAGTGCAGGGGTGATGTGCTGCTGTCTTTTTTCAGGGGTTCACCCCAGTGTTAAAAAAAACAAACAAAAAAAACACATTTTTTTGTGTGGCGTGTTAGCCACACCTGTCATCGGCGTAGGTGCACAGGAGTGCTGTGCTGCTATCTGTCAAGGGGCTGCTGGCCCAAAAATATATATATATATATATTTTTTGTGCGTGTCAGCCACACCTGCATGTCACTGTCATCGGCGTAACTGCGCAGGGGTGCTGTGCTCCTGTCTGTCGAGGGGCTGCTGCCCAAAATATTAAATAAACCATTTTTTTGTGTGCATGTCAGCCACACCTGCCTGTCACTGTCATTGGCATATCTGCGCAGAGGTGCTGTGCTTCTGTCTGTCGAGGGACTGCTGCCCAAAATAATAGCTGAAAAATGTCTTTGTGTGTTTCAGCCACACCTGGCTGTCACTGTCATCGGCATATCTGCGCAGGGGTGCTGTGCTCCTGTCTGTCAAGGGGCTGCTGCCAAAAATAATAAATAAACCATTTTTTTGTGTGTGTGTCAGCCACACCTGGCTTTCACTGTCATTGGCATATCTGCGCAGGGGTGCTGTGCTTCTGTCTGTCAAGGGGCTGCATGAATATTGCAATGAAAACTTTTCTTTTTAAGTTATTGGGTTGCAAAAGTTTTTTTTTTAATCTTAAGCATAGCAAAAATGTTATCCTAACAGCTTATAAAGTTATATGCTCTAAAATACTAAAGCCTATATTTATTTACAAACCTATATAGAGTGGACATCTTAAATTCTAAAACTGGTCTATTCAAAAACATAAACAAAAGCAAAGATTATAAGTCTAGTGTGTTATAGTGTGTTATTATGATGTTAGAATGTAGAAGGCCAAAAATTGGGTGGACCACACATGGCTGATTGATCAACCATGGTGACTGGATTAGTGTCATAAGGAAGAGGAGGCTGCAAACTGGATGTCATGTTATGAGTTGGCCATATGGGGTATGTTGCTGTTAATGGATCAGGCTGGTTATCAGTGGACACATTATTTATTACAGTTGTTGTTATTTTGGGTTGCCATCTCCTGAAGGGTGTTTACCAACAGACAGAAAATACTATCAGCTCTGGCATAGACACTTCCTGAGGAACAGAGCTCTGTTCTCTAGAGGGAAGCCAAATAGGTGGGAGACCCTGTTCCTACATCTGAAGCTCTTCTCTCTCCACATCATCTATTATAGATGAAAAAAAAATATCATCGGGGACATCTAGCTCCTCTTTCAGTACCCTGCTCACCATTTTTGGACAGGAAGTCAAGGATGGATGGTTTGGAAGAAGATGGCCTAGCAACAAATGGGGATGGTCATTATCAAGACCTGGTCCCCCCAGTGGGTGTAGTCTGGGTGGTAGTGGTTGGCATGCAGGCAGTGGAATAACAAAGGCCTCCATGTTGTCTGTGCTCACTATTCCATATTTCACTTTGTGATTCAGGTAGGAATAAAGTTGGTTACAGAACACAGAATCACTGGATGCCTTAGTGCATTCAGTCCAGATACGATCCATGAATTCCTAGAAAGATTCCGGACAGAAGAATCCTTTGCTTGTGATAATCTTTGGTAATTCCTGGCAAAGGTGGGTGTTATAGCCAGAAACTTTGAAGGCTATAACTTTGAACTGCTTTATAGAAAACATGTGAATGAAACCTTTCCACACTGCAGAACATGATGGAGAAATCCCTTGAAGTTCAGCACCTAGAGCATCTTTTTTCATGTTCTCTGAGGCCTCTCCTGACTGTGAAGAAAGATTCTCCACACTATAGTCTTCCATTGTGACTTTTAATGTTGATTTCAATGTTGTCCACTGGCTGAGATCCATCTCATCTGAGGGTTAGGTGACTCTTATGTTTAGCTGTGATATCAGTCTTTCTTTTGGCAGAATTTGCACAATCTTGGGGGCACCATGATGAATCAGACAGATCCTCCACTGTAAAAATCTGATCTGGTGTTGTATCTATTTCTATTAAACCTTTGTGTATGAGTTTAGTCATCTGTAGCTTGTGGTGGAGCTCTTTTTATGCTTTCTCAATGATCTCCAGACACAATGTAAATCTTAAACCTTAAACTGAAATGTTGCATTTAATGCTCTGTTCTGCTTGTTCACATATCTAAGTAATATGGTTAAGTGGACAGTGGGAACAATGGCAATTTGAAGGCCACTAACTAACTCTGTATTTTATAATATCCCTGTACAGGTTGGGAAATTCCTTTACAGAACTGAGGGTTTGCAAAGGATTATTTAAGTCAATTGTTTATTTATTTTTGGAAAGCAGGCTTCCTGGTCCCCTTCTGGGATGAAAAAAATCCACTCCCAGCAAGCAGGCATGGCACTCAAGAAAGAATTCCCAAGAAAAACACAATGTAAGACTTAAACCTTAAATCTGAAATGTTGCATTTGATGCTCTGTTCCACTTGTTCACATATCTGATATGATTAAGTGGACAGTGGGAACAATGGCAGTTTGAACTAAGGCCACTAAAACTAACTCTAATCCAAAGGTTTATTTAAATCAATTGTTTTTGGAAGCACTTTTCCTTGTCCCCTTCTGGGAGGAAAATCCACTCCTAGCCACAGAAGCAGGCGCAGGATTCTCAAGAAAGACACAACATAAGGCCTAAATCAGGGGTAGCCAACCTTGGTCCTCGAGAGCTACTAACAGTTCATGTTTTCAGACCACCTAGCTGGTGCAGAGGTGTATTCATTACTCATCAATACATTTAGAAAGATCCACAGGTGGAGTTAATTATTTCAGTTATTATTCTGTGAGGAGACCTGGAAAACATGCACTGTTGGTAGCTCTCAGGGTTGACTACCCCTGCCTTAAATCATAGATCTTACGCTTGAGGACACTAACTAACTCTGTATTTTTAATGTCCCTGTACAGGTTCTGAATGCCTTTACAGAAGGTTTGCAAAGGATTATTTAAGTCAATTGTTTATTTGTTTTTGGAAAGCACTCTTCGTGGTCCCCTTCTGGGATGAAAAATCCACTCCCAGCAGTAGCAGCAGCAGCCATGCTCAAGGATTATTCTGTGGCAAGGACTGATGTGAATGTATAAATTTTTTTTGTAAATGCCTCCTCCCCTCCCCTTATCCCTCATAAATTTTCTTCGGAATTAAAAAATGAAATTAAATTTACTACCAATCATTGATCAACCCTTCCTGTCCCTGCCCTGCCTTCCGCTACATACATACTCCAACTCCCTCAGGCCTCTCTTGAATAATAAAAGTGTTTCCTGATGTGCCATGTTTGAAGTTGAACTGCCATGTGTTTGTGACGCTCACTGCTGCAGCATAGCTTAGTCAGCCAGCTAGCTTGGAGCAAATTTTGGACCTAAACAATATGGTGAGCTGTGAGGTGGTCAAAATTGACTGGAAACGAGTGGAAATAAATATTATTGAGGTTGATAATACTGTAGGACCAAAAAAAGGCCAATTTTATGTGATTTTAGCTGTTTTTATGATTTTTTGAGAAAAAATCCATTTCCAAAACCAAAACCGAAAAACAAAACACGCAGGTGAGGTTTTGGCAAAACCCATCCAGATACAAAACCAGGGGTGATCCAGATCCAACACCAAAACCAAAACAGGGGGGTCAGTGCACATCTCTATTAATATGAGCTTTTAAATACTTTATACTCTTCTTCTTGTACAGATGCAATTGCTATTCCAGCTTTTACATTGACCAATCACACAAGCCTTGTATTACTTGACTAATTAATAGATGCTTTATAAGTCAAATACCATAAGACTGCTTCTATCTTTATCTATGCATGCAATCAAGTAAACAAGTTTTATGTAAGCCTTTAGGCCATCAACAAATTATGTAAGAAATGTGAGGACTGACATTCGCCCATTTTATAAGATTTAATACATATTTATTTCTATAATGTGCATTTTTTATGTGCAAATAAACAAAAAACAGTGCTGGCTGAAAACATATAAAAGATTATCTCTTTTATACTGTGTTAGCATTAAAGGTATTTTTATTACTATCTATTTCAACCCAAAATTATGTGCAAAAAAAGACATGAATATAAAATTCAGATAATGTTTAAAAACATCCACCTCTAATGTTCCTTATATGGCTTACTGGATTTAGGACCTCCTCCTATGTAGTAAGTAGCAATATTCACCATTAATGTTACATTTCCCAAACTCCATAAGCACTTAGGCCCTGATTCAGAGCCGGACACTCTGAAAGAGCGCTCACTCTGAATCAGGGCCTGCCTTTTTTTTTTTGTTGTGGCCTCCTGGCCACTCACTAAGCTGTGGGTGACCACCTACAGCTTTAGCGAGCGACCATTGGGGCTTGCGAAGAGACCCTTGTGGTAGGGTCTCGTCCATCGCAAGCCTCAGTGAGCTTCCAGTTCTAATAGAGTTGGAAGCTCACTACTGAGGCCACCCCCAAACGGCAAGCGTTCCATCGGGAACGCCTCCGTTTGGCCAGCCACCTCCACTGCCCGCCTCCAAAACGGGGTGAGCTGTCAATCATAATCGACAGCTGCCCCGTTTTGGTGCAAGACCTGTAGTGACGGAGCGCCCGTCGCTGGCCGGGTATCGTGCATGCGCACGCCAGAGCCGACTCCGGCGTGCGCATGCGGAGTGGGGGACCATTGACCCGCTTGCGAGCACTGTGTGCCCGTGAGCAGGTCTGAATCAGGCCCTTAGTCTTTATATATAGGTGCTCTAGGGGTGTCCATAGGTGATGAGCCGCAATCAGATTATCCGGAGAAATAAAGGTATGTGATTTCCATCCTGCATGATTATTACACTCAAATCTGCATTCACCCTCATGCGAAATAATCTGTGTATTATAAATTTATGGGATGTTATAATGTGCTTGTAATTGGTCTTACTTGCTCTGTGGATATTCTTGAGGGTAATATAGTTTATTGAGCATGTGTTTACTTAACAGAGTGCAATTTATCTGCTTTGATCAGCTGACCAATAGAGGCCAGCTGTAGTTTGCCATAACCAGACAAACAATTTCTTTAGAACTACAAGGGTCAGCTGTGACCCTTGGGTCAGCTGCATGTGGAAAGATATAAAGTGTGGCAAGTATTACGTGTGATATGCATAACAGTTAATAAAACAGTTGAACAAACTTTGACCAAAATTTGAGACCAGATTAAATCAACTCAATTTATTACAGCTCTATGTGTTTAATGAACATGGTTTGGACTACGACATGCACTAACAAAACTCTTAAAGCAATGTATTGAAATGATAAGAGCTGAGTTGATTACATTTTCAGAATTAACTGCAATAGTAACAAATTACGATCTGGATATTGTGCCTATTATGGAGTCATATCCTGGATACTCTCATCAGCTGGAACTTGGTGATCTGGTCGTGAGTATATCCTCCACATCTACCCCATCTGTGTCACACCTGTTTGTCTGCCCTACCCTTTTAGAATGTAAGCTCTTGCGAGCAGGACCCTCTACCCTCTTGTGCTTCTCCCTTCTTTACTTTCATCTACTTCTTACTCTCCACTAGGGCACCTAACACTTGGTTGCTTAAGCTCTGCTTCTTATGTGGGTGTTATGGTCGCTAATGTGGCAATATATATAATCCATGTCTTTGTCCTGTATTGTATTGTACTGTAAGTATTTTGTCATCTATTTGTTTTCATACATTGTAAGGCGCTGCGGAACACTTGTGGCGCCATATAAATAAATGATAATAAAATAATAATAATAATAAAATAATGGTCCAAGTAGGTATCCGTGAGTAAGAATCAGCAGTCCATATATAAATCCAAGGTGGTGTAAGTAAAAGCTCAACGCGTTTCCCTGGGTAGATATAACCCCAGCTTCCTCAGGAACATAAATGAACAATGTCCTGGTGGTCTGTATAAATACTCTTTGGATAATTACACCTGGTTAACACCTGGGTGTATTCAGTGATTAAACAAAACCATCATTAAAAAATACTTATAGTTTTTTAATGATAGGCAATCCTATATGTCTAAATATAAATACAGCATGTCACAATATATTTTGCTAAAAAATATGTTTAAATCGAGGGAGAGAGGAGAGATTTATGAATACCTTCTAAGTGAATGCTGATCATGTGTCCCACTTTAATCACATGATCTGTAAGGTCACACGTGCGGAAATATCTGAGATGGAGCTGACGTGGGTCCCGTCTCTGTGTGTCAGTTGGTTTCTCTGAGCCAATGATCGCTCTCTTGGAGGAACCACCCACCCAGCTGTACACTCACACAGATTGTAACATAATAGTAAGCATGGCAATCACACGCTGGTGTACCGGCAGGTCATAGAGCCGGCATGGAGGGCAGGGCCGAAATTAGGATATCTGTCACCCGGTGCAAGGTAGCATTTTGCGCCCCCTCCATTCCCGTACCTGGATTTTGTCCTTGCTCCTCCATAAGGCAGTGCACTATTCAAGCGTCCCTGTAATGCCTATTACCAAAGTGTCACATATTTGCCTGACACCATTTTATGCCCCACAGTAAGGCTTCTAATTACTTTAAAATTACCTGCTCATTGTCAGGGGTTTTATGCTCATTGCCAGGGGGTTACATACTCGTTGCCAGGGGGTTTCATGGGCGAAGATGCAGCTTTCAGTGTCTTCTCCCGGCACTTACACTGGCCTAACAGACGCTAGAGGTCCAGTAAGGACCTCTAGCATCTGTCTCCTCCTTGGAAGCGGCCATTTTTGGATGGCCATTTTCTGACTCTCCAGCCCCCAAGCCACCGTAAGTCATCCCTTTTTCACCCCCTGCATTCCGGCACCCGGTGCACGTGCACCTCTAGCCCCCCCCCCTAGTTGCGGCCCTGTGGAGGGCCTAGCTGAGCAGTCCCTCACCCCTGCTACGCGGCGGTCCTATCAGAATGCGAGGACTGAGTGGGAGTCTTACCTCCAGCACCATAGACATAGAGGTGAGAGCAAGCATTGCTCGATGCTCTTTTATTTGGGGTCTCTACGTCTCCGGTCGGTATCGGGCGGTTGTCTCACGGATTCTGGCTGGTATTTCCTTCCTTTCACGTTTAAAAGGGTATCCCAACCTTACTAAGAGCTTTCTAATTGTTAAGGCTCTGAAAGGTTGGGCACGTTCCGTCCCCCATCCGGCCGATAGCAGGCGCCCGATCGATATGCCACTATTGCTTAAATTATTGGCGGCAGTCCCTGCTGTTTCTGATTTCGAGGTTCGCCTTTTCATTTGGCGTTTTCCATGGCTTTCCATGGGGCTTTTCGAGTATCGGAGCTAGTTGCTCCAGCTAAATTAGTGTTGCCCCCCATGCTCCACTCCGACGTATGTATTGAGGAGAGTGCAGTGTTGTGCAGAATTGGGCATTCTAAAACTGACCAAATGGGTCATGGCCGTTGGGTCTCTCTGAAGGCCTGCGCTGATGGGCATATTTGTCCAGTTTCCCTGGCCAACCTGTACTTTGATTTGCGACCACCATTTATTCTGGATGGTGCATGGTTAATTCATGCTGATGGTTTGCCACTTACCAAATACCAGTTTGGTTTCATTTTGAGGCGCGGTTTGCTCCATATTGGGCTCTCCCCGGGCAAATTCGGTACTCATTCATTCTGGATAGGTGCCGCCACGTCTGCTGCGGCAGCGGGTTTGTCGGTACCAGAGATCATGGACCTTGGACGGTGGAAATCGGCTTGTTATAAGCGCTACGTTAGGCCGGTTGCTGATGGTTGAAGTTTTGTTTTACTTGTGCTTAAATGTCTGCATTGTGTTTTGATTATCTGCATGTTTGTCTTGTAATTTTGTCTTGTCAATTTTGTCTTGTCGTTTGTCTCCCCTGTCCATCCTACTTGGGTAATACTCGCCACTTTCCACAGTGGGGGTCTTGAGGGATTTTTATTTTCCCTGACTAGACGGACTTAATTTGGCCCAACCATACAGTCCCACAGCAGGATTTTGTTTTTACCTCTTGCCGAGTTATTTCCTGATCTTCCATCCCCCCCCCCCTTTTATCCTTGTTTTTCCCCTTTTGTTCTCTACTGTTGTTAGGTTCAATACTAAAATTAAAGTTCTTAATTAAAATTACAATTTATAACTTCAAATTTCAGTTTTAAAATGTATTATTTTGCAATGACCAATATAAACGCTGTTTTTTGTGCTTGCCTAAACTTATACATTTTTTATTTTAGTTTCGAACTTAATATAACTACCATTAGTGGCTCTTTCAAATATATATATAACAAGAACGAACACCCAATATCAATGTTTAGTGGATCTTTCAAATATATATATATATATAAATTATATATATATATATTATATATATATATATAACAAGAACGAACACCCAATATTAATGTTCTCTCTACTTTCTCTCCCATATTCCATTATAGGTGTGATATTCGATGTTAACGATGTGCGGATTCTGGGTCATTCTTTTGTAATTTGGGCGGCCCGCTCTGCCGCGGCCGGGGAGCGGCTGCATTGTCCTTTCTCAGCTAAGATTCGTTGGCTGGGTTTTAGAGGTCTCCATTGGGAGTTTCTTAAACCCAAGTTATTAGCGGCTGCGCGGCAGTTTGGTGTCCCCAAAGTGCTAGTACTCCATCTAGGTGGGAATGACCTTGGCTCTAGGATAGCTCTTGACTTACGTCTTAACATCGTGTCAGACCTCGAACTCATAATGGATGCATGGCCGTCCTGTTCCATACTATGGTCCTGCATTATTCCTAGGCAGCAGTGGCGTGGTGCCCGTTGCCCGAGAGCTTTAGACGAGGCTAGAAAGAAGATTAATGCCGCTGTAGCTAAATTTGTGCTGGCTCATGGTGGTTTTGTTTGCGAAGCATCCTTTGATCCGCTTCTGTGATAAGCATCTCCATAGGCATGATGGGGTGCATTTGACAGAGGAGGGTTTGGTCCTGTTTGTAGGCAGCTTATTTGCTAATATAATTCAGGTAGTGTAGTTTTGTATGGTGGCAGGCTCCATTTCTATTTGGTAGAAACTGGCATTGGCATGAAAGTACGGCTTATCATCAGCCCGGGTGCAGTTGGTGCATTGGGTGCACTCACCTTCTAGTAATTGTGAAGTACTGTACTACCTCTACGGGGGCAGTATGGCCATCTACGGATGGTATAGTGATAGTAAAAGGTTTGTGCTTTGTACCTTGGCGTTAGGTTTTTGCATACACTGAGCCGATACTGCCCGCAATGCAGTGTTTGGTTGTTTAGTTTGCATTGCTGGGCTGCTCTGTGTAGGGGCCGTCCTTTCTAGCCAGCATACAATAATTTAAATACAAAAATTTTAATAAATTAAGTTTCTTTAAATAAATAGCTGACATTTTTAATTCCATTTCTGTCTCTGTGTGTTTATTTTTAGATAAGTTTTGGTTATGTATGATGATCACACACCTCAGACATTACTAGGTTTATTCTTTTTCCAGGTGCTTATTAACTGATATCCCTGGGTATGGTCCTGTCTCATTAAGCCAGGACCCACATTCATGTGTAAAATGTATGCAAGCTTGAGCCAAAGGTGGCAGACCAATATAATTTATCTGAGAATCAGTGTAGGGACTGGCCAGATGGGAATGACCATGAAGCGGTGGTCAGCTTAACAAATGATTGCAATATTTTGGAACCAACATTCCCTGTATTCAGAGGAGTTGCAGTTTGAAAAGCATGTGAGTGCCGAGTTTGTATGATATATATATATTTATAAAATTGTTTTTTTTTTTTCTTCTCACACATACTTAAAATTAAAATTCACCACATATTAAAAACATATTTTCATTGAAATCTTCACGGAAAGTGGAATGGGCATTTTATTTGTTTCTAGAGCCAGTAGTGTTTTCTATTCCTTTCAGTCTCTGACAACAGGCATGAAATAACTGTATGGATGATATTATCAATCACTCTCTCCAGCAGCACAGTCTGGATCGGAATCTAGGCAGGGTTCCTGAAGCGGGAGATGGCCGGAAACTGAAGCAGCAGCACGGCAGCAGACAGACATCCTTAAGTGCAAGGTGTGTCCCAGAATCAAATATAACTGAAATAGCACAGTAATAGTTTTGAAATTTGCTGCGATAACATGCAGCATATTGCAACTCTTACCACATTTTATTTTTACTAAATATACCCCTATATCCTTCACAAACAATTTGTTTTCACTTGTTTGGTGGAGGTTAGACAATGGAAGAAAATGTCTGATTGTTTAATATAGTTTTTAGCGCAGATTTGGACATCTGTAAATAACCCTGTTATCTCTTTATGGCAGGGGTCAGGGAACTTTTCTACCTTTTACCTCAAAATATATTTAGATATGGCGTCATTACCCCCTTGATTTGAAAGGAAGGAAATCATATAGTAGTGCCCCCATATAATGCCCCTGTAGTAGTGCACCCATAGTTATGCCCCTGTAGTAGTGCCCCCATATAATGCCCCCATAGTTATGCCTCTGTAGTAGTGCCCCCATATAGTGCCCCTGTAGTAATGCCCCTGTAGTGCCACTTGTACAAAAAAAAAAAAACACCTTAATCCCTGCTCCTGCATCCGCCGCCGTCCTGTCCATCAAGCTGCTCCTCTGAACTATGGGAGAGACGTCATGACATCTCTCCCATAGTGCGCATGGAGAGAGGCAGAAGCTGGAGTTCAGAAGAGAACTCCAGCCTCCGGCTAACGCGGCGCTGCAGGGAAGGAGCTGGGCGCCCGCTGGTAATAACATCTCAGCGGGCGTCCGGCTTAGAGCCTCCCTGTGGCACAGCCGGGCATGCATATGAATCATTCTATATAGAATGATTCATATGCATGCCCGACTGTCTGTCCATTACCCCCAGGAATTTAATTTTTACCCTATGTGGGATAATTTACCCCTGTTCCCTGACCACTGCTTTATGGTTTCATTTTATCTTTATTTTATCACAATTTCCTTCCTGAAGTGAGAAGAAAATTGTAGAATCTTGTTAATATGCTTAACATGCACAGGCCTGCAGTGGCGTAACTAGTGTATGGCCGCCAGGGCACGTGTCCTGGGCGCCGTGGGGCCGGCAGCACGGGGGGGATGCCACCGGCCACGGTGCTGGCCCGGCCTAGTTACCCAGTGTAGTGCTGACCGCCAGGGGCGTTTCTAGAGAGGATGGGGCCCATGTACAATCTCTGACACTGGCCCCCTCCTCTCTGTCCAGTGGCTGGCAGCGCACTGAGCTGTGCGCTGCCAGCTCCGGAGTTATAGACTCTGGGCACTAGAGTGTGCCCAGAGTCTATAGAGTATGCGCTGGTCACCGGGAAAATGGCCATGGTGGCCATTTTCCCTCTACTGCGCATGCATAAAATACGGGTAAATGGCCGCGGCAGCCATTTTCCAGTCATTCTTACAGCACCGGACCACCGCACCTACGTGGGACTCCGGAGAGGTAAGTAATACTATGAATACAGGGTGTGCGGTGCGGGACCCTGCACACCCTGCACCCATTATAGATGCGGCCCTGCTGACCTCGGGCTGTGTGTTTACACATTACCACCGGCCATAAAAAATTGAGGTTAGCCATGGAAACTGATCAGAATCCAGCACAAAGTCTGGCAGTCCAGATTCAGGCACTAACCCAGAAGGTCCAAGAACTGTCCATCCAAATTGAGCAGACACGGATTGGACCCTGTAATATCAAGATTCTTGAGCCCAAATTAAATCTGCCTGAATGCTTTTCGGGGAATTGCATGAACTTTATGAATTTTAAGGAAAGCTGCAAGCTTTACTTCAAACTCAGGCCTCAATCGTCAGGTTCTGAGGTCCAGCGATTTGGGATAATTATTTCCCTCCTGCAGGAGGATCCACAGACTTGGGCATTCGGTCTGCCCTCCACTTTTACAGTCCTTCAGACCGTAGATGGGATGCAATCGGGAAACCGGCTGTCTTAATCCCGACAGCCGGCTTCCTGACTGCTTTATCCCGGGGAGGGTTAAATGACAGGCGTCTATATCTAGACGCCTGTCATTTTCCCGATGCCGGGAGACAGGCGCCCGGTATCCCGATCAAAGGGATGCCGGGCGCCACAAGCGGACAGCCGTGCGGGGGGGGGATGGGTTAGGTTTAGGGCACCCGGGGAGGACTTAGGGTTAGGCACCCTCCGGGAGGGTTAGGCTAGGGGGAGGGAGGGTTAGACACCCCCGGGGGAGACTTAGGGTTAGGCACCCCTGGGGGGGACTTAGGGTTAGGCACCCCCGGGTGGGACTTAGGTTTAGACAGCGGGGAAGGGGGGGTTAGGGTTAGGCACTTACAGGGGGGATTAGGTTTAGGCACTTGGCAGGGAGGTTAGGGTAAGGCACCCCTAAGGAGGGTTAGGGGGTTAGGTTAGGTTAGTATTTACTTACCTACGGACGTTTCGGGATTTCCAGCGCTGTCGGGCTTCTGCTGCCGGGATCTTTGCTTCTGTCGGCCTGCCGCGGACGGGATTCGAACTGCCGGCCAGAGGGACGGCGGTATTTCATACAGATTCCCCGTAGACTCCTTTTTCATTACTCTTCGACCATTATACGAGGACTCAGATAAGGCAGCTCTGGCAGAAGCTAGCCTTTGGTCTCTGAGACAGGAGAACCGGGTAGTGGAGGATTACTGCACAGAGTTCTGGAAATGGGCCATGGACACTGAGTGGAATGACCCCGCTCTGCGAAGCCAATTCTGTTTGGGTCTGTTGGATAAGATTAAAGACCTCCTGGTTCAATATTCCCCCACAGGTACCTTGGATGAATTAATGGGTCTATCCATACGCATTGACCGACGTCTCCAGGAGCGCAGGCTGGAGAGGAGTCTATCATCTCAAGCTTCCCATTCTCTGCCTTGGAATCCTTCTATGGTACAGGAGGAACTGATGCAGTTGGGAGCTTACTGTCTTCCTGTTGAGGAGAAATGGAGTAGACATACTCTAGGGCAGGCCTGGCCAACCTGTGGCTCTCCAGCTGTTGTGAAACTACATGTCCCAGTATCCCCTGCAACTGTTTTAGCATACCCTAATAATAAAACTGTGGAAAGGCATGCTGGGACTTGTAGTTTCCCAACAGCTGGAGAGCCACAGGTTGGCCAGGCCTGCAATAGGGCTTTGCTTGTATTACGGAGCAAAAGGACATATGGTTCCGCTCTGTCCTGTCAAATAGGGAAAAGGCATGGTCTTGATGGTAGTGGAGAGTTACTGTACATCTAGGCCTTGCATCTATCTCTCCTAGGAATATTGGCCCTCATTCAGAGCCGCTCGCTAGCGGCCGTACGCTCATTCCGAGCGATGTTCGCACATCTGCGCATGCGTACGGTTTTTAGTACGCATGCGCGAACCAGTCAGTGCGGCCGAAAATCATTTGTACGCTATATAACGAGTGCCTGCTATTTTGAGTGACAGAATGAGGCGTATGTGGGTGGTAACAGGGGAAGGTGCTTGAAAACGGGGAGTGGAGATCCGAACGCAGGCGTGCTTAAAAGTCAAAACGGGCGTTTTTAGGGTGTGCATAATTAAAACAGCAGCGTCATCGACCACGTCACTTGGTTATTTTATAGCCAGAACTGCTCGCAAGATTGTGGTAGGAAAAACCAACCACAAGAATAGCGAGCAGTTCATACGCTGTACGATGTACTCGATTAATCTAATAAATAGCGGACATGACGTATGGTGCGAGCGGCCAGGGGGCGTTTTTATCAAATAAACGACTGTAAGTTTTGCTCGCTCGTTCAGACTTAGAGGTGTGAACAGACTGAAATTTGCGAACGGATCATTTGAATTGCCACCCCTTGTTTTTGAACGAATGACCGCAAATAGCGAACGGCTCTGAATCAGGCCCATTGTCCTATTCCCCACTTTGCTCAAGTCCTCTGTTGGTCAAGTTTCAGTCTAAGGGGGTCATTCAGACCCACTCGCAAATGGCAGTACGCTCGCAAGTGGGTCGATGTTCCCCACTGCGCATGCGCACGACCGAGGGAGCTCCATCGTGCGCATGCGCGAGACCCGGACTGCGACAGCCAAGCTGTCGCTCCGGGTCTCGCACCAAAGGGGGCGTGCTGTCGATGGTGACTGACAGCACGCCCCCTTTTGTGGGCGTGCCGGGGGCGTGCCTGCCAGACGGAGGCGTTCCCATGTGAACGCCTACCGTCTGAAGCCGTCCCCACTGACATCACTAGTGATGTCAGTGGGAGTGATTTTGGCTCTGATAGAGCCAAAATCACTCCAGGGCTTGTGGCTGGGAAACCCTACCGCAGGGTTTCCGTCGCAAGTACGATGGTTACGATGGTCAAGACCATCGCGACCATCTTTTTGGATGCTCGTATATGCTGTGGGTGGTGACCCACAGCTATATGAGCATCCAGGAGGGCCCTCCATTTTAATGGAGGAGGGCCCTGATTCAGAGCGAGCGCTCTGGTCAGAGCGTCCGGCTCTGAATCAGGCCCTAAGTCATTAGATGCTCCTATCCTGAGGGAAAGATTTTTTGAGGACTTTCCAGACAAACTGGGGTCTAGGGGTTCCTTAACCCCTTGTCAAGGGGGAGGGTACTGTTAGGATCTGCAGTTTCCAGCCTGAGGCACAGCATTAATTACTGCCTGTCTGTGTGTACAGCATCAGGTGCACACACATTGATTCTCCTGTCTGAACACAGCCCAGGTGCTCAATAATCTGTCATTATGGATACTTGCTCTGGTTGGGCTCTGTTTCTGTAAATTCCAGCCAGCCCTGCACTCCTTGCCGGTGATAGAAGTTTTTTCGTACTTCCGGTTTCCAGTCTCCTGCGTGTCAGTCGAGCTCCTGAGTCTGTCTCGCTGTGTTTCTTGTGTGCCATTTATTCCATTCAGGTGGCTACACTTACATCTCATCCATGTGTGCTGCTTGTACCATCTGGGCAGCACGGAGCACTTCCTACCCCAGAAGCGTCTGTCACCATCCAGTGCCAGTACCATCCCAGCAGAACTGGTAGCTACTCGGTGTTCCAGGTGTGCAATCTAGCACACCATCTCCAGTGTCATTCTGGCGGCGCTGGTAGCAGCTCTGCATTCCAGGTGCACAATCTGGCGCACCGTCACCGGTGTCATCCCAGCGACACGGGTAGCAACTCTGCATTCCAGGGGCGCAAATCAGCACACCATCGCCAGTGTCATCCCGGCAGCACTGGTAGCAACTCTGCGTTCCAGGTGCGCTATTAAGCACACCGTCGCCAGTGTCATCTCGGAGGCACTGGTAGCAGCTCCACGTTCTTGTTGCATATCTCACCTGAGACTCATCAGCCCAAAGACTGCAACGGTCCGGGGGCCCCAGGTCACAATCAGCCCTCAAGGTTACTGCCACAGCCCAAAGGCTGCTACACACCAGTAGTCCATTGGCCACGACTATAAAGGCCACAATCAGCCCCTCAAGGCTGCTCCAACAGCCCAAAGGCTGCTTCACATCACCAGTCCCTTGGTCATGATTATAAAGGCCACAACCAGCCCTCAAGGCTGCTCCTACAGCCCACAGGCTGCATCTCACCTCCAAGCCTCGTGGCCACAATTAGTCCGTGCAAAATCCACCCTCAAGACTGGCACTATTTCTGACCAGACTACAATCAGTCTCTAACATATTGCATAGGGGGTACCACTACTGGGGACACTGCATGGGTGGGACTACTACTGGGGGCACTATATAAGGGGCACTGCATAGGAAGGACCACTACTGGGGGCACTGCATAGGAGGGACTGTATAAGGGGCACTGCATTAAGGTGCATAGTGAAAAGTGATGAGAAAGGGGTGTGTCATGTTGACACGCCCATTTTTAAGTAACCATGCCCTTTTTACAGCACACGCACATAGGGGGGGGGGCTCCATTTTTAAATTTGCCCTGGGCTCCAAATACCCTAGTTACGCCTCTGCAGGTCTGCCATATCATGTCACTTAAATTCCTTCAATAGCAACTTTTATCCCACACTTTACAAACATTCAGAATGCTTTAGCTCACAGTTGCTGATTGTAACACTTCATACAAGATCTTATCTAGTCTGATGCCTTGTTACAGAGTCCTGGATATTGTCATTATATATTACAGCTGCATTAATTGTGCAGTAACCACATGTATACGACCAGGAACAAACACATTGGGTGATGACTGGCAACAGAGGTAGCAACCCTGCAGCAGGTGGTACACTGAACTGTGGAGATTAACCTCGCTTCGGAGAAGCACGGCTGATCTCCATGAACTTCACTGAAATAGACCTTTAGCACAAGATCTGCCCCGGATTGACATATCATTTAAATAGCGCGGTAATAGTGTCAAAATATGCCTCGATAACATGTACATTTTTTACAAAATAGACCCCTTAGTCATTCATATTAGCCCCTGCCCATTGGAGCTTACAATCTATATTTCCAATCACATGAACATACACACTAGGATTATTTTTTTTCTGAAGCCAATTAACCTATGATTTTGAATTGTGGATAGAGGCCCTGATTCAAAGCCGGACACTCTGGCAGAGCGCTCGCTCTGAATCAGGGATGTCCCTCTTAGTTTTTACCGCCCGCATAGCTGTGGGTGACCACCCACAGCTATAGCGAGCAGCCAAAAAGATGGTCGCGATGGTCAAGACCATCGTGACCATCGGGCTTGCGACGAGACCCCTGCGGTAGGGTCTCATTGCCGCTAGCCCTGGAGTGCTTTTGGCTTGTGGTGTCAGTGGGGCCAGCCCCAGACGGTAGGCGTTCCCATGGGAACGCCTCCGTCTGGGCAGCCACGCCCTCGGCACACCCACCAAAGGGGGCGTGCTGTCACTCAACATCGACAACACACCCCCTGTGGTGCGAGACCCATAGTGATGGCTTGGCCGTCGTTATTCGGGTCTCGGGCATGCGCACGACGGAGCCGCCTCCGTCGTGCGCATGCGCACTTGGCCAACATCGACCCGCTTGCTAGCGCTCAGCGATCGCGAGCGGGTCTGAATTAGGCCCAGAAACCAAACTACACATAGGAAGCTAGAGATGAGCAGTTTGGTTTTGCTGAAAACCGAACACACCCAAACTTTGGGGTTCCAAGTTGAACAGATTCTCGGCTCGGATTAATTATGGAGTTCCAAGTAGAACCGAATCCGGGGTCAGGTATCCCGCAAGTTCGGATCTCAGATCTAAAAACCGGATCTCGGGTTTTGGATTTCTTTTAGCTGATTTTAGCATAAAGAGATCCAAACTAAAACCGAACCCAAACCAAACACAAGAGTCTACGCACAGCTCTAAAGGAAACCTGTGCTAATCCAGAAAGAACATACAAACTCCACACATATAGGGCACTGGTTGGAATAAATCCCATTACTCCAAGAGGCATTAAATTGTAGGGATAGAAATCAGGTCACATTTTGCAGCAATAAATATGAGAGACCAAACAACTCTGGACATGATTTTATCCAGCTAATAAAATGCTAAAGTGTAAAATGTACAGTTTGCTTTAAATATATTGTGACCTCCTTGCTTGCTATTTCCCATAAATGGGCTGATTTCAATGCATTTTTTAAATGTCAGAGTGAAAGTGAAACTAGTTTAGGAATTTTCCCTATAAATAGGAGTGAGCTGCTTTTGTCTACTAGGAATGTAACAGAACTCTACAGACAGCATCCAGACATTCAGGAGCCAGGTAACTACACTGGGGAACTAACAAAGGGAAAACCTTTTATATTTTCTTTCAGATACTAACACATGATTTAATGCAACTGGTTGTGTTTAATATCTTAAAAGTACATTAAATAAGAACATTGAATTGAAATATCCTAATACTATTGTGACATTTTCTATTAGAGATAATGATCCCTACTAAACCAATATTTATTTATGTACTAACATTATATACATATTAGGGGTGAGCGGGTTCGGATTTCTGAAATCCGAACCCCCCCGAGCCCCCCCGATCCGAGTCCGATCCGAATCAGGCTCGACTTTTCCCGCCTGACTCGGATCTGAAATCGAGGCAAAACGTCATCATCCCGCCTTCCGAGTCTCGCGGGTTTTGGATCCTATATAAGGTACCCGCGTCGGCGCCATTTTCTCACTCGGCTGTGGACAGTGAAGAGGGAGGGTGGGAGTTAGGGCTGTGTAGTGTAGTGTAGTGCTGCTGTTGTCCACTACTTCAAAGTCCTTAGGGGCTGGCTGTGTTGTGCTGTGCTGCTGTTGTTAATAGGGGCTGTGTCCACTACTTCAAAGTCCATAGGGGCTGGCTGGACTGTGTTGTGCAGTCAGTTCTCCATAGGGGCTGTGTCCACTACAAAGTCCTGTGCAGTGTCCCAGTCCTAAAGGGGTGCTGTAGTGTTGTCCAGGGGGTGCTCTGTCCATCAGGGGTGCTCCCCCCAAGTGCTAAAAAAATAATATATTTTCTGTGTTTGTGAATTGTGTGCGCAGTAGCCGCACGTGCATCAACAAAGTAGTGCCAAGCGTGCGCCTGTGTCATAAGTAAAGGGCCGGCTGGCTTGACCGTTAAGGGTGCTGTAACCCCCGAAAGTACACTCCAGTCCAAAGCAAAAAAAAAATTATTTTCTGTGTTTGTGAATTGTGTGTGCAGTAGCCGCACGTGCATCAACAAAGTAGTGCCAAGCGTGCGCCTGTGTCATAAGTAAAGGGCCGGCTGGCTTGACCGTTAAGGGTGCTGTAACCCCCGAAAGTACACTCCAGTCCAAACCAAAAAAAAAATTATTTTCTGTGTTTGTGAATTGTGTGCGCAGTAGCCGCATGTGCATCAACAAAGTAGTGCCAAGCGTGCGCCTGTGTCATAAGTAAAGGGCCGGCTGGCTTGACCGTTAAAGGGTGCTGTAACCCCCAAAGTACACTCCAGTCCAAACCAAAAAAAAAATTATTTTCTGTGTTTGTGAATTGTGTGCGCAGTAGCCGCACGTGCATCAACAAAGTAGTGCCAAGCGTGCGCCTGTGTCATAAGTAAAGGGCCGGCTGGCTTGACCGTTAAGGGTGCTGTAACCCCCGAAAGTACACTCCAGTCCAAACCAAAAAAAAAATTATTTTCTGTGTTTGTGAATTGTGTGCGCAGTAGCCGCACGTGCATCAACAAAGTAGTGCCAAGCGTGCGCCTGTGTCATAAGTAAAGGGCCGGCTGGCTTGACCGTTAAAGGGTGCTGTAACCCCCAAAGTACACTCCAGTCCAAACCAAAAAAAAAATTATTTTCTGTGTTTGTGAATTGTGTGCGCAGTAGCCGCACGTGCATCAACAAAGTAGTGCCAAGTGTGCGCCTGTGTCATAAGTAAAGGGCCGGCTGGCATGACCGTTAAAGGGTGCTGTAACCCCCGAAAGTACAGTCCAGTCCAAATCAAAAAAAAAATTATTTTCTGTGTTTGTGAATTGTGTGCGCAGTAGCCGCACGTGCATCAACAAAGTAGTGCCAAGCGTGCGCCTGTGTCATAAGTAAAGGGCCGGCTGGCTTGACCGTTAAGGGTGCTGTAACCCCCGAAAGTACACTCCAGTCCAAACCAAAAAAAAAATTATTTTCTGTGTTTGTGAATTGTGTGCGCAGTAGCCGCACGTGCATCAACAAAGTAGTGCCAAGCGTGCGCCTGTGTCATAAGTAAAGGGCCGGCTGGCTTGACCGTTAAGGGTGCTGTAACCCCCGAAAGTACACTCCAGTCCAAACCAAAAAAAAAATTATTTTCTGTGTTTGTGAATTGTGTGCGCAGTAGCCGCATGTGCATCAACAAAGTAGTGCCAAGCGTGCACCTGTGTCATAAGTAAAGGGCCGGCTGGCTTGACCGTTAAAGGGTGCTGTAACCCCCAAAGTACACTCCAGTCCAAACCAAAAAAAAAATTATTTTCTGTGTTTGTGAATTGTGTGCGCAGTAGCCGCATGTGCATCAACAAAGTAGTGCCAAGCGTGCGCCTGTGTCATAAGTAAAGGGCCGGCTGGCTTGACCGTTAAAGGGTGCTGTAACCCCCAAAGTACACTCCAGTCCAAACCAAAAAAAAAATTATTTTCTGTGTTTGTGAATTGTGTGCGCAGTAGCCGCACGTGCATCAACAAAGTAGTGCCAAGCGTGCGCCTGTGTCATAAGTAAAGGGCCGGCTGGCTTGACCGTTAAAGGGTGCTGTAACCCCCAAAGTACACTCCAGTCCAAACCAAAAAAAAAATTATTTTCTGTGTTTGTGAATTGTGTGCGCAGTAGCCGCACGTGCATCAACAAAGTAGTGCCAAGTGTGCGCCTGTGTCATAAGTAAAGGGCCGGCTGGCTTGACAGTTAAAGGGTGCTGTAACCCCCGAAAGTACAGTCCAGTCCAAATCAAAAAAAAAATTATTTTCTGTGTTTGTGAATTGTGTGCGCAGTAGCCGCACGTGCATCAACAAAGTAGTGCCAAGCGTGCGCCTGTGTCATAAGTAAAGGGCCGGCTGGCTTGACCGTTAAGGGTGCTGTAACCCCCGAAAGTACACTCCAGTCCAAACCAAAAAAAAAATTATTTTCTGTGTTTGTGAATTGTGTGCGCAGTAGCCGCACGTGCATCAACAAAGTAGTGCCAAGCGTGCGCCTGTGTCATAAGTAAAGGGCCGGCTGGCTTGACCGTTAAGGGTGCTGTAACCCCCGAAAGTACACTCCAGTCCAAACCAAAAAAAAAATTATTTTCTGTGTTTGTGAATTGTGTGCGCAGTAGCCGCACGTGCATCAACAAAGTAGTGCCAAGCGTGCGCCTGTGTCATAAGTAAAGGGCCGGCTGGCAAGACCGTTAAAGGGTGCTGTAACCCCCGAAAGTACACTCCAGTCCAAACCAAAAAAAAAATTATTTTCTGTGTTTGTGAATTGTGTGCGCAGTAGCCGCACGTGCATCAACAAAGTAGTGCCAAGTGTGCGCCTGTGTCATAAGTAAAGGGCCGGCTGGCTTGACCGTTAAAGGGTTCTGTAACCCCCAAAGTACACTCCAAACCAAAAAAATATATATTTTCTGTGTTTGTGACTTGTGTGCACTGTGGCTGCACGTGCATCAACAAAGGAGCAGCGCCAAGCGTGCGCCTGTGTCCCATAAGTAAAGAGCCGGCTGGCTCATTTCTTAAAGGGTGGCGTAACCCACAAAGTGCACTACTCTCCAGCAAAAATAAAAAAATATTTTCTGTGTTTGTGTGCGCTTTAGCCGCACGTATATATATCAATATAACATAAATGGAGGACCAAACTTTCTCCGATAAAAATAAAATAGGGAAAGATCAAGAACCACTTCCTCCTAGTGCTGTTGCTGCTGCTGGGAGTTGTTCATCATCCCAGAGAGGAAGTAGGAACATCACTACTTTTACTAAACAATTGACCCTCCAACAGTCCCTAGCGATGAGGATGAAGTACGACAGCAGTCATCCTGAAGCAAAACGTATAACTGAGGCCTTGACTGCTATGTTGGTGTTAGACGTGCGTCCGGTATCCGACATTAGTGCAGTGGGATTTAGACAATTGATGGAGGTAGTGTGTCCTCGGTTCCAAATCCCGTCTAGATTCCACCTGCATCCGCAAAGCAGCAGCGACAAGCGTGCGTCTGTCTGTTAAAGGGTGGTGACACCCTCAAAGTGTGCTACACAAACAATTAAAATATTGTTCTTTTTTTTTCTGTCTTTGTGAATTGTGTGGGCTGTAGCCGCACCTGCATCCTTAAAGCAGCAGCGACAAGCGTGTGTCTGTCTGTTAAAGGGTGGTGTAACTCTCAAAGTGCTCCAAAAAATAAAAAACTATTTTTTTAATGTGTTTGTGACTTGTGTGCGATGTAGCCGCACTTGCATCCTCAAAGCAGCAGCGACAAGCGTGCGTCTGTCTGTTAAAGGGTGGTGACACCCTCAAAGTGTGCTACACAAACAATAAAAATATTCTTCTTCTTTTTTCTGTCTTTGTGAATTGTGTGGGCTGTAGCCGCACCTGCATCCTTAAAGCAGCAGCGACAAGCGTGCGTCTGTCTGTTAAAGGGTGGTGACACCCTCAAAGTGTGCTACACAAACAATTAAAATATTGTTCTTTTTTCTGTCTTTGTGAATTGTGTGGGGTGTAGCCGCACCTGCATCCTTAAAGCAGCAGCGACTAGCGTGCGTCTGTCTGTTAAAGGGTGGTGACACCCTCAAAGTGTGCTACACAAACAATTAAAATATTGTTCTTTTTTTTTGGTCTTTGTGAAATGTGTGGGCTGTAGCCGCACCTGCATCCTTAAAGCAGCAGCGACAAGCGTGCGTCTGTCTGTTAAAGGGTGGTGACACCCTCAAAGTGTGCTACACAAACAATAAAAATATTCTTCTTCTTTTTTCTGTCTATGTGAATTGTGTGGGCTGTAGCCGCACCTGCATCCTTAAAGCAGCAGCGACAAGCGTGCGTCTGTCTGTTAAAGGATGGTGACACCCTCAAAGTGTTCTACACAAACAATTAAAATATTGTTCTTTTTTTTTCGGTCTTTGTGAAATGTGTGGGCTGTAGCCGCACCTGCATCCTTAAAGCAGCAGCGACAAGCGTGCGTCTGTCTGTTAAAGGGTGGTGTAACTCTCAAAGTGCTCCAAAAAATAAAAAACTATTTTTTTAATGTGTTTGTGACTTGTGTGCGATGTAGCCGCACTTGCATCCTCAAAGCAGCAGCGACAAGCGTGCGTCTGTCTGTTAAAGGGTGGTGACACCCTCAAAGTGTGCTACACAAACAATAAAAAAATTCTTCTTCTTTTTCTGTCTTTGTGAATTGTGTGGGCTGTAGCCGCACCTGCATCCTTAAAGCAGCAGCGACAAGCGTGCGTCTGTCTGTTAAAGGGTGGTGACACCCTCAAAGTGTGCTACACAAACAATTAAAATATTGTTCTTTTTTTTTCTGTCTTTGTGAATTGTGTGGGCTGTAGCCGCACCTGCATCCTTAAAGCAGCAGCGACAAGCGTGCGTCTGTCTGTTAAAGGGTGGTGTAACTCTCAAAGTGCTCCAAAAAATAAAAAACTATTTTTTTAATGTGTTTGTGACTTGTGTGCAATGTAGCCGCACTTGCATCCTCAAAGCAGCAGCGACAAGCGTGCGTCTGTCTGTTAAAGGGTGGTGACACCCTCAAAGTGTGCTACACAAACAATAAAAATATTCATCTTCTTTTTTCTGTCTATGTGAATTGTGTGGGCTGTAGCCGCACCTGCATCCTTAAAGCAGCAGTGACAAGCGTGCGTCTGTCTGTTAAAGGGTGGTGACACCCTCAAAGTGTGCTACACAAACAATAAAAATATTCTTCTTCTTTTTTCTGTCTATGTGAATTGTGTGGGCTGTAGCCGCACCTGCATCCTTAAAGCAGCAGCGACAAGCATGCGTCTGTCTGTTAAAGGGTGGTGACACCTCAAAGTGTTCTACACAAACAATTAAAATATTGTTCTTTTTTTTCGGTCTTTGTGAAATGTGTTGGCTGTAGCCGCACCTGCATCCTTAAATCAGCAGCGACAAGCGTGCGTCTGTCTGTTAAAGGGTGGTGTAACTCTCAAAGTGCTCCAAAAAATAAAAAACTATTTTTTTAATGTGTTTGTGACTTGTGTGCGATGTAGCCGCACTTGCATCCTCAAAGCAGCAGCGACAAGCGTGCGTCTGTCTGTTAAAGGGTGGTGACACCCTCAAAGTGTGCTACACAAACAATAAAAATATTCTTCTTCTTTTTTCTGTCTTTGTGAATTGTGTGGGCTGTAGCCGCACCTGCATCCTTAAAGCAGCAGCGACAAGCGTGCGTCTGTCTGTTAAAGGGTGGTGACACCCTCAAAGTGTGCTACACAAACAATTAAAATATTGTTCTTTTTTTTTCGGTCTTTGTGAAATGTGTGGGCTGTAGCCGCACTTGCATCCTCAAAGCAGCAGCGACAAGCTTGCGTCTGTCTGTTAAAGGGTGGTGTAACCCTCAAAGTGTGCTCCACAAACAATAAAAATATTCTTTTTTTTTTTCTGTCTTTGTGAATTGTGTGGGCTGTAGCCGCACTTGAATCCTCAAAGCAGCAGCGACAAGCGTGTGCGTCTGTCTGTTAAAGGATTACATCGGTGACAGCATCCAAGTAGGCATGTCAGACAGTCCGTACCTGTACTGGCAGGAAAAAGAAGCAATTTGGAGGTCCCTGTACAAACTGGCTCTATTTTACCTGAGTTGCCCCCCCTCCAGTGTGTACTCCGAAAGAGTGTTTAGTGCAGCCGGGAACCTTGTCAGCGAAAGGCGTAGGAGGTTGCTTCCACAAAATGTGGAGAAGATGATGTTCATAAAATGAATTATCAACTCTTCCAGGGAGACCAGCCTCCAGAACGTACAGAGGGACCTGTGGTTCCAGCAGGGACGAATTAATACTCTGTGAGGATGAGGATGTACACACTGAAGAGGGTGAGGAATCGGTGGATGAGGAGGATGAGGATGACATCTTGCCTCCGTAGAGCCAGTTTGTGCAGGGACAGATAAATTGCCAGCTTGTTTTGTGGGGGCCCAAACGAACCAATCATTTCAGCCACAGTTGTGTGGCAGACCCTGGCGCTGAAATGATTGGTTTGTTAAAGTGTGCATGTCCTGTTTATACAACATAAGGGTGGGTGGGAGGGCCCAAGGACAATTCCATCTTGCACCTCTTTTTTTTCTTTGCATTATGTACAGTTTGGGGCCTAGTTTTTCAATGCCATCCTGTCTGCCACTGCAGTGTCACGCCTAGATGGGTCACGTGTTTGTGCCGCCCACTCGTGTCGCTTAGCATAGTCATCCAGCTACCTCGGTGCAACCTTTTGGACATAAAAACACTATTGTGAGGTGTGAGGTATTCAGAATAGACTGGAAATGAGTGGAAATTAAGGTTATTGAGGTTAATAATAGCATAGGAGCAGAAAAACCTACAAATTCTGTGATTTTAGCTGTTTTTATGCTTTTTTTCAAAAAAATACAGATCCAAAACACAAAACCCAGAACCCAAAACACGGAAGGGTGGTTTTGGCAAAACCAATCCAGATCCAAAACACGAAGAAAGATCCAGATCCAAAACCAAAACACAAAACACGAAAAGTGGCCGGTGCACACCCCTAATACATATAGTGCCAGGATATTCTGTTATGCTTTGCAGTTGGGAATATCCTTGTCTAAATCACTCACCGCTATACATAATGTATATGAAAAGTAGCACAACTACAAATTGTCTGGTACTTACCTAGGATACTCTAATATAAATAATCAAACACAGATGTGCATACTTTTAAAGAAGTCAATATATGTTGGCTGCTCCACTTTTAAAGAAGTCTGTGCCTCCTCCAAGAATAGAAACTATATGAGAAAAATAATGAGGCACTGTCTAGCACATAAAATATGTATCAAATTATTATTCAAAAAGCTAATAAACTTCCCAGTGGTTGCCAAACTTTTTTGAATCACGGCACCCTAGAGTATCAAAATTGTTTTCAAGGCACCCCTAAGCCAAAAATTGTTATTGAGAAATTCAGAAAAAAATTTAGTGAAGTAGTAAAGTGAAGTAAATTGTGCTGACCTGTCATCCCTATGTTCAGTTATGTGGTGGTGGACAGGTTTGTGCTTCTGTTTGTCCACATATTTACAATACATTGACCAGAAAGAATTTGATTTTGTGCTGGACCACCAACCTGAGGCACCCCTGCAAGTGTCCCGAGGCACCCCAGGGTGCCACAGCACACAGTTTGGGAACCACTGCCTTAACCACTTAACTGACATTTTACTTTCACCAAAATCACTCAGAAATTTTAATTTTTTAAATTTAATTAAGTAAAAAAATTGTTTTAAAAAATATATTTAAATATTTTATTTAAAAAAAAATATACCTAGGGGATGTTCCACCCCCCAAAAAAGCCCCTACCCCCCAGTGTCAATGGTCCCCCAGTTTAGTCCCCCCTCCCCATGTGTCACTAAATATTGACATTTTTATTTTTAAAATCCCCCCGCCCATGCAAATAAATATTGTTATTGGGTGGCATAACCCCCTCCCCATGGCCTAGTCCCACCCAGCAGAGATCAGCATTTTTGTGCCTGGAGGGGAAATTGTTCCCATCCTCTCACTTTTATTTTAGGCACATGCACCACAGACCACCGCATCACTGCAGGAGGGTCCGGGGATTCAGAGGAGATCTGTTCTGCCCAGTTTTGAATTGCTGGCAAAACTGCTGCTTACTAAATGTATCCCTTAAGGTTTTTCGGAAGGGAAAAGCAACTCTCACATTTACATTGTCTTTATTTACAAATAACATAATGATGTATTATGTATGTTGTATAAAACATGTATTTACAAGTAGAATAATTTTTCCCAAAAAATATTTATTGAATGCAACATAAGAATCATAAGAATAATTTCATATAATAAGTGCAAACATAACACAATTCAATAAGCAATGTAATCAGAAAACAGTATCAACAGTGCATTTTTCATATATTAAGAGGGGATATGTTCAGTATCCCGGGCGCAGGGGATCCTGGGACTTAGAATACCGGCACTGGAATACTGACACCTGTCACAATCCTGGTGACGACATCCTGACCGACGGCATCCCAAAGCTAAGTAGTGTAATTACGGGAAGAATTACTGTAGGTTTAGGGTTTAGGATTAGGCACTAGGGGGAGGGTTAGGCACTAAGGGGGGAGGATTTGGTTTAGGATGCGGGGATGGTTAGGTTAATGGTGGGTACACACTGGCCGATATATTGGCCGATCAATTGATCGGCCAATATATCGTGCCCCCGTCGGCCAGTGTGTACAGACGATGGGCAGGATGTATTATAGATCGAGTCTGCCGGAGGTGCGGGATGCAGACTGGCAGACTCGATCTCTATTACATCCTGCCCGATTTGTCTGTGAACGACGTCATTCACAGACATATCGCATTGGCTGTGCTGCACAGCCGATGAACAGATATGTCTGCAGATATATCTGTCCATCGGCAAGTGTGTACGGGCGATCAGCCGATAGTCCGTACACACACAGCGGCAGCCGCGAGGAGGGGCCCACCGGGACACACTGCAGTATCAGATGATGGCCGTTCAGTGTATATGAACGACCATCATCTGCAGATATATCTGCAGATCACTCGATCTGCAGATATATATTTTAGGTGTGAACCCACCTTTAGGCACCAGTGGGGGAGTTTAGGTTTAGGCATCGGGAAGAGAGGGTAGGGGAAGGGTTAGGATGTCGGTATCCAAACCCTGTTGGCAAGCCGACGTCAGGATTTTGACTGCCGGGATGCCGGTACCCATCTCATTAGGAGGAGGTAGGAAAACAGTTAAGAGGGGAAAAAGCAGACAGGGGGAAGGGTTGTTATATGGAGGGGACAGTGAGAGGAATTAGCAGATGAGTTCAGGAGGTCACTGGAGGTAATTCTGAAAAGCCTTAGTAAATACAAGCAAATTAAATATCAAGGGGGCTTGGTTATTGTGTGAGGTCCAGGAGTTCACACTTTGTGGAAGAAAGCAAAGGAGTTCATCAGAATGCTTGCAATGTATTCCATTTGATATACAGTATGTGCCATAATCTGTTACAGATTTAGGCAATGATGGGGGGGGGCAGTGGGTGCTTCCAGGAGGCAGCACTCTTAATATGGCAAAGTAATTTGTAGGTGTGTTTAGGACGGTCTGGGATAGGGAAGAGTATGTACTTCGGATAATGATAAATTTGAATATTAAGGATCTGGGAAGCTACTATAGGCTGATGAGTAGTGTACCTTCCAAAAAGACTGAAGCTTGGGGCAACTCCACCATAATAAATGTATTAATATACAGAGCAGAGTCACACACATATACAGTATTTCAATACTCATCTTTGCAAACATACTTACAATCCAGCATTGCACGGATCTCAGCCGTCTCTCTGCAGGTGATAAATATGTGGCAACAATGTGTATGAATGTGAGAAAACTGGGTTGAGGTGTGAATGAATGTGTTGCCAGAGTTGCTCACTATTCAGAGTCCAGCCTTTTCATTGTGGATGCTATAAACAGATGGATTTCCTGCACTTAGTACAGGGTAAGTGTAAGTGCCGATTATGGTGATGAAGGTGCTCATGCAAAGGAGCGTTGGGGTCGGTGTGTATGCAAAGATGCGTATGACAGAATATGAATGTTTATCCCATTAGAATACTGGGCCTGATTCAGATCCGTTTGCTTGGCTGTGATCACTCGCTGCCAGGCGATTGTTGCAAACTGCGCATGCGTATAAGTCACAGTGCGCGTGCGCCAGCCAGACATTGCGATCGGGAGTCGTGCGCTCGTAGCACAAAGGCTGAGCGCTACTATGAGTGACAGATAGTGCCATTTGTGGGTGGTAACGGGAAGGTGCTTGTGAACAGAGGAGTGGTGCTGCGAACGCAGGCGTGTCTGGGTGTTAAAACAGAGTTTTGGGGGTGTGCAGAATTAGCATGGAAGCGTCATTGTACACGTCACCTGGTTGTATTTTGGCCAGCACTGATCGCAGTGCTTGCGGTGGGGTAGGATCTCCCGCAAGCGCTGCGTGCAGCTCTGATGACTCTCGATGGTTCTGATTAATCACACACTTCCTGGAGATGACGTGTGCTAAAGAAAAGTGGGTGTCTTTATACCGGCGTGCGATCACTCTGCCGTCGCTCTCTAAGACATAGAGGGCGTCCTTACACCAGACAGTGCGATCGCGGCATTTGCATACCCGGCCCCTTTTGTATGCGAGTGGTCGTGGCTTAGCGTCCGGGTCTGAATCAGGCCCACTGTTTGCAATCTGTTTGCAGCGGCCGTCTGGAGTTTAGTTCCCATTATGTACAACTCAGAATAAAGCTCACATATTGCTGTCTAAAATATAAATGACAATCAGAAAATTGCTAGAGGTTGAATATAGCCCCATCCTACACAAATTTCTATAATGAACATTTTTTAGGGATGTTAATTTGAGAAATGTTTTGCTGACTATGGGCCTGATTCAGAGCCGTTCGCAATTTGCGGACGTTCGTTCAGGAAAAGGGGGTGGCTATTCAAATGAACCGTTTGCTCTTTGCGGTCTGTTGACGCCTCCATGTCTGAGCGAGCGAACAAAACCTGCGGCCGCTATTTTGTAAAAAACGCCCCCTGGCCACCCGCATCATACGTCATGTCCGCTATTTAATAGATTAATCGAGTACATTGAACAGCGTATGAACTGCTCGCTATTCTTGTTGCTGGTTTTACCTACCACAATCTTGCGAGCAGTTCTGGCTATAAAATAACCAAGTGACGTCGTCGATGACGCTGCTGTTTTAATTATGCACACCCTAAAAACGCCCGTTTTGACCTTTAAGCATGCCTGCGTTCGGATCTCCACTGCCCGTTTTCAAGCACCTTCCCCTGTTACCACCCACTAACGCCTCATCCTGTCACTCAAAATAGCAGGCACTCGGTATATAGCGAACAAATGATTTCTGGCCGCACTGACTGGTTCGCGCATGCGTATTAAAATCCGTACGCATGCGCAGATGTGAAAACATCGCTCCGAACAAGCAAACGGCCGCTTACGAGCGGCTCTGAATCAGGCCCGGTGACCACTCCATCAGTTAGCTCATAATCAGGGTAACTGAGGAAATATTGTTACTGATAAAGAGAGTGCAATAGGCTGCAGAGAGGAAAAAAAGAGAGATTTTTTGAGTTTTAAAATGAAAACTTTGCACCCCAAAGGGATAAATAGGGACTGTTCTGTGGGCCTGATTCAGAGCCGCTCGTAAGCGGGCGCTCGCTCGCTCCGAGCGATGGTCTCACATCTGCGCATGTGTATGGGTCGTAATTAGGGATGTGCGCCGGACCATTTTTGCCGGATTTGGATTTGGATTTGGTTCTAATTCGTCGTCCGGCTTTGGATTTGGATTTGGATTTGCCAAACTGCGGTGACTGGCTTTGGATTTGGATTTGGATTTGGATTTTTTTACAAAAATTGACAAAAAAAGCTAAAATCACATAAATTGGTCTTTTTTTTCTTCCTAGAGTATTATTAACCTCAATAACATTAATTTCCAGTCAATTTAGACCATATCACAGCTTATAATATTGTTTTCAACATTATTGGCCAAAGGTTGCAGTGAGCTGACTGGTTACTAAGCGACAAAGCAGCGGCACAACGACACAGACACCACAGTATAAAGCACATCTATGACACATTGCCACACAGCAGTGGCAGAAATGAAAAGTAGTGCACCCACCCAGTGGGGTACGGCCAGCAGAGTCACAGTACTTGTTTACAAAGTGGGCTACGGCCCTAGGAGTCACAGTGCACAATCTTATTAGCATTACACCGCACATAGGGCCTGATTCACATTACACCATAAAGTAGTGTCTCTTATTTATGTTACGACACACAGTAGTGCCCCTTTTACACAATGCCCACAGTAGTGACCCTTTTACACAATGCCCACAGTAGCGGTGTCCCTTACACAATGTCCCCCAGCAGTGGTGCCCCCTATGCAGTCCCCTTAGTAGTACGGTCCACTATGCAGTGCCCCCAGTTGAATGCTCCCCAGTAGTATGCCCCCCATTAGCAGGCCCCCCCAGTAGTATGTCCCCCATTAGCAGGCCCCCCCAGTAGTATGCCCCCCATTAGCATGCCACCCAGTAGTATGCCCCCCCAGTAGTATGGCTCCCCCAGTAGTAGGCTGCCCCAGTAGCAGGCCCCCCCAGTAGTAGGCTGCTCCAGTAGTAGCCCCCCCTGTAGTATGGGCCCCCCCTGTAGTATGGCCCCCCCTGTAGTAGGCCCCCCCAGTAGTATGGCCCCCCCAGTAGCAGACCCCCCCCCAGTAGTATAGCCCCCCCCAGTAGCAGGCCCCTCTGTAGTATGGCCCCCCCAGTAGTATTGCCTCCCCCAGTAGCAGACCCCCCCCCAGTAGTGCAGACCCCCCCCCCAGTAGTATAGCCCCCCCAGTAGCAGGCCCCTCTGTAGTATGGCCCCCCCAGTAGTATAGCCCCCCCCCAGTAGCAGACCCCCCCAGTAGTGCAGACCCCCCCCCCCAGTAGCGCCCCCGGACCTTTGACAAGTAAAAAAATAAAAAAAATAAAACTTACCTGTATCCCCGCTCCCGCGCCGTCCGCTCTGTCACACGCTGAGGAGGGAGCCGGAAGACGGAGCTCATGTGTGAGCTCCAGCCGGCTCCCTCCGTGCAGCAGCCAATGAGAGTCTGTGTGACTCTCATTGGCTGCTGTAACAAACACACAGCTGCCGCTGGCGGCTGTGTGTCTGTGTCTGTGTAGGGCAGAGCGCTATCACTGCGCTCTGCCCTACACGCGAGGAGACCTGATGTCGGATTCTCTAGTGAGAATCCGACATCAGGCGGCCGCCGTTCGGCCCCGAACGGGGATCCGAGTCAGGCGGTGAACACCCGAACAGGGTTCGGGTGGACTCGGATCCCCAATGTTCGGAGCGGTTCGGATTCCACAGAATCCGAACCGCTCATCTCTAGTCGTAATGTGCATGCGCCAACCAGTCAGTGCGGTCGGAAATCGTGTGCTCGCAAAATAGCGAATGCCTGCTAATTTGAGTGACAGAATGAGGCGTTTGTGGGTGGTAACAGGGGAAGGTGCTTGAAAACGGGGAGTGGCGATCCGAACGCAGGCGTGCCAAAAGGTCAAAACGGGCGTTTTAAGGGTGTGCATAATTAACAAAGCAGCGTCATCGACCACGTCACTTGGTTGTCTTTTAGCCAGAACTGCTCGCATGATTGCGGTAGGAAAACGCTACCACAAGAATAGCGAGCAGTTCATACGCCTTTCGATGTACTCAATTAATCAAATAAATAGCGGAGATGACGTATGATACGAGCGGCCAAGGGGCGTCTTTATAAAATAGCGAGCGCATGTTTCGGACGCTCGTTCAGACATGGAGGCGTCAACAGACCGCAAAGAGCGAGCACTCAATTTAAATAGCCAGCCCCTTTTTTCTGAATGAGCGAGCGCAAATAGCGTCCGGCTCTGAATGAGGTCCTGTGTTTCAATTGATATAAAATGCAGTAAAATGCTTTTTGTATGTTGCAATTGTATTTTTACTAATTTTACATTGTTGTATGAATATTTTATTCTGTTCTAAATAGGTAAACTCTCTCCTGAATATTATGCTACAAACAGAGGGCCTGATTCAGCTAGGAACGCACAGGTGCAGACGCACGCAATCGGTCAATGTGTTCGCTCTATGCATGCGTATGCATCGCAGTACGTTTGCGTGAACTGGGCGGTGCGATAACTTATTCGTATGCAGGGAGTCCGCAGCCCCAGGGACAAGTGACTGACAGGAAGTGCCATTTGTGGGTGGTGACGGGGAAGTGGTCGGGCAAACGCTGGCGTGCCTCTGCATTTGGACAGCATTTCAGGGGCGTGCATACAGTATATATCTCCTTGCAGCAGCGGACACAGCCTGAGGTCTAGTTGCACACAGGAAGTCTCGATATGTCTGCGGGAGGGTCAGGTCAACCACTATTGTGCGTATGGGTCAGATGGTTCTTGATGTTACCAATGTTTCCGCTGTCTTGCCAGGTATAGAGGATGCAAGTACAGGGAAGTGGGTGGTATTATGTAGGAGATGCAATCGGAAAACCGAATGTCTTAATCCCGACAGCCGGCTTCCCGATTGCTTTATCCCGGCGTGGGATAAATGACCGGCGTCTATATCTAGATGCCTGTCATTTACCCGACGCCGGGAGACCGGCGCCCGGCATCCCGATCGAAGGGATGCCGGGCGCCGCCAGCGGACAGCCTCGTGGGGGAGGGTTAGGTTTAGGGAACCCGGGAGGGATTTAGGGTTAGGCACCCCCCCTGGAGGGTTAGGGCCAGGCTAGGGGGAGGGAGGGTTAGGGTTAGGCACCCCCGGTGGGGACTTAGGGGTAGGCACCCCCCGGGGGACTTAGGTTTAGGCACTTAGAGGGGGGATTAGGGTTAGGCACTTGTGGGGGAGGTTAGGGTTAGGCACCCCTAAGGAGGGTTAGGGGGTTAGGTTAGGTTAGTAGATACTTACCTATCCACGATCGGGATTTCCAGCGCTGTCGGGCTTCCGCTGCCGGGATCTCTGCTTTTGTCGGCCAGGCGCTGACAGGATTCGAACTGTCGGCCACAGGGCCGCCGGTATTTCATACTGATTCCTTATGTAGTGCTGGGCGTCTGAATATTCTGCTCTGATTGCCGTGCATCAGCATTCATTAGCATATTCTCACAGTGGCCGAGTGCGTGCGTCTGCATCCGTGTATTTCTTGCTGAATCAGGCCCTGAGTGCATTAGAAAATCTTAAAACTGAAGAATCTTAGTCATTTTTAAGGTAAACTGATTATGTTACATTATATGGTGTTATTGTTGTTGAATTACTATGTTGTTTTGGAGCAGTACTTTTTGTTGCACTCTATCTTTTTAACTCAGTATTTTTATGACGAACCAGTAGACTCTTAAAGTGTGGCCACAGGGATTATGTTATATAAAAATGGAGCTTTGTGATTGGCTATTTGCCAGACACAAACTGAGGCTATAAGGACCTCATTCAGAGCCGTTCACAAAATGTGAGCGCTCGCTCTGAATGAGGGCAGCTGCATGTAAAAAATGTTCTGGCCTCCTGGCCGCGATGGTCAAGACCATCTTGACCATTGGGACTTGCGACGAGACCCTTGAGGTAGGGTCTCGGCTGCCGCAAGCCCCAGAGAGCTTTCGGCTCTAATAGAGCCGGAAGCTCTCCCACTGACATCACTGGTGATGTCAGTGGGGCCGCCCACAAACGGCAAGCGTTCGCTTGGGAACGCCTCCATTTGTGAAACCACCTCCCGCCACGCCTACAAAACGGGGCGAGTTGTCGATCAACATCGACAGCCGCCCCTTTTTTTAGTGAGCCCCGGAGCGAGAAAATTTCTCTCTCGCTCTAAGGCTTGCCCACTGCGCGTGCGCGCAGCCACACACCGACCTGTTTGCGAGCGCTCAGGCGCTTGCGAGCAGGTCTGAATGAGACCCATAATGCCTATCCGACAAATAGATGGGTTGCCTTGGCAAAGCGGTTAGCAGAGAAACGTACAGTTTCTGCTATGCAGTGCTGTACCCACTGTCTACCCTATTATGTTATACAGTCACAGTTGCACAGACAGATGAACTTAATTTACTCAAGCAAATTAACATAACAAATGTTGATTAAAATATTTATTTAAGACTAATACATTTTATAATGAACAAATTTACACCTTGAACTATTTAAGCATTTAGGATTAAAATAAAAACAAGAAAAACAAACAGTGTGCAGGTCTGACTTACATATTAAATTAACCTAATGTACATATGCCAGATGCTTTATGGATGTAACCCAGCTCTTTCCAAGGGACAATCACCAGGGGCTGGCTGAGGGGGCAACTTTTAGCCTGGGGGGGCAAGTCCTGGCCCATAAACAACACCTTATCCTTAAATAGAGATTGCGAGGTCTCGCGTGCAGACCGACCGCGAGAGCGTGTCCTAATTAGAGATGTGCGCCAACCCCCGTGTTTTGGTTTTGGATCTGGATCTCCCCTGGTTTTGGATCTGGATTGGTTTTGCCAAAACCTCACCTCCGTGTTTTGTTTTTGGACGCAGCCAAGCCCATACCCTCTGCGAGGGTCCCTGGTGAACACCGCCGGCACATTAGACTCCAATACGGGTTGCATCCATTTGCCATCCAAGAGTTGTGACAGATTGCTCTGGCCATAAAAAATATGGACGCTGCTGGTCAGACTCAAGTGGCAGACCCCAGTCTGGGCCTTATGAATGTGGTGAAGAGATTTGAGATGACACAAGCAGGTTTATTACAATATTTGGCTGACTGTTTTACCATGGCTTCTCAGTCTCAGAGACATTTTTCAGACTCTGTTAACCCCTGCATACCTCCAGTCTCTTCTGAAGAATTTCCTGGTAATCAACTAAATAACTCTGTTAAAGGGACCACTACTCACAATTGCTCACAGATCTCCCAGTCACCAAGTAAATTGAATCCTGCACGTCTTGGAATACTTAAGCAAATGTTGGAGCAGCTGCAAAAGCTTTTAGTCAACATTATCCAGATTCTACCGGAATTAATTTCTTCTGATTCTGATAAAACCCCAACTCAGTATAATAAAACCAAGGAGTTTGCGGACTTAGGAGCTTTAAAGACTTTGGTCTCCTCCTCTGTATAGAAAAGGGAAAAGTATCAGAGTTTTCCACGGCCCAAGCTGTCAGAAGCTGAACGTCAGCGGCGTAAGGAATTTCAACTTTGTCTTTACTGTGGGGGTCCTGATCATTTTATAAAAGACTGTTCTCTCTGCAAATCAAGGTAGGGTGACGAGTCTCAGTGTCACAGCATTAATGCCAACAAACTATCTAGGTTGTCACCTTCAGTTCCAGTTTCCACTACAAGGAGGGAGATGAAGCTGCCCAAAAAAGAACTCCAGTGCAAGATTGGGGTCCACTGACAAGAACACCCTATTCCAGGTTTGGAAATCAAAAGAGAGTGTTCAGATCTCCCAAAATCAGTGAGAAGTCTGTTCTTGCAGTCTCAGGAGGAGTACCCGATATTCAAACTCCAGAACGAGTATCAATATTCAAACTCCAGAAGGAGTATCCAATGTTCAGTCCTCAGCAGGAATATCCGATGCTTCAGTCCAAGCAGTGATATTCGATGTTCCAGCGCCAGCAGGGGTATCCAATACTTTAACTCCAATAAAGATATCCGATGCTCAGACTCCAGAAGGAGTATTTGATGTTCAGACCCCAGCAGGGGTATCTGATGTTCTACCTGTAAGCAAGGTGTCCAATATTCCAACCAAAATGGGGGTATCCAATATTCCAGCTGCAATAGAGGGATTCGATGTTCCAGCCCCAGTAGGGGTATCCGATTTTTTAACTCCAACAAGGGCATCCGATGTTCTAGTACAAGCAGGGGTATCCAATGGTTCGGTTCCAGCAGGGGAATCACAGTGCCATGGATACAGACATGGATTCCTGTTTGCCACTTCCAGAGAGCATCACCATGTGGACTACTAGTAAGGTCCAGACTCAGAAAGGGTCATCTAAGATTCCTGTTCCTTCAAGTTTGAGTGTGTCCGGTCTTAATCCAGTCTTGACCTGAACGATTCTTGCCATTTTAAGTGTCTCCAATCCCAATCCGGTTCTACCTATTCAGCCAAGAGAGATACCTTAGTCTCCTGGTTCCAGAAAGGACTTAGAGTTCTCAAAGATCAATTTATTACATGCTGTAGTGGGCCCTTCACCTGATTCGACCGTCCAGGTTATTTTGATGGAGATTTAGATCGGTTTTACGCCTTGGCACGCCAATATATTTCCGATGTTGATTCCAGATTGTTGCCTTCACTTACTCCTGCCAGTGTGGTAAAATATTTCCTTTTGGTCTTTAGGGGTAAAGCTTTGGACAAGGGCAAGTAGAGACCAAGTATCCCATTTTAGAAGATCTCTCAGCTTTCACTGAAGTGGTACTGCAAAGGTTTGCTCCAAAAGCCTCAAGATCAGCACAAGGTCCAAAGCCTGCGGTATTGAGACTTGGGGTCACTTCCTTGGCCCCTCTCCATGAAGGCTCCTCTGGGTACCCTGGTTCTTTGGATTCATCATCCACTTCTGGTGCTATTTCCAAGAAAAAAAATGTGATTCTGACTCTAGACTTGGATTCTGATCCTGTAGCGGACAAAGCACCTTTCCCTGGAGGTCCTATGTTTAGAAAGGAAGTTTTCATTGAACCAGAGATTCCGTCTCTTCCAGGTGGATCAAGATGTACCCAAAAGGGCAAGAAGAATCGCCGTAAGCATTAATTGTTACATGTTTTCTGCTTCTCCAATGAAGAGTTGTGTTGGTCTTCAGAGAGCTATTCAAGTTTTTTATTTTTTCTAAAATCATAGGGGTGTCCGGAGACCACCCATTAGGAGGGGGGTAATGTCACACTCTGCACAAATTGTGTGACTTACCTTGCCATTTGCTGCAGGTCAGGATTTCTGGCTGTCCTTGTTCGAGCACCATGCACTGACATCACCATCATGCACTATGGGCCTGATTCAGAGCCGCTTGTAAGCGGCCGTTCGCTCGTTCGGACCGATGTTTTCACATCTGCGCATGCGTACGGTTTTTAATACGCATGCGCGAACCAGTCAGTGTGGCCAGAAATCATTTGTTCGCTATATAGCGAGTGCCTGCTATTTTGAGTGACAGGATGAGGCGTATGTGGGTGGTAACAGGGGAAGGTGCTTGAAAACGGGGAGTGGAGATCCGAACGCAGGCGTGCTTAAAAGTCAAAACGGGCGTTTTTAGGGTGTGCATAATTAAAACAGCAGCGTCATCGACCACGTCACTTGGTTATTTTATAGCCAGAACTGCTCGCAAGATTGTGGTAGGAAAAACCAGCCACAAGCATAGCGAGAAGTTCATACGCTGTTCGATGTACCCGATTAATCTATTAAATAGCGGACATGACGTATGATGCGAGTGGCCAGGGGGCGTTTTTTACAAAATAGCGGCCGCAGGTTTTGTTCGCTCGTTCAGACATGGAGGCGTCAACAGACTGCAAAGAGCGAACGGTTCATTTAAATAGCCACCCCTTTTCCTGAACGAACGTACGCAAATAGCGAACGGCTCTGAATCAGGCCCTATGTCAGCTGCTAGCATTCTTCCAGTGGGAGTGCTACTGCCTCAGCTGACCTCAGCAGCCTATCAGGGACTGGCAGCAGATTCATATCCCCTGTGAGAACTCCCACTGGTGCCAGAGCAAAGAGTTACTTCCCAGTGTTAGTTCTATTCTGTGGCTCCTTTGTGCAGAATACCATCATTGCCATCTGGCTCAATATCTACAGTTCCTGTGTCTTGATTTGTGTGCTGCTGTATTCCAGTTTAGGAATCACAAGCTGTTCCAGTGAACTTACTAAGCAAACATCAGTTTCAGTCTATTATCCAGCTCAGTGAAATCGACAGCTGCACTGATTAGAGGATTCCTGCAATCAGCCTCTGCAAGTCTGTTCTTGACCCTGGCTTTGTTTCTGACCTGCTCCTGTCTAATCCCTGGTACTGCGTTTGGTAATCTGGTTTGACCTTCTCTATCCTCTGCGACCTGCACACGTTTGCTCCCTGGTACCTTGTTGTCCGTTTGGTTCTGACCCAGCCTGTTCACTACACTGAAAGTCTTCTCTGCTCAATCCAGAGTTCACCAGCACCTGTATAGGGGAACCTATTCTGAGGGCCGTGACCTGTGTGTCGGACACAACCAAGCCCATACCCTCTGGTGTCAGAAGGGAGGGAGCTGGGAGGTACCCGATTGGATCCCTCCCAGGGGGCATCATGAAAAGACGCCGATAGGCTAACGATGGCATTGCCCATCAGGTCCAAGCACTGGAATGTATTACATTACAGGGCTTAATACATCTTAGAATTGCTATAAGACTCAGCATTTTCAGAGGTTGTACAGCCTTTTTGACCTTCGTACATCCCACCTACTGTACCACAGAGGCTAGGCTAGTACACAGTAAAATTACTCAACGTGACAACCCAAGTAGAATAATTTGGCACATTTATATGAGGGGATAAGAGGTCAGGGGTCCAGGGAAAAGCTGTGTAGAATATAGCTATTAGCATACAAATAACAGGGGAGTTCACACAGTAAAGAATCAGTAGCAAACAAGTAGAAAATAAGTACCACTATGCAAACTACATTAAATCAGACACAAAATGAGATAGTAATAATATGGAGTACTTTCTTATCAATAATATACACTTCTTAACTTAGCTGCTATGGCACCTCTTTGGCTATTAATAAATATAAAATGTAATTTCTCAATTACAGTACTTCAACATGTTATACTCTGAATATGCACAGTACCTTTCCCATAAGCATATATAATGAAAAATTTGAATTTATTATTATGCAACAGACCATAAATACCCCAACTGATCATTTACTTATAGGTAAACAGTTCTTTTCATTGTACTCTTTTCCTAGGTGGTCACTGGGCCTGATTCAGAGCCGGACGCTCTGAATCAGGGCCGTCCTTATCTTTTTTAAGAGCGGCCTCCTGGCCGCTCGCATAGCTGTGGGTGACCACCCACAGCTATAGCGAGCGGCCAAAAAGATGGTCGCGATGGTCAAGACCATCGCGACCATCGGGCTTGCGACGAGACCCTTGTGGTAGGGTCTCGTTGCCGCAAGCCCTGGAGTGCTTTCGGCTCTATCAGAGCCAAGAGCACTACCACTGACATAATTTGTGATGTCAGTGGGGCCGGCTCCAGACGGTAGGCGTTCCCATGGAAATGCCTCGATCTGGGCAGCCACTCCCCCGGCACGCCCACCAAAGGGGGAGTGCTGTCACTCACCATCGACAGCACGCCCCCTTTGTAGCGAGACCCGGAGCGATGGCTTGGCCATCGCTATCTGGGTCTCGTGCATGCGCATGACGGAGCCGGCTCCCTCGTGCGCATGTGCACTGGGCTTACATCGACCTTCTTGCGAGCGTTCAGCGCTCGTAAGCGGGTCTGAATCTGGCCCACTGTCCGATTACCTGCATGTATTTTAAACCACAAAAGGGCAAAAGTTAGCATCTAATGCTGGTCATCCTGAATTCACAGAAAACAGAAGCTTCAGCTCTCTAATAATTAATATAATATAATATTAATATATCTCAGTCCTTATAGCACAAGTGTGTATCTTCAGCACTCTAGCAGTAATTATATCTCAGTCCTGAGTGCGTTATTATCCAGCTGATAGCGTCATATTTATCTCTATGGGTCTCCTTGCAGAGATTAGCAACCTCAGGGCCTGATTCAGAACCTGAACAAACCATATTGCAATGCAAGGGGTGTAAATACATACATTTTTTTACATGTGGGGTAAATACTTGCTGCTTTTGCATGTAGCCCATAAATACTGCACAGCTTTATTATTACTCTACAATTTAGATTTAGTTTGGAAACACTCCTCCCAAATCTAAATCTCTCTACACATTTTAAATCTGCCCCACCTGCAGAGCAGCATGGTTTCACCAAGATGATTAGTTGAGAGAGATATCTCACTCTATTCTCAAATCTGAATCAGGCCCTCAGTCTCTTTGTATATAGCAATAGTATAATGTAGCTCAACTTACAGCTGGACGTCAACCTTCTTAGGTCAGGACACTGCCATGCTCCACATATTCTTTGAAGTCCCCAGTGCTGCCACGCTGCCTGCACAATGACTCTCTCTCCCACTGCCGAAACTCAGCTACACTATACACAGAGGTTACTTAGTAGCCAGGGACCGACTGGGGGGCTCAGCATCCCTGGCAGTCCACCCTAATGCACGCCTGCAAAAGGGGCATGGCCTTGCCACAAAAGGGCATGGCCACGTGCCACTGTTTTCAGTGTCAGAGACTATGGCCCTCATTCAGAGCCGTACGCTCTGAGCAGAGCGCACGCTCTGAATGAGGGCCGGCCTCCATTTTCATGGAGCGTCCTCCTGGACGCTCGTATAGCTGTGGGTCACCACCCACAGGCTATACGAGCGTGCATTGTGATGGTCGCGATGGTCGAGACCATCGCGACCATCGAATTTGCGAGCCGGAGCCTGCGGTTGAGGTTTTCAACCGCAAGCTCCGGAGTGATTTTGGCTCTATCAGAGCCAAAATCACTCCCACTGACATCACTAGTGATGTCAGTGGGCCGGCTTCTGATGGGAGGCGTTCCCGTGGGAACGCCCCCGTCAGGGAGGCACGCCCCCCGGCACGCCCACCAAAGGGGGCGTGCTGTCAATCAACATTGACAGCACGCCCCCTTTGATCGGACACAACGAGCGAAGGACTTTCCTTCGCTCGTCGCGTCTGGCGCATGCGCACGACGGAGCTCCCTCCGTCGTGCGCATGCTCAGTCCATAACATCGACCCACTTGCGAGCGGACAGCCGCTCGCGAGTGGGTCTGAATCAGGCCCTATGTGCGGTGGTATCCCCCCGTCATCTGCACCCAGAAACTAATTTCACAGAGGAGATTTGTTCTGTTCCTGCATAAAAACAATTGGTAGTGTTTTGTAAAGGGATTGAAAAAAAAATAGCATATTATTTTTCAGTGTCAGCTACTGTGTGAACCTACTGTACGCTTAAGTTGCATGTAATGTCTTTTTGTCCAAGTGACACAGATCTTAAGAGATGCAAAGAGTTCCTTGCGAGCAAGTTGTCATTTCAAGTGGCACATGGCACAATAACGTCTCCTGCTTCAGCTTCTCCTGCAAATGCTGCTGCTAGGAAAAAACTGACCTTTTCCAAGAGACCCACTGGTAACAATCATACCAGTGGGTCAATGCACCAGAGTGAAACATTATGACATCTGGTCAGGCTTAAAATTATTTCCCAAAATCATTGCTACCTTTATCGTGACTCAATCTGATACACTAAGCATAATTTGAATGGTGGAAGATTATTTTGATGACAATATATAAATTAGCATGTTACACATTGCTGGGAGGAAAAAGAAGCAAATAAAGCCCCTTGTAGAAACTAGCTTTGGTTTAGTTAAGTTGTGCACTCTCCAGTGTATACTCAGACAGAGTGTTCAGCAAAGCCAGGACCCTTTGTAAGTGATTGGCATAGGAGGCTACTTGCAAAAAAACTGAAGACCTTTGCCACCAATTACGACAAAGGGGGTCATTCAGACCTGCTCGCGAGCGGCAGGACGCTTGCAAGCCGGTCGATGTTCCCCCACTGCGCACGCGCACGACGGAGGGAGCTCCGTCGTGCGCATGCGCGAGACCCGGCGAGCGACGGGCTCTCCATCGCTCCGGGTCTCGCACCAAAGGGGGCGTGCTGTCGTTGTTGATTGACAGCACGCCCCCTTTGGTGGGCGTGCCGGGGGCGTGCCTGCCAGATGGAGGCGTTCCCATGGGAACGCCTACCGTCTGAGTCCGGCCCCACTGACATCACTAGTGAAATCAGTGGGAGTGATTTTGGCTCTGATAGAGCCAAAATCACTCCTGGGCTTGCGGCAGCGAGACCCTACCACAGGGTCTCCGTCGCAAGCCCGCTGGTCGCGATGGTCAAGACCATCGCGACCATCATCATGGACGCTTGCATATGCTGTGGGTGGTCACCGACAGCTATGCGAGCGGCCAGGAGGCCGCTCCATTTTCAGGGAGGAGGGCCCTGATTCAGAGCGAGCGCTCTGGTCAGAGCGTTCAGCTCTGAATCAGGCCCATAGTACAGAGACTTCTGTGGGGATAGGATAATATTGTGTGATGATGAAATTAAGAACAGTGATGAAGGTGAGAATGATAATGACATCTTCCAACTGTGAATATGATTAACAACACTGTTAGCCACCTTAAGGGGATGATTCAGAGCCATTCGCAATTTGCGGACGTTCATTCAGAAACGGGGGGTGGCTATTCAAAAGAACCGTTCGCTCTTTGCGGTCTGTTGACACCTCCATGTCTGAACGAGCGAACAAAACCTGCGACCGCTATTTTGTAAAAAACGCACCATGGCCGCTCGCATCATACGTCATGTTTAATAGATTAATCGAGTACATCGAACAGCGTATGAACTGCTCGTTGTTCTTGTGGCTGGTTTTTCCTACCACAATCTTGCGAGCAATTCTGGCTATAGAACAACCAGGTGACGTGGTCAATGTCGGTGCTGTTTTAATTATGCACACCCTAAAAACGCCCGTTTTGACCTTTAAGCACGCCTGCGTTCTGATTTCCACTCCCCGTTTTCAAGCACCTTCCCCTGTTACCACCCACTAACGCCTCATCCTGTCACTCAAAATAGCAGGCACTCAGTATATAGCGAACAAATGATTTCAGGCCGCACTGACTGGTTCGCGCATGCGTATTATAAACCGTACGCATGCGCAGAAGTGCGAACATCGCTTGGAACAAGCGTACTGCCGCTTACGAGCTGCTCTGAATCAGGCCCTAAGCTCACTGGTAGCTTGGTTTGTGGGGGGGAATCCAAACAAACCAAGCACTACAGCCACATCAGTCCTTGTCACTGAAGCGCTTGGATTTTTAAATTGTGCATGTTCTTTTTGATATAGAACAAAGGGCCTGATTCTGACCCGCTCGCGAGCGCTGGACGCTCACAAGCGGGTCGATGGTGCCTAATTGCGCATGCGCACCACGGAGGGAGCTCCGTCGTGCGCATGCGCAAGACCCGGCGAGCGACGGGGAATCCGTCGCTCGGGGTCTCGCACCAAAGGGGGCGTGCTGTCGATGGTGAGTGACAGCACGCCCCCTAACGTCTGAGTCCGGCCCCATTGACATCAGTAGTGATGTCAGTGGGAGTGATTTTGGCTCTGATAGAGCCAAAATCACTCCAGGGCTTGCGGCAGCGAGACCCTACCGCAGGCGAGTATCCATGAAGCCGCTCCAAAATGAGGTAGGAGGGCCCTGATTCAGAGTGAGCGCTCTGGTCAGAGCGTCTGGCTCTGAATCAGGCCCATAATTCCAATGACAATTCAATTGTGCACCACTTTTCATTGTGGGCTTTGCCAAGTTTGTGTGCATTTGAAAGGCAGTGTATATTAGTGAACTTTACTGGGCGTTCATGTTCTTTTTTTGTCTTGCAATGACATCCAGCTTCTCATCAGGCATATAAAGCTTGTTTCTTGCAGCTTTTCCATAAATACAGAGTAGCATCATCAAATCATATAATCTTCATATCATATAATCATTTTATTATCTTATCATGGTATCCTGTAATTTCATCTAATTTTATCATATTATCTTATCTTGTTATTAATTTCTTCCTAGTCTTATATTATCAAGTCATTTTTTAATATAATGTTACAATAATACCTAGAATCACTTATATTGTCCTGACTCCTGGTGTATGTGATTTGCTGCTTGGAGAACTTTGCAATTGCATTTGTAGACTCACAATTGGATTCTTTTTTTTTTTATAAATAGTTTGTTCCATGTCTCCAGTTAAATTTACTTTATAATTATGACTGTTAGTAATAAATTAATTAATGCTTTACATGGCTTCCACTATATAAATACTCCACCTCCATTTCCCTATGCTCTCCTTGGGCCTCTTATCTAGTTTTTGATTAATGAAAACATTCTATGGGGTCATATAGTTTATAAACTACCATCCTGTCTGCCGCTGCTCTGCTGCAATGTTTCATAGATGTGCTATACTCTTTTAAATGGCCATGTGTTTATGCCTCTGCTCTTTCACTTAGTTTAGCCAGCCTTTGACCAGTATGGGTGAAAACAATATTGTGAGCTATGAGGTGGTCAAAATTGGCTGGAAATGACTGGAAATGCATGTTTTTGATGTTAATAATACTGTTGGAACAAATAGGTCTAAGTAATACGATTTTAGCTGTTTTTATCAATTCCAAAAAATTCTAAATCAAAACAGAAACAAAACACTTGAGGGTGGTTTTACCAAAAGTAAAATATTTAAGAGTGGTTTTGCCAACACCAAACCAAAACATGGGGGTCTGCACACATCTCTAGTTTGAAGGAAGATAAATACATAGAGACCCTGTAAATATTTGTGCTGATAGTCTTCATCATCTAATCATACATATGCACCAGTCTCTGGCACCTGCATCAGTTACACCTACCTACAAGCTTGTAAGCAGGTACCTGCAGGTCTGCATCTGACCGCATTCCTTCCCACCCATATTCCACCTCTCTGTTTGCAAGCCTCGATACGATTACATTGCATTTGACTCTGCATTATCGCATTTCCATGCACTAATTTTCTCAGCAATTATACAAGATTTACTAAGCAAGTGGATGTACATGCAACTCTACATCAGCACCATAGAGAGAATGAGACTTAAGTCCTTCTCTCGCTAAGCAAACAATTAAACTTTGGCTAATTCCTGTAGCAGGGCTGTCAAAAAAGGTGGAGTCAACAAAGAATCAAGGTCATGTTTTTAACATTGTCTCACCTTCTAGTGCATGCTAGGGGTGAAGGAATGGGAATTTTTCCTGATATAATGCCATTCACGGCCAGATTAAGGTCTGTGGGGACCCCTGGGCAATAAACGTGGAGGGGCCCATATCAAAAAAAGTTATATATATGCACTCACCAGTCTCATAAAAAGAGTCCTTTATTAGATATACAGCATGGCAGGATTACAGCATATCTACATTTCGGTCCAAACCTGGACCTTTGTCAAGATACACATATGAGTGCTGCTAACTCATATAAATACCCTATGTCCACCTCAAAAACCATCCCCATTACTTAGTGGACACCACGCCCCAATTAAAAAATCTCCAACACCCATTGGAATGAATAACCTAACTAGCTGAAACTACATATATAAAAAATGCTAATCCATTTACTTACATACAGTCAGTGGCGGACTGGGCCCGGGGGGCAGGGTGCCATCTGCCCCCCGGGCCGGTACAATGCTAGTATTCCACGGCCGCCTGGCTGTGGGAGTACTGTAAGGCAGTCGCAGATGGTTCTTCAGCTCCGACGGGCGGCTGGCCAGCTACACTTCTAGATAGAGCTGACTAGTTGCAGAGGCTAATCAAAAATCGCTGCCCCCATAGTAAGCTACAAAGAAATGGCCATTGTCAACCAATGGGGAACAGGTTTCCTTTCCCAGGAACCCTGGAGGCTGAAAAGTGTAAAAAGGGGGTGGGGCTTACCGGAGAGTCTGTCAGTGAAGAGGAGCTAAATAAGAAGTTTGATGGCACCCAGGGAGGAGAGAGACAGAGAGGGCAGAGGTGAGAAGTGATCCAGTGTACAGGAGATCCTGTGCTTCCTGTCTTTTCTACCCTTTTAGAAACCAGGTAAGTGGAGGGTGGAGCTTATATACAGTGTATGTGTCTCTCAATCTCTCCCATCTATCTATCTATCTATCTATCTATCTATCTCATATCTATCTATCTCTCTATCTATCCATCTACATATCTATCTATCTAATATCTATCTATCTCTCTATATCATATCTATCTATCTTATCTATCTATCTCATATCTATCTCTCTATCTCACTATCTATCTATCTATCTATCTATCTATCTATCTATATTTAATCTTGTATACAAATTATATCAGTGTGGCATAAACTTTGCAAGGGGGGTTTTCATTCTTTATAATATTCATTGTCAGAATTAAATCAAGCGCGATGCTGAATAGCCCTGGGATTGAGCTCCTGGAGCTATTCAATTCAGCGCGCTGTTAAGTCGGAGAAATCCGGTTCTCACAACTTAAGCTGGGTGTTTAGTCGTGAGAACCGGCATTCACCGACTAAAAGTGCCAGCCGCGTGGCTGTTAGCGCCGCGCTAAGCTGGCAAACAGCCGTGTGGCCGGCAGTTTTATCGGATTTCTCCTCGCATCCCCAGGGGGGTGCAAGAAGAAATCCTTTTGCCCGACCAAACATCGCGTTGAATTGAATAGCTTCAGGGGCTCCCTCCCGGGGCTATTCAACATCGCTTTGAATTGAATTCCCCTGCGTGTGTGGACTTAATGTGTCTGTATGTACAGTATATGTGTTCAAACTAGGTACTTTTAGCAGGACACTACGTCCTGCCCGTTTTGTTAACTATGAAATGCTCCCTGCCCGTTTTGTGATTGATGAATTTTGCCCCGCTTTGTCTGGGTCAGAGACTCACAATAGATGGTATTTATTTATAGCTCTTTGTCATAACAATTTTACCATCATATACTTAATTGGCTATTTAAACCACACACACATTACGGAAACCATTGTTGTCACACCCATTTTTACATTGCATTCGCTAGTAGAAAAACTGTGCAACTTGCTTGCATCTGCCCCCCAGGCTGAAAGTTGCCAGCCAGCCCCTGCATACAGTAGATGCTGAATAGCAGCGATTGCTGCTATGAAATGTATTCCAGCGTGCATCAATGAGCCTACAGTGTGCGCTCCACCAGGATGTGACTTCCTGTAGGTGGAACGCACGATCAGCCCCTAACGTTGTCATGACAACCACCTGCGCTTCCTGGAACACATAGACCAGCTGTATACCAATCTTCTGCCTCTTGCATGTCACAACTGCTGACAGTAAGCGCCCAGTGTAAAACATGTAATAATAATAGTATGAAACTTTAATACATTCTGCTGAATGGCAATCAAACATATAAGAGCAAGCAATATAAGAACAAGCAGAGTTAAATTAGGTGAGACATCACAATATCCTTCTATGTCATAGTCCTCTTTGATATCTTGATCTCTTAAAAAATATTAGACTATCCAATGACATATGAAACCTGATGAACCAACCAATCTTTATAGGCTATATAGAAAACTAGACAGCAGCAAAATCTAAAAAATATTAAATAAAAAATATATAAAAAAAATAAAAAAATGAAAAAAATTATAAAATTGAATATAAAATGAAAATTTAATTTGAAAGTGGTGAACCACAACAAAAACCTTCATTGTTGATCCATCTCAGTCAAGAAAGATCCCAAAGTGTATTGCATCATTAAGGCCATGAGGCCAAATCGTATCAAGATTGCCATAAGGCTTCTTTCCTCAGGAGCATTTTGGCTCGATCCCCTCCTCTCCGTGGGGGAGGCACCCAACCGATAATAATGCACTTTAAAGATGCTAATGAATGATGTGATTCATAAAAGTGCCTGGCTACTGGTTTATCAGAGTTACCACTTGTTAAGGCACTATGGATTGAAGACCTGTGGTTCGCCATTCGATCGCGGAATGGACAAATAGTTTTACTAATGTAAACCTTTGAGCATGGGCACATTAGAGTATAAATGACATGATCCGTGGTGCAGGTTACACGTTGTTGGATCTGAATTTTACGCCCCATATGGGGATGATGAAACGAGTCTCCTGCCGACATACTTCTGCATGTAATGCAGTTGAGGCATCTAAAGAAGCCAGGTTTCTGACTGAGCAACCATGTGTGATTGTCCACTATAGGAGCAAGATCTGGACGCATAAGTAAATCTTTTAGATTGAGACCACGTCTATAACTGATCAGTGGTTTATCTGGCAAAGTTCTACTCAGGTTTGAGTCGGAGGCAACCAGATGCCAATGTTTATTAATTGCATTCCGAATACTCGTGCCAGTTGTTTTAAAAGTAGTCATTATAATGAAGGGATCATTGGGTTTCTTCCTGGCAATCTCCTTGGTGTCTTTGGAGAAGATTTTTTGGGCTCTCGTTAAATATCTATTGACTATTACATCACTGTATCCCCTTTGAGAGAATCTCACTTTCATCGCTTCAATTTGGGTCAATGCCATTACTGGATCAGAATTGTTCCGGAGAACCCTCAAAAATTGTGATACAGGTAAACTGCGTTTTAGGGAGTCAGGGTGATTACTTCCAAAAATTAAAAGTGTTTTACAGTCTGTAGGTTTTCTATATACCCAGAGCTCATGGTGTAGATGGCAATATCTAAAAAAATCTATCTGTTCACGACTAAACTGCATGGTGATTCTGATGGGTAAATTAAGTTGATTAAGAACTTGTACCATCTTCAAAAGAGCCTCCACAGCACCACACCATATCAAGAACACATCGTCGATGATAGAAATCCATACTATTTCTAAACAGTGGCAAAATATGGGTGTTCTCATACATATCCATGTAGAGATTAGCATATGATGGGGCGATATTACTGCCCATCGCAGTGCCAGCCATTTGGAGATAGTATTGCTCTCCATATCTGATGTAGTTACACATCAAAGACAACTCTAAAATTAGTATCAGCAACTCGACTGGTGGCAAGCCATCATGGGTTTTAGTCAGAGCTTTTCTGACAGCAGAGATGCCCTCATTGTGCAGTATTACTGTATATCAGGATGATACATCCATGGTAACCAAGATACTTTCTGTTAATGGTGGTAGCACATTGATCTGTTCAATGAGGTGATTAGTATCCCTTAAATAACTTCCTATCTGAACAACTGACTTTTGTAGAAAAGTATTCACATATTGCACCGCTGGTGACAATAATGAATTAAGAAAATTATTGGTCACCCAGGGGGCTAATCCAAGGTTTTGTGGATTTTAGGAAGTAAGTATAGGATAGGACAGATTGGGAAGTCTGTTCTCAAAAAACCTGCAATGTCACTGTCTATCCATCTACTTAAAATGGCCAAATCTAACAGAGAATCAAATTTATTTTTAAAACTCATCATAGGGTCACCTGGTAATACTTGATAAATGTTGGCATCACTTAACTGCCTTCTAGCTTCTGCATCATAATCTGTGGTGTTAAGAATTACAGCGGCTCCATCCTTGTCTGCAGATCTTATTGTTTTTGAGGTGTTATTTTTCAAGTCCCTGAGTGAAGCTCTCTCCAGTGGTGTCAAATTTTGTCTAACTCTTTGTTCTTTTTTAATTGAATCATGTACACTATGATCCAATAATCTATTAAAAATTGTTGTGCTAGAGTTCTGTGAAGGAGGATTGAATGTACTTTTTTTCTTAAATTTTGTGACAGAAACTTTTTCATGTGTGTCATCTTTAAATCTTTTCTTTAATCTTAATTTGTGATTTAATTTCTATTTGTCAAGCCTTTAGATAAGAGGCTCATTTCAGAACTATTCAACATGTGGTTTGACAAATTGATTACTGACCCCCCTGCATTTTCGCCTGAGTTTATTTTTTCTTTCCCCTTATATTTGCCCCACCTTGGGTGGAGCCTTCTGCATTTAATGGAAATGTTCCCAATTGAGATCGAGTATTAACCTAGGTAATGGTGGTCTAGAGTCAAATTGGGTATCAGAGGAGTCATGGTCAGAAGAGGTACAACTGTCAAATTGAGATGGCTGTGTACGAAATCTCTGATTCCTACATCTCTGTGGGTAGTTATCATTACCCGTTAACCATCAATTGCAGGGATGGGGAACCTTTTTTCTGCCGTGGGCCATTTTGATATATATAACATTATTTACGGGCCCGGTGCAGGCCACGCCTCCTCTGTGTGACATCACACAGGGGCGGGGCCACAATCGCCGGTGATGACAGCAATGCCCTGAGAATCCTGAGGATGCTGGCAGTCATCCTGAGAATGCTCCGGAGAGCTGAAAGGGCAGCGGTGTGACCGTCTGAAGTGTCCTAAGGATGCTTCAGGCGGCACTGCTGCATAGATTCGGGCTGAAGGGTGCCATTCTAGACACCCTGTTAGCCAGATGAGGCTAGCAGAAAAAAACTCAGAGGGCCAAACCAAATGATTCTGCGGGCCTTATACGGTATCTAGGCAGGAGGTTCCACATCCCTGATCTATAGACATGATGGTCTTGATAATCACGTGTCACCTTATCAAGTTTTGCACGTTTAAATGCTATAAGGTCTTTGCGGTACCTCTCCACCTGCTGTTTCAATTTGTCAATCCACTGTTCTGTATTATCGCTTTGTAAAGTTGTGAGAGCTGTAGGATGAAAGTTTGCAATCTCAGTCCTAACTTCTTTGAGGTCCACACACACCTCCTCAATCACCAATAATAACAAGTCAAATGAGCACTTGTTAAGTACTGAGCACCATCTGCTGAAAAAACTGAATATTTCTACTAATCGTGGGGATATTTTTCAATCTGAATCCAAATGGAATTTGTTTTTTGCAAAAATAATCTGACAAAAATTGCCCATGAAGTAACAAATCTACCTCTCTTTTTTCTAAATGTAAAATCTTGTGATAAGTATCCAAAGCACATTCAGCCGGTAGTGCCTCAAAATCATTAATCTCAAACAGGACACGTTAAGCCTTTTCATCAGTTAGAGCCAATTGCTCATGTTCAGTACTAAACAAGAGCTCAACGGACACCAAATTTTCCATCTTCTCACGCCATACATCCATCTTATTCAAAATACACATTCAGCTCCCTAATTGCTAAAATTATTATACTATGTCTATGCATGTAGACTTTCTTCCCCTATACACCTCCATGCTGCTATATCTTCCCCAATCCCTACTGCTGTGTGGTCTCCCAACTGTGCTAGTCTGTGTTCCCTCATCTGCACCAATTTGTCTTTCCCCAGCCGCACCACCCTGCATCTGTGCCACTGTTTCCTTCTGCACCACTGCCATGCCGCTCTGTCTTCCTCTCATCTGTGGCACTCTTTCTTCCTGCATCTTCACCACTCTATCCCCCCCAACCATGTAACTCTGTCTCCCCACCCACCCACACCACTCTGTCTTCCTCCCCTTCTGCACCAATCTGTCTTCCCCAATCCCTACTGTTGTGTGTTCTCCCATTTGTGCTATACCTATGTTCTATAGGTTTTGTGAAATTTCAGATCATGTCTAAGAAGCCTTAATGGGACATGTGAACCGTAAGGTTTTTTGTCTATGGAATTTCATTGCTTTTTTATAATTTATTAACCATCAGGGACGGAAGCAGCAAACCGGGCCACCTGCAGGGGAGAAAGGCAACAAAATGGTACACTAGCGCTGGTGGTGGAAGGGACAGCACGCAGGAGGTGTTATGGGGGTGCAGAGGGAGAGACGGCTGAGGGAGCAGGCATGCGGGGTAGTGGCAGCAGTGGGGCAGTGCACAAGGGCAGCAGCGGGGGACAGCAAGGCTCACTGGTGCTGATAGTCCCAGCTCTGAACTGCTTCTTAAGACCCCTAAACATGGAACGATGTGCTCACTATGCGATATCATGAACGATTTCCCTTGGACACTCCCCGACACTCCAGGACATCATATGGTGCTTAAACAGCACATTTTGATTTGGGAACTATTGTGCAAGTTCTGAAGATGGCTGAATGCATACATGAATCAGTGAGATCCATAATGCAGGCATCTGTGTAAAATAAATAGAGATGCACGCATAGATCAGTGTGATCCGTGTGGCTTGCACTTGAAAAAAAATCAATAAGACACAGATGCATGGATAGATCCGTCCATGCATCTATGTTAAAAAAAAAGGAATAAAAGTATAATAAATTTTTTTTAAGAAAACTGCGTGCCCCCACATCACCCCAGGAACAACCAGCCCCGGGCTTTGGAGACCCAGTACTGGTTGTGCTATATACAGGGGACAAAAGATGTAGGAGTCCCTGTATGAGGCACAGCCAGCACCGGGCTTTTCAGAACCAGTCCCGGTTGCCAAAGTACAGGGGACAAATGATTTAGGGGTCCCCAGTATTCATCGCAACCAGCACTGGGCTCTGATCCAGTCCTGGTTCTGGAAATACACTGTAAAAAATGCATAGGGTTCCCCTATATTTACCAGAACCAGCACTGGACCCTTTCTAGCGGGGGTGGTGATGCTACAGCCAGGGGAGCCCTATCAATGGGCCCCCCAGTCAAAGCATCACCCCTGACTGCTTGTCAGCCCAGGCCAAGGATCCATGGGGAGCTGGAGACCCCCCCTAGCCAGTGGTTGCCGGGTTGATTATGTAAAGTGTGGTGCAAGTAAAGAGTTAAAATATTGTCTTTTGCTGTGGAACTACTGTTCAAAGTCTGGTGCTGGTTATGCTTCATACGAGGGACCCCTACTTTGTTTGTCCCCTGTATTTAGCACAACCAGTACTGGCTTTCCAAAGCCCGGTGCTGGTTGTTTTTTTTTTTGGGGGGGGCATGCTATTTTTTTTTATATATAAGATTTCTTTTTTTTTAAACACAGAAGCACAGATGGGTCTCATTGATCCCGTCCCTGCTTTTGTGTTTGTTTATTTATACACAGATGCAGGTATCATGGATATTTCAGATCCGAGCCTGCATCTGTCTGCTGCTAACTCCCCCGGGTCCTGCTGCCTGCACCACCACCTCCTGCACTGCCACTGCTGCCGCTAATGCTCCCTACCATCCCCAGGTCCCGGCCGCACTTAACGCCCGCTCCCCCCCTCCCCCGGGTCCCGGCCGCAGCTAACGACCGCTTTTTTCCCCAAGACCACCACCTCTACCGCCCGCACTGGCCAGCCATATTGGTGCACCCAAGTGAATCCACAGTGAGTACACCTGCTGGAGGCTCCTACTGAGGCTGCGCAAGGAATTGAATCTTCCTAAAGTATCTCTACATTGGCTCAATTGTGAGGTAGTAGTTTAAAGCTGGTAACTTTCTCAATTACCTGAACCCCAAAAGGCCCTACCCTGAAACAATAGCTACCTAATAAAACAAACCCCAAGTCTAAATTCACCCCCTACCCTGAGTTATGACTTCCCAAAAATCCCCCATAGAGAACAGCAGAAAAGTGGTCCTAACTGAGAGTGTCAGTTGGAACTTTAGATTCCTCCCAAATCCTCATTTTAATTCTACGTTCCCTCGCCAAATTTTAGCTCGGTACCTCCAATAGCTTTTGAGGTGTAGTCCCTTAAACATAATGCCCCCCCTCCGGAATTCTCTATGGAGATTTCCATTTTTTTTCGATTCAGCCTTAATAAAAGGGCACGACTGTACCCTTATAATATATTTATATTTTGACATTTTATATATATATATATATATATATATATATATATATATATACACAGACATCAGGCTACCTGTAAATATATATTGTGACAGGGTCAGCATAATTCCACATGAAGTAAGTGTGGAATATCCAGATCTCCCAGGTTTGGCAGAGCAAAGGCATTAGGATGGTGTTAATGTCCAGTTCAGGTGTTGCCTCAATCAGTGCCTGGAAAGACAGCTGATTACAGACTCCTGTGAGAAGCTGGTTTAAGAACGGCAGAGGCACTGGGGAAACTGAGCCTCATGGTGAAATAGTCACCCATCTTATAGGCCTGGGGGGGTGACTAGTGTTAGGGTTCCTGAACCTGCAAGTTCACTGAAGAAATATTGCTGTATTGGGAGACTTTGTATACATCTTGCCTGTGAAACTGCCATATCCTGTGTACCTGCCTGTGGTGAGCAATAAAAGCTACTGATGGATTTTACCCGGTCTATGTGATCCTTGTCACATTTGGCGCCCGAACAGGGACTCTTGCTGGATACTGCTACACAGCAAGAGCCCAAATACAGTGACTGGATCCACCCACAGCAGCAGTGAGATGCTTTGCAGGACGTTACCCTTTACTAGCAGCTGGGTGGGTGAGTGTGGCAGGCCAGCCATAAAATGGCAGTTGTTCACAATGATAATATGTCTGTGTATATGCAAATTGTGCACAATATAAAAGCTGCTTAATTCCTGTGTATGAGTGAATGGCCAGGGAATGTGGTGCAGTTTTAAGAGAAGCCAGCTGATATAGTTTGTTGGGAATCTGGCTTTCAAAAGAGAATTTATAAAGCCTCCTAACTTTGTCCATAAAGGGATAAAGCAGTGTAATATGGAGGAGCTTTTGATGTTTTGCTGAAATAGCTGCAGGGCAACAAGCTCTGGCAGCAGTGCATCAAGTACAGATGCAAGGACAACAAATTCAATTTTAGTTAATACATGTAGAGTTAACTGAAATAAGGAAAGGTGGGCATGAGAGGTGTTATAGAAGCTTACTCCATCTGATGATGTTGAAGCTTTTCTGTGGACCTTTTCGCATACTACTGCATGTTTAAAATGGCCTGAGGAGGAGTGGGCTGCCAGACTTGCTCCCTGTCTAACAGGGGAACCTTCAGAGAGCATATGTTGGAAAGGAAAGGCAGAGTCTCTGGGGCATATACAATTGGGTGCGAGGTTTATCAAGGTAAAAACCTTGTGCCCCTCGCGCCCAAATTAGAAATACCGCGGGTATGCGTGCTCCCGATACCTGTTATTCAATTCCAAAAATACTGGTCGCAGGGTTTTCAGTTCTGAATGCGCCGCGTATTTTAATTTAAAAAAAAAAAAAGTCACTTACCTTGCCGGGGGTCTGCAGTAGTCTCCCCGGTTCCCGGTGGCCTCCCCTCTTTCTTCTTACTGGAGAGGGGGGCTGCCGGGAGTCCCAGGGACTAGTGGGAGGGGCAAGGGCTGCTGGGAGATGTAGTTCTCCCAGCACACATTCCGGGGGGGCCACACAAACACTGCGGGGGCACACTGACAGTTGGACACACACACACACTGACATACTCACAGCTGCTGCAGAGGAACCCTCTCCCGACACAGGATGAAGAAGACAGCGCTGCAGGAGGTAAGCAATTAAGGACTAATTAAGCTAATTGGATACTTCCAATTGCTTAATTAGTTCTCAGGGGGGGGTGCCGCAGGGGTGTCAGAGCAAGTCCCGGTGATTTTACCTAAAATCATCGATTTTAGAAAAAAATCATGCTTGCTCAGGAGGTGCGTGAAAAAAAACCTCCTGGCGCGTGTTTTAAAAAAAACACGCACCTAATAGAGTAGCAAAAAACCCGCATCTGCAGGAAAAACCTTGCAGGTGCGGGTGTTTCGCAGCCTATTGAATATGCCCCTCTGTAAGAGAAAACCTGCTACTTGATACAAGAGTTCCATTAAAATCTATGAAAAACCATACGCTGGATGAATTCGTATTTACCTGTGGGAAAACACTGAGATAAGCCTATTTATTCTTTTATTTGGTACGGGTCCACTTATCAGTTTTACTGAGCACACATTGGATGCATTTGCACTTTATTGCACTAGGAGGTGCCTTTGTCGTTTATTGTAATATATACTGTGTGTATTATATATATATATATATATATATATATACACATATAGACATAGTTCATGCACATATACATTACTGCTTACTTCTGGTTTCAGAGGCAGCAGAAGTTGGACCAGCGTGATAAAAGATGAGGCGGAGCCAAATTATAGGAGGGGTGGGGCTTAATTGCAGGCCGTGACAAGTGGCTCCGATAGAAGAAAAAAAAATGGGTGATCAAGGGGGATGTGTGGTCGGGGGGCTGGTACAGTGTTTAGGATACCTCTATGTGTGGGGCCCCAGGACAACTGCCCCTGTCGCCATGCCTATAATCCGGCCCTGATACCATTCCAAGAAAAAGAGTACACTGTTATTTCTCTTTGCTTTTTTAATATTAATTTTGCATCAATATTATTTTATTGTCCTTGTTATTAGCAGCAGTCAGGGGCGCCGAGAGGGGGGGGGAGCGGGTACAGATGGCCCGGGCTTCCTGAGGGGCCCGGCGGGGGCCCATGTCTGGCGCCGCTCCCCCCCTCACAGCAGCCCAGCACATAGCGTGTGCTGAGCTGCAGTTGGAGACTGCTCGTGGCTGCTGAGCAGCAGCCACAGCAGTCTCCTATGCCTGTGCGGGGGAGCGATTACACTGATCACACCCCCCCTGGCTTTGCGCCACGCCTCCCACGATTAGGCCACGCCCCCTATTACCGGGGCCCGCCACAGCTCTTGGCGGGCCTGGCAGCAGTACTTGGGGCTTAGCAGTGGCGTCCCTCCCCCTGGTGACACCCGGTGGGGATCGACTTGTAGTGCAAAAAGGGGGCGTGGCCTTGTGGGTAAGGGGGAATGGTCTCATGGGTAGGGGGAATGACGTCATGGCCCGAACCCCCATTTTAGTCACTCCAGGGGTCCCAGTGATGTGCAATGCCTCTGGGGACCAGTCTGTGTGTACCGCCGGCTCCCTCACTGTCAGGAGCCAAGTGCTGTATGTAATGCTACAGTGCAGCACTCCGCTCCTGTTGAGTGGATGCATTGGGGTTACCCCTTGGCGGGTGACATCCGGGTGCAGTCCGCACCCCCCTTGTGATGCCACTGGAGCTTAGTCTGTTGCTCATGAGCAGTATTTTCATAGACTTGCATATATCTGAATTACTATATATGGCAGAGTACCCGTCATAACTGAGCACAATGTCAATATTTGCTCAGTAGATCGATTATTTGCTACTGTGTCTGACCACATTATTCTGAAAACCCCTATGATGCATGCATTATTATACCTGTACGCACAAAGATGCTGTTGCGTATGGAGGCGCTGGCATCATAGATGACAAGGCAAAGTAATGGGTGATCTTGGGTGGTGGCCAGGAGGGAGCGTGGGCGCATAATGGCAGTGTTGCGGGCTGCATTCTGAGACGCACAGCTGATTATATAGAGGCCATGTTCAGATGGAGATGCTGTGCCTGCCATCGGCAGGTGCAACTGCCAATGCTGATTATGATGGTGGACTGTCTAATACCACTGGCGGTGCTTCTGTGCACAGGGGTGCTGAAAGGCATCTTAGGGCCTGCACATTCCGGTGCAGGTATCTGCACTGGTGGAAGGCAGAAAGTAGCATTTACATATTAACATATACAAGACGCCATAAACAAATGAAAAAGACGTCATCAGCTAGTGATGGGTATGGCTGAGTGGTGAGAGACCCTATATTGATAATTGGGGAATCGGTATGAAATACCGCCGGCAGCGGCAGCCCGACATCAGCAGAGTTCCCGACAGCGCTGGAAATCCCGATCGTGGATAGGTAAGTATATACTAACCTAACCCCCCTAACCCTAACCCCCCTTAGGGGTGCCTAACCCTAATCCCCCCCCTAAGTGCCTAACCCTAACCACCCCCTTCCCCGCTGACTAAACCTAAGTCCCCCGGGGGGGTGCCTAACCCTAAGTCCCCCCCGGGGGTGCCTAACCCTCCCTCCCCCTAGCCTAACCCTCCCGGGGGGTGCCTAACCCTTAGTCCCCCCCGGGTGGCCTAAACCTAACCCTCCCCCCGCGGCTGTCCGCTCGCCGCACCTGGCATCACTACGATCGGGATGCAGGGCGCCGGTCTCCCGGCGTCAAGAAAATGCCGGGCGTCTACATCTAGGCGCCCGGCATTTCACCCTCGCCGGGATATGACAGTTAGGAAGCCGGCTGCCAGTATTAAGGCAGTCGGCTTCCCGATTGCATACTATAATTGGAGCATCTATCTATGATCTCACTTAAACCTAGTAGTCCTGATATTTACATACCAGCTCATCAACTACAACATATCTTTGTGCCTATTTTATTGAATTCAGGCTGAGACTTGTGCACACACAGATAAGTTAGATTATTTGTTATTCTCTCATACTAACACTTAGGAAGTTACATAAATTGTGCTCCTCTATATTACTGACTACCTACCAGTTTACACTGGTGAGGGACTGTGATTGAAATACTGTATTTTATTAAGTGTGGTATTCAATTTCTTCATGTGCTTAGACTCTTATATGCATTTTATATTGGTATTTACCTTGTATTAGATATATGAGATAATATTTTTCTCTACTCTCGGGAGTTATTGGTCATATATATATTTTGTATGTATTATACAACTGAATACAATTTATATTTAATATCTATTGGTTTATATTCTCTTTAGTGTGAAAGCATCACCCTTTTCTCTTTTCTTTGGCAGCAGTGTCAACTTCTGATTTAAGCCCAGTATAGACTTTCCTGCTTTGTATATTTGCATATACACATTTTGAAACAAATTTATAAGTCACATACTAATATGCATATAATAACATCCATTTGTTTACAAAAGAGCAGAAAAGAAATATCTGTTAATTATAATATGCAGGTAAAGTTTAAATATTAATAAGGTACAATTCACTTTATTAACAAGTTATCTTTGATTCTTCGACAGAAATGTCAGGAGAACCTCAAGAACCAGATGACAGTTCTGCTGCTGAAGAGCTGGTCATCAAACTGAAAGAGACTGGCTTGGATCCAGAGCACTGGTGCTGTGTGCTAGAAGAAAAACTGGGCATTAGAAATATTCAGTCATTACAGTATATACAGCCTGAAGACTGCTCACTACTAGAGGAAAACATCAGATTCCCCTGGGAAAGAAGAGCATTGCATAGGCTATTTAATATTCCAGACAGCAGTGTACAGATTGCAGAAGCACAAGAGAAGCGATGTCAGTCACTGAAAAATAAAAATGAACAAGCTTCTAAGATATTAACGCAGTTAAAAAAGTTAAGTTCTGAAGGGAAAAGTCGACAAGATGAGATTGTCAAGCAGAGTGAAGAAGAAATGTGGAAAGCCCTGGAGATGCCTACTGAATGCTCAGCACCTCCTGAAAAACCATTTGTGGATCTGATAGATTACTTTGAAAACCAAACTAAGCTTAGAGAGGAATCATATCTAAAGAAAGAGAACTTATGTGATGAAGACATCATTAAATGTGCTTCTGGGGGGCTGGCACTTGAGGGAATCTTCCAAACAAAAAATATTGAAGATGTGTTTAAGAAACGTGAACCACTTCTATGCATTCCAGAAAATTTCAGACTTGTTGGACCAGAGCAAAAACCACTTTTGCAGCAAAAGGAATTTACATCTCATGAAGAGGAATCACAATTTCAAAGACTTGTTGAAAAGATTGGGTTTAGTTTAAATAGTTCATTTAGTGTTGGATTTATGGGGTTCGGCCTAAGCAGCAGTATTGGTTCCAGAAACTCATCAGAGTCTGACAAAGTTAGAAAAGAATCCAGAGAGCAGACTTATGTGTGTACAACCAGATATAACTACATCCCTCTAGCTTCCTTTTACTTTACAATGGACCAGCTCAGACTTTCCCAGGCTGCACTAAAGACATTAAAAGACATTGAACAGTTAATTGATATAAATTCAAATGAACATATTTTAGCAGCAAGATGTGCTGAATTTTTCCAGAGATTTGGCTCACATGCCAACCTCGGTCCCCTACACTTTGGAGGAATATACTGGTGGAAAGCTTCCATTCAAGGAGTTTCTACCAGTCAGTTGCAAGAAGCAAAAGAAATGACATCTGAAGCACTAAATATGTACATGGGTGTTAGTTATGCTGGGAGTGGAGGAGGCATTGACTTGTCAACAACAAATTCACAGGGTTCCTCAAAGAAGTCTAAAATATCCACATTTCAGAAAAATATTCAGCTTTCTGTAACCAAAACAGGGGGTCCACCAGAAGCTGATTCTCTCGTCCATTGGAAATTGGGACTTGTAACCAGTAGCAGAACCTGGAGTGTCATAGATCGAGGATTTCAGCTGATACCTATATGGAAGATCATTACAGACAATCACAAGGATCAGTTCAAAGATAGTTTTAAACTTACTTCTTGCCTAATTGATCATTATACATCAGTGACTGGTCTCACCCCTGAAATGATGGTGGGAGAACATCTAGTAGATGATTTGGATAAAACAAAACTGTTCTTACAAGGAGTGAAATCCTGGAATGTTGACAATTCCAAAGAACATTTAAAGGAGCTGATTGACTTTAAACAGACGCTCAATGAAGCCACAAGAAGTTATAGTGCTTGGGTGACATTATGTCTATCAGATAAGAATCTACAAGAATTTTTAGTGAGTATTGTTAAGAAATACAAAGATAGTTCTGAACAAGACACATATCTCATAAAAGTTTCATTGCAACAGCTACTTGAACCACATATTTATTCTGTTGATAACTTCCTCAATTCTTCAATTATTATGAGATGGATTTATGATTCTGAGAAGGATGAGCTTGATCAGATTTATGTGTCTAATTTTAAGGAGCTCATTGATGTTTTTCATAATTCAATGGAAGAGGTTCTACATGCTAGTGTTGCCATGATGTCATCCACAGGAGATCACCAACAAGCAAAGGTTAAAGCTACAATACACATTAGTCTCTCATTGTATTCCTTCCTGAGAACTATGAGGAAGATAAAACAAACTGACACAGAATTATTGGTTATCTGCATTGCAAATAACTCTGGGTATTGTATGAAAAATCACTACTTCCGGGACCTTTTAGGATCTAAAGATATTGAGTTTATGAGAAATCAGATGCATGAAGTGTATCAGGAGTACACAAACCTCAGAAGTCAATGTGCTCAGCGGGCTCAAGCATTCGTCCTGTACACAGGTTTGACATCTGTAGGTCAGTATAAAGAAATCTCTCTGGAACAAAAAGGAGAACGTTTAAATTTTATAAAGAAACACCTGATAGGCTGTCTTTCACCCAATGTCAATTATATAATTGAACAACATTCAGAACATATTGATTGGAGTAAAATGGAAGATGACCTAAGAGCATTTAGCTACGGACACATTAAAAAAGAGTTTAAAACAGATGAAATTGCTAATGAACTTAATAATCTATGCCAGGAAGGAGCAAAAGATATGACAAATGATGAAGAAATGGACTGCAGCAACATGAATACACACTTTATGCAATTATTGAGGAGACTGGACCTTGACAAGTATTATCCACAAAAAATGAAGACCGCTGACTTCCATAAGATCTGTAGATCTTCCCTCTCTGAAACACAGATTTTGGAAGAAAAACAACTTCCTTTACATTTTTTGCAAAAATTGCTCATGTTGAATTATCGCGCACGATATGTACAATGTGGATTCAACAGTGATCCCATTCAGGATAACACAAGCAATGAAGATAATGATATGGACACATCTGGTGATATCTTCGAAGATTTCTTTGATGACTTTAATAAAGATTTTGAGCATCGAAGCACAAATAGTAAACAAACAATTCACCCTATGGATGTCCAGATGGTAATTTTTTATTGTGCTAACAATTTTATGAGACAATATATTTACACAAAACTATCACTCTGTCAGTTTGCTGTACCACTTTTAGTAACTAACCCCAACACAAACTCTATTGAGTTCCCACTTTGGTCTTTTCAAGAAGTAAAAAAGAAGTGGAAAACTAGAAGTGGTGATAATACAGAGAATGATAAATCTAATGACAAATTTATTAAGGAAACAGAAACTCCCATTGTATCCTTCATTCGTCTTGGCCCATCTACATCCTCTAAGTCCCAGATAATAAATTGGCTGATGAGTAAAAAAAGACATGACATCTTCTACCATCGCCACTGCAAAGGAAGCACCAAGAACTCTGTGCTAATGGATGGTGTTATAGAGATTGCCTGGTATTGTCCAGGTGGGAAGGAGGATGATGCATTTGATGACTGCATCGCATTCACTAATCTCCATGGTGATGCCAGAGACCATGATCAACAGGTAAAATTCTTGCAACAAATTTCATCTGTCCTTGTAATAATGGTCACTGATTCAGATGTAAATGAAACCAAGGGGAAAGGTGTGTTACGAGAATTATGGAAATCCTCTATACCATTAATTTGTTTACTTGCAGACAAATAACATTGTCAACCAACACCAGGAAGTAAAAGAAAAATAGGTATAAAAAATAGAAATGAAGCAGAATTGTTACAAGAAGTAACAACAGCTATACAATCATTATTAAATACTTTACAGTTAAAGAACTCCCTTAACAAATGTGCCAACATTGCCAGAGCTCTTGGATTTATGGTTGATGAAGACAAAGAACAATGCAAGCAAGGCAGAGAACAAACTGAGGTTCTGATCTCTATATTAAAAGAAAAACATGTATCCAACATGAAGGATGATTTTCTTCCTTTACAGGGTGATCTCTGGCACATGTGGTGCACGAAAGACAAAGAAATGACTCGACTCAAGAGAAAAAACAACCAAAGTATAGAGCAACAACGAAGTGACATTGAGTCTCAAAAACATTCAATAAGAAACAAACAACTAAAAAGAGCTTTTCCTCTCAATGACTTTATGAGATCTTTTCTACAGATTCTACACTCAAATGTTCAATGCTCAAGAATGTATTTTCTCCAGTGGTTTAAAATATATTTGGATGACTTCTCTTCAAACACTCTTTCATTGTTCTATCAGGACTACCACAAGGTGTGGTCAAACATAAAGAAGGAAAAGCAAATTGGTAAAAATAAACAGATTATAGAAAAAATGGGGAAAGATTTAGAAAAACTATCAAATAAGATCAATATGTCAACATTTGGGCTTGAACACATTCTGAGAGAACTTGGGCAAATCTACGAAGCCTTACAAACCTTCCCCAAAGAGAATAAAAGCTTTTCCAATTTGCCAAAAATTGTGGCAAGTCTCATGGTCTCAGGGTATCCAGTTGAATTGATGGATGGTGATGCTGCCCATGTGCCATTGATGTGGATTCGATCTATTCTGGATGAACTGATAAAAATACTAGGAGACAAAAAGCTTTATGTCCTCTCTGTACTGGGCATACAAAGTACAGGTAAATCCACCTTACTAAATGCTATGTTTGGGCTGCAGTTTGCAGTAAGTGCCGGGAGATGTACTAGAGGAGCATTTATGCAGCTTATAGAGGTAGATGAAGAACTAAGAACTGAATTGAACTTTGACTATGTTCTTGTTGTAGATACTGAGGGGTTAAGAGCTGTGGAGTTGTCAAACAAAAATGCACTTAATCATGACAATGAATTGGCTACATTTGTAATTGGCCTGGGTAACCTTACAGTAATCAATATTTTGGGGGAAAATCCCTCTGAAATGCAAGACATCCTACAGATTGCTGTCCAAGCATTTCTGAGAATGAAAAGAGTCAATCTACAGCCCAGCTGTCTATTTGTTCATCAAAACGTTGGAGAAATCACAGCCAAAGAGAAAAATATGGAGGGACGAAGACGACTTCAGGAAAAACTGGATGAGATGACCTTGTGTGCTGCACAGCAAGAGCAATGCGATGTCACCTGTTTTAATGATGTCATCAAATTTGATGTAAACACTCATATTCACTACTTTGCCCACCTCTGGGAAGGGGACCCACCAATGGCTCCTCCAAACCCAAGTTACAGCCAAAACGTGCAAACACTACGACAGGTCATACTCAACTCTGCAAAACAGGAAGCACAGCAAAATATTTTAAGCATTTCAATGTTCAAAACCCGTGTTGGTGACCTGTGGAATGCATTGCTCAATGAGAATTTTGTGTTCAGCTTCAAGAATTCTCTTGAGATTGCAGCTTACAACAAACTGGAAGTGAAATACAGCCAATGGGCATGGACACTAAGAGAACACATGCTGACACTTCAAACCAAAATCAATAACCAAATTCACAAGGATGAAATAAAATCAGTGAGTGTAATGTTTCTAAATAAAGAGTTTGAACAAAAATACAAAACAATCCTGGAAGATTTAAATACATTTTTTTATGATGAAAAAGATGGGGAGATACTAGTTCAATGGAGAGTGAATACAGAAAACAGGATTGCTACTATTAAAGATGACCTTATAGCAGAGATAAGGAAAAAAGCAGATGAACTAATCACATTATCAAAGGACAATAAAAAAATAAATAAGATAAAAGATAAATATGAGGAAATAATGTTTGCAGAAAGCAGAAAAATGGCCCTGATCTTGGAAGGGAAAAACTTAAATGATGAAGATTTGCAGGAAAAATTCAATAAAATGTGGAATACTTTCATTAGCGGGGCAACTGCGGCAATACATACTCCTGACCCACCACCAATCAAAACACATTTAGAAAATATTTTTCTAGAATGTTTCAAGCAAGAAACCGATCTGGTCGATACAATTAAAAATTCTTATAAGTGGACAAACTTAGTTAAGGAGTTCTCCAAGTACATTTCAACTAAAAGCAAGTATCTCTTTATGCATGAAAAGCTTTCAGATGATGACAGAAAAAAATTAGAAAGCGTAACCCGTGCTCTAAACAAGCGAGTAGATGAATATATAGATCAAAAGCAGCAGCAAAAAATGGATTATCAGTTTATATACTTTCATGAAATTCTGAACATCCTAAATACAGAAATAAGCTGTATGTTGGACCATAAGTTTAAATTTGTACGAGAATACACACTGTATGTGTCTCTGTTCTTGTGCCAAAAGGCTGCCCGCAGATTTAACCAGATCTCTGATGCCTTTAGAAAAGCCAATGATCTTGTTGTCTATCTACAAAGTAAGAGAGAACATTTTTGGCAGAGTTTTAAAATCTCTTGTGAAGGAACAAAACAAATCGCATCACTGGCCGACTTTCTGTGTAACACATTAAAGGAATCCATCCAACAAGGAGTGTATGAGAAGTCTGCAATCCAATTAGCTGGTGCCATGAAAAGTAACCACCTTGCTCTGAATGGGAACAGATCAAAATTAGAGTTCTGTCTACTTAAGTCACTGGCAGAGAAGGAGAACTTCCAGGATTATATGAATTATGTCACTGATCCTAAATCAGCAGTTCAAGCCTTTATTGGGGAATGTATTGACCAGTATTATAATGACAAGACCAAGATAGCAGTCACCCTGCACATTAATGTGGATCACTTCAGAAACATTATAATACAGGCTATAGGTACATCATCTGTAATAGTCAGAGACAGACATGGCGACATCAGCTCGTGGCTGGAAACTTTCTGCTCAGAGCTGGGAAGTGAGATGAATCTGTCCTGTGCTGACCTCAAAAGTGTGAAATATCAGAACATAACAGATATAGATTTTCTGAAAGAGGCCATGACACAGGCTATGGAAATTGTGGTGAAAGACCTAAAATGTGACTTTTCCAAGTGTGATCTGATCAATTTGAAAAAAAAGATTCTTGAAATACTATTTAGTGGGTTTCCGGGGTGCTGGCAAAAGTGTCCATTTTGTGGCGCAGTCTGTACGAATACTATTGCTGACCATGATGGGAAGCACAGTGTGAAGTTCCATCGTCCTCAAGCTATTGCTGGTTGGAGATGGTACAAAACAGATCACTTTTTCACAGGTATATGTTCCACTCTTGTATCTAGTGATTTATTATTTATACTTGATGATGACAGACGCTTTCCCTACAAAACCTACAGTGATGCTGGACCTCCTTACAGTAACTGGTCTATTACACCAGACAACTCCTCACTAACTTACTGGAAATGGGTGATCTGCCACTTCCAGTCTGCATGGGAAAAATATTATAACTTACGATTTACAGATCAGGGAACTATCCCCTCACAGTGGAAGAGCATAAATAAGCAGGATGTCATTTTGGAGTTAGACAAACAAATGTAAATGTCTAAAACAAATTAATTAAAATGTCTCACTGTATTTTAAAAACTAAAGAGAGCCTACAGGGTAAGGCTTACATGTGTCCTATAATCAGCATCAAAGATCAATTTATGCTTCTAGTGTAACTTGAGATAATTATGGGGATAAAATCAATTGACATTTTAGAACAGAATTGCACAGTAATTGTCTGGGAGAACATTAAGGGGTCTATTTATTAAGCAGTGTAAGGAGACAAAGTGAAAAGTGATTAGGTGCCAGCCAATCAGCTTCCAACTGTCATTTTTAAAACACAGCCTGATTAGCTGGCACCTTATCACTTTTCACTCTATCTCCTAACACTGCTTAGTAAATAGACCCCTAAGAATGTTCAGTACCATACAGGAAATAATCTGATTGGTTGTGAGATTCAGCAGTTATTCCACTTACCAGATGCAGGTCTCTATAACATAATAATGCTCCTACTCCTGTTTTAGCCCCTTAACACCAATGAGCTATGTCCAGGGCTGGACTGGGACTAAAAATAGGCCCTGGCATTTAACCCAAACAGGCCCACCTCAGAGTCAACATATGGCTCCTGGCATAGACTCCTCCCCTTACTATTCCTGACTTCTCCTCCTTCTTAGTCTATGCTCTTACTAATATAATTAATTAGAACAAACAAGTGTATATAGTTCTCTGTATGAAAAATACACACATCACGCTCATCGTGCAGTGGATTCAAACTCTAAACCACATATGTTATTAGTGATCAGTAGGGCTGCATAGCACGCTGGTAACAAAATCTCAGTGGGCGCCCAGCAAATGCAGTCTCCCTGCGGCGCCGGGGTTAGGTGGGTCGGAGAAGGCGGAACTGGTTCCTTCTCCTAAAATAAGTGACGGACACAGTTTCGCCCCGTTCCGGCCCACTTTAGCCCCTGAACTGCACCCTTCGAACTATGGTAGTTACGCCCATGGGTACAAATACTGTGTGGTGCTTTTCAAGGCAATTGGCAGTTTTGACCAATGGATTTACGAGGGCAATAATGTTAAATACAAAACATGCGTGGTTTTGTATTTTATATGGAATGTAGTCAGTATCCCGTCACACGGGATGCAGACGTTCTATATAATGGTGCCGCTATCCCGGCAGCAGTCGCAAACACCGACCGCTGGCATCAACAAAGGTAAGTATCGGGGGGGGGGGGGTTATGTAAGGGTTAGGCACTAGGAAGAGGGTTAGGGATAGGCAATAAGTGGGGAGGGTTAGGTTTAGGGTGTGGAGAGGGAGAGGTTAGGGTTAGACACTAAGGGGGGGTTAGGGACTGGCGAGGGAGGTTTAGGGTAGGGAGAAGGGGTGATTTAGTAATCTGAACAACAAGTCTCGGTATGCGACTCCTGTCGAGATGTTGGCGTTGGGATTATGATCCAACCCCTTTAAATTGATCAAGATAATACTACAAGATATGTGTATGGGTAATTTTACCTGTGCTATCACTGTAGAAAAATATGCTGCACAACTCTACACAAAAAAAGTATCACCTTACTTCAAACACTCAAAATATAGAACAATGGTCAGTACAGAGAGATTTGCGCTTTGATCCACAATACAAGTAACTTTACCCCCTAGTCTCACCTAAGATTTCAATGTTTCACAGCTTTTTTTAATGTTCTCAAACACCTGTCATGTTAATTAATTTTTACATGGCACAATATCTACAGTATGCCTAACGCAACCTCAGACTGATACCTTGCCAGCATGGCCTATGGTGTTCAGGGAGGAATGCAGGCTAATATTATCTTATACATATTTCTTCAATTATTGCTTTTTAATTGCCAGCCTAACACTGTAAAATAACATCACCAAGCTACTGTACCTGTAATGATGATCTAGTCAGAGTAGAGACGAGATGTCCACCAATGCCCGGACCTGATACTGCATGTGCTGTGAGAGCTGTAACACGGCTGCACCGGGAAAGCCGTAACAACGCATGCACCTGATAATATACAACGGCGGCTACTCGTGCCAGTCAGCGGTTGTATGACATGATGTCATGACGCAGCCGCTTCATACAGAAAGTCTGCCCCCAGCAGATAACCCGGAGGCAAGTCTTGATGTCAGTCAGTCAGGGCTCTTGCAAGCTGGACCGGCCCATTTTGCCATCGGCCCTTCAGGCATTTGCCAGAACTGCCAGATGGCCAATCTGGCCCTGGCTATGTCTATAAACACACTTCTTCAAGCAATGATTGTATGACCTTTTTTCTATTATAATTTACAGTAGTTGTTTAGCTCTATAACCCAATTAATACTTGTTGTGCAAATCCCGCTTACTTTGTTTATGCATTTATTTTGGCTTTCCCGTTACTGTAATAAATCATGTTGTTTATATCTGATTACCTGATCAGCGTAATCCATGGTAATGCTATGAGTATTCTCACTGATCAATTTATATCGGGCAAAGAAACCCCCAATGTCCTCAAATTTTTTTGCATAGCTAGGTTTAAATAAAAAAACATTTTTTCTTATTTTTTTGTTTTGTAATGTTTTAAAACGGAATGGATAAATAATAAATGTATACAAAATAATCAATTTCCCCAGGACTGTGGACCTGATTCAGACCTGCTCGCCAGGATGCGGTCACTCGTTGCTGGCCGATATTTGCGTTCTGCGTATGCATCACATTGTGCGTGCGCGATCCACTGTGACAGATCAGAAAGCACTCGCTCGCTCAGCATAGACAGCCCAGTTGAATGAGTGACAGGAGAGGCCATTTGTGGGTGGTAACAGGCGCAGGCCACTAGAAACGGGGGAGTGAAAGTACGAACGCAGGCGTGCCTGTGTGTTTCACCGCCGTTTCATAGGCATGCATAATTAACAGGGAGCATCATTGTACATGTCACCTCCTTGTTTTTCACACTGAAGGGATCGCAGTGCTTGCGGCCAGGAATAGTCAACCTCAAGCGCTGTGATCGCATCCGATGGTGCTCGATGTACCAATGTTTTCATTAGGGATGTGCGCCGACCCCCGTGTTTTGGTTTTGGATCTGGATCTCACCTGCTTTTGGATCTGGATTGGTTTTGCCAAAACCTTACCTCTGTGTTTTGTTTGCGGGTTTTGGTTTGGATCTGGATTTTTCTTAAAAAATAAAAAAACAGCTAAAAACACAAAATGGGCCTTTTTTTGTTCCTACAGTATTAATAAACTCTCAATAACATTAATTTCCACTAATTTCTAGTCTATTCTGAACACCTCACAATATTGTTTTTAGGCCAAAAGGTTGCACCGAGATAGCTGGATGACTATGCTAAGCGACAGAAGTGGGTGGCACAAACACGTGGCCCATCTAGGAATGGCAATGCAGTGGCAGACAGGAAGCCACTCAGCATTATGGTGCCCATTTGCATGTAGCACGGACCTGGGAGATCTGTGCTACATTCATCTGTGTGATTGACAAAGACCTCAGACAGGTCAGTGAGACCCGTCTGTGCTGCTGTGTATTTCAATTACACAGATGCATGCACGGACCAGGAGATCCGTGCTACTTGCATCTGTGTTATTGACACAGAGCACTGACCGTCTGTGCTGCCGCGGTAAAAAAATAAAACCTGTGTAAAAAAAAGAATAAAATGGTGTGTGTCCCCCCCAAAAAAAACAGCAACTAGCCCCAGGTATTAGTTACCCAGTGCTGGGTGTGCTTAAATACAGGGGACAAACGATGTAGGGTCCCTCATTCTTAAGCACAACCAGCCTGGGCTAGTCAGAATCATCCCAGGTTGCCAAAATACAGGGGACAAATGACGTAGGGGTCCCTAGTATTCTACGCAACCAGCACTGGAGAACCACAAGTACCAGCATGCAGGGCATTAAGGGCCCACTAGTACCTGTGGTTCACCTGTAAAAAAAAAGTTTAAGAAAAACACAGGACACACACACCGTGACAGTATAAGTTTATTAAACATACATGCACTCGCATGTACACACACATACACACATGTACACATACTCACCTATGTATCCCTGTAGCTATCGGTCCACTTCTCCAGTAAAGTATCCATAGGGGACCTGTGAAGAAAAACTATACTCACCATCTCCTATGCGAGGTTCTGTATTTTTTGTTCCAAAGTAGGCATCCCCGGACTTGGCAAAAAAAAAACACGAAAATCCAGATCCACGAACTTGTACCATTCTATAGAACAGTACTTCCCGAGTGACAGCTTAGCGGCGGGATTTCACCATGGAAACCCCGCCACTAAGTGTTCATTGGCTGAGAGAGGTCATCCCCCATCTCTCAGCCAATGAACGGCTCCCTCCATTGTAGTCAATGGTGGGAACCGCAGGGTAAACTTTAATAACCCTGCGGCTCTCCACATTAAATGGAGTGTATAGGAAAAATTCCTGGACTGCACACCCTGAATATATTTAAAAAATATTACCAACAATAATCCTCAGGCGCTTAAAGATAAACTAGACCTCAAAAAAAAAAAAAAAACCAGAAGAAATTTCATAGTGCAATACATTTAAGATCTCTTTTATATCACAATGACCCCCTTCTTTTTTCAGACTCATACCATTAGGGATGGTCTACTATAAAAAGTAGACAGAACAGCTTGTATTAAAACTTGTAGTTCTCTTCCGAATAAATGGTTTTCCTTTTTCTTTTAATAAACACAATCTCCAACGTTGTATATGTAAAGAGAGAAATAATTCCAAAAATAGTGTAATACTATTTTTAATTCCAAATACAGATTTAAAACATAATGAATGAAACAAATGCGAGTGTGGAATAAATGGACCCTCACCAGATGAATTGGTCTACCCAATCAGTAGACAACAAAGCATAAGTCCGAAATCTCAGGCGTCCCCGGTAGTTGTTAGACGGACCAACTGGGAAGTGTCCAAAAAAGTCCTCACTCAGCTCCTCCACCAACGCGTTTCGATACTATTGTATCTTTTTCAAGGTATGAGGAGACATGCAAAGCCTTCCGATATATATACCCCGCCTAATAAGCATAAGCTAAACCTATTGCCAGACATGGATCAACTTGCCAGACTAAAGGTATGGTTTCCCTGTTAAGAGAGCCGCTCCCTCCACTCCATCTCTGTCCACAGTTAAAGCCGGTTGATGTAACCTGAGGTGATGTAAATCGGCACCCATCTTGACCACAGGTCTGTGTTCCGAGCCTCTCTTTCATGCTTGTTGTGTCACTTCCGGTCACCTGTTCCCGGACTTCCTGTGTTACTGACTGTGCATTAGAGATTCAATAGCGGCGGCCATTTTTGCAGAGATTTTTATCGGAAGACCCATTTAAAATACAAAATGAAACAAGAAATATAAAATTAATAACTTTTAAAACAACATATAAAATAATAAATCCTGTGCCAATATGCAGAAATGTAATAAAATCCTATGAGTAGCAGCTGTTTTAACAAGATATATCAAAAGAACACCATTTAATAAAACCATGTGGACAAAAATAATAATAACATATAGAATGATGAATCGAATAAAAACCTGTGCAGATATGCAAAAATATAATAAAATCTTATAAAAACCATTTAACCTCAAAATCCTTATTGAGTCCTATGGGTTTAAGAGTTTTAAAATTATGTATCATTTGCATTTCTTTTCTAGCTAGTTTTTGTGCTATATCACTCCCTCTTATATCCGCTTTCACTTTCTTAAGCCCATAAAAATTCTTTATGTGGCTTGTATCACAATTATGCATTTCCCTAAAGTGATTAGAAAGGGCATGGGTCTCAATGCCCTTCCGTATATTCCGCAGATGTTCCCCAATTCTGGTTTTTAAAGGTCTACTTGTACGACCTATATAGAATTTATTACATGTGCATTCTATGCAGTAAATAACATTAAAAGAATGACAGGTCAGGAAATCCTTAATCTTGTGTTCCTTATTATCAATTATCACCTCAGTTTTTTTATTACCAAATGTATTTTTAATATTCTTACAACCAATACAAGTCCCACATCTAAAAAAACCTTCCGAAATAACATTGGTATGTCTTGGTGATGTGGGATGTAAACTCCTAACCAATTTAGACTTTAAATTTGGGGCCCTCCTGAAGATGTATATTGGATTATCCGGAAGTACACCCTGAATATTTATAATGGGAGGTGCTACCTGTTGAGACTTATTGCAGGCACAGAAACAAATAGATCACAGGTGCACAACTCCAAATTACTGATTATATATAAATACATAATGCAATAAAATTTTGCAATCAATAGAGGTTTTTAGCATAATCATGGCCAAGGTTATGGGCCTACCCACCATATCCAGGTAACTTCTGTAGGGTAGGTCCCTAAGATACTAGGGATCAAATCCAGAGTGCAGGACACCTCTAAATCGGCACAGCCAAGCTACCCCAGGGCATTGCTATAATGAGAAAAGTCAAGTAAGAAAGACAAGAGTAGCTGTGGCTGCATTGAAAGGTGAAAAATAAATACAAATATAATAAAAGCAAACAACAAAGTGTTAAAATTGTGCAAAAAAGAAAGAATGTATAATGCGATGACATGAAGCAGACCAACCAAAGCAATCCAGGGGACCCACGCCTCAAAAATTAACCCAAAGTTGCACTACAGTATATACTGTAACTTGTAGGACTTACCTAAAATTGTGCCTATTACTAGTGTGCATATACAAACCAGACTCCATGCTTCCTTCAGGTGTGTAATAAAGCACATTAAATCATACATGCCTACCCTCCCGGTTTTCACGGGAGGATCCTGATTTTTCGGGTAAGCCCCCGCACCCCCGGAAGGGTAGGCATTTCTCCCGCATTCTGCCCACTTCCTAGTGAAGTGGGCAGAATGAGGAGAATACCCGCGGCGATCGCGGGTCTCCGTGTAGAAGGCGGGGCTTAAAACATGATTCTACATGGATCATGTAATTTGGCCCCGCCCCCTATGCAAATTCTAGCCTATCGCGGCAATTTTACTGAGAGGGGGCAGGGCTTTATGACGCAAATCATCAGGCCCCGGCCCCATCGCCCCCCTCCTGCTTCTCTTACCCGGCTTCTCCCGGGAAGAGATCTGCAAAGGTAGGCAACTCTGCATTAAATGGAGTGTATAGGAAAGATTCCTGTACTGCACACCCTGAATATATATAATGAGAGGTGCTACCTGTTGAGACTTATTGCAGGCACAGAAACAAACAGATCACAGGCGCACAACTCCAATTACTGATTATATATAAATAAATAATGCATAATATGTTGCAATCAGTAGAGGTTTTCAGCATAATCATGGCCAAGGTTATGGGCCTACCCACCATATCCAGGTAACCTCTGTAGGGTAGGTCCCTAACATACTAGTGTTTAATAAACTTATACTGTCACGGTGTGTGTGTCCTGTGTTTATTTAATAAAAATGTTTACAGGTGAACTACAGGTACTAGTGGGCCCTTAATGCCCTGCATGCTGGTACTTGTGGTTCTCCAAGTACCAGCATGTGGGTCAGGCTTGCTGGGACCTGCAGTTCTACTTGTAAAGACAATGTTTGCAATTATTTACACCACACCACACAATCAACCCGCCACCCACCGGATAGCCCCAGGCTATCAGCCTGGGCCTGAGGTGCCCTGGAGAGGGGGACCCCTTTATTGGGGGGTCCCCAGTTCTCCTGGGATCCCCAGCCTGGGCTGACTAGTGGTCAGGGCTGATGCTACTGCTGGGTAGTCCGATGAAAGGGCTCCACTGGCTGTGGCATCAGCCCCCCGCTAGAAAAAGTTTGGTGCTGGTTCTGGAAGATACAGGGGAACCCTATTCTTTTTTCCCCCTGTATTTCCAGAACCAGATCAGAGCCCAGTGCTGGTTGCGCAGAATTCGGGGAACCCCTACGTCGTTCGTCCCCCGTATTTTGGCAACTAGGGCTGGTTCTGACTAGCCCGGTGCTGGTTGTGCTTAAGTACGGGGGACCCCTACTGTCTGTCATTTGTTCCCTGTATTTAAGCACACCCAGCACAGGGTCACTAATGCCATGGGCTGGTTGCCCCTTTTTGGGGGGGGCATGCCATTTTTTCCTTTTTTTACACAGGTTTTACAGGTTCTTTTTATTATTTTACCACTGCAGCACAGATTGGTCTCAAGGACCCGTCAGTGCTCTGTGTCAATGACACAGATGCAAGTGGCACGGATCTCCCGGGTCCATGCTACATGCAAATGAGCACCATAATGCTGATTGGGTGAGAGCCGTGACAGGCGGCTCTGTCAGCCAGTCAGCGCTATCATTGAAGGCAAAGGCATTTTTAAAAAAAGGATCGAGAGGTTTTGCCTCGATTAGGGATCCAGGGCAGGAGGAGAGATCCGATTGCCCGGATCCCCGAAGTTCGGGTGGGTTCAGTTCTCAGGGTACCGAACCCGCTCATCCCTAGTTTTCATGCACTTCCTGGAGATGGCGTGCGCTAGTGGGTCAGAGTTGCCTAACTTTGTAAATCTCTTCCAGGGAGAAGCCAGGGTAAGAGAAGCAGGAGGGGGATGATGGGGGCGGGGCGAGATGATTTGCGTCATTAAGCCCCGCCCCCTCGTGGTAAAATTACCACGATTGGCTAGAATTTGCATAGGGGGCGGGGCCAAATGACGTGATCCATGTAGAATCACGTCTTAAGGTCCGCCCCCTACACGGAGACCCGCGATCGCCGCGGGTATTCTCATTCTGCCCACTTTACTAGGAAGTGGGCAGAATGCGGGAGAAATGCCTACCCTTCTGGGGGTGTGGGGGGTTACCCGAAAAATCGGGAGACTCCCGCGAAAACCGGGAGGGTAGGCATGTATGAAGTGGGTATCTTATGAATGGCTGGTGGGCGTCTACATACACAAAGTGATCGCTCGCCAAGACATAGTGTGTGTGCTAATGCCTTGCCGAGCAATCGCCTGCCTTGCTGGGCGTGCGCTGGATTTGCATACGCTGTGAGCGAGCGATCGCATATAGCGAACAGTTCTGAATCAGGCCCTGTGTGTCTTACTATAGTAACTCTACAATGCTATAGGTGTAGACTGGGTATGCAATCGGGAAGCCGACTGCCTAAATACCGGCAGCCGGCTTCCCGACTGTCATATCCCGGCAAGGGTGAAATGCCGGGTGTCTAGATGTAGACGCCCGGCATTTCCCCGACGCCGGGAGACCGGCGCCCGGCATCCCGATCGTAGTGATGCCGGGCGCCGCGAGCGGACAGCTGCGGGGGGGAGGGTTAGGTTTAGGGATCCCGGGCGGGACTTAGGGTTAGGCACCCCCCGGGAGGGTTAGGCTAGGGGGAGGGAGGGTTAGGGTTAGGCACCCCCGGGGGGGACTTAGGGTTAGGCACCCCCCCGGGGAATTTAGGTTTAGGCAGCGGGGAAGGGGGTGGTTAGGGTTATGCACTTAGAGGGGGGATTAGGGTTAGGCACTTGGGGGGGAAGTTAGGGTTAGGCACCCCTAAGAAGGGTTAGGTTAGGTTAGTAGATACTTACCTATCCACAATCGGGATTTCCAGCGCTGTCGGGCTTCTGCTGCTTGGAACTCTGCTGATGTCGGGCTGCCGCTGCCGGCGGTATTTCATACCAATTCCGTAGACTGCGGTATTCTGAATTCTATATGGATTGGTCCTCTGTGTCTTACTAGTTTTAAGATTATTTTTTGGGAATACAATTTCTAACTTCTTGTCCTGCTTATACTGCAAATCTTAACTTTAAATGGCTTTATTAAACTTGGTATTAATTTCTTCATAACTTAGATCCTCCTTAACACTTCTGCAGTTGAGAAGCACATGACATCTCCTATTGGTATTGAGGATAAGCACAACTTGCTCTGCTCTGTTTTACTGAGGAGGCCTCTCACCTCACTCTATCCCTCACCAGTGGCGTAAATTCATCCCAGATGCCCGGAGGCAAGTTATCATTTGGTGCCCCCTCCCCTAAAAAAAGGGAAATTAAATATAGTGCATATCTATCTATCTAAAAACAGCCTTTTTCTAGAGATATATTCAAGTTTATAGAATGTCTTGAATGTATCTGTATTCCGAGACTGGCCCAGGTAGCTACCACAATCTCAAGGTTTGCGTTAGCTCCTGTTGCCTATGGGCTACAGATCACAAAAAGTACCAGAAGAGGGATCCATACAGGGGCATATTTATGACGGGTGCAAGCTGTGAAGTGCACACAGGCCCCTGGCCCAGGGGGCCCACACAACGCACACCCTGCATCCAATTAATTATACTTACCTCTCCATCGGCCCAGCACTGGCTGCAGAAATCACTGGGAAAATGCCCACCGTAGCCATTTCCCCGGTGATTCGCGCATGCGCAGTAGAGATGTCCCAGGAATGTGGCGTGGGCGCCATGTTCCATGAGACCTGTGCATGCACTGTAGTCTCTGGCACAATACCAGAGTCTACTGCACCGCCAGAGAGGAGGGGGCCCAATCGGAGCCTGCACACGTGTCCCCTTCTCTCTTAAAGTGCCTCTGGATCTGTAGCGACCCTCCCTGGCACTCTCCACTCAGATCACGCATGGACAGTAGTGCTGAAGGGTTTGCATTAGGGTTGTGTATATATCCCCTTCAGTTAATGTGTCTGGTACACATGCAAAGGTCTACAGCTCTCCAACCATACACCAGAGACACAAGATAAGGAATAACATTGCAACATTATCTATTATAAAGATGGGGACGGCACTAAGGAATGGAATGTATGTTTGTATGAAGAACGACCAAAGCTACAGACCTGGGGTTAATTAGGAGTATATACAGCTATGAGTTAGTCACAGATAAGATAGTGACCTGTATAGTGCAATTAGCATGATGCTCAGAGTCCTCCTGATGGAGGCGAAAGCCTCCTTATGTGGGATAGGGAGCCCTCCTGATACCCCTGATGGAGGGGAAAACCAACTGATGTGGGTGGGAGCCCTCTTGATAACTTAGAGGGGAAAACCACCTGATGTGGGAGCTTTAAGGACTGAGTTTGAGTCAAGATACTGTAAGACTGCTACTGTGGTGGAACCAGAGTCGGCCCACCCATTACGCCTACTACGTAGGTGCATAGGGTGCCAGCCAGCAGAGGGCTCTGTGATTAGCCACCTCCGCTGGGCCACAATTCAGACCCCAGTGCCACATCTCCTTCCCACACCCCACCACCGGCACACTCCATATCCCACCCCCGGCAGAGGCAGGCTCCATTTGCCGGGCGCCCGCTGAGATTTAATTACCAGCAGGCACGCGGCTCTTTCCCTGCAGCGATAGCCGGAGCTCACTCCTGAGCTCCGGCTTACAGCTCCCCCCCAAGGGCACTATGGGAGAGACGTCATGACATCTCTCCCATAGTTCCGAGGAGCGGTGGATGGCAGCGGAAGCAGGATCAGGGCTTAAGGTGAGTATTTGAGGGGGGTTGTGTCTGTGGGCATGCCATTCTTACTGGGGGCACATCTTACAGGGGGCATTACTACTGGGGGCACATCTTACAGGTGGCATTACTACTGAGGGCACTCTTACAGGGGGCTTTACAGGGGGCATTAGTACTGGGGGCACATTTTATAGAGGGCATCACTACTGGGGCACTCTTACAGGGGCATTACTACTGGGTGCACTCATGAAGGGGGTGTTAATACTGGGGGCACTCTTAAAGGGGGCACTAATACAGGGAACATTACTTTTGGGGGCACTATTACAGGGTCACTACTACTGGGGGCATTACTGCAGGGATCATTACTACTGGGGCCACTACTAATGGGGGCATTGCAGAAGGGGCACCACTACTGGGGGCACTGCATAAATGTGTATCACCGCTGTGGGCATTATGTGTAAGGGACACTATTGCTGTAGGCATTGTATAAGGGGCACTACTACTATGGGCATTGTATTAAGGGCACTACTACTGTGGGCTTTGTATTAGCACTACTACTGTGTGCATAGTGTATAAGGGTCACTAATCTCGGCATTGTGTAAAAGAGGCACTACTGTGTGTCAGAACATAAATAAGGGACACTACTATGCGATGTAATGTGAATCAGGGGCACTATGGGTCTCATTCAGACCCGCTCGCGAGCGCAGGATGCTCGCAAGCGGGTCGATGGTACCCAAATGCGCATGCGCATGACGGAGGCTGCTCCGTCATGCGCATGCGCGAGACCCGGCGAGCGACGGGGAAGCCGTCGCTCGGGGTCTCGCACCAATGGGGGCGTGTTGTCGATGGTGAGTGACAGCACGACCCCTTTGGTGGGCGTGCCGGGAGCGTGGCTGCCAGACGGAGGCGTTCCCATGGGAACGCCTATCGTTTGGGTCCGGCCCCACTGACATCACTAGTGATGTCAGTGATTTTGGCTCTGATAGAGCCAAAATCATTCCAGGGCTTGCGGTCACTGAGACCCTACCGCAGGGTCTCGTCGCAAGCCCGTTGGTCGCGATGGTCTTGACCATCGCGACCACCATCATGGACGCTCGCATAAGCTGTGGGTGGTAACCCACAGCTATGCGAGCGTCCAAGAGGCCGCTCCAAGTTTAGGTAGGAGGGCCCTGATTCAGAGCGAGCGCTCTGGTCAGAGCGTCCGGCTCTGAATCAGGCCCTACGTGCGGTGTAATGTGAACAAGATTGTGCTACTGTGTGGTATAGTTTGAATTAGGAATACTATTGTGTGACCACGCCCCTTTCTTTTGAGACCTCGCCTTTAGAATGCCTCACCACCATCCCGATTTTAGCGAGAAAGTGTCCCAGATGGGGGGGGGGGGAAATGGTGAATAGATGTCATGCGCATGCATGCGGCATCTCTTGACTGGAGAAAGGGACTGGGAACAAGCCCAGCAGCACCAAGAGCCCATGGCATGTACCCAGCATGATTGGAATTACGGGCAGCGCTCATGATTATGGCTTTTCCCATGAGACCACACCCCTTTCCTTTGTCAGGTGCACGTACCTTCGGCACGTGCAAAGTCCACCAAGGGGCGCCAAAATGTATCTTCGCATACTAAAAATATTAGGCTCGGGACGGCCCTGGGTGGAACTACATAGCACAAAATGCCCGGTCTTCTGCAACTGCTTCACTTGCTGGGAAGTTGCTCCACCAAGGGTCTACCCCCAGTCTCAGTCACTGGTGCCCCAGGCCCCCGCCTCCCAAGCCCTCTTACCCGCAGCTCCATCTGGTGCATTGCAGTTTCTCAGATAACAATGCAGAATGGGAGGGCTGATTCCCTGCGCTTGATTATTGTAAGAATAATTCCAGTTATAACTAGCTGCCTGCCCTTGGTTGGTTAACAGCTCTATTACTGGCTGATGGGAAATGTAAAGGTTTATTTCCAGTCCTTATAATCCTACAGCTAAGTAGGTGAAATGAGGTTGACTGGACTGAGGTAAGTGGAGAGATTGGTTTCTATGTAATTATTGTCTCTGACAGGGTTAACTAAAGGGGCATGCATACACATTAGACGATATGCTCCATGAGCAATATCATCTAGGGTTTCCCCTGCAGTGCCGTGCTCAATGTTGTTAACAACATTGAGCATCCAGACTGAATGATATCATTAACGATATCATTCAGTGCCGTTACCCTTCTACATCCATGAACATGCACAACTTGACGATATGGTCAGGTTTGCCTGCATGTTCAGGCAATGAACGTTGTCGTCAACGACACTCGGGATCGTATACACTGGCTGATATAATGAACGATAATGATATCGTTATCGTTCAGTCATTCAAAATATCGGCCAGTGTGTACACGGCTTGTGTAAGGACATACACACTAGACGATTATTATGAACGATATGAACAATAACGATATCTTTGAAAATATATTGTTCATATCGTTTGTGTATGCAATACGATGCTGGGGGCACTCTTAAAGGGGGCACTAATACAGGGAACATTACTTTTGGGGGCACTATTACAGGGTCACTACTACTGGGGGCATTACTGCAGGGATCATTACTACTGGGGCCACTACTAATGGGGGCATTGCAGAAGGGGCACCACTACTGGGGGCACTGCATAAATGTGTATCACCGCTGTGGGCATTATGTGTAAGGGACACTATTGCTGTAGGCATTGTATAAGGGGCACTACTACTATGGGCATTGTATTAAGGGCACTACTACTGTGGGCTTTGTATTAGCACTACTACTGTGTGCATAGTGTATAAGGGTCACTAATCTCGGCATTGTGTAAAAGAGGCACTACTGTGTGTCAGAACATAAATAAGGGACACTACTATGCGATGTAATGTGAATCAGGGGCACTATGGGTCTCATTCAGACCCGCTCGCGAGCGCAGGATGCTCGCAAGCGGGTCGATGGTACCCAAATGCGCATGCGCACGACGGAGGCTGCTCCGTCATGCGCATGCGCGAGACCCGGCGAGCGACGGGGAAGCCGTCACTCGGGGTCTCGCACCAATGGGGGCGTGTTGTCGATGGTGAGTGACAGCACGACCCCTTTGGTGGGCGTGCCGGGAGCGTGGCTGCCAGACGGAGGCGTTCCCATGGGAACGCCTATCGTTTGGGTCCGGCCCCACTGACATCACTAGTGATGTCAGTGATTTTGGCTCTGATAGAGCCAAAATCATTCCAGGGCTTGCGGTCACTGAGACCCTACCGCAGGGTCTCGTCGCAAGCCCGTTGGTCGCGATGGTCTTGACCATCGCGACCACCATCATGGACGCTCGCATAAGCTGTGGGTGGTAACCCACAGCTATGCGAGCGTCCAAGAGGCCGCTCCAAGTTTAGGTAGGAGGGCCCTGATTCAGAGCGAGCGCTCTGGTCAGAGCGTCTGGCTCTGAATCAGGCCCTACGTGCGGTGTAATGTGAACAAGATTGTGCTACTGTGTGGTATAGTTTGAATTAGGAATACTATTGTGTGACCACGCCCCTTTCTTTTGAGACCTCGCCTTTAGAATGCCTCACCACCATCCCGATTTTAGCGAGAAAGTGTCCCAGATGGGGGGGGGGGAAATGGTGAATAGATGTCATGCGCATGCATGCGGCATCTCTTGACTGGAGAAAGGGACTGGGAACAAGCCCAGCAGCACCAAGAGCCCATGGCATGTACCCAGCATGATTGGAATTACGGGCAGCGCTCATGATTATGGCTTTTCCCATGAGACCACACCCCTTTCCTTTGTCAGGTGCACGTACCTTCGGCACGTGCAAAGTCCACCAAGGGGCGCCAAAATGTATCTTCGCATACTAAAAATATTAGGCTCGGGACGGCCCTGGGTGGAACTACATAGCACAAAATGCCCGGTCTTCTGCGACTGCTTCACTTGCTGGGAAGTTGCTCCACCAAGGGTCTGCCCCCAGTCTCAGTCACTGGTGCCCCAGGCCCCCGCCTCCCAAGCCCTCTTACCCGCAGCTCCATCTGGTGCATTGCAGTTTCTCAGATAACAATGCAGAATGGGAGGGCTGATTCCCTGCGCTTGATTATTGTAAGAATAATTCCAGTTATAACTAGCTGCCTGCCCTTGGTTGGTTAACAGCTCTATTACTGGCTGATGGGAAATGTAAAGGTTTATTTCCAGTCCTTATAATCCTACAGCTAAGTAGGTGAAATGAGGTTGACTGGACTGAGGTAAGTGGAGAGATTGGTTTCTATGTAATTATTGTCTCTGACAGGGTTAACTAAAGGGGCATGCATACACATTAGACGATATGCTCCATGAGCAATATCATCTAGGGTTTCCCCTGCAGTGCCGTGCTCAATGTTGTTAACAACATTGAGCATCCAGACTGAATGATATCATTAACGATATCATTCAGTGCCGTTACCCTTCTACATCCATGAACATGCACAACTTGACGATATGGTCAGGTTTGCCTGCATGTTCAGGCAATGAACGTTGTCGTCAACGACACTCGGGATCGTATACACTGGCTGATATAATGAACGATAATGATATCGTTATCGTTCAGTCATTCAAAATATCGGCCAGTGTGTACACGGCTTGTGTAAGGACATACACACTAGACGATTATTATGAACGATATGAACAATAACGATATCTTTGAAAATATATTGTTCATATCGTTTGTGTATGCAATACGATGCGCACTCCTGCGGGTCGTTAACGATGTTTGCAGTTGTGCTCACATGCAGGCCAATCTGACGATTTCGTCAGAAAGAGCCTTTTCAGTGATGTGTCAGGATGACGTCACTTAAAGATATCTTTCAGTGTGTACACCCAATATCGTTTGTCCTGCACTTCAGAAAGTTCAAGGGAAATCTTTCACCAATACCATTCATACAGCTCATCGTCTAGTGTGTATGAGTCATTAGGCTGCACTTGAAAAGTCAGCTAAAATAATTACACAGGTCTGCTATGAAAAAGCTTTTTTAACAAATTTATGTGATACTTATGTGAATTTTAGCTTCTGAACACGAAAATGAATCCCGATTTTGCATATCACATCACGTTATTCTGCAATACGTGTGTTTATGATTAAGTAGGGGTGTGCACCGGCCACTTTTCGTGTTTTGGATCTGGATTGGTTTTGCCAAAACCACCCTTCCGTGTTTTGGGTTCTGGGTTTTGTGTTTTGGATCTGTATTTTTTTGAAAAAAAGCATAAAAACAGCTAAAATTACAGAATTTGTGGGTTTTTCTGCTCTTATGCTATTATTAACCTCAATAACCTTAATTTCCACTCATTTCCAGTCTATTCTGAACACCTCACACCTCACAATAGTGTTTTTATGTCCAAAAGGTTGCACCGAGGTAGCTGGATGACTATGCTAAGAGATACGAGTGGGCGGCACAAACACGTGGTCCATCTAGGAGTGACACTGCAGTGGCAGACAGGATGGCAGTTTGAAAAACTAGGCCCCAAACTATACATAATGCAAAGAAAAAAAAGAGGTGCAAGATGGAATTGTCCTTGGGCCCTCCCACCCACCCTTATGTTGTATAAACAGGACATGCACACTTTAACAAACCAAACATTTCAGCGCCAGGGTCTGCCACACGACTGTGGCTGAAATGATTGGTTCGTTTGGGCCCCCACAAAACAAGCTGGCAATTAATCTGTCCCTGCACAAACTGGCTCTACGGAGGCAAGATGTCGTCCTCATCCACCGATTCCTCACCCTCTTCAGTGTTGTGTACATCCTCATCCTCACAGAGTATTAATTCGTCCCCGCTGGAATCCACAACCACAGGTCCCTCTGTACGTTCTGGTCTCCCTGGAAGAGTTGATAATTCATTTTATGAACATCATCTTCTCCACATTTTGTGGAAGCAACCTCCTACGCCTTTCGCTGACAAGGTTCCTGGCTGCACTAAACACTCTTTCGGAGTACACACTGGAGGGGGGGCAACTCAGGTAAAATAGAGCCAGTTTGTACAGGGACCTCCAAATTGCTTCTTTTTCCTGCCAGTACAGGTACGGACTGTCTGACATGCCTACTTGGATGCTGTCACCGATGTAATCCTTTAACAGACAGACGCACGCTTGTCGCTGCTGCTTTGAGGATGCAAGTGCGGCTACAGCCCACACAATTCACAAAGACAGAAAAAAGAAGAAGAATATTTTTATTGTTTGTGGAGCGCACTTTGAGGGTTACACCATCCTTTAACAGACAGACGCACGCTTGTCGCTGCTGCTTTGAGGATGCAAGTGCGGCTACAGCCCACACATTTCACAAAGACAGAAAAAAAAAGAACAATATTTTTATTGTTTGTGTAGCACACTTTGAGGGTGTCACCACCCTTTAACAGACAGACGCACGCTTGTCGCTGCTGCTTTGAGGATGCAGGTGGAATCTAAACGGGATTTGGAACCGGGGACACACTACCTCCATCAATTGTCTAAATCCCACTGCACTAATGGCGGATACCGGACGCACGTCTAACACCAACATAGCAGTCAAAGCCTCAGTTATACGTTTTGCTTCAGGATCACTGCTGTCGTACTTCATCCTCATCACTAGGGACAGTTGGAGGGTCAAATGTTTAGTAAAAAGTAGTGATGTTCCTACTTCCTCTCTGGGATGATGAACAACTCCCAGCAGCAGCAACAGCACTAGGAGGAAGTGGTTCTTGATCTTTCCCTATTTTATTTTTATCGGAGAAAGTTTGGTCCCCCATTTATGTTATGTTGATATATACGTGCGGCTAAGGCGCACACAAACACAGAAAATATTTTTTTATTTTTGCTGGAGAGTAGTGCACTTTGTGGGTTACACCACCCTTTAAGAAATGAGCCAGCCAGCTCTTTACTTATGGGACACAGGCGCACGCTTGGCGCTGCTCCTTTGTTGATGCACGTGCGGCTACTGCGCACACAATTCACAAACACAGAAAAAATATTTTGTTTTGGTTTGGACTGGAGTGTACTTTGGGGGTTACATCACCCTTTAACGGTCAAGCCAGCTGGCCCTTTACATTTGACACAGGTGCACGCTTGGCACTACTTTGTTGATGCACGTGCAGCTACTGCGCACACAATTCACAAACACAGAAAATATTTTTTGTTTTGGTTTGGACTGGAGTGTACTTTGGGGGTTACAGCACCCTTTAACGGTCAAGCCAGCTGGCCCTTTACTTATGACACAGGCGCACGCTTGACACTACTTTGTTGATGCACATGCGGCTACTGCTCACACAATTCACAAACACAGAAAATAATTTTTTTTTTGGTTTGGACTGGAGTGTACTTTGGGGGTTACAGCACCCTTTAACGGTCAAGCCAGCCGGCCCTTTACTTATGACACAGGCGCACGCTTGGCACTACTTTGTTGATGCACGTGCGGCTACTGCGCACACAATTCACAAACACAGAAAAAATATAATTTTTTTAGCACTTGGGGGGAGCACCCCTGATGGACAGAGCACCCCCTGGACAACACTACAGCACCCCTTTATGACTGGGACACTGCACAGGACTTTGGAGTGGACACAGCCCCTATGGAGAACTGACTGCACAACACAGTCCAGCCAGCCCCTATGGACTTTGAAGTAGTGGACACAGCCCCTATTAACAACAGCAGCACAGCACAACACAGCCAGCCCCTATGGACTTTGAAGTAGTGGACAACAGCAGCGCAGCACAGCACAACACTACTCTGCACTACACTACACTACACTACACAGCCCAGCCAGCCCTAACTCCCACCCTCCCTCTTCACTGTCCACAGCCGAGTGAGAAAATGGCGCCGACGCGGGTACCTTATATAGGATCCAAAACCCGCGAGACCCGGAAGGCGGGATGATGACGTTTTGCCTCGATTTCAGATCCGAGTCAGGCGGGAAAAGTCGAGCCTGACTCGGATCTGACTCGGATCGGGGGGGCTCGGGGGGGTTCGGATTTCAGAAATCCGAACCCGCTCACTCCTATGAATAAGTAATATTTTTCATACTCTTTAAAGTAATAAATGTATTCTGCCTACATTTATTATAAAACATTGTCTTAAATGAACTCAGGGCCTGATTCAGACCCGCTCGCGAGCGCTATGCGCTCGCAAGCGGGTCAATGGTGACCCAGTGCGCATGCGCACGACGGATCCGGCTCCGTTGTGCGCATGCGCGAGACCCGGATAGCGACGGGCAAACCGTCGCTCCGGGTCTTGTACCAAAGGGGGCGTGCTGTCGATGTTGAGTGACAGCACGCCCCCTTTGGTGGGCGGGCCGGTGGCGTGGCTGCCCAGAAGGAGGCGTTCCCATGGGAACGCCTACCGTCTGGGGCCGGCCCCACTGACATCACAAGTGATGTCAGTGGGAGTGCTTTCGGCTCTGTTAGAGCCAAAAGCACTCTGGGGCTTGCGGCAACGAGACCTTACCACAAGGGTGTCGTCGCAAGCCCGATGGTCACGATGGTCTTGACCATCGCGACCATCTTCCTGGCCGCTCGCTATAGCTGTGGGTGGTCACCCACAGCTATGCGAGCGGCCAGGAGGCTGCTCTAAAAAAACAGAAGGACGGCCCTGATTCAGAGCGAGCGCTCTGTCAGAGCGTCCGGCTCTGAATCAGGGCCTCAGTCGGTAGTATAGAATGTTGCAATTCAATTCTCGTCATAAAACTTCCCATTCCCATTGCAAGATTAAGGTCCACATGGGCCTGGAGCTGAAATTTACAAAGGGCCTAGACTTATTCATAAATACACATTTTGCAGAAAAACGTGATGTGATATGCAAAATTGGGAGTCATTTTCGTGTTCAGAAGCCAAAAATCTATAAGTATCACATAAATTCATTAAAAAAAGCTTTTTCATTGCAGACCTGTGTAATGTACTAACAACAGTAGATAATTGTCAATAGAATCATTGCTCATCCTGTCTACAGGAACATTGCACACACACTACAACTACAAGGTGAGCTGGCGAAGGTGGAACCAAATACAACAGATGCAACACAGTTTTGCCCTGTGCCAGCTTTTTTTAACCCCTGCCTACCACCATATACACACAAAGTACATATACAGTACACACCACTCATACAGTACAGTATACACACTAATTGATGCTACTCATCAAGTAGATCAAGGATCCAAACTACAAAGAAATTGTCAGGGAAATGCTTAAGTTTAAAGGTACATTTTTTGAATTCCCATATTGAGCATTTCCCAAATAATCTCTGAGACTGCAGTAAAGAACAGGGTGAACGGTTCCACCAAGACGTTAAAGATGTAGAAAGAAAATACCAGGGCCGCTGGGACGTCAGCATGATGGCTGACTGCTGCTGGATGATACACAGAGACGACACAGAAAAAGCTTATAAGCAAAAAGCGACAAAACGAAGTTTGAGGACAAAAAAACCAAGATATTAACGATTTTTTCAATAATTATGGTTTTGTTTTTATTATTGTTTGGTTTTATTGTTATTTTATTATGTAATTAAGTCAAAAACACAACAATTAAACTTTTTTTATTAACAATGTATGTAACCCCCTTATAGGTAAATGTGATGTGGTAGTTTTTTTATATACTGTCTCTTGATGTACACAGGAGTATAATTAAGAATATAAAATTGTTATTAAAAAAGCTTTCAATACCTTAAATTTTGCAGACCTGTGTTATCGGTCTCTAGCAGCTGAAGGAGTTAAGTGTGTAGTGATGGCGCTGTGCTGGGAGAGCCGTGTCAGTGCCTGTCACATGAACCGCTCCATTCTCCATTCCACTAGGAAATGATGACAGACCTATTCGCCAAATCAGCAGTCCTATGAGCAAACTAAACCTTCCTGACTCTCCCAGAAGCCCTGCAGCACTTTCACTGTAGCCACAGGTTTATATTCCCCCTCTATGTCCACGTGGATAGTAGGGAATGACATTGGACAGTAACTGATGACATCAGGGTACAAATATGTGGTGGTTATCCCATGAGTCTCGGCATAAGGGCATGTGCTGAGCTCTGATTGGAGAAGATCAGCACATGCTGACTGGAAGAGTCCCTGATTGGTAGAGCTACTATCTACCACCTGTGATGAAGAATCCAGTCTCTGAGCATGGACCTTGGGCCTGATTCAGAGCCACTCGTAAGCGTCAGTTTGCTCGCTCCGAGCGATGTTTGGCCAACTGCGCATGCGTACGGATCATTATACGCATGCGCTAACCAGTCAGTGCGGCCGAAATTCATGTGCTCGCAAAATAGCAAATGTCTGCTATTTTGAGTGACAGAAAGAGGCGTGGGTGGTAACAGGGAAAGGTGCTTGAAAATGGGGAGTGGAAATCAGAACGCAGGCGTGCTTAAAGGTCAAAACGGGCGTTTTATGGGTGTGCATATTTAAAACAGCAGCGTCATTGACCACGTCACTGGGTTATTTTATAGTCAGAACTGCTCGCAAAATTGTGGTAGCAAACACCAACCCCAAGAATAGCGAGCAGTTCATACCCATGTCGATGTACTCGATTAATCTAATAAATAGCGGACATGACGTAGGATGCGAGCAGCCAGGGGGCGTATCTTTCCAAAAAACGAACGCAAGTTTTGTTCGCTCGTTCAGACATAGGCGTGAACAGACTGCAAATAGCGAACGGTTCATTTGAATAGCCACCCCTTGTTTTAGAACGAACGACCGCAAATAGCGAGTGGCTCTGAATGAGGGCCCTTGTCTGTAAGCAATAAAGCATACATGCCTACTCTCCTAAAAATCGCAGGAGGCTCCAGATTTTTCAGGTAGCCCCCCGCAACCCCGGAAAAGTAGGCATATCTCCCGCTTCCCGCCCACTTCCTAGTGAAGTGGATAGGATGGGGAGATTCAACAGAATCTTCTACCCGGGCTTCTCCTGGGGAGGAGATATATAATGTCGGCAAGTATGTAATAAAATATGGTAGCACCTAGATGCAGTTCAGCGAACAGACCCTGACGTCATCAGTTACTCTCCACGTGGACATAGAGGGGGGAATAGCAACCTGTGGCAAGGGTATACATTTCCACTATTGGGGGTCAGATACTCCAGCTGAGACAATATAGCAGTGCTGTGAGGGCATGTAACCACACTTCCGCCCTCACTCTATGTCACGTCCAGGTTCTTAGGATGAAGAGGAAATAGAACCAATCAATAAAGTATCCTGCCTGTCACCTCTCTTTCCAGCTCCAACCCCTGTCTCCTGCCTCTGGCCCCTCAATCATGTCTGCATCTCCCAGCCTCCATGCACAGCTACTGCATACTGTATATCTCCCCATCTCCTACATGTGTCAATCCTCAGTCTATGTCCTGCATGTGTCTCAACCCATACTCAGTCCATCTCCTGCATGTGCCACCCCTCTGAGTCCATCTCCTGCATGTGCCTCCCCTCTGAGTCCATCTCCTGCATGTGCCCCCGCTCTCAGTCCATCTCCTGCATATGTCCCCCACTCAGTCCATCTGCTGCATGTGCCCCCTCTCAGTCCATCTCCTGCATGTGCCCCCCTCTCAGTCCATCTCCTGCATGTTATCCCCCTCTCAGTCCTTTTCCTGCATGTTCTCCCCCTCTCAGTCCATCTCCCGCATGTTCTCCCCCTCTCTGTCCATCTCCCGCATGTTCTCCCCCTCTCAGTCCATCTCCTGCATGTGCCCCCCCCTCTCAGTCCATCTCCTGCATGTTCTCCCCCTTTCAGTCCATCTCCTGCATGTGCCCCCCTTTGAGTCCATCTCCTGCATGTACCCCCTTTCAGTCCATCGCCTGCATGTGCCCCCCCTCTCAGTCCTTTTCCTGCATGTTCTCCCCCTCTCAGTCCATCTCCCGCATGTTCTCCCCCTCTCTGTCCATTTCCCGCATGTTCTCCCCCTCTCTGTCCATTTCCCGCATGTTCTCCCCCTCTCAGTCCATCTCCCGCATGTTCTCCCCCTCTCTGTCCATTTCCCGCATGTTCTCCCCCTCTCTGTCCATTTCCCGCATGTTCTCCCCCTCTCAGTCCATCTCCCGCATGTTCTCCCCCTCTCAGTCCATCTCCCGCATGTTCTCCCTCTCTCAGTCCATCTCCTGCATGTGCCCCCCCCTCTCAGTCCATCTCCTGCATGTTCTCCCCCTTTCAGTCCATCTCCTGCATGTGCCCCCCTTTGAGTCCATCTCCTGCATGTACCCCCTTTCAGTCCATCACCTGCATGTGCCCCCCCTCAGTCCATCTCCTGCATGTGTCTGCCCCCTCAGTCCATCTCCTGCATGTGTCTCCCCCCTCAGTCCATCTCCTCCATGTGTCTCCCCTCTCAGTCCATCTCCTGCATGTGTCTCCCCCCTCACTCCATCTCCTGCATGTGTCTCCCCCCTCAGTCCATCTCCTCCATGTGTCTCCCCCCTCAGTCCATCTCCTGCATGTGTCTCCCCCCTCAGTCCATCTCCTGCATGTGTCTCCCCCCTCAGTCCATCTCCTGCATGTGTCTCCCCTCTCAGTCCATCTCCTGTCTATACCCTCCCCCCTCAGTCCAATTCCTGCATGTGTCTTACTATTTGGTGCAGATGATGGGGGGGGGCACTGCACACAGTCGTTGACACTGGAAGGAAAATAAACAAAACACTGGCAAAATGTTTTCACACAGCAGGAGGAACAGGTCTCCTTTGTGAGAACTGTTTTTGAGGGGTAGATGATGGGGAGGATACACCACACAGAGAACAGTAATGTGTGCTGTGTCACTTGTCTCATCGCACACTTCTTGAAATACACAATATTTAAAATTGAATTAGAACAGACTGCAGGGGGAGAAAAAAAAAATTCTGCAATTAATTATTTTTATCACTGGAAAAAAGACTCAAAACAAACAGGTCTTCTTGCAATGCTGCAGCCAGACACAGTAGAGGTTTTTGTTGGACAGATAAACAATATACAGTGATAGAATTCCTTGAGAAAAAAAAGGTGCAGATTCTCTTTAACAAACAAGAAACAACCAATAGCACCACACACAGTAGCCTGTTTGCTGTAGTGTGTGAGTGTGCAGCATACTTGCCTACTTTTGAAAAGTAGTTTGAGGGAGATCATTTACGGAAGTAGCAAACGACACGTGCGGTGTTGGAGGGCGTTGCCCTCACCGCCCAAAAGGTATGTCTAGATCCATCTATTGGTGTATCTATTACCACGCGCCCACACACACACAGTAATAGGACCCCCCCACACACACACACAGTAATAGGACCCCCCCACACAGACACATTCACAGTAATAGGACCCCCCCACACACACACAGTAATAGGACCACCACACACACAGTAATAGGACCCCCTCCCCACACACACACACAGTAATAGGACCACCCCACACACACACACACACACAGTAATAGGACCCCCCACACACACACACACACAGTAATAGGACCCCCCCCCCACACACACACACACACAGTAATAGGACCCCCACACACACACACAGTAATAGGACCCCCCCACACAGACTCACATTAATGGTCCCCAGACTGACACACACACATTAATAGATCCCCACACCCCACACACACACACACTCTCTCGCTCATCCCCTCACCTGTCCTCTCCTGCAGCACCACTGACATTCATGGTTCTTGCTGGAGCTACAGTGAGCTCTGATCAGTCACACAGCTCCTCAGTCAGTTCAGCGTAGGCTCCTCCTCCAGCTGTCTATCCTCCCTTATGGCTGGGAAGTCTGGGCTGGTCAGGGAATGCTGGGAGCATCAGTCTCTCCCAGCAGTCAGTGTGTGGCCCAAGTGACTGTCAGCTGTGCAGGGGGCGGACCTGGGAGGCATCTCCGGGCTTCATAACAGACAGACTCCCTGCCCCTGTGTCTTCCTGTATGCAAGCCTGGGCCCCATCGCGCATGCGCAGGTAGGATTTCCTGCAGGGCAGTGGGGAAGGCGGGGGATTGCAGATACATTGCGGGGTAGCGGGAGCTCCCATCTTAATTCGGGAGGCTCCCGCAGAAATCGTGAGGGTAGGCAAGCATGGTGTGCAGTGTGTGTTACAAACAAACACACATACTGTACACTGACTCTCAGTGACAATGCTGCCTGCAGTCACCCTTCCAATACCCACTGTATCTACCTACTCCTACAACTAGTGTACACACTGCAGTACATAGCCCTCAGCCCTACAACCTCTCACTACACTGAAAGTGGCATTCTCCTAATGGTATTTTGTACAGAGCCCACAGTCCCACACCCTCTCCTTTTGCTTTCCTTTGTGAAATAGTGTCCGATCACAAGGGATGGAGTCTTATATGTAATCCAATACACGCAAAATGTGGCACGGGGAAGATGAGGTTTTGCCTCGTAAGGGTTCTGAACTTTAGGTACTTTCATTTTCCGGGAAAACCAAACCACTCATCTCTAGTATGTATGTAAAATATATAAATATATATATATATATATATATATACATACACACACACACACACACACACACACACACATACATATACAGGGCCTTCTCCAGGGTTCTGAGCACCCTGTGCCGGACCCTGAGAGAGCGCCCTAATTTGGTGGTGTGGCCCAATTACCATAGGCCATGCCCCCTGTGTGACATTATTTGGAGGCGTGCCCGCATGGCATGCCTTCAAATAACGTCAGGCTGGGGGTAAAGCCCAGCACTCCGTTACTGGCTGGGCTTCCCCCAGCCCTCTCCTGTCAGTGAATGGTTGCTGCGCAGCATCAATTCACTCTCCGGGGGTCCGGCACTGCCGCACAGCTGCAGCGATGGGGGTCCCCAGCCTCCCAATTTGACCACCCGCGGGCCACTTCGGCCCGTGGGTGGAACAGCGGGACAGTACTGTCCCTCTGAAATCGGGATGCTGGGGAGGGGTGCTGCCCCTCTACGGGTCGCGCCCTTGTGTGACCGCACTGGTCGAACACCCCTAGAGCCGGCCCTGGACACATATATATATATATATATATATACATACACACACACACACATACTGTATTGTGATAGGATCACTGGTAAAGTGGTCTGTTACAGGGACATTTGTCCCAGATTCCTGTCCTATGTGTTTTAAATCCCCAGGAGAAAGTCTGCAGTGTAGCAGGCTTGAGTCTCTGCTTTTTGAAAAGCCGGTTTGGGACCTGGGGGTTGTGGGTGAGAGGAGAGGGAGGGCTCCACCCATGGCCACTCCAGGTTTTGGGCCTTTCAGCCTGGTAAGAGGCTCATTAGGGCTTGCAGCTGGAGATGGCTTGGTTTGTTTGGCGCTGAGTGTCTCACCTGGGTGAGCAGACAGGGAGTTTGCTCAGAGACACTTGGAAAACCTAGCTGTGAGGACTGTGCTGTGCTTTTGTTGCTGGCGAGGGTGTTAGGCCCTGCCAGGACCATGTAGTGAGGGAAGTTACTTGTAAAGTTAGAGCCCAGACAGGGCTAGGATTTAGGTTTATGTTTTCTTTATGTAATTTCTGATGTTGTACAATAAAGACTGGCGCCGACCAGCTTGTACTCGCATCCAGACTGGTGTGCTGTTTCCCGGCTGCTGTGTGTGTAAGGAAGGAGTCCATCTACCCCAGGAGAGGGACCCCTAACCCGACTGAATGTCACAGTATATAAAAGAAAAACTGGGGGCACTCAGCATCTGATAAAAGAATCTCTTTTAATCCATTGGATTATTTTATCAGATGCTAAGTGTCACCAGTTTTTCTTTTTCTATGTATTGGAGCAGCCTTGCTCCTAGGAAGGCACCAGCGCGAATATCCAGTGATTTATCCATGAGTGCTGGGGCATTGCCAGAATATATATATATATGTGTGTGTAAAGGATTTATAGAATGGCGCTCTGGTTCAAGTCTCAAATGGTGTTGCACTGCAGTGCGAGATATGTTTATATAAAGTCCAGTTGGTGCTAACAGGTGTAACACTCTAATCCTTCTGGTGAAGGTGGCAGCAGTCTTCCCGTGTTCCCGAATGGCAATCAGAATAAATGTGATCTGGAAGTGAGGTTTGGAAAGAACATGCGCCTGATAGTGTAGTAATTTATAAAAAATTAGCACGTGCTCAAATATAAATGTGTGTACCAGAAAATAAAACTTTTTCACTTATCTGTGGTTCTTTTACTGGGACTACATGTGGTAAAATGGACCCGGAACTCCAAGGTGTCCAGAAACCTTAAATAGGATAGGCTCAAGCAGAGCCAGAAAGAACACATATAGTGTAGTATTTTCTTTGAAAATAAATAGCGTAATTAGTGTATAAACATGCATACCAAAACGATACTTGAATCACTGCATATAGTGCTATGTGTCTTGGTGACTTCTTCAACATCCCATAATGGCCCCAATGGTTCACGTGTAGATGGAGTAGGTCAGCATGTTTTAGTGAAGTAGGCAGGAGTCATTCAGCTCTTTCCCCCTGGGCAATGATGGAGACCACGTCGTGGGATGTTGAAGGAGTCACTGATCACACAGGAGTCACTGATCACACAGGATGCACCAGAGTGGCTTCTACCACCTAAACGAGAGTGCTAGCCCAAATAATATATATATATATATATAAATAAAATGTGTATGTATATCAGTAAACTGGCACTCAACAAAACTACTTGCCCAGGTGCCTTCCAGAGTAAACCAAACTAATGTAATGCATGCAAAGTGACACTCCAAGGACTCAAAGAAGGAATAAATTACAAGCTGTGTCAAGTTCTGTGTTCTACGTTTCATTCTTGAGACTTTTAATGTAAAGGCTGGTTTAATTTTTACTGTCAATAAGTGATTTTAAAACAATGAGGAAGGTAAGTTCTCTATGACTAAAATTTGATGAAGTTGAACCATTGGTTTAATTTATCAAGCTATCCAATTCCTTGTCATCACCAGTCCAAAACAGTAGCACATTGTTGATGTAAATCTTGTAAAAAAAAAATATCCATTTCAAACCTAAGCCTATTTGCATTGGATGGGGCCATAGAAGAACCCATCGCTGTGCCATTTAACTGCAAACAAAAGTATTTTTGAAAACAAAATAATTGTTTGTAAAAGCCAGAAATAGCCAGTATGTCCATATAGTTTTCTGTTCTTCATAGAACTTGAAAGACAGCAGTGATCTATCAGACTCTTTACCTACCACATGGGGTGTGCAGGTATAAAGATTTACTACTGGACTTCTAGTGTCACTACAATCATGTTATCCGGAATGTTCAACAAATTTGACAGACTGTTTAGCAAGTCCAGGATGGCTTTCAAATAAGTGCTCAATATAATCTAACACTTTTACCATATAATTGCTGTAAGTTTATTAGCTGCATCTACGATGAGTTTTTCATTATTATTTATTAGGGGTCATTCGTACATATGTTATTGTAATTTTTTCTTTGGAGGCTGTGCATGTTATGGTGAGCAATTAAGTGTTGGTTTAATACACATGGATTGGTATAGGCTAATTACGGGTGTGCTTTTAGTTATAAAACAAACATTCTGTCCTAATAAATATTTACACACAATATTATAAATACAGTATCATAAAACAGGTGCAGCACTACAAGCGTAATAAAAATGTGTCAATGTTTCAAAGTCTTTAATTGTTTTTTCATCAGGATAAAGTGACAAACACCAGTGCTTACTTTAGGTACATGACACCATGTGGACGCCAGAGCCCGGGGTGGGACCGCACACCCTGCCAAAGGAGTAACGAATATACAGTAGCACCAATAAGTACAGTAAGTAAAGCACAATGCATTCTAAACTAGGCTTTATAAAAAGAGTAATACTGTAAAAGAGGCAATGCATAAATCAATAGTATAAAGATCATAAGGTAGCCAGAAACACTCTAAAGGGCCATATGCAATTATCGAGCATTACTGTGCACAGATACCAACTATGGCCCCAAATATGTGTACTCTTTATACAGCCTCAATTACTATGATTTGTGTTTAACTTACTGTTTCTATTGGTAATACTATAATCTCATTACTCCACAGCGTCTGTAACCATGGTGATGGTAGCACTGATGACCTCTTATCACGTGTGGACGACACCACCAACGTGATTATGTCATTTGGCAGCACCTCCGCTCGGACAGAGTGTGGAGTAATGACACTTTTAGTGTACTTGTCCTAAGCTTGCACAGCCTTTAATTTTTCCATTCCATGAGACTCAAGTCAAGAAATAAATGCGCACACATTTTTGCATGTGTAGTGTAGTATGCAAAATTATTATTTTACACAATAGACATTATAAGTGTCCCAGAGATTTACTATGATGCACACAAAAATAATTCAGTCTGCTACTCCAACGTAATATTTAGTCCACTATGTTCTCCCATCTATCAGTTCCCTTGAGCTCCACAATGCTCCTGCTCTGGCCTTTATAAGATAGTCCTTCTCATTCTGATATATATGTCCTGCTCATTTCCTAAGTACTGTTCTTCCCATTTATGCAGGGAAAGAACATCAACCACACAGCTGCTTGTTTTCATCTGGTGAGTGTGACCGATTTTTTTAGAAGAGCAGAGTGGAAATGTTGGAAGCTACATTGGAACTGACAGATAACATTTAAATTAAACTTCAGGTACAAATACTATATAGAGTTTTAATTAGAAAGGGCCCCATCTCCAAATAAAGTACACCTTTTAAAAGCATATTACTTGCGGTTATGAAGCAGTGGTGTAAAGAAACATGCATTCCTTCTTACAAATCTAACCAGCACCAATTATGTTAGCTTTCATATATTTCCATTTATGTGGGTTGAAAAAGAGCATGGTGTCCCCTTGCAAAAGAGGCACCCACTGTGATACCCCTGGCTCCATAGGAGCCAGTGGACATTGCAGTTTATCAGGCTGCCACTAGGTGGAGCTGCAACATGCCAAATGAGACAAACCTCCAACAGAACAATCGCAGTTCAGACTAGGAGTTGCTGAAAAGTGGCGTGCAGAGCAGGGTGAGGTGCCGCAGGTCTGCAGAAAGAGCGGGCAAAGCAATAATGCCGCCATTGTGCAGGGTGAGACACGCCACTGAATACCCGCTGATGGTGCACTGGGGGACCACGTCAGAAGCGCCAGCAGAGTGAGACTGAGAGCCAGAGATGGTGACTCAGCACTGGGAACCACAGCAGAGATGTGTGTGTGTAAAATCTGTAAAGGGAGACATCCCTGCAGAGATAATGAGAATTGTTAAGCACTACTGACTACTGTTAAGCGCAATTGAGAGTATATGAGAGATACTGAAAATGATTCAGAGATATTGAGAACTACTGAGACCTGCCGAGACTTATTGGAAATATATTGAGAGATATTGTAAGCATTTTAAGGAGTATATTGAAGTACAGGTTGAGTCTCCCATATCCAAAATGCTTGGGACCAGGGGTATTTTGGATAACGGAATATTCCGTATTTTGGAATAATTGCATACCATAATGAAATATCTTGGGAATGGGACCCCAATATACACACAGAATGGATTTATGTGTTATATACACCTTATACACACAGCCTGAAGGTCATTTTATACAATATTTTCAATAATTTTGTGACTCAAACAAAGTTTGTGTACATACATAAAATTCAGTTATGTTTCATATACACCTTATACACACAGCCTGAAGGTCATTTTATACAATATTTTCAATAATTTGTGCCTTAGACAAAGTTTGTGTACATTGAACCATCAAAAATCAAAGGTTTCATTATCTGAGTCATGGCCAAAAAATTCCGTATTTCGGAATATTTGGATATCGGAGACTCAACCTGTACTGTGTAACCCTAACTAATAAAAACACTCATAGGTATCCATAAAACAAACAGACAGTAAAGTCTCTTTGCCATTTCACTCATTACCCAATTTCTAAAACACCTCTTTTTACACACATGAAATATACCACCTATATACATTCTTTCAATCACTCGGAAATAAACATGAGCCTAATAAGATTTTTTTCTATTTAAAGGCTGGAGCAATTGGTTAAAAAATCAATGTTTATTTCATGCTTTTTCAGTGTGTCATCAATTTCGAAGTAAGTGGGGAACAAAGGAACCTGTTGGCAATCAAATAATGGCAGATACAGTAATAGCATAAAGTATTTCAGAAGAATGGGTGGGGCTGGGTGGCAACGACATGTACAGATGTGTGATAATGGCAGAGAGAGTAGGGCTTCATATAATAGGTAGAAGTGTAATAAATTGAGGAGGGGAATGGGAGCAATTGGTTAGTCACAGAATAAGTTAGAAAATGGAGGAGCAGTTTCAGTCAACAGCAGAATAGGGATAAGCCTCTCCATGCTGGTAACCACATTATATGAAATTACATTTATACATTCAACTTAATTGAAGTAATTCTGAAGTATCTGTCATGAGAGCTTCAACTTTAATGGACAACTCACCAAAATCCCTCTGGTTTTGTAATCTCTTTATCTGTCGTATAACCAACACAAAGACTTTCATGGTGCTGAAATGGTTTGTGGTCTCCTCAGTAAAATAAAGAGCAAGTTGTGCTTACCCTCACTACCAATATGGGATATCATGTGTTTCTGTTACAGTATATTTCCTTATTTGTTATATTACACAGACAGCTCAGAGACCAGTCAGTTTAGTCCATTAACATATGAGCAAATAGTGATTTACCTTGGGAGTGTGTGTGTGTGCCGCCGGCCACGGTACCAGCCCGTCCTAGTTACCCGTGTAGTGCCGAGTGCAGTGAGTGTGGTCAGCACTACACATTTACATAGGACCGGCACTAGGCTTCCCTGCTCCGGTCCTGTGCTGCACAGTTGAGCCCCTTCCCTCGCCATGAGTGCTTACCCAATAGGGCAGGGGTTCCCAACTACGGTCCTCAAGGCACACTAACAGTCCAGGTTTTAGGGATAGCCATACTTGAGCACAAGTGACTTAATTAGTACCTCAGTTACTTTGATTTAACCATCTGTGCACAATCATGGATATCACTAACACCAGGACTGTTAGTGTGCCTTGAGGACCGAGGTTGGGAATCACTGCAATAGCGCGTACGGACTGTGGTGGGAGCTGTAGCATGGATTCAGGTAAGTGTATTTTTCTTTTATTTACTGTGTTTTATTTACAATGTTTATTTGTCAGGGGGGGAGGATTACTACTGGGGACACCACTGGGGGGGGACCACTATCGGGTGCACTATATAAAGGGCACTGCATGATGGTGGGGTATACTACTGGGGGCACTATATAAAGGGCACTGCATGATGGTGGGGTCTACTACTGGGGGCACTATATAAAAAGGCACTGCATAGGGGGACCACTACTGGGGCACTGCATAGGGGGGTCTACTACTGGGGGAACTATATAAGGGGCTTACTACTGGAGGCACAAGTGGCACTGCACTGGGGGCACTGAATAGAGAGGACCACTACTGGGGGCACTGTCTAAGGGGCCCTACATAAGGGGGATTACTACTGGGGGCACTGTATAAGGGAAACAAATGGGGAGCTGCATTAGGGGGACCACTACTGGAGGTACTGTACAAGGGGCACTACTGGGGGCATTGCATACTGGGGGTACTGTACAAGGGGCACTACTGGGGGCCTGCATAAGAGGGACCACTACTCACGGCACTGCATAGGAGGGACTGTATAAGGGTCACTACTGGGGTAAGGTGCATATAGAATGGAAAGGAATGTTCAGAGTGACGAGAAAGGGGTATATGCGTCATGTTGACACGCTCCATTTTTAAGTGCACGCCCATTGTGACCACGCCCATTTTTCAGCTAGTGCACATATGGGGGGGGGGGGCTCCTTTTTAAAATTTGCCCTGGGCTCCAAATACCCTAGTCACGCCACTGCCTGGACAGAAGACAATACATTTTGACTTCCTGTGCTAGTCACACCCACAAAAGGGAGCACAAGCCCAATATACCAACTCGCACAACACTCAGACAATTGAGCTGCACACACCTGGGCCTAGAAGCTGTTCTCTCATCAGTGGCCAAGTATCACTTCTCTCCCCCCATGTTTTGATACACACATGGCCAGATAGGGTGAAACAGATGGCTTCAATGTTAATGGCTATTGTGTAATTATGTGATTTAGTAACTTAGTCCTTCCCAATCACCCTTGCTGCTTCTTACCCAAAGAAGAAATACAAGTGCACAACTCCAAATTAACTGATTATATATAAATAAATACATTTTGCAGTAAATACAATAGAGGTTTTTGGCATAATCTTGGCCAAGGTTATGGGCCTGCCCACCATATCGGGTAACCTCTTGTCGGGCAGGTCCCTAACATACTAGGGCTCAAATCCAGAGTGCAGGACACCCCCAAACTAGCCCAGCTAAACCACCCCAAGGCCCAGTTGTGCACTTGTAGTTCTTCTTTGTGTATATATCAATGGTCTCCACAGGTAGCACCTCCAATTATATATATATATATATATATATATATATATATATATATGTCCAGAGTGTGCAGTCTGAGATCCATTTTTCTTTGTAAACTAATTAGTGCATTGATTTGCACACCTGGGAAGTCTGAGCCACTTCCCACACAGACTAGCACCTCTACTACATTGGTTTAGAGCATGGAGTCTAGCAATGTAATATGCACACCAGTCAAAGCACAATATAGGTAAGTCCTGCTAAGATTTAGACTGTGTAGTGCAGCTTTGGTTAATTTTTGGGGTGTGGGTCCCCCTAGATTGCTTTGCTGATCTGCTTCAGGGTGCCGCAGTATAACACATTTTCCTTTAACACATTTTAATACCTCACTGTCTGTTTCTTTTATATATATGTATTTCACTTTTTTATTTTTATTCTTTATATGCGGCCAGCGGCTGCTCTTAACACTTCACTTTTCTTATTAGAGCGGTGCCTTGGGGTGGTTTAGCTGGGCTAGTTTGGGGGTGTCTTGCGCTCTGGATTTGAGCCCTAGTATGTTAGGGACCTGCCCGACAAGAGGTTACCCGGATATGGTGGGCAGGCCAATAACCTTGGCTAAGATTATGAGAAAACCTCTATTGTATTTACTGCAAAATGTATTTATTTATATATAATCAGTTAATATGGAGTTGTGCACCTGTATTTCTTCTTTGTGTATATATCAATGGTCTCCACAGGTAGCATCTCTGTGACCGGACGCCTTTCGCCTAGGCCGTCCCTGGTCACGGGTTAGCGCTTTTGGACTCCCACTCACTGTCAGTGACCGCCTGTCACTGACTCCGCCCACTGCGCCATGGGCGTGTAACGATGCTGCCACCACCAAACTCTACCATAGGCGTTTGGAACCGCTTTTTACGTACAATCAGGCTCCTGCCTTGGAACCTGGAACCACTTCTGCTGCGTATGCGTTTGATTAACTGCAGACACACCTCCTGTTTGGTGTCGGCTGTTCAAACCTGATCCCTCGCAATGGACCAGGTCTGCACGGTAGCTGGCAGAGGGCTTGAACTTGGAGACACGGAGCTCTTACCCAGAACAGCAGGAGAACGGAATAGCATTTTGGCGCAATTCTGTTGGTCGCAAGATTGAGGCAATTGAAGTAAAGGCAAACGGTGTTTATTTGCCAATCATTCTAGCTCAGAAAACATAAATTAACAACATATTACATTTCAAAGGAGTCACTCAATATCCTCCTTCCTAATCCACCATCCAAACTTTAAACACAACTGATTTATCATACATTATACTGTCTCCTAAAATGTTGGTATAACATGTCACAGGAAATGGTAAATTACATTCATCCTTATCAGTTTGGCATTTCCAACCTTACTTAACACATTCAGCTTTTAGAAGTGGCATCCAAAAGGATCTTCTTAAAACAAATTAATTGTCTTTTCAAAAGGAAGTTCTGTATCTGAAGTGTTTGGCCATATGACACCATTCACACCTTCACACAGAGAACTTTCAGCCAGAGGTCACTGACCACAACAGGTCTTCCTATTCATCAGACCTCCTGCTAGTTTCTGCAGACACAGAGGCTGGTTATGTCATATTCAGGCATATATTCAAGAAGTGCATTTTCTCTACAAAATATACATTTAAACCATATAGTGCATAGCCTATTAAACATATGTTGCTTCATGCACTAATGCATTGCAGATCAGCTACAGTGCATTACAGCAATACATATATACTTTAATACAGTTTATTATAAACCATGTGCAGTGTGCTTTTACACTGTCCTTTTAAAAATGGTGCAATGGCATGAGGGTTAATCCCCTCAATGCTTTGGCAGCCATTTTAATCACGTGTGGTCGGCCTCCGGCCACACTTTTTTATTCTCTATATGCGGCCAGCGGCTGCTCTTAACACTTCACTTTTCTTATTAGAGCGGTGCCTTGAGGTGGTTTAGCTGGGCTAGTTTGGGGGTGTCTTGCGCTCTGGATTTGAGCCCTAGTATGTTAGGGACCTGCCTGACAAGAGGTTACCCGGATATAGTGGGCAGGCCCATAACCTTGGCCAAGATTATGAGAAAACCTATATTGTATTTACTGCAAAATGTATTTATTTATATATAATCAGTTAATATATATAATCCTTTTAAAAATGGCGCAATGGCATGAGGGTTAATCCCCTCAATGCTTTGGCAGCCATTTTAATCATGTGTGGTCGGCCTCCGGCCACACTTCTCCCCTCCCCCTCAAGCGGGCTACCAGAGGGCCATGTCCCAAGGATTTGGCCCCTGGTCCCGCAGTCTCTTGGGGGGTTCAGGGAAGCTACCTGGGGGTCTTCGGCTCTGGCCTTGACAGTTCATCCATATTGTAGTGGGACTTTCCTTGTTGGTGCACAATGTCCAAATAGTCACACTGAAGTCCAAGGCTCCACCACAACAGTCTGTCAGCTTCCCTTTTGGGGAGCCAGTCACACACATAGTGCCGAAGGTGGTCCAATGCCCAAACAATTGCCAACCGCTGTGTTCCAATTGTGGTATACCCCACCTCCCACCATAGCAGTATTCTGCTCAAACAGGCCACAGGGTGCTCCTGCCCATATGGCCCCTCCTGGCTCCGTACTGCTCCCAGTCCGTGCAATGACGCATTAGTTTGTACCACAATGTCCTGGTCCTGAAATTGCGCCATCTGCACTGGAGCTGGTACCAGAGCCTCCTTCAATGACTGGAATGCCAACTCACAAGCGGGTATCCAGTCCACTGACTTGGGAAGTCCCTCCCTGGTCAACTCTGTAAGGGGTGTCACTACAGTACTAAGGTCAGGGACAACTCGTCCGTAGGGCCTTACAGTTTCTAAGGTCAGTATCTGTCTTGGGGTTGTGGGACGGGGACAGTCTCTGGTTGCCTCCACCCCCCCTGGTCTGGGCCTACCACGGTCTCCCCCCACTCTATACCCCAGGCACTGCACCTCTTTCATCTCCACCTGGCATCTGTCTGCACTACCGGTCAGACCTGCCCTACCATCCTCCTCCAATGACCTATGACTATGGGAACCTACCCTGTCACCTAGGTCTTCTCTCACCACCTCGTCCGCTACCTGTTCCATAGTAATGGCGGATAGATCACCAGCCTCTGAACTCTGTGCGACATCCACCATGGTTAGGCTGCGTGTCTTCCCCGATCTACTTGGCACAAGCAGGGGACCTTGCTCCCTAACTGGCCTATCCCCTTCTACCTTCCTGGCTACTCTTTATCTTAACCCTTCCCGCCAGGTCACACTCACTGCCGCTATCCCTGAAAGGCCGCTGCCAGCTTGGCATGATATGCCTTCCAGATATGGTTCAGCAAGCTGAGCTACCCTGAACTCCTGTCTGGGGCCCTCACTTCCTTCTAAGTAGGGACAGTCTACAGGGGGATATGGGTTGGGATCGCTAGGGTCAGTCTGGTTGAGGTCAGTCAAAGGGAAGTCAGTGTGGTCATTCATACTCACCGCCGGAGTTGGCTAACCACTAGGGACAGGAGCATCACTGGGCACCCTCACAGGATCCAACGAGCCGGAACCAACATCCTCTGCGTTGCTAGGGGACGTAGGCATACCAGAGGCAAAAGGCATGCTGGGTAGATGTGCTGATCTAGCCGCTGTAATCTTTTCCTCTGGGCTGGTTGATGCTGTGGTAAGCTGCGCTGGCAGTTGTCTAGCCGCTGTGGTCTTTTCCTCTGGGCTGGGCTGTTCTCGTGCAGTTGATGTAGACTGTGATCCGGAAACTTGACTCCGGGCGATGGCGTCAGCAAACATGGTAACGATTCCACCACCAAGGTCATTCCCCAGGACCACATCGGTTGGAAAGCCATCCATGATGGCAACATCCCTCAACTCTGGGCCAGTTCCCCAGTCTAGGTAGACTCTCGCCACAGGTACCTCTCGCTCCATTCTTTCTGCCACGGTCACTTTGGTAGTGCGACCTGGCAGTACTGTGGCAGGATCAATTAGGCAGGGGCTCACAACAGTGATTGAGGCCCCAGAGTCTCTTAATCCTTGTCCCTGCAGGGGCCCCACTTGGACCGTCTGCAGGTGCCACCACATATTTTGGGGTGGCCCCTTGGCCATGCAGGTGACTCTCAGTAGAGTCCACCTGATTCTCCCCACACTCCACTGGACTGGCTGGAGTAGGAACAGTCTCTTTGGGCTCACCTCCCCGGGTCAGGCAAGCAAGCCGGGCTCCATCACTCGGATTTGGGGCACGAGTCTGGGGTGCTTGGGGTGTGGGACAGTTCATCCTCAGATGTCTGATTTTCCCACAGTCATAACACTTCTTGACCAGTCGGGGCCCCGGTGGTCTCTGATGATTTGCAGGGACAGGGCGGGGCGATTGCTGGCCAAGAGCACCCGGGTTGGAGGATGCCCGCTTTGGGGGGTGATGAGCAGAAGAGGGGTGTTCCCCTGGTTGTACAGTCCATTGGGGTCTGCTGCTAGTTGGGCGCTTCTGCCCTTGTGGCCGAATTGCCACATACTTGTCCGCTAACTGGGCCGCCATCTTCAAGCTGGGTGGCTCCCGGTCTAGCACCCACTCCTTCACCTCTTGGCACAGCAGATCAACCAGTGCATCCCAGGTAGTGGCACCAGATCCCTTCACCCATTTCACCACGTACTGCCTCAGCTGGGTGGCGAACTGCTCATGGGTGCTGGTAGGGTTCTTGGGCAAGTCCCGGAACTTTTTCCTGTAGGACTCAGGAGTGACAAAGTATTGCTGTAGGAGGGCCCTTACGACTTCGTCATAGTTACCACAGTCCTCGGTGGCCACTCCTCGATAGGCCTCCAGGGCCTCTCCGTGCAGTGTGGGCACCAGGTGTCTGACCCACTCCTGCTTGGGTAAATCGTGTAGTTTACAAGTCCTTTCAAATACTTGCAAATGTCCATCAATGTCCCCATCACTGTCTGCAAATTTGGCAAACTGTATACGATCTGATCCCGGTACAGCAGTCTGCAACAGTGCTTGGGGTACCACGGCCCGTGGTGCCCGCTCATCATGCCACATCCGAATGATGAGCATGCATTCTTATTCCTTTGCCTTTTCTTCCAATTCCGCTAGGGTATCCATTCGTAGGGATCCCTGCCATGCTGGTGAATGCTGAGAAACATAACTGCTGCAAGAGGGGGCAGGACTTGTTGCTCTCACCACATTCTGAGGGGCGTCCATTGTTACGCTGGCCGCACTTTCCACCTCCGTCTGATGCAACTCCATTCCGCTGTTATCAGTCATCCTGCGCGTTCTTCTGAACTGCAGTTACTCCTCTCCTGAGTAACTCGGCTTCTCTCGTCGGGTGACCAAAAAGCCGCCTGGGATTATCCCACCGCTATGCCACCAGATGTGACCGGACGCCTTTCGCCTAGGCCATCCCTGGTCACGGGTTAGCGCTTTTTGACTCCCACTCACAGTCACTGACTCCGCCCACTGCGCCGTGGGCATGTAACGATGCTGCCACCACCAAACTCTACCATCGGCATTTGGAACCGCTTTTTACGTACAATCAGGCTCCTGCCTTGGAACCTGGAACCGCTTCTGCTGCGTATGCGTTTGATTAACTGCAGACACACCTCCTGTTTGGTGTCGGCTGTTCCCACCTGATCCCTCGCAATGGACCAGGTCTGCACGGTAGCTGGCAGAGGGCTTGAACTTGGAGACACGGAGCTCTTACCCAGAACAGCAGGAGAACGGAATAGCGTTTTGGCGCAATTCTGTTGGTCGCAAGATTGAGGCAATTGAAGTAAAGCCAAACGGTGTTTATTTGCCAATCATTCTAGCTCAGAAAACATAAATTAACAACATATTACATTTCAAAGGAGTCACTCAATATCCTCCTTCCTAATCCACCATCCAAACTTTAAACACAACTGATTTATCATACATTATACTGTCTCCTAAAATGTTGGTATAACATGTCACAGGAAATGGTAAATTACATTCATCCTTATCAGTTTGGCATTTCCAACCTTACTTAACACATTCAGCTTTTAGAAGTGGCATCCAAAAGGATCTTCTTAAAACAAATTAATTGTCTTTTCAAAAGTAAGTTCTGTACATGAAGTGTTTGGCCATATGACACCATTCACACCTTCACACAGAGAACTTTCAGCCAGAGGTCACTGACCACAACAGGTCTTCCTATTCATCAGACCTCCTGCTAGTTTCTGCAGACACAGAGGCTGGTCATGTCATATTCAGGCATATATTCAAGAAGTGCATTATCTCTACAAAATATACATTTAAGCCATATAGTGCATAGCCTATTAAACATATGTTGCTTCATGCACTAATGCATTGCAGATCAGCTACAGTGCATTACAGCAATACATATATACTTTAATGCTTTAGTGCTTTTACACTGTCCTTTTAAAAATGGCGCAATGGCATGAGGGTTAATCCCCTCAATGCTTTGGCAGCCATTTTAATCACGTGTGGTCGGCCTCCGGCCACACTTTTTTATTCTCTATATGCGGCCAGCGGCTGCTCTTAACACTTCACTTTTCTTATTAGAGCGGTGCCTTGAGGTGGTTTAGCTGGGCTAGTTTGGGGGTGTCTTGCGCTCTGGATTTGAGCCCTAGTATGTTAGGGACCTGCCCGACAAGAGGTTACCCGGATATAGTGGGCAGGCCCATAACCTTGGCCAAGATTATGAGAAAACCTATATTGTATTTACTGCAAAATTTATTTATTTATATATAATCAGTTAATATGGAGTTGTGCACCTGTATTTCTTCTTTGTGTATATATCAATGGTCTCCACAGGTAGCACCTCCAATCATATACTGTATATATATATATATATATATATGTATATAATGTCCAGAGTGTGCAGTCTGAAATTCATTTACTTTGCTTCTTACCCAAGCATCCTTGAGGTGAGCCGAGCTCCGTGTTCTCACAACTGGGTCTCAGATTTGCTGTGTGCAAACCCTGAGTATGTCCATGTTTTCTTAGCAATCAACATCCTATACCTGATTTGTGAATTTATGATATTATTGTGATGTATTATTTAACATTTCATAGTTTATACATTATGTAATACTATAGCACTAAGGGGCTTATGCAGCAAAGCTTGATGGGAGATCAGTGGCGTCACAAGGGGGGTGTGGCCCACATCGGGTGTCACCCTTCAAGGGGGTGACACCAAAAAGAGCAGCACACAGACCCACCCACAGGCTTCACTCCATCCACAGACATGTCTGCTGCCAGCACACCCCCTTCCCCGGCACCACCGCCGACCCCAAATGAGCTGGCCCTGCACACTGCCGGGGGTCACTTCATTCTCTCACCACGGCTGGCATCCAGAGCCACACACAGGCACAGAGCATATCTCTGTGCCTGTGTGAGGCTCTGGACGCCGGCCGCGGTGACATCATCACGCATGTGGCATGCCAGAGGGAGAAGCAGAAGGAGGTGCGCACCCAGACTCCCCTAGTGCAAGCCAGCCTGGACATCGTGAAGAGAGGTAAGTAGTATTGCACAGGAGAGGGGGCACAGCATAAGGGGCATTACTGGGGGCATTCTGGGGCCACTGCATAGGGGCACTACTGAGGGTACTGTATAGGGAGAACAGTATAAGGGCACTACTGTCTAGGAGGACTGCATGGGGGTATTGTAAAAGGGGCACCACTGTGGGTATTGCATAAGAGCACTACTGAGTGTACTGTATAAGGCACTATAGGGGCACTGAATAAGGGGCTATACTACAGGGGACATTGCATATTGGGCACAACTACAGGGGGCATTGCATAAAGGGGCACTAGTAAAGGGGGAACTGCATAATGGGCACAGCTACAGGGGGCATTGCATAAGGGGCACTACTACTGTGGGTATTGTGTATAAGGGTCAATAATGTAGTCATTGTGTAAAATGGGCACTACTGTGTGTCAGAACATAAATAAGGGACACTACTTTATGGTGTAATGTGAATCAGGGGGACTATGTGCAGTGTATTGGGGATAAGATTGTGCTACTGTGTGGCATAATTTCAATTAGGGATAGTATTGTATTACCATGCCCCTTTCTTTTGAGATCACGCCCCTTTTTTTTGCACCACATGCTGTCCTTTTATTGATAAATCGCCAGGTGTGTCATTCCACCACATCTCTTATGACCACTTTAAGCACTGCTACCCAGACTATCGGGCGTGGCATAATCATGCCCGCCGGTGCACCTGGCATTATGGGAGGAGCACAGTGTGACTGCTGGACTAGTAAGGGGGGAAGAGTTCACGGAGCTGCGCGCCTTGGTCCCGATTTGTTTTATTTTTGGTGGAGGGGGGGGTGTTACCGTGCATTACAGCACCGGGTGACACCAACCCTAGTGACGCCTCTGTGTGAGATAAAATTGTGAGCTATATATCACCATTCAGCTTCTAACTTACATTTTGCAGGCTGTATTTAAGAAATGATAGTTTGGAGACGATTAGTTGGTGATCTATATTTCACAATTTTATCTCACATCAAGCTTTGATACATATGCCCCTAACTATTTGTCTGAAATATATCAAAGTTGTAGTTTGTAATGTGTATTTCAGGTTAAAAAACAGATGGTAATTGTTGAATTAATAAGTTTGGACTGGCACATACTGTAAGTAGGAGCTTTATGGTTTTAGTGTAAGTGTGTTTTCGGACATTTGAAAGATGGAGTCTGTGTATTTAATGCATAGGCCATCTAAATAAAGGATTCAATGAGGTCTTCCCATTCCCCTATACGGTATGCCATCGGGATACTGACTGTCCAAATGCCGACAGTCGGCAGCCCGACTGTCTAATCCCGGCAAGTGTCTAATGACAGGTGTCGAAATCCCTACGCCTGTCATTAGACCTACGCCGGGAGCCCGACACCCGGCTTACCGATCGAAGGTAAGCCAGGCGCCAACAGCTGTGTGGGGGGGGCGAGGGTTAGGTTAGGGGCTCCTGGGGGGGACGACAATGACCGGGGAAGGCATGGATTAGGCACCCCTGGGGGCAGGTTAGGGCTAGGCTGCGGGGAAGGGGGGGGTTAGCCACCCCTAAGGGAAGGCTAGGGAGGGGGAGGAATTAGGTTAGTTGATACTTCCCTTTAGATGTTCGGGATCTTCACCTCTATCATGCTGCCGGGATTTGAACCGCTGGCCATCATACTGATTCCCCCTATACATCCCCATGGCTCTCACATCAGCTTCACAAAAACCCTTCTCTCTCTTTTTATACATCTTGCACACATACACACTATATATATTTATATCTCTCATATTGATAGTATTATCACATTGACAAATACAATATGTTATAGACTGTTTTACTACATCTCGCGTGCCATCTTTCTTAACTAGACTTAAAAGGTATATATTCTCTATATAACCTTGCTAGTAAGTTTTTAACAGATACAATTAGTTTTTATTTACAAAAATTTTTTTTCAAATGATAAAAGTAGAATATTCTCTTGAATAATATGAAATTAATATGAGGAAAGCACATAAGGCTTCTTTCACAATAGCGAACCAGAATAGGACATGCTTTTACAGTTTCCTAACTGCAGAAGCAATGAGGGAACCTATATTATGAAGAGATTAATACCAATCAGTTGCAGAAAGCCATTTAAAGATGAACATTATTGGCAGGACAACACGTTATGAAATTATTTTTTGGGAATACCATTTCTATCTAGTAAGACACAGCAACCACTCCATACAAAACCGTACCTTACACCTATAGTATTTTAGGCTTACTATAGTAAGACACACAGTCCTGGGAATATTGATTATTTTGCATGCATTCATTATTTATCCAGTCTGCTTGAAAACATTACAAAACAAAAAAATAGCTTTTTCACGTGATCTAGACAGTTTTTAGAACCTAGCTAGTCAAAAAGGTTGGAGGACATTGGAATCTTTTTTTGCCCAAAATGAATTGATCTTTAAGACTGTGCAATACCATTAATTGCACCGATCAGGAAATCAAACACAAAACATGATTTATTAAAGTAACAAGAAAGCAAAAAATACATTAAGTAAGCAGGATTTGCACAACTAATATTTAAACACCTATTGTATATGCCAGTTCTAGTGCTGCTATTTAACAAAAAAAGAAAAATTAAAAAAGTCATACGGATATACTTAGCCTTGGAGAGAGAAAGTACCAACCAAACAGCTCCTATTTTTCAAAACAGTCTGTAAATGACAGCTAGCAGCTGATTGCTTGGCTCTTTATCTCTCTCCAAGGCTTAGTACATCTTCTCCTATATCTTCTCCCAGCCGATTGTGGTCAAATTCAGTTTTCTACATCTACAATAACTCCAGGTCTACATCCACAATGTCTGTAAGATCACACTAATCATTAAACATCTATTATTTTATTTACCTGTATATTTTGCATCATTAGTCTAAAATGTCCATTGATTTTACCCTCAATGATTTCCATTTTACACTAGAACCAAATTGATCTTTGATGCTGTTTACAAGATAGAAGTATTATTTAGGCTTTACCCTGCAGGCTCTTTTTTTCTGTATAAATTAATTTGTCTATAGGGGCCTATCCATTAGCAGATAAAATGAATGATTGAACGATATATCGTTCACTATATCTGCCAATAGATAGGCCCTGAACGATGACAGATACGCACTCCTGCGGCCGATAAATCGCATCTATCTTCTCTACAACATGTTGGAGAATTATCGCATATAGCTGTGCGATATTAGCAACATCGTGCAGTTTATATGCGGTAAACGACGACAGATATTAGCAGCAGCTACAAAGCGCTGCAGAGAAAAAAATCCACTCCCTGAATGATGTCATGCGATATCGTTCTTCGTTTGCCAAAATCTGTCATATACATGACGGATGTCATTCAGCACATTTTCAAGGGATATCTTTTGTATATCATCGCTCAGAAATACATCTGCTAATGGATAGGCTCCTTAACTCTGAAATGATATCCTGCTTATTTATACTCTTCCACTGTGATGGGATAGTTCCCTGATCTGTAAATCGTAAGTTATAATATTCTTCCCATGCAGACTGGAAGTGGCAGATCACCCATTTCCAGTAAGTTAGTGAGGAGTTGTCTGGTGTAATAGACCAGTTACTGTAAGGAGGTCCAGCATCACTGTAGGTTTTGCAGGGGAAGCGCCTGTCATCATCAAGTATAAAACATAGATCACTGGATACAAGAGTGGTACATATATCTGTGACAAAGTGATCTGTTTTGTACCATCTCCAACCAGCAATAGCTTGAGGACAATGGAACTTCACACTGTGTTTCCCATCATGGTCAGCAATAGTATTCGTACAGACTGCGCCACAAAATGGACACTTTTGCCAGCACCCCGGACACCCACTAAATAGTATTTCAAGAATCTTTTTTTTCATATTGATCAGATCACACTTGGAAAAGTCACATTTTAGGTCTTTCACCACAATTTCCATAGCCTGTGTCATGGCCTCTTTCAGAAAATCTATATCTGTTATGTTCTAACATTTCACACTTTTGAGGTCCGCACAGGACAGATTCATCTCACTTCCCAGCTCTGAGCAGAAAGTTTCCAGCCACGAGCTGACGTCGCCATGTGCATCTGTGACCATTGCAGATGATGTATCTATAGCCTGTGTTATAATGTTTCTGAAGTGATCCACATTAATGTGCAGGGTGACTGCAATCTTGGACTTGTCATTATAATACTGGTCAATACATTCCCCAATAAAGGCTCGCACTGCTGATTTAGGATCAGTGACATAATTTGTATAATCCTGGAAGTTCTCCTTCTCTGCCAGTGACTTAAGTAGACAGAACTCTAGTTTTGATCTGTTCCCATTCAGAGCAGGGTGGTTACTTTTCATGGCACCAGCTAATTGGATTGCAGACTTCTCATACACTCCTTGTTGGATGGATTCCTTTAATGTGTTACACAGAAAGTCGGCCAGCGATGTGATTTGTTTTGTTCCTTCACAAGATATTTTAAAACTCTGCCAGAATTGTTCTCTCTTACTTTGTATATAGACAACAGGATCATTGGCTTTTCTAAAGGCATCAGAGATCTGTATAAATCTGCGGGCAGCCTTTTGGCACAAGAACAGAGACACATACAGTGTGTATTCTCGTACAAATTTTTACTTACTATCTAACATTAAGCTTATTTCTGTATTTAGGATGACCAGAATTTCATGAAAGTATTTAAACTGATAATCCATTTTTTCCTGCTGCTTTTTATCTATATATTCATCTACTCGCTTGTTTAGGGCCTGGGTTACACTTTCTAATTTTTTCCTATCATCTGAAAGCTTTTCATGCCAATCAATATACTTGCGTTTAGTTGAAATGTACTTGGAGAACTCCTCAACTAAGTTTGTCCACATACAAGAATTTCTGATTGTAATCGACCAGATCGGTTTCTTGCTTGAAGTATTCTAGAAATTTTTTTTCTAAGTCCCTTGTGATTGCTGGTGGGTCAGGAGTATGTATTGCCGCAGTTGCTCTGCTAATGAAAGTATTCCACATTTTATAAAATTTTTCCAGCAAGTCTTCATCATTTAAGTTTTTTCCTTACAAGACCAGGGCCATTTTTCTGCTTTCTGCAAACATTTCTTCCTCATATTTCTCTTTAATCTTATTTATTTTTCTATTGTCCTTTTTTAATGTGATTAGTTCATCCGCTTTTTTTTCTTATATCTTCTATAAGGTCATCTTTAATAGAAGCAATCCTGATTTCTGTATTCACTCTCCATTGAACTAGTAACTCCCTGTTTTTTTCATCATTAAAAGATCTTTAAATCTTCCAGGATTGTTTTATATTTTTGTTCAAACTCTTCATGTAGAAACATTACACTCACTGATTTTATTTCATCCTTGTGAATTTGGTTATTGATTTTGGTTTGAAGTGTCAGCATGTGCTATAGATTGTAAGCTTGCGAGCAGGGCCTTCCTACCTATATATCTGTCTGTTATTACCCAGTTTTGTTCTATGAATGTTTACAATTGTAAAGCGCAACGGAATATGCTGCGCTATATAAGAAACTGTTAATAAATAAAAAAAATAAATGTGTTCTCTTAGTGTCCATGCCCATTGGCTGTATTTCACTTCGTTTGTTGTGAGCTGCAATCTCAAGAGAATTCTTGAAGCTGAACACAAAATTCTCATTGAGCAATGCATTCCACAGGTCACTAACACGAGTTTTGAACATTGAAATGCTTAAAATGATTTTTTGAGCTTCCTGTTTTGCAGAGTCGAGTATGACCTGTCGTAGTTTGCACGTTTTGGCTGTAACTTGGGTTTGGAGGAGCCATTGGTGGGTCCCCTTCCCAGAGGTGAATATGAGTGTTTAATCAAATTTGATGACATCATTAAAACAGGTGACATCACATTGCTCTTGATGTGCAGCACACAAGGTCATCTCATCCAGGTTTTTCCTGTAGTTGTCTTCGTCCCTCCATATTTTTCTCTTTGGCTGTGATTTCTCCAACGTTTTGATGAACAAATAGACAGCTGGGCTGTAGATTGACTCTTTTCATTCTCAGAAAGGCTTGGACAGCAATCTGTAGGATGTCTTGCATTTCAGAGGGATTTTCCCCAAAAATATTGATTACTGTAAGGTTACCCAGGCCAATTACAAATGTAGCCAATTCATTGTCATGATTAAGTGCATTTTTGTTTGACAACTCCACAGCTCTTAACCCCTCAGTATCTTTAACAAGAACATAGTCAAAGTTTAATTCAGTTCTTAGTTCTTCATCTATCTCTATAAGCTGCATAAATGCTCCTCTAGTACATCTCCCAGCACTTACTGCAAACTGCAGCCCAAACATATCATTGAGTAACGTGGATTTACCTGTACTTTGTATGCCCAGTACAGAGAGGACATAAAGCTTTTTGTCTCCTAGTATTTTTATCAGTTCATCCAGAATAGATCGAATCCACCTCAATGGAACATGGGTAGCATCACCATCCATCAACTCAACCAGATACCCAGAGACCATGAGATTTGCTGCAATCTTTGGCAAATGGGAAGAATTTTCATTTTCTTTGGAGAAGATTTCAAAGGCTTCATAGATTTGTCAAAGTTCTCTCAGAATGTGTTCAAGCCCAAATGTTGACATATTGATCTCATTTGATACTTTTTTCAAATCTTAAATTTTTCCTGTAATCTGGTTATTGTTACCAATTTGCTTTTCTTTCTCTACATTTGACCACACATTATGGTACTCCTGGTATAGCGATGAAAAGAGTTTTTGAAGATAAGTCACCCAAATACATTTTAAACCACTGTAGAAAATACATTTTTGAGCATTTAACATTTGACTGTAGAATCTGTAGAAAAGATCTCATGAAGTAATTGAGGGGAAAAGCTCTTGCTACTTGATCATTTCTGATTATATATTTTTGAGACTCGATGTCACTTCGTTGTTGCTCAATACTTTGGTTGTTTATCTTCCATCCAGTCATTTCTTTGTCTTTCTTGCACCACTTGTGCCAGAGATCACCCTGTAAAGTAAGAAATTCATTCTTAGGGCTCTATTTACTACAATCCGCATATTGAATGCGGATTGTAGTGTGATATTACCGAGTGAATTCGCATTGCGAATTCAGGTAATATCACAGGGATTTACTATAAATCCCTTGCAGGGACAGAGCTTGCGATAAAGCTCTGTCCCTGCGGATCCCATCCGCAATCTAGTCGCGGTATTTTCGGAAAAAATACCGCGACTAAGAGCACGCGCATGCGCCGACCGACCACCGCTACTACCCCCCCACCGACGCTAAGCCCCGCCCCCGGCACTAAGCCCCGGTAACCGGGGGAGACCCTGGATAACGCCACCTCCAGGTGGCGTTATTATCACAGGGCTTCCCCCGGTATTTTTTTACAATTTATTTTTAGTAACTTGCACACAGATCACATTTCCCATTACAATTATGGGAAATGCGATCTGCTTTACTAAAAATAAGTGATACTGGGGGTTGGAGTAGAATTTTACTAATTCTACTCCAATTGCCCTGTAATAAATAGAGGTGAAACTAAAATAATGTGAAAAGGGTGTGAAAACACCCTTTTTCACTTTATTTTAGTAAAAATAATGTTAATAAATAGAGCCCTTAGTGTCTGATACATTTTTTTCTTTTAACAGAGAGAATAGAACCTTGCCCTGTTTGAATTGTTTGAATTGTTCTTTGTCTTCATCAACCATAAATCCAAGAGTTCTAGCAATGCTGCCACATTTGGTCAGTGAGTACCTTAGTTGTAAAGGAGGTAATAATGATTGTATCGTGGTTGTTACTACTTGTACCAATTCTGCTTCATTTCTATTTTTATATCTATTTTATTTTTCAATCCAGGTGTTGGTTGACAAAGTCCTTTGTCTGTAAGTAAACAGATTAATGGTATAGAGGATTTCAATAATTGTTGTAGCACTTCTATCCCCTTTGCATCCTTTGCATCTGGATCAGTGAACATTACTACAAGGACAGATGAAATTTGTTGCAAGAATTTTACCTGTTGATCATGGTCTCTGGCATCACCATGGAGATTAGTAAATGCGATGCAGTCATCAAATGCATCATCCTCCTTCCCACCTGGACAATACCAGGCAATCTCTGTAACGCCATCCATTAGCACAGAGTTCTTGGTGCTTCCTTTGCAGTGGCGATGGTAGAAGATGTCATGTCTTTGTCTACTCATCAGCCAATTTATTATCTGGGACTTAGAGGATGTAGATGGGCCAAGACGAATGAAGGATACAATGGGAGTTTCTGTTTCCTTAATACATTTGTCATTAGATTTATCATTCTCTGTGTTATCACTGCTTCTAGTTTTCCACTTTTATTACTTCTTGAAAAAAAGACCAAAGTGGGAACTCAATAGAGTTTGTGTTGGGATTAGTTACTAAAAGCGGTACAGCAAACTGACAGAGTGATAGTTTTGTGTAAATATATTGTCTCATAAAATCATTAGCACAATGAAAAATGACCATCTGCACATCCATAGGGTGGATGGTTTGTTTACTATTTGTGCTTTGATGTTCAAAGTCTTCATCAACATCTCCAAGGAAATCTGCTAAGATATCCCCAGATGTGTAAAGGTTATCTGCATTGCTTGTATTATCCTGAATGGGATCACCATTGACTCTACACTGTACATATCACGCGCGCTAATCCAACATGAGCAATCTTTGCAAGAAATGGAAAGGAAGTTGTGATTCTTCCGCAATCTGTTTCATAGAGAGAAGATCTACAGATCTTATGGAAATCAGGGGTCTTCATTTTTTGTGGATGATATTTGTCAAGGTCCAGTCTCTTTAATAATTGCAAAACTTGTATATTCATGTTGCTACATTCCATTTCTTCATAATTTATCATATCAGTTACTCTTTCTTGGCATAGATTAAGTTTATTAGCAATTTCTCTCATGTCAGCTTTCATTTTACTCTAATCACAGTATTCTATATGTTGTTCAATTATATCATTGACACTGGAGTCTCCCAGGTGTTTATCAAAATGTAAACGTTCTCCTTTTTGTTCCAGTGAGTTCTCCATATAGATTTATAGATGTTCAATCTGTGTACAGGACGAATGTATTAGCCTGCTGAGCACATGGACTTCTGAGGTTTGTGTACTCCTGGTAGGCTTCTTGGTTCTCTGTTGAATTATCAAAGAGAACTTGTTAATACAATTAAACATTAATACTGATTGCATTAGAATTAACACAGGTTTTTTTCTATACAAATGCAATCCAGTGCATGCAGGCTTTTGTGTGAACAGTGAACTTGCACTTGTTTTTCACAAGGATAACACTCTACACTGCAGTATACAGATGTGTCCACATACATCTAGCCTCCTTGTGCATTAAACAGCCCTTCTGGTTGTGCTATGCTGTGGCATGACTCTGTAGCGCTGAGTATCATTTCGAGCAACTTTTTTCCTTATGGACCATACACACGGTCAGATCAGACAACGATCAGATATCGTTGTCAGCTATTATCCAGCACATGTAGGATGATCAATCGAACATCCAGCACATGCACCATTCTCCCCAACTACTATAACGACCCTCGATCGATGATCTAGGGTCCTTATAGTAACCAGGCTAACCTGGTTGATATCGACCAGGTTGGCCTGCATGCACGGGCGATGGTCGATATAGAGCATCCTTGCCCGCGCATCGTTTAGGTGGCAAAAAAAAGGACGATTTAAACGATCAAATGATAGGAGCAGACTAGATGGGCCAAGTGGTTCTTATCTGCCGTCAAATTCTAGGTTTCTTAGATATTATGGTTTAAATCGTTTTTTAAATCTGACCGTGTGTATGCACCGTAATTCACACAGTGATGAAAATAGGATGCACAAGCAACTTCTGCTGATTTTGCAGCATGCCTATATTCTATGTGTAACTGCAGGTGCATCTGCATGCAAAATGCTATGTTACCGTGTCACAGCTGCTGACACTAATGTAGAATTTCACATGCAGATACATCTGCAGTCATACAGAATATAGGCATGCCACATATAATTTTAATCAGCTTCCTATTTGCATTGCTGTGTGAATAAGATGCATTTGAAAGTAAAAAGATGCCTGAAAATGCGCTCAGCGCTACAGAGTCACATGGCGATCATGTGTTGTGTAAGGAGACTTTTAGCGCACAAAAGATAGATGTATGTGGACACATCTGTATATTGTCACTTGTGTATGACAGCTTATTGGTCCAAAAAATACTGTGCTGTGTGAGTGAGCTGCTCCCCAAAGAACTTGAGATTTAGTTTAAACTGAAAAAGAGGGCTCCCTTTAAAATTCAGTTTAAATTCTATTTCAGAGGCAGCATATATTACTGTACTTACTCTGGGTGTGGTGTGTTCCCACCAGCTGCACCCCAAAATAATAAAAGTAAAGTTATGACACCAGAAAAAAAAATGCATCCCTTATTTATTTTATATTACTCCTGTCCTGGTGTAAATATTAAAACCAATCATGGATCAGTTAATAAAAGAACAGAAGTAAACCCAGTACTAGTGCTGGCATACTACTTAAACATTTACTATTAAAGAAGGTCAAGGGATAATAAAGATTTAGGAACGGGCACTCCAAATCTAGACAATGTGACATTCTTAAAAAAAAAAAGAAAAATCACCTCAAACTATGATGGGAAAAGTTACTAGTGGAAAACTGAAAATCGCAAACATGCCATACACTACATGCAGTGACAAGCATACTTGCCAACTCTCCCTCATTGTCAGGGAGACTCCCTAAAATAGTAGCAATCTCTCTGATTACCCCCATTATGTAGCTGTTATATACTTGGAAATAGATAGATACACATTCAAATGGGATCAGTGCCATTACCCTGCATTGGTTATAAGACACACTGGGGTAGATGTATTATACTTAACGTGCCGCTATAATGCTTCCCGCTTCGCCTCTTTACCGAGGCGAAGCAGGAAGCACTACCGATGAGATGTATAAACATCTCATCGGCCGGAGAGGGGGAGCGATAACTCCCCCCCTCCGGCGCTACCCGCTAGAGACAGCAGCGCATCAGCCTAGTGCTGATGCGCTGTGTCTCTGTCCCGGCCGGCTCCACTGAGCATGCGCGGGATCTCGCAAGTATCGTGAGATCCCCGCGTGGAGCCCTGGAGCCGGCAGCCGCGACAGCGCTGTCCCTGCTGTGGGGATAGGCTAGTGCCAGGATGTAGCTGTCGATAACGACAGCTACAGCTGGCCGAACGGTCATGCGTTATGACCGTTCGTGCATGGCTCTGCCGTTGGCACTGCTTTCTTGTAGATAGCAGCACCGATAATGACAGGGGTGCATAGCGCCCCTGTCATTTACCGCCCAGACCCCCGATCATACATCGGGGAGAAGCGGTATCAGCGCACATAACATGCGCTGATACCGCTTCAGGGCTTCATACATATCCCCCAATAATCCCTATTGCTACATGCATTTTCATATAAAGGTTTCTCGTGACCACTTATATGAAACCACTTAGTAAGATCTATTTCTATTTTTTTTTATAACTGTTTTGGGGCTCATTTACATTTGGAAGAAAGTAACATTTTTACACGCCTCTCAGATATAACCGTACACGCCCACTTTACAGTCGCGCTCATAGGTGTTGCTTTCACAATCTCCGTGAAATGCTTTTTCAAAGTAGGCAAGTATGGTGGCACGTAAGGCTCAGACCATGGCCCTTCTTTATGAGTTGTGGTCCTTCTACTGCTCTTTTAAGCACTAGGATCAGGCCAGGTGACAGGGGGGTTCAAAGGGGACACTTGTACCGGGCCCAGAGATTATGAGGGGCCCAAAACCCTCAGGAATTTTGAGAGCCCAGTTCACGTGTCCCCCTTGCCTCTGCTACCTGTTGTGTAAGGAAGGCACCTGGCACTATAATTGTGGCTAGATCCACCTGGGAGTGACAGGGAGGCTGGACCAGTGTAGCATGCATGATGTCAAGGCATCTGGGCCATTTGTAGTGTCAGAGTAAATAGAGATAGGCACATTAACCATCTAGGCACCTCCACCCTGTTACTTCATTTGCTGGAAGCTCAAATTACAGAAGATATGGAAAATTATATAAAACAAGCAGCCCAGCATCAGCTACCAGCACATGCATTCTCCACTGTCAACACGTTCATCATCAATCTCCTTATTAAGGATCAGAGTAATGCTGAGCATCAACTATACAATTATCAGTCAGATATCTGTCCAATCTGGCTGGTTGGAATGAAAACCTGTTAATGTATGGGAGCAAATGACAGTCGATCATATGGTTTTAAACCCTGAAAAAGGACAAAAAAAAATTGTTTAAATTGGTAAAATTTGCGTGTTTTAATAGGGGTGAGCGGGTTCGGATTTCTGAAATCCGAACCCCCCCGAGCCCCCCGATCCGAGGCCGATCCGAGTCAGTCTCGACTTTTCCCACCTGACTCGGATCTGAAATCGAGGCAAAACGTCATCATCCCGCCTTCCGAGTCTCGCGGGTTTTGGATCCTATATAAGGTACCCGCGTCGGCGCCATTTTCTCACTCGGCTGTGGACAGTGAAGACGGAGGGTGGGAGTTAGGGCTGGCTGGGCTGTGTAGTGTAGTGTAGTGCAGAGTAGTGTTGTGCTGTGCTGTGCTGTGCTGCGCTGTGCTGTGCTGCTGTTGTCCACTACTTCAAAGTCCATAGGGGCTGGCTGTGTTGTGCTGTGCTGCTGTTGTTAATAGGGGCTGTGTCCACTACTTCAAAGTCCATAGGGGCTGGCTGGACTGTGTTGTGCAGTCAGTTCTCCATAGGGGCTGTGTCCACTCCAAAGTCCTGTGCAGTGTCCCAGTCCTAAAGGGGTGCTGTAGTGTTGTCCAGGGGGTGCTCTGTCCATCAGGGGTGCTCCCCCCAAGTGCTAAAAAAATAATATTTTTTGTGTGTTTGTGAATTGTGTGCGCAGTAGCCGCACGTGCATCAACAAAGTAGTGCCAAGCGTGCGCCTGTGTCATAAGTAAAGGGCCAGCTGGCTTGACCGTTAAAGGGTGCTGTAACCCCCAAAGTACACTCCAGTCCAAACCAAAAAAAAAATTATTTTCTGTGTTTGTGAATTGTGTGCGCAGTAGCCGCACGTGCATCAACAAAGTAGTGCCAAGCGTGCGCCTGTGTCATAAGTAAAGGGCCGGCTGGCTTGACCGTTAAAGGGTGCTGTAACCCCCAAAGTACACTCCAGTCCAAACCAAAAAAACAATTATTTTCTGTGTTTGTGAATTGTGTGCGCAGTAGCCGCACGTGCATCAACAAAGTAGTGCCAAGCGTGCGCCTGTGTCATAAGTAAAGGGCCGGCTGGCTTGACCGTTAAAGGGTGCTGTAACCCCCAAAGTACACTCCAAACCAAAAAAATATATATTTTCTGTGTTTGTGAATTGTGTGCGCAGTAGCCGCACGTGCATCAACAAAGTATTGCCAAGCGTGCGCCTGTGTCATAAGTAAAGGGCCGGCTGGCTTGACCGTTAAAGGGTGCTGTAACCCCCAAAGTACACTCCAGTCCAAACCAAAAAAAAAATTATTTTCTGTGTTTGTGAATTGTGTGCGCAGTAGCCGCACGTGCATCAACAAAGTAGTGCCAAGCGTGCGCCTGTGTCATAAGTAAAGGGCCGGCTGGCTTGACCGTTAAAGGGTGCTGTAACCCCCAAAGTACACTCCAGTCCAAACCAAAAAAAATTATTTTCTGTGTTTGTGAATTGTGTGCATTGTGGCTGCACGTGCATCAACAAAGGAGCAGCGCCAAGCGTGCGCCTGTGTCCCATAAGTAAAGAGCCGGCTGGCTCATTTCTTAAAGGGTGGTGTAACCCACAAAGTGCACTACTCTCCAGCAAAAATAAAAAAATATTTTCTGTGTTTGTGTGCGCTTTAGCCGCATGTATATATCAATATAACATTAATGGAGGACCAAACTTTCTCCGATAAAAATAAAATAGGGAAAGATCAAGAACCACTTCCTCCTAGTGCTGTTGCTGCTGCTGGGAGTTGTTCATCATCCCAGAGAGGAAGTAGGAACATCACTACTTTTACTAAACAATTGGTTGGTGTTAGACGTGCGTCCGGTATCCGCCATTAGTGCAGTGGGATTTAGACAATTGATGGAGGTAGTGTGTCCCCGGTTCCAAATCCCGTCTAGATTCCACCTGCATCCTCAAAGCAGCAGCGACAAGCGTGCATCTGTCTGTTAAAGGGTGGTGACACCCTCAAAGTGTGCTACACAAACAATAAAAATATTCTTCTTTTTTTTTCTGTCTTTGTGAATTGTGTGCGCTGTAGCCGCACTTGCATCCTCAAAGCAGCAGCGACAAGCGTGCGTCTGTCTGTTAAAGGGTGGTGTAACCCTCAAAGTGCGCTCCACAAACAATAAAAATATTCTTCTTTTTTTTTCTGTCTTTGTGAAATGTGTGGGCTGTAGCCACACCTGCATCCTTAAAGCAGCAGCGACAAGCGTGCGTCTGTCTGTTAAAGGGTGGTGTAACCCTCAAAGTGCGCTCCTCAAACAATAAAAATATTCTTTTTTTTTATGTCTTTGTGAATTGTGTGGGCTGTAGCCGCACCTGCATCCTCAAAGCAGCAGCGACAAGCGTGCGTCTGTCTGTTAAAGGGTGGTGTAACCCTCAAAGTGCTCCAACCAGATTCTAGCTATTATCTTCTAGAAGGTGCTAGTTAAATGTTAAGTAGAATCTGATTGGTTGTATGGGCAACATCACTTTTAAAACTCACTTCTAAAAACTCTCACTTCAGTAAATTTACCCTCTACCCTACTCAGTTATATCTAATCAGCTGGTCATTATATATTTAAGAAAGGAAAGAAACTGATTAGAACTCTATAGGAAACTTGTCATATAGGCTTCATGAATTCTCTCAGCATATTTCCTGGCTACTAAATCTAGTAGATCTATTAAGTGCAAAAATAGCTACAGGCTATTCTAACATAAGGAGAAGGCTTTAGGTAGGTACACACCTAACAGATATATCTGCAGATGATGGTTGTTCATACGGGTTGAGTTTGGGATTCCGGCATTCAAGATCCCTGCAGTTAAAATACAGACACCGGCATCCTGACAGGTTTAGCATACCACCAGTTGTTGTTGTTGTTGGGTATGCTAACCCTCCCTTCCTGGTGCCTGACCCTAACCTCTGCCCTAGTGCCTAAACCGAACCTCCACCTCCCCACACCCTAAACCTTACCCTCCCTCCAATTCCACTCTTTACCTTTAGCATCCCAGTGCCGGTAATGTAAGAATCAGCATCTCAACCGCTGGGATGCTAAACGCATCCCTTTAATACACACTGAACCACCATTATCTGTCATCTGGCCACGGGTCCTGCTGGCCAGGGGCTGTGTTCTGCCCTCCTACTCACGGCATCTGTTGCAAGTGTACGGGCAATCTGCTGACCCTCCTGTACACACAGCATGATGCCCCAATAGATCTGCGATATGTTTGAACAACGTCGTTCACAGACATTGCGGTACACACTGGCCTTTGCACACGATATATTGGACGATCAATTGATGTACCCAGCATTACACTCAGAGTGTACCTCACTCTGTGAAGCAGACTACTACACTCCGTACCTTACCTATCAGAGCAGATATTACATCTTCAAGTGCAGTATAGGATATCTTCAGCTGGTAAAACATCAGATGGACTACCTCTTCAAAATTATCCATCATCTATTAGCATAGATACTATAAAATGTACAGAGTCAGCAGTAATCAACTGGTTCAATCACCGAAAAAAGCTGGCCTGCAAAACAGTGAGAAAAAGCCTATTAACTTGACAGCTCAATAACTAGTGGTTACATTGTGATATCGATTCTGGAAAAAGATACTGGTGCTACAGCTATAATATACTCAGGAACAATTAGTAGAATAAGTTTCAAGGCTGGGTCTGTAATTTATAAAACAAAAAGTGCACTTCAACTTGTGACTCAGTAATAACTCAGTATAGCCACTTAGGTTTTTAATTTAAAGTAGAAAGGGTAAATTTACTAAGAATCAAGAATGGTCGAGTTTAGTTTTTTTTTATCTCTATTTGAATCGCCAAATCTCAGTTGATTTTACCGTTTTTCATCTCGCAAATTTACTAAGAAGTGAGTTTAGCTGAAAGCGAGATGGCCGATGGTGAAGCAGATCGAGATATCTCCCCCGAGTTGCAAGCAAAGATGAGAATACACACCCAAGATTGCAGTGTTTTCTCTCTGCAAATCTCTATCAAGCTAGCAGCCTGCACATATCAGTGAGATATGTACTGGCTGCTTGTGTATTAAGACCTGTCAAAAATGGGTTAAATAATATTAAACAAAAAATTACATAGGGTCCCCCCACCAAAGCTAAACCAGCCCCAGACTTGCCAACCAGTCCTGGTTCTTAAATTACAGTGGAACCCTACACATTTTTTTCCCCTGTAATTTAAGAACCAGCACCAGGCAGCAGGGACAGACCTGGTTTTAAATATAGGTGAAAAAAAAATTGCGTAAGGTTCCCCCAATATTTAAAACCAGCTCCGGACCCTTTCTAGTGGGGGACTGATGCCACAGCCAGGGGAGCCCTTTCACCGGGCCCCCCAGCCACAGCATCAGCCCTGACCACTAGTCGGGGAGTTGGGGACCTCCTCAATAAAGGGGTCCCCCTCTCCAGGGCACCCCTGGCCTAGTCTGATAGCCCGGGACTATCCCCACCACCCCTGTGCGGTGGGTGGTGGGTTGATAGTGTATGTAAAAAATAGATTTAACATGGTCTTTACAGTGGAACTACAGGTCCCAGCAAGCATCCCCCGCATGCTGGTACTTGGAGAAGCACATTGCATGTGTGTAATAAATCTTTACTATTCACTGTTTTTCGCGGCCCGGTACTAATGACAACTCATTTTCATGAGCTGTCAATCGCGTACTGTAACATGCTGAAGTGTGTTACAGTGTGTCCGTGGCCCTTATTGGATTTCTGCGGGTAACATCGTGGGACAATAGTTGAGTATTGGGATCTTTTTTCAGGTACTTCCATAGGATATTTTATGGTGACGTGAACATCTGGGAGCAGATGAGCATGTGTGTGTGTGTGTATGTATGCAATAAAACTATTTTCACGGTGTGTGCGTCTTGTGTTTTTTTTTTTTACACATTTCTTTACAGGTGAACTGCAGGTACCAGCGGGCCCTTAATGCCCCGCATGCTGGTACTTGTGGTTCTCCAAGTACCAGAATGCTGGGGAGGCTTGCTGGGACCTGTAGTTCCACTGTAAAAAGACAATGTTAATTGTAAATTTTATACACTACATACACTATCAACCTGCCACCCACAGGTGGCGGGGATAGCCCTGGGGTGGCCCAACTCCCCAGGAATCCCTGGACTAGGCTGACTAGCGGTCAGGGCTGATGCTGTGACTGAGGGGTCCAGTGAAAGGGCTCCCCTGGCTGCGGCATCAGTCCTCTGCTAGAAAGGGTCCGGGTGTTAAATATAAGGGGAACCTCACACAATTTTTTTTCTCCCTATTTTTAAAACCAGCTCTGTCCCTGCTGCCAGGTGCTGGTTCTTAAATTACTGTGGAGCCCTACACATTTTGTTCCCTGTAATTTTAAGAACCAGGACTGGCTGGCAAGTCCGGGGCTGGTTAGTCTTTTTTTGGGGGGAGGGGGTGGGACAGAAAGATACATACACAAATCACAAACTCGCAGCTCTGGAGGGGAGTGTTTAAAATTTCAATTTGGCAGAGAGTTTTTAGGCATCTCACCCGAGATTACCAAGAAACAGGATGACAAATTTGCGAGCTGTATCTTTTAGGTGAAAAGTACTTCAGAGTTTGGACGATGGTGAGAAGATTCGAGTTTGCTTTTCACCCGAGATTTATGAGTGAGAAGAGAGAAATCTCTCTAACTTACCCGACCTTGCCTTTAGTCAATTTGAGAGAGTTGAAAATCATGCCTAAATTCTCCTGAGATGGTCATCTCAACCATTCTCAATTCTTAGTAAATTTACCCCCAAGTGTACTCTGTTATTGACAAGAAATGTTATTACAGTAACTTGGTAATATAGCCTTAAATTTCTGTTGTATGTAAAGTGAGTAATGATGCATATGGCAGGGCCACAACCATGTGTGTGTGTGGGGGAGGGGGGGGGGCACATGCCCCAGATTTTTGGGGGCACAGATATGGTCAGAGATCAAAAATGGGAAACCTGTGGTGAGTTGGAAGAATACTGCGGTAGGAATAAGCTTCGGAGGGATTGCAGGGATGGATTAAGGGGTGCACAAGGGTGAGTACACCTGTCCCTCACTCTTTCAGGAGGCCCACTGGCCAGAGCTCCCCCAACCTATATTTAGCTGATTGTCGGTTTGGTGATTGTGACTGGGCTCTGGTGCTGTGGAACTGACTGCCTGGTGCAACTTGCTGGGACTTACAGTTCCACAACACCTGCTTTTCGATTGCTCTGTGGCAGTGAAATAGATGTAGTGTGCCTAAAGAGATCATTTTACCATCCCCCGCTATCTCTGCTGTGCGAATAGGGGAGTGACAGCCACTGAGCAGATGGGGGAGGTTGTGTGTATGTATCCGGAGCTCAGAGCAGAGGAGGGAGGCTGTGTGTACGTATCCGGAGCCCAGAGCAGAGGAGGGAGGCTATGTGTATGTATCGGGAGCAAGGAGCAGAGGAGGGAGGCTGTGTGTATGTATCAGTAGCCCAGAGCAGAGGAGGGAGGCTGTGTGTATGTATCAGGAGCCCGGAGCAGAGGAGGGAGGCTGTGTGTATGTATCAGGAGCCCCGAGCAGAGGAGGGAGGCTGTGTGTATGTATCGGGAGCAAGGAGCAGAGGAGGGAGGCTGTGTGTATGTATCGGGAGCCTGGGGCAGAGGAAGGAGGCTGTGTGTATGTATCAGGAGCCCGGAGCAGAGGAGGGAGGCTGTGTGTATGTATCAGGAGCCCGGAGCAGAGGAGGGAGGCTGTGTGTATGTATCGGGAGCAAGGAGCAGAGGAGGGAGGCTGTGTGTATGTATCGGGAGCCCGGAGCAGAGGAGGGAGGCTGTGTGTATGTATCGGGAGCAAGGAGCAGAGGAGGGAGGCTGTGTGTATGTATCAGGAGCCCGGAGCAGAGGAGGGAGGCTGTGTGTATGTATCGGGAGCCCGGAGCAGAGGAGGGAGGCTGTGTGTATGTATCGGGAGCAAGGAGCAGAGAAGGGAGGCTGTGTGTATGTATCGGGAGCCCGAAGCAGAGGAGGGAGGCTGTGTGTATGTATCAGGAGCAAGGAGCAGAGGAGGGATGGGATCATCAGAACTGACAGTTGCAAAAGGTAGTAGGACACAGCAGAGAGAGACTGAGAAGATCCCCCTCTGCTGCACATGCTGCCATGTAAACGGCAGCTTGTGAATGGTATCGTGTTTCACACACAAGTTACGAAATGTTTTTTTCTCGAAACTGCATAAATTACATCATTTCCACTAAAGTATGGGGATGTGGAAGTTATCAAGGGAGAATTAACCAGGCGATAATCAGTGATATATCCTGCATTACAGGAGTGAGGAATGGCCCTGACAATCTATACAAAAGCAGGAGAAAATGATGATTAATAGTCTCCTTAACTTTTAGGTTTGAGGATTACTATTCCTGTGCATTAAAGAAATTTTATTCTGTTTCTTTTATTGGTGTGTCCCATGAATGTATATACAACCATCTGGGGGAGAATGTTATTGGTCTAGAATATTTGATGAAGGGTGGACACTAGCCAGCCTTTACATCGTCCCTTTCTTTTAAAGCTGAGGTAGAGGCACTTCTGTTGATATACTGTCATAACCAGCTATCACATTATCATCTCAGGCAACGGTTCTGTCAAAGCTGGATAATTGGCTGAGACAAGATCAGCTTAAAATTAGATCGTGAAGACGCCATCTTGTGACTGGCCGCAAGACGCCATTTTAGAAAATGAGATCGCAAGACGCCATTTTGCGAATGGCCGCCCAAGCACTATTTTAGATAAACTCACCCTTAAGTACATATGGCGATATTACTATTAGCATCATGCGATTGCATCTTTCACCATTTCTCAAACACACATTAATACGCACAATTGCGATGTTAACTAGCCGCATATTAGCGAATGCATAAGATCCTGTATGAAAACGCTGTTTATTAGCTTAATGCGCACGCATCTGCCCCAAGTTAACTAGCGTCTTTATATCAAACCTCAAATACTTACACATTACATATTCACATAAAAGGTTCCATAAGCTTTAAAGTATAAGATTCAAGTTTGTTCATTTATTATAATTGCTGTGAAATAAAGGTTAATTGGTAGCTAAGATTTAATACATGATAAGTAAGTCATGTTTGATATTATACTGATCTGCACTCTTTCAACAGCATTCCGGTATTGTCGGTGTGAAGATCGCAACATGCATTCTCAACTTATGAACCAAAGAGATTTAAAGCAGCAAAACGTATTTCTGTGAATGCTTGCATGAGGCGGGAAACCAGAGATAACCAGTTGTTAGAGGCTGGACTGTGTCTATTTGAATCGACCTGTTAAATGCCTTGTAACATATGCACTCTCCTTTAGGACCAATGGTATTAGCAACAAACTTCTCTATTGTGTTGTCTGTTTCTGTGAGGGTATAAATGTGTGTGTTTTGACCCCAGTCTGGAGTCGTCTTGCTGGATGCTGATTGATGGAGGTTTCTTGCTGATGCCGACATCTGGTCCAGTATAACTGTACTTGGGTCTGTATAATTCTTTGCGCTAAATTGTACTTAGATCATAGCGTGTAACTGACTGTACTTTTACTTGAATATTACTTTGTGCTTTGGAACCACAGGTTCAAGGTCTGGAGTCTTTACTTACTGTATGACTGCGTATGCAAAATAGAGTCATCCTTAGAGGTTTATAGGCAGGATATTAGAAGGTATAGGCAGGAGTGTATAGAGGTTCTAATTCAGTATCGTTAGTTCTCAAACTCGGTCCTTAGGACCCCAAACACTTCACATTTCCAGGTCACCCAGCAGGTGCACAGGTGTATTCATTACTCAGACATTTTAAAAAGAGCCACAGGTGGAGTTAATTATTTCACTTGCGATTCTGTTAAGGCCCCCTAAACACCTACCGACTGATCGCCGGTTCCAGCAATGGGATCAGAAACGTCAATCCGCCATCAATGTTCCCCGACCCATTAGTGAAAGGCGGCATGTTAATTTTCACAGATGTGCCAATCCAGATCAATTTTTGATCGTGATCGTCAATCTAACATGTTGGTTTTCACTGATCCTCTGACCGGGCATCTGGGGATCTCCGCATCGCACCGATCCATCGCGTATGTATGGGGGCCTTAAGACCTGGTCCTGAGGACAGGGGGCCTGATTCAGCTTTGAAAATAGAGTGAGGTTTAGCACTTAACTGATCATCTTGGTGAAACCATGCTGCACTGCAGGTGGGGTAGATTTAAAATGTGCAGAGAGATTTAGATTTGGGACGGAAGTGTCCAAACTGACATCCAAAGTGCAGTGTAATAATAAAGCTGTGCAGTATTTGTGGGCTACATACAAAAGCAGCCAGTATTTACCCCATATGTAAAAAAAAAAAAATGATGTATTTACACCCCTTGCATTGCACCATGGTTTGTCCAGGTACACAGTTAAGTGCTAATTCTCTCTATTCCCAAAGCTGAATCAGGCCCAGAGTTTGAGAACCTGTGATCCAAGATAAGGCAAACAACATTATGTGTGTTTATGTGTATATTACTGTACTATTGTAACACTATATATGGGTAACCAAAGAATAAAAATATATGTATAGGTTATATATGTACACTAGAAATAAGAATGAATGTAATTAATAATTTAATACCAGAGAGCATATAATATTAATATAATAATAATATTTCTATGGTATGATTCTCAGGTCCAATGAATAAATCTCTCACTGCCCCTTGGATCTAAACCATAGAAAGTGTGGACAATCCAACTGAGTGTGAGAATACAGGTGCCAAACTTGGGATTCCGCTGCCCCAGGACTGAGGGCCTGATTCAGAGCCGCTCGTAAGCGGCCGCTCGTTCGTTCCGAAAAAGGGGGTGGCTATTCAAATGAACCGTTCGCTCCTTGCGGTCTGTTGCCGCCTCCATGTCTGAACGAGCGAACAAAACATGCATTCGTTTATTTGATAAAAACGCCCCCTGGCCGCTCGCATCATACGTCATGTCCGCTATTTATTAGATTAATCGAGTACATCGAACAGCGTATGAACTGCTCGCTATTCTTGTGGTTGGTTTTTCCTACCACTATATTGCGAGCAGTTCTGACTATAAAACAACCAGGTGACGTGGTCAATGACGCTGCTGTATTAATTATGCACACCCATAAAACGCCCGCTTTGACCTTTAAGCACGCCTGCGTTCTGATCTCCACTCCCCGTTTTCAAGCACCTTCCCCTGTTACCACCCAGATACGCCTCCTCCTGTCACTCAAAATAGCAGACACTCGCTATATAGCGAACAAACGATTTTCGGCCGCACTGACTGGTTCGCGCATGCGTATTAAAAACTGTACGCATGCGCAGATGTGCAAACGTCGTTCCGAACGAATGAGCGACCGCTTACGAGCGGCTCTGAATCAGGCCCTGAGTGTACAAATTTTACCCAGGACATTCTACAAAAGGATTTTTTAGAAGTGCATTACTAGAACTTTAACACAGTAATGTAATAGCCTTACTGCAACATTGTTTACTACATTATAGATCATTGTGGCTACATAAATATCAACTTCCAATTATTTGAAACACCACAGGCACCAATTTAACACATTAGGGTCGTTTGTTTAGTACAGTGTGGAATCGGGATATATGCTATTCTTTAGGTCCCTCTTGAGACTTTTTTATTGTTTAGATATTTGATATGTACATGTGAATGTCTTTAGGATATGTGTATTTTGTATTTTATTATTGTGATTAAAAATAGGATAATAATCCTTACACAACTTTGTGTCTGTTAAGCGCCACCTCATACCAGTTTTTGTTCTGTTTTGATTGAGAGAACATTGGCAAAGCTTCTCGTGTAGGTGTGCAGCTTTGTGACACTTTTTGCACTGCACCACTGCTAGCGCCAGGTACTAAATCATTATAAGAGCTAAAGGATCTGAGACAGGAAGTGGTGTGCGCGTGAGCCGGGTGGCTGGCTATGGCAGCTGTGAGAGAAGGCGGCTTTAGAAGCCTCTCGTGCCCTCTTAGCTGTCAGTCATCCAGCACGAGGCAGAGGCTTGCTCTGTTGGTGGGAGAAGGGGGTTTTGGAAGCCATTGTAAACGGGTCATGTGCTGCTAGTCATGGGGATATAAAAGGGCAGACAGCAGTTGCAGCTTTTGGCAATTAGCTTAGTCTATGTGCACACCTCTCATGGCCGGCACCGTAGCTATAAACATTCAGCTGTAAACAGTGATGGCCGGAGCAAGGGGAGCATGTGGCCAGAGAGGGAGTCAAAGACTAACCTAAAATAAGGTTGGCCAGCTGAACGGGAGCAAAGCAAAGTAGCCAGTCCAGCACAGTCCTGTAACCGCTTCATTGGGAGCAGCTTCCAGGATATGCCCGCAGGAGTGCTAAAAGCTCTGCCCCTTTTCAAAGAAATGTTCCTCACTGACCACCAATGACAGCTCCTATGTGAGAAGCTGGGGGAGTTATAGTAGGAAGGCTTCACAGGAAGAAAATCGGAAGGGACTTGTATAGGTAGGGTAAGATAATATCCTGAAATGCACTGCACCAGGGGTGTATCTATAATGGGTGCAGGGTGTGTGGGGCACACGGGCCCCTGGGTCCAGGGGGGCCCCACTCTGCACACAATATACTTATCTCTCTGGAGTCCCACGTCAGAGCGGGGTCTGGTGCTGTAAATATGTCTGGAAAATGGCCATAGCTGCCATTTTCCATCGCATGCGCAGTACAGGGAAAATGGCCACCGCGGCAATTTTCCCGGTGACCTGCACATGCACTATAGACACTGTGCACAGCTCAGTGCACTGCCAAACGGAGAGGAGGGGGCATGTGACGTAGAGAGCACACATGCCCCCTCCTAAGTAGAAATGCCCCTGCACTGCACACACTACCAGCAGCAATAAAAAGATGCAAAATAGAGTCAGTACTAAGTATAGAGTATATGTACAGACCGATATACTTTTCATTCATATTAACACCACTTCATAGTAGTAGATTTCTGGCTGCCAAACTTTAAAGACAAGCAACACCCCCATCTAGTGGCCAGTTGTAGTAATTGCAATTTTTTATGCAATCAAGCCAAAAAAAAAAATAAACATCAGGAGCAACATTTATAAAATATATAGCTATATATTCCTTGGAGCTACAAATGTTTTGATCTACACTTGCAACTCACCTAAGGATTGAAGCTCCGTTTAATCTCAGAAAAACAATTATATGATATTTAGACCTAATGGCCAAGGAGAATAAACAGTGATCACCAGTGACAACATTTTTTTGTCAGCAGGGCACGCTTTATCCACTTTATGTTATATAATTATAGACCAGATTCTGCCAGTTATACACAGAGGGGATCACTCATTAAAATTATTGAGATGTGAAACCCAATGGATTTTTAGGTTGGGGACATTATTTTAGAGATTTGAATGAAACCATGAGATTACACTTTTTTTAGAATTCTGGTTTTGCTTTGCTAATTGGGGCAATTCCAATTTAGTATGCTTTGAGCATACAGCTGCGGCTAACAGCTAAGATGCCCCGGACTTACCAGGTTCAGGCTGGCGTCTGGTCCAGCATCGGTATTAAAGATAGACTGTATTTCGATGCCTATATTAAGTCCCCTGTCAGACTTACAGCGTCGAGATTCAGACCAGTGGCATCGCATCCAGCCGATCTGCTAACTACATCCCGTATGCACGGTGGCGTAACTAGGGTATTTGGAGCCCAGGGCAAATTTGAAAATGGAGCCCACTCCCCCTCACCATTATGTGCGTGTACGGCGGAAAATGGGCGTGGTCACAAGGGGCATGGCCACTGAAAAATGGGGCATGTCAACTTGACACACACCCCTTTCTTGTCACTGGGAACATTTTTCCATTTGCACCTTAATGCAGTGCCCCTTATACAGTCCCCCCTATATTGTACCCCCAGGATACAATGCCCCCAGCAGTGGTCTCTTATGCAGGCCCCAGTAGTGCTCCTTATACAGTACCCCCAGTAGTGCTCCTCCTTATGTAGCCCTCGATTAGTTCACCTTATACAGGCCCCCCAGTAGTTATCCCCCATATGCAGTGCCCCTTACACAGTTCCCCCTTATGCAGCCCTCCATTAGTTCCCCTTATACAGTGCCCCCAGTAGTGATCACCCATATGCAGCCCCCCAGTAGTGCCCCCAGTAGTTGTGCCCCCTGTGGTGGTTCTCCCTTTTCAGTGCCCCCAGTAGTAAGCCCTTATATAGTGCCCCAGTAGGAGTCCCCCTTGATGCAGTGCCCCCAATAGTAGTGGTCCCCCCCAGTAGTAGTCCCCAGTAGTGGTCCCTCCAATGCAGTGCCCCCAGTAGTAGTCCCCCCTACACAGTGCCCTTTATAGTGGCCCCAGTCGGAGTCCCCCTTAATGCCCCCAGTAGTGTAGCCCCCAGTAGTGGTCCTGTGCCCCCCCTCGAAGCAGTCCCCTCTTTAGTAATAGTCCCTCCCTGTAGTAGACCCCAGTAGTGGAACCCCCCCCGAAGCAGTGTCCCCAGTAGTATCCCCCCCCAGTAGTAGTCCCCAGTAGTGGAACCTACCCCACCTGAAGCAGTGCCCCCAGTAGTAGTCCCCTCCTTAGCCTCCCCCCCCCGGTAAATACACACTGAAATGAAACAATAAAGTCAAAATTCTTACCTGAATCCACGCTGCCGTTCGCACTTCAGTCCTACCGGGCTGGCGCGCTCTGCATTAATGGGAGAGACGTCAAGATGTCATGACGTCTCTCCCATTACCCACTGCAGGAGCCGGAAGGGAGCCGGCTCTTGCAGTGGGCGCTGCGGCTGCAGCAGTCAATGAGCGTCTATCTGACTCTCATTGACTGCTGTTTAACATACATGTAAACCCCCTTTTTACCACTAGAGGGTCACCAGGTTACTAACTCCTTTGTTACTCCAAATGTACCCACCCTTAGCATTCCTCTAAGTGGTGTACATCCCCATTGTCAGTGCCTCCACCCAGGTTAATTATTTTAAATGTCAAAAGGGCTCACCTGGGAAAACCCAGTGATAGAATATATAGTGTGGTGTATAGATAATGTGTAATCACAATACAATACTGTATCATTTCACTTCACATTTACCACCAATGCCTTCTCCTTCCACGGATTCCGCAGTAATGTATCTCCCACTGTAATCACTCCAGGTAAGTAAACACACAGTAGTTAAAAAAACATTATAGTTACTTTTATAAGGAATATAAGTAAAGGATCTTCACTTGTACTTTGCATATAAACTGCTGTTAATATACAGAGGATAAATACAACTCCATCTATTACATCAATACAATTCTTAATATACAAAACCCTTAAACTTAAACAATGTTATAACATTAGTTCGGAGACTATATTTATAAATAGTTCCAATCCAGAGTTTATAGTTCCAGTTCAGTTTCTGAAGTGTAGATATTGTCTTTGTTAATTATCCTTATGGGGCTTTTCCTCTAGCAAGCCTTCACTTTTCCTTGGTCGTATTATAGACTCTGTCATGCCATAGATTAGTATAACTGGACTCCCCTTTACAATATAGGTAAGTCCATATAATGTGCTTATGCTGGTACCTTGGTAAGTATATAAGCCTTGCAATATCAACAAATATAGGGGGAGATGTATGAAGCCCTGAAGCGGTATCAGCGCACGCTATGTGCGCTGATACCGCTTCTCCCCGATGTATGATCGGGGGTCTGGGCGGTAATTGACAGGGGCGCTATGCGCCCCTGTCATTATTGGCGCTGCTATCTACAAGATAGCAGCGCTGATAGCCTGGGCTATGTACGAACGGTCATAACGCGTGACCGTTCGGCCGGTTGTAGCTGTCGTTATCATCAGCTACAGCCTGGCGCTAGCCTATACCCACAGCAGGGACAGTGCTGTCCCTGCTGTGGTGGCTGCTGGCTCCAGGGCTCCACGTGGGGATCTCGCGATACTTGCGAGATCCCGCGCATGCTCAGTGGAGCCGGCCGGGACAGAGATGCAGCGCATCAGCACTAGGCTGATGCGCTGCTGTCTCTAGCGGGTAGCACCGGAGGGGGGGTTAACGCTCCCCCTCTCCGGCCGATGAGATGTTTATACATCTCATCGGTAGTGCTTCCTGCTTCGCCTCGGTAAAGAGGCGAAGCGGGAAGCGTTATAGCGGCTATAGTTAAGTGCCGCTATAATACATCTACTCCATAGTCCTGTGGGGTTATTCCATCACAGTATCAATGAACATAACTATTCATACTCCAAAATAATTATATTTATACAGCAGTCCTGCCAATGCAAACACCCGAGTTTGGTGCTGTGTGCTGTTTATTATAAGTGTAACTGGCACTATTTTAGATAGTACAGTAGATGCATACACCAACTCCCCCTGACTTATATCTGCCTCAGGCTGCAAATTCTTCCTGTATTCCCTGAGGGAATAGCTTTTTTTCCCTAAGTCCCAGTCTCTTATAGATATTGAGTTATCTATCCCTTTTGGTCCCTCCTCTTTGCTGCCTCAGCTTGCTAGTAAGTCGGTTATATGATTAGGCAGAAATTAAGCCTTTGAGTAATGTCTGAAGGGTAGCTGGTGATTATTGTGAGTGTGGTGCTTGTATTTGTACTCACACCCCTGCGGTATAAAGATACAGCCGCCGGGCTGTCCTTTGTAGTGGGAGCTGCTGCTTGCTTCAGCCTCTGCAGTCAGCCTGAATTCAGGCTGAATTGCCTGCCCAGGACCCGCCTCTCAGACCTCCATCACAGGGGGACTCCCGACAGCCACCTCCTGGCCAACTGTAGCTGGCGCCTGCTCCATGACGCCGACAGTCCCACTGCGACCATCGTCCTGCTGTCTGAGCCAGTGCCTCCTCTCACCAGGGAACGCCCCGATCGGTGAGGGTCCACCTCCCGCGACGCCTCCTCTCTAGCATCATCGGCAAGACAGGGTGGGTGCAGCTGTCCCACCTTCTTCCCCAGCTCCGGCTGGGCTCCCTCTCCGGCTCTGCCCCCCTGTGCCCGGCAGCATATCGCTGCTCACTGGCTGCCCGGGTCACAGGAGGGCAGGCACTGGAGGGAGGGATCAGCAGACTAACTATCAGCTGCTGCTAACAGCTATTATATATCCTCCCTCTCACCGGATCCTGACAGGAACCAATTCACTCCCATCTATATTACTCCGCCCCCTTCTGCAACTATCACCAATGTCTGTGAAATGTATATTTGCAGCATGAAGCACTAAAGTGCACTGGTATCATAGATATCTAACATGCACAGGGTGCATACATTTCCACATATTTACATCACATCACATATATCTCTACAGTATATTTGACATTTACCTCATAAATGGCATTTTGCTGTAAATAGATAAATGAAATATATTTTTACCTCCTATCCTATATGAATTTCACATACATTTTTCTGTTATAACAAATAATGTAGGTTATAACACTCATTTCACACCGTATTTATGGATATAGTTATTAACTCATTCTTAGACATCTATTTTCTCTTTTATACATCACTTTAACCCTTACACAGGGTTACACACACCCACATTGCCGCCAGCGATGGCGGTGATGTGTGTGCAGCAGCAGCAGTCAATGAGAGTCTGTCTGACCTCATTGGCTGCTGATTCACACACATGTTGCTGCCGCTCTGCGGTGATGTGTGTGCAGTAGCAGCAGCAGCCAATGAGAGTCGTCTGACTCTCATTGGCTGCTGGTTAACACACACATCGCCCCACCAGCGCTGGCGGCGATGTGTGTGTTATGCACAGCATGAGCCCGCCTTCCACCCTCCTCCTGGCGCTATTGGGCAAGCGCTCAAGGGGAGGGAAGGGGCTCAGCTGTGCAGCACAGGACCGGCGCTGGGAAGCCTAGCGCCGGTCCTGTGTAAATGTGTAGTGCTGACCACACACTGCGGTTGGCACTACACTGGCTAACTAGGGCGGGCTGGTACCGTGGCCAGCGGCGCGCCCCCCCCTCCCCGCGCTGCCGGTCCCACGGCGCCCAGGGCATGTGCCCCGCTCGTCCAATGGCTGATCAATAAATTGGCAATTGTTAAGTTTTGATTAAAAAATAAAAAAATACATGATTAATAAAAATTGCTTACAGCATAAAGAAGGTGACAGAGTATCCACAGTCACAATACAGTCAAGGTGATGATATAATCCTGCCACCACCATTATGGATGTGAGCTCAATTGGCAGGATCCTCCCGCTTATTGAATGGACACGGCACTAGAAACCCTATGAGTTTCATCCATAAATGGACTAAGGGGTAAGAAGTTATCGAGAGGTACATGTATTATAGCGGCACTTAACGTGCCACTATGACGCTTCCTGCTTCGCCTCTTTACCGAGTCAAAGCAGGAAGCACTACCGATGAGATGTATGAACATCTAATCGGCTGGAGAGGAGGGAACGTTAACTCCCCCCTCCGGCGCTACGCGCTGGAGACCACAGCACATCAACCTAGTGTTAGAGACAGCAGCGCATCAGCCTAGTCTGTAGCTGTAGACAGTGAGCCGAATGGTCAGGCGATCTGACCGTTCATACATGGCCCAGGCTATCAGCGCTGCTATCTTGTAGATAGCACCCCTGTCATTTACCGCCCAGACCCCCGATCATACATTGGGGAGAAGCGGTATTAGTGCACATAACGTGCGCTGATACCACTTCTGGGCTTCATACATCTCCCCCAATGTACTGGAAATCGTTCACCTATCACTACAGCTGCATACGCACAACGATTTTGTAAATGAACGATTTTAGTAAAAGATTTTCGTTCATTTTTTCAAGGGAAAAATGACCGAAAATAGTTTACTAAAAACGTTCATTTACTAAATGTAATGAACAAATTTTTTGAACTACAAACGATTTTTGAACATTCCCTTAATGAAAATCGTTCATTTGGTCAGTCCGACTGAACTACAAACGTGAACGCGCATGAACGATAATCGTTCCTAGTTTTAACTTAGAAAGTGAACGATTTTTTCAATGACTGAACGATAAACGATATCGTTAACGATGATCGTTCAAAAAAATCATTGTGTGTATGCACCTTACCCCTGCAGTTCCTCTTTCCTGCCTGGGGTGTCTCTCTGCTCTGGTGCTTCTAGCACATTCAGCTGATGAAACAAACTTCTGATATACAGACCAGTGTGAGGCTTGGGGGCAAAGCAAAAAGAGCAAGGCAAAACAATGTTGCACTGCATGTGTGGGGAGAATTAAAATGTGCAGAGAGATTTAGAATTGAGAGAAGGTCGTGTCCAAACTCAAATTCCAGTGTAAAAATAGAGCTGTCCAGCATTTGTGGGCTACATACAAAAGCAGCCAGCATTTACCATGCATGCAAATAAAGAACAAAAAAAAAACGCCCATGTCTTTGCACCTCTTGCAGTGATTTGTTTAGGTGCAAAGTAACTTGATTTTTTGGCTTTGTTCCCAAATCAGAAAATGCCCCTAAAGCTCGAGGTTCAAAATTCTATTTACTCTGCTGCTGAGGAGCTAGATTTACCCGTCACCATATATTTCAGACTCACTGAAGCTAGTTGTAGTGTCCCATTGCTTTAAGTTTTATTTACAATAATTAGGCGCTCAGAATCGCAGAGTCTTTACCAATATCTTGGATCATTATCATATGGATTCAAATGAAAATGGAAGTAAACCAATGGATATTTGGATTATGGATAACATCCAGGTATGCATGCAGGAGCCCAGCATCTGCAGGAAAACAATGCGATCAGCAAATATACTGTTATATTTGGGTTTGCTTCAAGGTTACTATGACATAGAAGAGGTGGCATGTCTGTAAGAGCAGCTGCCTTTCCTTCCCAGTTTAGGCCAGATTCAGAAGTGGGCGCAGATGCGGCTGCTTGGTTTGGCGTTTGCCCATCAGCAACTTTATACAAATGCCGCTATTAATCCCTTTCCTGGTGCACATCCGTGCATATGAATGTGCCAGGACTGAGATGCCCACTGTGTGCATCTGAAGACCCTGTAATGCAGACAGGTGCATCTTTAGATGTCACCATCGGTCACCCCAACAAAAGTTATACCAGCCGTGTGGCAGGTGCAGATATTGCCTCGGAGTATGCAGGGGCGTATTAACAGAGGTGAGGGCCTGTGCTCACTCGCCATCTGGAAAGATAGTGCTGAGTGTCACAGGCATTACCAGCCCTCAGAGAGGGCACTCACTGACAGCCATGGAATGGATGGCTGTCACTCAGTGCCCTTTCAGAGTGCAGTTAATGCCTGTGTCCTGTGACTCAGCACCCAGCCTTCATGGACCCCAGCTCTGTTGATTTACCAGTTTATTTAGTAATTACCTTTCCCTTACATGTAACAGGGCCACCGTAAGGAAAGTCGCTGATGCCATGTCCACCTCTACAGCTGCCAGGCACACAATTGAACTGCACACAGTGATAGGCGGCCACCACTACCCATAACCCCGCAGTGGCCGGCCTTTAACATTGCATTGTGACGTCTCCCATGCAGGCTACGCCCCACGACATCTGCAGGCTCATGCACTCTGGATTTTGACTGGGGTGCAAGGGAAACCCGGGAGTACTGCTAGGGTTTGCGGGGCAGCGGGAGTCTCAATTCAAAATCGGCAGACTCCCACTGAAATCGGGAGGGTGGGCAATCCCGACTAGCATGCATGCGCAGAACACGAGGAAAATTCAGCAGCGACCATTTTCCAGAAATTTTGTATAGCACCTCTTCAGTCGACATGGGGCTTCAGAGAGGTAAGTATTAAAAGGTATGGGTGCACTGTGTATGGACCCAGGGGCCCATGTGCACCACACACCCTGCACCCATTATAGATACGCCCCTAGGTGTATGGCCTCCTGAGTGAGCGACTGGATGCAAACACTTCAGCAACACTCCCAAAAATGCATACAAGAAGGACCACCTCCATGCATCTGTTTTGCCACTACCCAGGAATGCCTAACCCTTTTACAAGATATTTCTGATGTTGTGCGTCTTAAGTGCCGCTTTGTGCGTACAGGGCCGGCGCTAGGCTGTGCTGCGCCCAGCGCCGTCCTGTGTTTCCGCCCCTTCACTCCTCCACTCCCTCCTCCTGAGCTTAAATATCAACTATAGCGCTGGGAGGGAGGTGAGCGTTTCCTGCGCCCTCCGGAAACAGTAGCACTCTCCATAGTCCATGCACAGGCTACAGAGAAAAAAAAAAACACACTTTACAGTTCTATCTGCCATCGATGGTGAGGAACCATCGGATCTCTACCATCAATGGCCAAACCCTTGACCATGGTTGCTAACCATCGATGGCCACTCCTAAGTCTGAATTGCACGATTGCTGCAATCCATCTCTGATGTATGGGGGCCTTTACATCAGAGATAGATTGCAGCAATCGTGCAATTTGCAATCGATTGTGTATAAAAATCTGCAATGTATGGGCTTTACAGATCGCAGATTGCAACCAAAAAGTGATTGGAATTGTTTAATCAGATTGTCCAACATGTTGGATTTCACAGATCGATTGGGGCTGTAGATTGCTAGTGTATGGACATGATCAGCAGATTTGTAGACCATTTCTAGCAAAATGATGGGCCTTTCAAGATTGCCAGATCTGTGTTTGCTGCAATCGATCTGCAAATCACTGAAAAAGATCTGTAATGTATGGGCACAGATTGCTCGATTGGGAAATCCAAAGATCGGGCAATAAATCTTCAAATTGTTCAATTGTGGTTTTCAGATTGCTGATGTATGGGGGCCTTAACTTTCTTAGTAATCAATGGTTAGTTCAATAAGCTGTCAGTTTGTATAATATCCTTATTAGTAGTATATAGTACCACTGTTACTTACATGCAATTTGATACATTCAGGCCTGGCCTTAAGACACATTCATACTCCAAGATTTACTCAGCCAACAGGAACAGTCATTAAGATTAGTTTGTTAGTGCAGTCACATTGATATGGTTTTTTTTTATCCCTCCTGGTTGCTGGTGCATTCCTGTAATACCCCTTTTCCACCTAAATTCCGGGTCTGACCCGGAGTTGGAACGAAGTTCCTATCGGATCAGACCCGGAATTTTGCCGGCGCCGACTCGGGATATTCCCGAGTCAGCGCCGCTCACATCGCAGTCGGGTCTGCATAGACCTGGCTTTTGCGGAGTGAAAGTGGTCGCTTGGAGATGACGTCATCTCCAAGCGCCACTGAAGCCGGACCAATCGGCCGGCTAGCAGCGCACTTCAGGTCATCGTGACCCGGAGTGCGCTGTTCTCACAGCGGGGTTTCACGGGCTACGCCCGTGTTAAACCCTGCCAGTTACCTGGGTTGGATTGCCGGGTCACTCGACCCGGCGATCCCAACTCTCTCCTCTTTTACACCAGGGAGCTGCCCGGGTTAACCCTTCAAAAACCCGGGTTTTAGCTCCGATGTAAAAGGGGTATAATACAGCCAGCAGGAAGGGCCCAACAGACAGACCCCTATGTGTCAGTGTGGTTAACATATTTACCACATCTCCAATCAATCAGCAACCTGGCATATAAACTTCTTTAATTGTAAGTACATCTGGGTTTGATTATTTTATATTAGAGCACAGGTTCTCAAACTCAGTCCTCAGGACCCCAAACAGTGCATGTTTTCCAGGTCTTCTCACAGAATCAAAAGTGATATAATTATCTCCACCTGTAGATATTTAAAAATGTGTCAGTGAGTAATGAATACACCTGTGCACCTTCTGGGTGACCTGGAAAAAGTGACTTATGTCCTGTGTGTGGGGTCCTGAGGACAGAGGGCCTGATTCAGACCCGGTCGCAAGTGCTGAGTGCTCGCAACCGGGTCGATGGTGGCCCACAGTGCATGCGCACGACGGAGCCGGCTCCATCGTGCGCAAGCGTGAGACCCGGCTAGCGGCGGGCAATCCGTCGCTCCGGGTCTCGCACCAAAGGGGGCGAGCTGTCGATGTTGAGTGACAGCTCGCCCCCTTTGGTGGGCGGGCCGGGAGGGTGGCTGCCCAAACGGAGGCGTTCCCGAGGGAACGCTTGCCGTTTGGGGGCGGCCCCACTGACATCACTCTGTTAGAGCCGAAAGCTCTCTAGGGCTTGCGGCCACAAGACCGTACCACAAGGGTCTCATCGCAAGCCCGATGGTCACGATGGTCTTGACAATCGAGACCATCATCATGGCCGCTCGCTATAGCTGTGGGTGGTCACCCACAGCTGTGTGAGCGGCCAGGAGGCCGCTCCAAAAAAAAATAGCCCGACCCTGATTCAGAGCGAGCGGCTCTGAATCAGGCTCAGAGTGTGAGACAGGGGCTGGCTGGCAACTATTAGCCTGGGGGGCATTTGCAAGCAAGTGGCCCTAGCTTTCCATAAACACATGGCAACGAATAAAAGGCATGAACTGGGCATTTGTAAATACAAGTGATACAGAGTTGCATGCATTTCAAGCACATCTTCACTTATGGCTGAAAAGGAGGAACTGGGCTGTAACAAGCAATCTCATGTAGATGAAGCTCAGTGAAGGCATGCTTACAGAACTGCAGCCACAGAGTTTGTTGTAAGTGTAAAGCTGTATACACACACAACGATTTTGTTACCAACGATTTTCTGAACGATTTTCTGAACGATTTTCTTTCAGATTATCTGTCATATTTTTTAAAGTGTAATGAAGGATTTTTTTGAACTACAAACAATTTTTGCATATTCCCTTAATGAAAATCGTTGAGTTGGTCAGCCTGATTGAACTACAAACTACAAACGTGAATGCGCATGAACGATAATCGTTCACCGTTTTAACTTAGAAAGTGAACGATTTTTTTAAACGATATCGTTAACGATAATCGTTCAAAAAAATCGTTGTGTGTGTATGCAGCATATACATGGAATTCTTTTTCTATAGCTCTACCCATGGTTCCTGAACCTATTTTTACAGAAAAGTAGCCTTACACGTAGTTAATAAAGTACAACTCTATGGCCCGTATTCAATTAGGTGCGACTCGCATTCTTTAGTTTCTGGCGTCTTCGCTGGTTTTGCATGTGGAAAAGTTTCGCGCTTATCCCCGTATTCAATTCCAAAGGACAGGTAAACGCGTACCGGTGAAACTCAAACATGCGAAAAGTGCTGTCAGATTTGGGGAAATCAGCCTGACACCAAAAGATGGCCTGACATTGGGGATCACTATAGATACCCCCGAATAGCCCTGCTGAAAGAATTTGGGGTGCTTAAATGCTCTCAATAGCTGCTATTTAACGTCTTTGCACAAGGGAAGAATAGCATTTAGCAGGGTTTTTTTAGTCAAGAATAAGTAGTCCCAGCAAATTTGGGGTACATGAAAATGGGTGCAAGCATGTCCCCCAACTTTGAACTTTTTTGCCCCCAAAATGAAAGTACTTTTTTGGGGTTATCTAAAGTATTTTTTACACTTTTTTTATGCAGTTTACCTTTGGGGGGCTGCCCCAAGGCTACAGGGGTGTTCCCACAACTTTACTCCCAAAACCCCCAATTCTGCACTTTTTTCCGCCTTCATTCAGAAGCAAATCTTTTCCGCTGGTTACAAGGCACAGACTTTTTGCACCGGCGAAAAGTTTTTGGAATTGAATATGGGGATAAGTTCTTGCCTGACGAAATGACGTCAACGGCAAAACTTTTTCGCCGAAAACGGCTTTTCACCACTAGTAAAATAAATAAGACTTGACTATTATTAAGACTATTACTGACTTGACATTAAAACACATATTTATTTTACCATTAAAAGAATCAGCCCCAAATACACCAACAATTTCAGAAAAATAGTGACCAATTTATATTGATAAAATAAATTAAAAAAAAGATTACCAATTTTTTTGTTTTTGTTTACACTTACAAGTAGACCCCAGATCTGACAGCCCCTTTCTTCCTCAAATATTATCATACCCCCAAACCTGATAACCCCACTCCCTCAATTGCAAGCTTAACCTAGACCTGACTTTCTCCCCCTCTATCCCATCTGAAACATGATACCCCCCCTTCCCTCAATTAAAATCATGACCCAAAATTGCTCCCCTCTGATCTCGCAACCCACCCCCCTTCTCCCTGAACCAAATCATGCACAATTCCACCACCCACCCTCAGACCACGGATCTTGGATACCTGGTCAAAGGACCACTACCTGCCTGCAGGGTGCAGCTAAGCGCATATCCCACTTGGAGGGGTCACTGGCGAACACTTCCCCTGCAGGTTAGACTCCGCACCTTTGACCAGGTCTCGTCAACATCCAAGATCTGTGGACGAGGAGTTCTTGTATCCAGGCCTTTCACCCCGAATCCTTCCCAAACTAGATCACAACCCTTCAGTAGGTGATTCTACCCCTGAAAACCTGACAGGCTTACAGTAATTAAAGAAGGACTTATAAGTAGTTTCAATATTTGTGTTATTTGAGGCCAACAAAGAAATGAACCAGTGGCAGAGCCAGCGGTGGTGCAGTGCACTTGGTCCGCAACAATGAAGGGACCAGTTGCCAACAGCATTACCAGTAGGCCAGCCAGGTACTGGTACTAATAATCAGAGAGTCAGAGAGTAGCAAAGAGGGAGGAGAAGGTGGTTAAGCTTTATTTGCTGGATTTTCACCTACATGGTCCATCTGGCCATGGTAATGAAAATGATTAGGTGAATTAGGAGGACTGCTGTGGCATAATGTGAATAAATGGCACTACTGTGGCATATTGTGAATAAGGGGCACTACTGTGTCATAATGTGAAAAAGGGGCTCTACTATGTGGCATAATATGAATAGAGGACATTACTGTGTGGCATATGAATAGGGGATATTACTGTGTGGCACATCATGAATAAGGTAACATGAATTGTGCAATACTGTGCGGCGTAATGTGAATTGTGTGCACTACTACAGTATGAGGTGTAATGTGAATAAGAAGTATTATAGCATGACGTAATGTGAATTGGAGCATTATTTTACAGTAAATATAATGAAAGATTGATTATATTAATGGTACTATTAATGTTAAATTACTGATGAATATACAACTGTACATGAGCTTCAATGATGTGTCCAAAATGTTGTACTTCATAAGTTCCAATGTCAGTACCTTGTGCAATTAAAACCTAGGGCCTGATTCAGACCCACTCGCGAGCGGCTGTCCGCTCGCAAGTGGGTCGATGTTCTGGACTGAGCATGCGCACGACGGAGGGAGCTCCGTCATGCGCATGCGCCAGACGCGACGAGCGAAGGAAAGTCCTTCGCTCGTTGTGTCTGATCAAAGGGGGCGTGCTGTCGATGTTGATTGACAGCACGCCCCCTTTGGTAGGCGTGCCGGGGGCGTGCCTCCCTGACGGGGGCGTTCCCACGGGAACGCCTCCCGTCAGAAGCCGGCCCACTGACATCACTAGTGATGTCAGTGGGAGTGATTTTGGCTCTGATAGAGCCAAAATCACTCCGGAGCTTGCGGTTGAAAACCTCAACCGCAGGCTCCGGCTCGCAGTTTCGATGGTCGCGATGGTCAAGACCATCGCGGCCATCAAACTGCACGCTCGTATAGCCTGTGGGTGGTGACCCACAGCTATACGAGCGTCCAGGAGGACACTCCATTTTCATGGAGGGCGGCCCTCATTCAGAGCGTGCGCTCTGCTCAGAGCGTACGGCTCTGAATGAGGGCCCTAGAGTGCACACTATTAGATATATATATTTATATATACTTGGTGTATGTGTGTTCGGGGGGGCAATTCACATTGTTGCACATGGCCCACAAGCTACTTCCACCGCTGAAATTAACTAAGGAGCATATTGTCAAAGACACAGTTTTGTGGTATTTTCTGGCAATTTTAAATCCACCAAATTTAGTAAAGGTAAAATCGCATTAAAAATCACAATTTTTCAAAAACACCCACACTACACATCGCAATACTGTTTCAAAGTAAAATTTATTTGTATAATGATCTTAAAAAAACCTAAATATTATAAAACTTATATTGTGCCCCCATTATGTTACTATAATATTGTGCGATTTACATGGGGAAGCCTTTGTTGAGGAAACCATTAAATCTTACTACTGTCAGGGTTATCGCCAACTCCATAGGGCAAAAATATAAAAAAAGATTGCACTTTTCTGCCATCTTCAGGGCTGTGGGTCACAGGGGAATGTGCGAGGTGGAGGATAGTAAGATACAATAATAGGAGTAATGAGGAGAAACAAGAAAGAAAGTACATGGGGTAGAGGAGGTGCAGTGGGATGTGATCACTGGTGTGGTGGAGGAGGAGAAGCGGGATATTGTCACTGGTGGTGGATGAGGCGCAGTGGGATGTAGTCACCTATGGTGGAGAAAGAGCAACAGCATGTGGTCACCAGAGATAGAGGAAATGCAGCAAAATATGATCACTGGTGGTGAAGGAGGTGCAACAGGATGTGGTCACCAGTGGGAGTAGTAGCATCAGGATGTGACCACAGGTGGTGGAGGAGCAGCAGGATATAATCACAGGTGATGGTGGAGGAACAGAAGGATGTGACCACAGGTGGTGGAGGAGGAGGAGCAGCAGGATATAATCACAAGTGATGGTGGAGGAACAGAAGGATGTGACCACAGGTGGTGGAGGAGGAGCAGCAGAATATAATCACAGGTGATGGTGGAGGAACAGAAGGATGTGACCTCAGATGGTGGAGGAGGAGCATCAGGATATAACCACAAGTGATGGTGGAGAAATAGAAAAATGTGATCACTGGTGGTGGAAGAAAAGCATCAGGATGTGATCACCTGCAGTGGAGAAGAAGCAGTGAGATGTGATCACCTGTGGTTGAGAACGAGCACTGTAATATTAACATCAGTGGAGGAGGAGGAGCAGCAGAATACGATCACCTATGTTGGAGGAGGAACAGCAGAATGTGATCACTGGTGGTGGAGGAGGACCAGCAGGATGTAAACAGCATGATGTGATCACTGCTGGTGGAGGAGGAGCAATAACGTATGATCATCATGGTGGAGGAGGAGGAGCATATGGTCACCAGTGGTGAAGGAGGAACAGGAAAGTAATCACATGCTGGTGGAAGAATATCAGTGATCAGAGGGAGGTCAGGGGGCACAGCAAATGCATAGGAACTTAGAACTGTGCCTCCTATGGCAAGGCAGAATGTGACCCTCATTATTATTGCTCTTTCCCCAGGGAAGTCTTATTGCCACCTATTCCAAGCAGTCTTATTAATAACAAAAGGTGGGGTGTACTAATGATCCCCAGCTGGAACCCTAGCTGGTGCTGGCACCCTGGTCAAGAGCTCCACCTTCTCCACCCAAGCTTACATCCCTGGTCACTAGCATAGACTGTTTTGTACAGATCTCACTAGAACATTCTCAGGTGCCAGTACTCTATAGATAATTCCATAAAATATATCAAAACAATATTTTGAAGCTTTATTTCAAACGAAAGAGATCAATTTAGCACACTGTATAATTGCAAGTTAAACTGGTCGAAACTTCATTTCTGTTGTTTTATAGGAATAATACTTTCCCTTGCCACTTCCCCAATTAATTCCATCTGCGTAGCTGGCATGTTTCCCTCTCAGATACAATCCATTCAGATTGGAATCATGGCATTGTTCATACCACCAAGCTCCTTTAAAAGCAATTGCACAGTTGCTTCCGTACATATCATTGTCCCTGTCTTTCGTCGTGAAGGGTTGGTTGTTATGAATCCTAAGAGAGTCACCTGCATACAATAAAAAAAATCATCCGAATTTAACACATCTATTATATTTTTTATATTGCGTAAGCGTCTTTGCCCTGTTTTACAGCCAATAACGTGGCAAGCTGAGTCCCTGTCTCCAACACCACGTTTTAGGGGGCAACAAAATGTGGTGATTTTTATAAGTGTTTCTTTTATTATTCAGAGTCTGCATTAGTGGTTTCTACTTGTTGGCAGGTGATAATATCAGCATTTTATACTCCTGTGAGAATCTGACATGCGAAAGAAATGTCTTTTATCTATTAACATACAATGATCATACATTTGAACAGTATACAAAGATCGATATAAGGGGTATATTTACTAAAGTGAGAGTTTTTAGGTGGAGATGTTGCCCATTGCAAATTTTACTTAGCATTTAACTAGCACCTTCTAGAAGGGGTTGTGTATGGATTGTCGGTGGTTGGGGTGCCGCTGGTCAGAATACCAACAGCGTCATCACGACAATCAGAATCCCGACACCCATTAGAATATAAGGTAAGTCTAACCCCTACCCTAACCCTCACTCCCTGGTGCCTAATCCTAACCCTCCCTCCCCCTCCCCGGTGCCTAACCCTAACCCCGGTGCCTAACCCTCACCTTACCCCCGCTACTCACCTTCGGGATGCCGGCAGTCGGGATACTGGGGCCAGGATCCCAGCCTGTTGGGATTTCAGCGCCGGTATTTAGACTATTGGCATCCTGCATCCCACACGCCAGGATGCCGACTACATTCACCCAGAAGATAATAGCTAGAATCTGATGTTTTGCTAAAAGCAACATCTCCACTTCTAAAAACTCTCACTTTAGTAAGTTTACCCCTAAAAATCTCTGAAGTGGACATTTGCACAATGGGACTCTGCGCATGTTGGGTCTGATTCACAACCGTTCGCTAGATGCGTATGCTCGCTTCCAGCGTATGCAAATTCTGAACACACCCAGCAAGGCAGGCGATCGCACGGCAAGGCATAAGCATGCCCACCATGTCTTGGCGTGCGTTCACTTTGGGTATGCAGACGCCCCCCAGCCTGTCTTAAGATGCCCACTTGCACACGTCATCTCCAGGAAGTGTATGCAACCATCTGTACATCGGGTACCATCGTGAGCATTCGCAGCGCTTGCGTTGGACTATACCCTACCACAAGAACTGCGAGCATCTCAGTGTAAAAACCAGCCAGGTGATGTGTTCTTTGACGCTGCCAGTTAATTATGCACGCCTCTGAAACGCCTCTGAAACGGCGTGCATAATTAATATTTCGGTCAGGCACGCCTGCGTTCACATTTACACTCCCCCGTTTCTAGTGGCCTGCCCCTGTTACCACCCATAAATGGCTTGACCTGTCGCTCAATCAGCTGGGCAGTCTCTGCTGGATGATCAATTGCTTTTCCATCACTCGTACTAGTTTACGGAATCGGTATGAAATACCGCTGGCCGCATGGTTCGATTCCCGGCAGCGGCAGCCCGACATCAGCAGAGTTCCGAGCAGCGGAAGCCCGACAGCGCTGGAAATCCCGATCGTGGATAGGTAAGTATTGTCTAACCTTACCCCCCTAACCCTCCTTAGGGGTGCCTAACCCTAACCTCCCCCCCAAGTGCCTAACCCTAATCCCCCCTCTAAGTGCCTAAGCCTAACCACCCCCTTCCCCGCTGCCTAAACCTAAGTCCCCTGGGGGGGTGCCTAACCCTAAGTCCCTCCCCAGGGTGCCTAACCCTAACCCTCCCTCCCCCTAGCCTAACCCTAACCTACCCGGGGGGGGGCCTAGCCCTAAGTCCCCCCCCCCGGGAGCCCTAAACCTAACCCTCCCCCCCGCGGCTGTCCGCTCGCGGCGCCCGGCATCACTACGATCGGGATGCCGGGCGCCGGTCTCCTGGCGTCGGGGAAATGCCGGGCGTCTACATCTAGACGCCCGGCATTTCACCCTTGCCGGGATATGACAGTCGGGAAGCCGGCTGCTGGTATTTAGGCAGTCGGCTTCCTGATTGCATACCCTAGTTTACACATGCGCACTTTGCAAAGCCCCGAGCGATCGCTTACTAGCGAACAGGTCTGAATCAGGCCTGTTATTCCATCTTGACTGACGCATATTTTACACTTACAACCACTTAGCTAAAGGGGACAGGACTGAGGAAGGAGGAGGCGTGTAAAGTGTCTTGCTGAAAACAGTGCAGCTGCTTGGAGTCAGATACTTGTGGGTGCTCGACAACTGATGATGATGATGATGATGATGATGATGATGATGAATAGCGCTTCTTATTGTATGTGAGTCTTTCCCACTGTATAGTAGTTAGAGATGTTTGGGGTTATGAGTTGAACCAAGTCCAAGTTCGGAATCACTTCGGGGTATTGAGTCAAACAGAGTCCCAGTTCGGATCTTCCCTCGGATCAGAACTCGGATTTAAAAAACGTACTCTGGTTTTGGATTTCATGCTAATAGATCAAAATGATGCAATTTTAGCTGTTTTTTCTATTTTGCTTAAAAAATACGTGAGAGTGGTTTTGCAAACCCAAAAGCAAAACATGAAGGTGAATCCGAATCCAAAACCAAAACACGGGGGTCGGCGCACATCTCTAATAGTAATATGGCTGCTGTGATCTACTTGCATTATTATAGTATATGTATATATTATTAAAAAAAAAAACATTCAAAAGGTGTTCTGATCATCTTAATTATTTCCTTGTATATATAATTATACAAACCACTCTTATGCCTGTGCCTATACAGAGAAGTAAACCTAGCAGCTGCTCATTCAGAGTACCCTGTTAGTGGGACTGGATAATAGAAATGGGAACAGTGTATGGAACATAATAATAAAAAAAAAGGTAAGAATTGTGCTTATCTTTTAAAATGGTACCCAGTCCTCTTACGTAAGTGTCCAAAGAATAGAGAGCCTGGGCCATACACTGTCTCCCTTTACTGTTGTACCCAATAAAACCTGTGTTTGAATGTAATGACGAGGGATCATTTGCATCTAGCTCACGTATATTGATTACATATGTTCCAGAGAGGGACTGAAAAAGGGTACTAGGAGATATGTGGAATAAGACATACTACAGGCTATTAATTTAGCATTATCTGGTACGCAGCCTCTATTTATAATTATATTATCGATTTAAGAAAATACTACACTATATATATATCTTCTCCCTCATGAGCTCTTTATAAGGTGAACCAGCCGACGACATCCCATTTATTCCATCCAGTGTGGACCACTCACTTCTGGATTCCAGATAAGCTTAAAAGATTTTCCTTTTGGTACGCACATTCATTTTTGAGCACCGGTAACTAATTTACACAAAATATTACACTATCAGGCGCATGTCTTCTTCACCCTCTTTACAGAACCACCCCACCCGTTGGCCAAACGGACCCCAAGAAGACTACTGCTGCCTTTAAATCAAGGATCAGTGACTTTCTGACTATATTACACCCATGATCACTCATTGCACTAGATGCATTTTATTTATGTATTGACAATTCATTACCAATGTATTTAATTCAGATTGAGGGAATCACTATTTATTGTACACTGTCCCTATACACTCTCTCACACACACACACATATATATATATTAGGGATGTGCAGGCTCGGATAGGTTTGAGTTTGCACGTGGAGTTCGGATTTTTCCCTCCAAAAAAACGGAACTCAGAACGAGGCAAAACGTCATCTTACATGGACGAACATCATCATTCCTGGTCTTTTGTCCAGGAATGATGATGTTCGTCCATGTAAGATGACGTTTTGCCTCGTTCTGAGTTCCATTTTTTTGGAGGGAAAAATCCGAACTCCACGTGCAAACTCGAACCTATCCGAGCCTGCACATCCCTAATATATATACACATATATATATATATATATATATATATATATTGTGACACAGTTAGGTTAGGGGGTCCCTCTCCTGGGTAGAGGACTCCTTCCTTACACACACACACAGCAGCATGGAAGCAGCACACCAGTCTGGATGCAAGTACAAGCTGGTCGGCGCCAGTCTTTATTGTACAATGTCAGAAACACAAAGAAAACATAAACGTAAATCCTAGCCCTGTCGGGGCACTAACTTCACAGGTAGTTCCCTCACTACCAGAACCTGGCAGGGCCTAATGCCCTCGCCAGCAACAAAGCACAGTACAGTACTCACAGATAGGTTTTCCAAGTGTCTCTGAGCAAACTCCCTGTCTGCTCTCCCAGGTGAGACAATCAGCCCTCAACACACTAGGCTTATATTGGCCACTCTCAGGTGGAAACCTTAACAAGCCTGTTACCAGGCTAAGAGAACCAAAACCTGGAGTGGCCGTGGGTGGAGCCCTCCCTCTCCTCTCAGCCACAACCCACAGGTCCCAAACCGGATTTTCAAAAAGCCGAAACTCAAGCCTGCTACACTGCAGACTTTCTCCTGGGGATTTTAAACACATAGGACAGGAATCTGGGATAAATGTCCCTGCCACAGACCACTTTACCAGTGATCCTATCACAATATATATAATATGGAATAAAAAACACATTTACTGTACCTGCACTGCCTCCTGTAAAAGCTCCAATGTTCAGCTTATAATTGACTTCAACCCCTAACAAGGAGAAGGAAGCATAAGCTGCAAAACTATAGTTGTTTTCATAATCTGTCAGATCAACTCGAAGCTCATGGGTTCCTGAAGAGTTAAACACATACAAATGAAAACACGGTTGCTATATAGGACACTGGTGGATAATCATAATTTTAATATTACATTAGGCCAGAGGTAGGCAACCTAACAAGTTCTTGAAGGCATTGCCAACTGAAACTTGTAGCACCCATATACTGGCAATGCATGCTGAGACTTGTTTTTTGCACAGTAGCTTGTGAGCCATCAACACTATTCCATATGTACAAACCAATAAATACAGCAGTATGGTAATGAGTCAGTTACCTGAAGATGTCAGACTGTGAATGTTATCATTTCCTAGCCAGAACTCGCTCAGTTGGCTGCCAAAGCCTCGCTTGTAGTCATCCCAATCTCTGTAAAAATTTACAGTGCCGTCGTATCGTCTCTGGAAAACCTAAAGTTTAACGCAGTTTTACTGTAGGAGCCTTGGAAAATCCCAGAGAATAAAATAAGGCATACCCACCAGCTCTCCCAGAACTTGCATGAGGCACCCAATCTTTTGGGATTTCCCCAAGGCCAGGTTACCCTTCCACATCCTACCCATTTCCAAGCGTAGCACTGGGGGAAGGACTATGATGATGCATTTTGTCCCGTGCCTCATGCTGGCCACCTGCAATTCTCTCCTGCAGAAATTCCGGGGGGGAAGGCAGGGTGAAGTAAATTAAGTTTTAAATAAGGATGGTGGCATTTTCCAACTTCATTTCAGGGTAACTATGTTGTGTGATTTGAGGCTTTCTAGTCTGAAGATGAGAACAGACTAACTGGCACTTTGGTGAATGGACATGCACAGTACAATTTCTCTTCTTTCACATACTGGATGAATTTTCATTTCAGTTCTGGAGGCTTTAAATATGGAATACTGAACTCACTACTATAATCTGTATAGACCTTCTGTATGGAAGTCAGAGAGGAGTTTTGTGGCAATACAAGAGTGTGGTACAAAATGTCAATATTCCGTATATCGACATTCAGAATGTAGACACCAGAATGTTGGCATGGTCTAATTGTTGACATACACAACATATGTTAACATTGTGTATGTTGACAGTCGGCATGTCAACATAGCATTTTCAACTGATTGTAACGGTAAGCCTACTCTAGAGTAGAGATGAGCAGTCCGGATCACCTTGAATGAGGACCACTCTGAACTTTTTAATCCGAGTCCTGGCTCCAGGTTTCCCGCCACTCGCCAGGCTTGGATGTCATCTTCTAGGGCATCAGATTCCATGTAAGGAGCAACGGCCGGGACTGCACAATTTCACTCCAGTCCAGTCACGCTTCTGCATGCTGCACTCTTCTCTGCGGTGTCCAAGTGGGGCTGTGTCCATCTCTAAGAGGCTGTGCTGCTGGGGCTGTGTCCATCTCTAAGGGGCTGTGCTGCTGGTGCTGTGTCCATCTTTAAGGGACTGTGCTGCTGGGGCTGTGTCCATCTCTAAGGGGCTGTACTGCTGGGGCTGTGTCCATCTCAAAGTGGCTGTACTGCTGGGGCTGTGTCCATCTCTAAGGGCTGTGCTGCTGGGGCTGTGTCCATCTCTAAGGGGCTTTACTGCTGGGGCTGTGTCCATCTCTAAGAGGCTGTTCTGCTGGTGCTGTGTCCATCTCTAAGGGGCTGTGCTGCTGGGGCTGTGTCCATCTTTAAGGGACTGTGCTGCTGGGGCTGTGTCCATCTCTAAGGGGCTGTACTGCTGGGGCTGTGTCAATCTCTAAAGGGCGGTGCTGCTGGGGCTGTGTCCATCTCTAAGGGGCTGTACTGCTGGGGCTGTGTCAATCTCTAAAGGGCGGTGCTGCTGGGGCTGTGTCCATCTCTAAGGGGCTGTGCTGCTGGGGCTGTGTCCATCTCTAAGGGGCTGTGCTGCTGTGTGTCCATCTCTAAGGGGCTGTGCTGCTGGTGCTGTGTCCATCTTTAAGGGGCTGTGCTGCTGGAGCTGTGTCCCTCTCTAAGGGGCTGTGCTGTTGGAGCTGTGTCCATCTCTAAGGGGCTGTGCTGCTGGGGCTGTGTCCATCTCTAAGGGGCTGTGCTGCTGGGGCTGTGTCCATCTCTAAGGGGCTGTGCTGCTGGGGCTGTGTCAATCTCTAAGGGGCTGTGCTGCTGGAGCTGTGTCCATCTCTAAGGGGCTGTGCTGCTGGGGCTGTGTCCATCTCTAAGAGGCTATGCTGCTGGGGCTGTGTCCATTTCTAAGAGGCTGTGCTGCTGGGGCTGTGTCCATCTCTAAGAGGCTGTGCTGCTGGGGCTGTGTCCATCTCTAAGGGGCTGTACTGCTGGGGCTGTGTCCATCTCTAAGAGGCTGTGCTGCTGGGGCTGTGTCCATCTCTAAGGGGCTGTGCTGCTAGGGCTGTGTCCATCTCTAAGGGGCTGTGCTGCTGGGGCTGTGTCCATCTCTAAGGGGCTGTGCTGCTGGAGCTGTGTCCATCTTCTAGGGCATCAGATTCCATGTAAGGAGCAACGGCTGGGACTGCGCCATTTCACTCCAGTCCAGTCACGCTTCTGCATGCTGCACTTTTCTCTGCGGTGTTCAAGTGGGGCTGTGTCAATCTCTAAGGGGCTGTGCTGCTGGTGCTGTGTCCATCTTTAAGGGGCTGTGCTGCTGGGGCTGTGTCCATCTCTAAGGGGCTGTGCTGCTGGGGCTGTGTCCATCTCTAAGGGGCTGTGCTGCTGGTGCTGTGTCCATCTTTAAGGGGCTGTGCTGCTGGGGCTGTGTCAATCTCTAAGGGGCTGTGCTGCTGGTACTGTGTCCATCTCTAAGGGGCTGTGCTGCTGGGGCTGTGTCCATCTCTAAGGGGGCTGTGTCCATCTCTAAGGGCTGTACTGCTGTTGCTGTGTCCATCTCTAAGGGGCTGTGTTGTCACTGTGTCCATCTCTAAGGGGTTGTGGTGCTGTCACTGTGTCCATCTAAGTGGCTGTACTGTGTCCATCCACAAGCCGTATCCAGTCTCCTTAGTATAATTAGTCTAAATCTATCACAGAGGTGCTCCACTGATTCCGCAGTTCCCACCAACTGCGTTCACTGTGTGACTCCATATTTGTCAGCAAAAAAAGTTTAAAAAAAATAAAAATAAAATGTTGTATTTGTACTGTCCTGCGTACACCCCAGTACACTGTAGAACCCCAGACCATGTGCGTAAAAGCACTCACAACTGTGAGGTGGCCATAATGGAAATTATTGGAAATTAATGTTATTGGGGTTAATAATACTCTAGGACAGTGGTTCTCAAACTCGGTCCTCAGGACCCCAAACAGTGCATGTTTTCCAGGTCTCCTCACAGAATCACAAGTGAAATAATTACAGTACCTCCACCTATGGAACTTTTAAAATGTGTCAGTGAGTAATGAATATACCTGTGCACCTGCTGGGTGACCTGCAAAACGTGACCTGTGTGGAGTCCTGAGTACCGAGTTTGAGAACCTGTGCTCTAGGAACAAAATAAGGCCCAAATTATGTGATTTTAGCTTTTTTGTGTCACGGCGTTTGGCCAGGGCCGCCATCAGGGGGGGACTGCCGGGAATGTAGTGTCGGGCCCGGAGAGAGAGGGGGCCCGGGTGGCAGCCTTGCAGGGTGTGGGTTTGCTCTGGGCAGTGTGGGCACTTCACATGGGTATGGAAATCCTGTGCTGGCAGCATTTATAATATGGTGACGACCGCGAGCCAATAGAAGCTCTCTAAATGGAAGGCAATGAGGAGGGGCCTCGCAACTTGTCTTACCGCCCGGCTCCAAGGTAGTCACATGTATCCCGCTCCGCTGTAGGCAGGCATGACCACCTGCTCTGAGAGGGAGGCACAGAAGAAACATAAGGAGCAGCATGAGGCTATCCTGGCTATCCCACATGCTGCGGGACGATGACAAGTACTGTGCTGACTGCAAGGCTACGGGTAAGAGCGCTGCTTGTCACTACTACTGTAACCCACATCTTCTTGCTGTAATGTAACGTATGCTGCGATGTGTAGTGATCTGGCTCTCTGGTGCAGCTGCTATGGCAGTTCTGTGTATGCACCCTGGTCTGGCTGCATCCTGTCATTTTCACACATTTGGTTATTCGGCTTCTCCTGATGTCCCTGGCCTGTTATCCTCATATAATGCTTGGCCTCCCCTCTCTCTGTATATCCCTTGCAGTGACATGCTGCAGTGCTGGGGCTGGTTACTTGAAGGTTGGCAGTAGGTGATCTCTTGGTATCAGACCCACCCCACCTCCTCTCAAGAAGGGTTTTCTTTTATCCGGTAAACATTCTTAATGCTGCCTATTGTGCCCACATCCCCATTAATATTCAGCCATGTGCCCCCCATTAATGTCCATTCTTCTCAACCTGTACCCCCAGGTCCAGCCTTCCATGCCCGGTGCCCCCCATTAATGTCCAGCCTTCTCAGCCCTGTGCCCCCTCCCATTAAGGTCCAGCCTTCCCAGCCCTGTACCTCCCCAGGTCAAAGCCTTCCCAGCCCTGTACCTCCCCAATTCCAGCCTTCACAGATGTGTGCCTCCCCAGGTCCAGCCTTCCATGCCCTGTGCCCCTATTAATGTTCAGCCCTGTGGCCCCCCCGATTAAGGTCCAGCCTTCCCAGCCCTGTACCTCCCCATTGAGGTCCAGCCTTTCCTGCCCTATGCCACCCCCCACCACCATGTTTAGTCATCCCTGTGCCCCCAATAGGACCAGTCCTCCCCTCCCTGCCCTGTGCTGCCAAGGTCCAGCACTCCCTGCCCTGCATCCCCACTTGGTCCTCCCTGTGACCCTCCAGTTACAGCCCTTCTATCCAGACATCACTGGTCTCCCATATATTGCCCCCACCTCCCACCTTTCCTCTTGCCCTGCCCCTGATCCCACCACCCCCTTTTATCTTCCACTTCTCTCTTCTTTATCTTCTGACATCCTCCTCCTATGCTGAAGGCGATGGAGAACTGCTGTCCGACATTCAGAAACGACTGGTTTCCGCACCAATTGATGCTCCACCTCTGCTGTCGCTCCATTCACATTATCTACAGCTCCACACCACCTCCACCCCCATCCTCCCAAGGGGGGGTCCTGTCTATTTTGTCAGTACCGGGCCCCACAATTCTGATCGCAGCCCTGGGTTTGGTTATTCCAAATCCTAAACCGGACGACGAATCAGAGCCAAATCCAAATCCAGCAAAAATGCTCCAACGCTTATCTCTATTCCTAAAGTTATGTAGACATGAATATCATCATTTTGGCTGTCGACATTTTGTCCATGTTGATATTCTGGTGTCAACATTCTGAATGTAGACATGACCCCTTACACATATCTATAAGTATTCCTTATATTAAAACATAAAATGGTGATGCGTTAATCAAAAGGGTAATGTTCCCAATATGGCAGAAACAGAAATTCAGGACACCATCTGTTTAAATCAATACATTTTGTATTATAAAAACGTATACATCAATATCTAAAAGCTAAACACATCAAGTTTCTCATTAAAAGTATATATAACGCTGCTGACAGAATTTGGCAGAGTAAGAATATGATATGGACAGTGTTAGGAAAATTAAGGTATTTACAAGGATTAGTCCCGCAACAGCCTTGAGGGCTGAAACACTTGGCAAGCTGCGGCCATAAAACAGCCTTGAGGGCTGGTGAGGTGAAACACAATGTGGCCTTTGGGCCATTTAGCTGCCTTGAGGATTGATAACCCTTGGCAAGATGTGGCCTTTGGGTCATGAAGCAAGATGCGGCCTATGGCCGTGTAGCAGCCTTGAGGGCTGATAAATCTTGTCAGGATGTCACTGTCGTGTGACTTGTGCCGCCGGGTTGACACAAGCGCAGTGCACTGGATTGTATATGCTGGACGCTGGTCTGCGACTTGTGCCACCGGGTTGACACAAGTGGCAGTACACTTGATTGCGTACGTTGGACGCTGATGTGCGACTTGAGCCGCTGGGTTAGCACAAGCGTCAGTATGCTTGATTGCGTACACTGGATGCTGGAGTGCGGTCCGTGCCGCCTGGATGACACAAATGGCAGAAAGCTGGTATGCGGACTGTGCCGCCTAGATGACACAAACGGCAGGAGCAATACATAGCAGGAAGGGAAACTGGATAATGGACTGAAACAGGAGACTACTCCAGAACCAGAAACACGTGAAAACGCTATAACCAGCATCTGAGCAGCCAGAAGGAAATAGCCACAGGAGCCAATCCAGATCTGACCAAGGATGATGGACATCCAGTAGGAGGAGTTCAGCGAACGGTCGCCTGGCGTTCACATCGGTGGCTTGTGACAGCCTCAAACACGGAAAGAAAAATATTAATTGCAATCAGTAGCAGACTGTTTCAAAATAATATCAACATGTCAGTGATCTCACCACACAAAAAAACATATTACGGAGTCCCGATAATTATGTGCTGGATGGATGAATAAGTCCTCCTATTACGCACATCTTGGGTTTTTACTCCTAGTTATTTGGTAGAAGTATTTGAGCCTTCAGATAATTGGAACCTATATGCACGTTCCTGTTGGTGTATGGAGCGTCTGACATCTACAGCCCCTTAGGCTGGACGTCACTGATGATCCTCCGAGTCTCCACCTAGACCAAAAGTGGGACCAGCACTGATAAGTGATTATGGCTCCAATCTCCGAATGGCTTTATGATGTCACTCACCACTGGTAAAAGGTGCTCTTGGGGGTAAATTTACTAAAGTGAGAGTTTTTAGAAGTGAGTTTTAAAAGTGATGTTGCCCATAGCAACCAATCAGATTCTAGCTATTATCTTCTAGAAGGTGTTAGCTAAATGTTAAGTAGAATCTGATTGGTTGCTATGGGCAACATCACTTCTAAAACTCACTTCTAAAAACTCTCACTTTAGTAAATTACCCCTTGGTCTCTATAACAGCTGTAACAGGAGACCAATAGTGTCCTTTCAAGGCTCAATTCTCAGTATAATACAAACTTTACTGAACAGCGGCAACTGCTACAAGTTCCAGAAAACAAGGCAATGTCACTCTGCAGTTTGTCAGCACTGGCAGGTATATCTCAGACTAGTTTTGCTCCTTTAATGGGAGCTTTATCAGAGAGCTCTTTGATAATACTGAGAACTGAGCCTTGAAAAGGACACTATTGGTCTCCTGTTACAGCTGTTATAGAGACCAAGAGCTCCTTTTATCAGCAGTGAGTGACATCATAAAGCCATTCGGAGATTGGAGCCATAATCACTTATCAGTGCTGGTCCCGCTTTTGGTCTAGGCGGAGACTCGGAGGATCATCAGTGACATCCAGCCTGAGGGACTGTAGATGTCAGACGCTCCATACACCAACAGGAACGTGCATGGGCGCCGAGAGGGGGGGGGGGGCGGGTACAGTTTGCACGGCCTTGCTAGGGGGGACCGGCGTCGCCACCCCCCTCCCTCACAGCAGCCCAGCACACAGCTTGTACTGGGCTGCTGTGTGAGACTGCTCGCGGCTGCTGCAGCAGCCAGAGCAGTCTCCTATGGCTGTGGGGGGGAGCGATCACACTGATCGTGCCCCCCCCCTGCTTAGCGCCGGGCTGGGGGTCTTACAGAGCCCCTTTCCCCGGCGCGCAACTGATCGGTTTTTTTTCTGAGGGGGCGTGGCCACGCCTCCCACAATTAGGCCACGCCCCCTCCATTACCCGGGCCTGGCCAGTCTCTCAACGGCCCTGGGAACGTGCATGTAGGTTCCAATTATCTGAAGGCTAAAATACTTCCACCAAACAACTAGGAGTAAAACCCAAGATGTGAGTAACAGGAAGACTTATTCATCCATCCAGCACATAATTATCGGGACTCCGTAATATGTTATTTTGTGTGGTGAGATCACTGACAAATTGATATTATTTTGAAACAGTCTGTTACTGATTGTAATTAATATTTTTCTTTCTGTGTTTGAGGCTGTCCATATCATATTCTCACTCTGCAAAGTTCTGTCAGCAGCGTTATATACTTTTAATGAGAAACCTTGTGTTTCATTTTTAGATATTGATGTATACGTATTTATAACATAAAATGTATTGATTTAAACAGATGGTGTCCTGAATTCTTGTTTCTGCCATATTGAGAACATTACCCTTTTGATTAGCGCATCACCATTTTGTTGTTTTAATTTATTGTTGTAGATGTGAGCCCTCACAAGCTCTCTGGGTGTATTGCTGCTTTAATAATTTAATTATTATTAGTGCCAGGTATTGGGGGATAGTGGTTATTCCTTATATTACTCCGGTTTTCCTAATGTATGCTGAAGTAATGACTTCAATGAAATCACCGATTACAAAAGTGACTAGTGACACCCCTTTACATTACCTTTGCTTGAGGTTTTTCAAATCTCACATCAAAATTTAGATCTATTCTCACTTACAATCCATCCTCCGCCATCTGTGTCCATGTCACACAAGACTGTAAGAGGATTAACACCATCCGGATATATTTTGTACCATCCGCTGAGGACAGACCCCAGGTTCCGCAGATCCTTGCAGTTTCGAGCAGCTGGAAGAGAGCGTTCAGTAAATGGTTAGACAGACAAGACTAATGTTTGAGTTGAAAGACCAGACTGGATGATCGCATATAGTAAAGAGCAAGATTCCTTAATGCCACTTTTATATCTCCCCCATCGCCAGCATTGCCACAGAAAAAGGCTGTGGTTGCTATTGTAGACTGTGGCTTGGGCTTAATCAGAGTTCTGGCGAGTAAATCAAATCTGCAGGACTGTAATGCTAAACTAGACCTCAGACTTGGCGCAGTGGCATCCCTCGTGGATAGCTCAAATCAGTGACCTAAATTAGAAATTAAAAGCCCGGGTGCTGCGAGCAGATTTGGTGGCAGAGGTAAGCAGGAAGGACATGGATGATTATTATGCTAGATAATTCCCCTGATGAAGCTGTTTGGTACAGGGAAACGCATTAGGATAATGTTCCATTGGGCTTGGATATATATATATATATACTTATGAGGCTGTGACTACTCTTTTACTGCAGGATCACTGGAATATTGGTATATCCACAAATAACTTTTCTGGCTCCAATAAGGTCCTAATCACAAGTACTCCACTATTTGGCTGGGGATTTCTCAACATCCGCATGCAGTGGCACCAAAAGGAGGGGGGAGTGGTACGGATTACCCAGGCCCAGGCTTGGTGAAGGGCCCCGACGGGTGGCCGGGTCTGCGACTCCCCCCTCACCACCCTGTGGCAACGCCCAGCACACATTGCTGTGTGTGGAGCTGCAGTGAGTACAGGGAGGTTGCTCTCCTCTGCCTTCACCTGATAGAAGGAGGAAGAGAGATTGCAGTGATTGCGACCTGCCCCCCCTGGATCTGCTGGGCCGGATTAATGGGGGGCAATAGGGGTAGTCGTCTCTGGGCCCCCACACGTAAAGGGCCCCCACACCCATCGGGGTTAAAGTGGGCCAGAGGAGACGAAACCAATTGCGTCTCCTCCGGCCCACCTTAGCCCGGCACCACAGGGAGGCTTTATTTGCCGGGCACCCGGCTGCAGCCGGAGCGCACTCTTGAGCTCCGGCCTCCGGCTCCCGCAGTGCACTATGGGAGATACGACATGATGTCTCTCCCATAGTGCAGAAGAGCTGCCGAGCGGACCAGAGTTGGACGGCAGCAGAGGCGGGAGAGGGCTTAAGGTAAGTATTCAGGGTTTTTTTTGTGCAAGCGGCTTTACTACTGGGGGCAATACTCGAGGGACATCACCACTGGAAAATACTCAGGGGACATTACTACTGGGGCCAATACTTGGGGGGCAATACTCGGGGGACATTACTACTGGGGGCATTTATAAAGGAGCATTACTACTGGAGCATTACTATTGGGGGATTACTATTGGGGGCACTACAACAGGGGGCATAACTACTGTGGACTAGGGGTGTGCACCGGCCACTTTTTGTGTTTTGGTTTTGGATCTGGATCTTTCTTCGTGTTTTGGATCTGGATTGGTTTTGCCAAAACCACCCTTCTGTGTTTTGGGTTCTGGGTTTTGTGTTTTGGATCTGTATTTGTTTGGAAAAAAGCATAAAAACAGCTAAAATCACAGAATTTGGGGGTTTTTTTGTTCCTACGCTATTATTAACTTCAATAACCTTCATTTCCACTCATTCCCAGTCTATTCTGAACACCTCATACCTCACAATATTGTTTTTAGTTCAAAAGGTTGCACCGAGGTAGCTGGATGACTATGCTAAGCGACACAAGTGGGCGGCACAAACACGTGGCCCATCTAGGAGTGATACTGCAGTGGCAGACAGGATGGCAGTTTGAAAAACTAGACCCCAAAGAGAACATACTTGGCGCTGCTACTTTGCTGATGCACATGCGGCGAACGCGCACACAAACACAGAAAAAGAAACACTTTTTAAATGTTTTAATTTTGGGGGGCACTTTGGGGGTTACACCACCCTACAACAGACCAGCCGTCCCTTGACTTATGACACAGGCGCATGCTTGACGCCGCTACTTTGTTGATGCACGTGTGGCTAACGCGCACACAAACACGGGAAAAAAAATATTTTTTTTTTGCACTTACACCCCCTGGACAACACTACATTGTTGCTAAATCTTAACCTTGAATGCTCTGAATGCAGTTACAAAAGATAACCATCAAGACTGCAGAAAGAGATTTCTAATGCTAATATAGCAATAATTTTTAGAGACCCCCTGCAGATCAGGACATTGATGTGGATCAGTGTAGGAACTATGGCCCTCATTCAGACCCACTCGCAAGCGGGCGCACGTACGTTAGGCGTACGTACAAAAATATTTAAATTCAATGGCTCGCTCGTATTTTCGTTCGCATCTAAAATTCCTCCCAAAACTCTGACGACCCCTCCTCTAACTAACGAGCGTACGAAATAGCGAGCGTACATCCCCGAAATGGCTTGAAAGGAACGCACGCACAAGTATAAACAGGAAGTGGCCTTGTCAGATGTCGATTACCTGCTCCTTTATTCTGCTTACCTCCATCAATCGTATCATGCCAATCAATGTATCAATTAGCTTAATTGTTTGTTTTTTTCAACACAATGCAAGAAACTTTACTCTTGTCCGTGTTTGTGTTTACCCGCAGAATACGTACGGATGAAACATTCGCTTTTATTGTTCAAAAAACATGTGAACCACAATTAAACAATTGTACTATTGCTGTGGATCCCCGCATATTTCCCTGGGTTCATTTCTTTATTTAAATTTGCTTACGCATGTCACTGCATCAAGCCTATCCTAACTCTCCAGAGATTTCTGGCCCTGTCGAACACATGACTCATACACTAACCAATAAAATTGCTCCTGTTAATTTCCAAAATACATTAGCCAATCAGAAAATTTTTACACACTTTATCAAAAATGATTTTTAAGAAAAACACCATTGCCATCATGAGAGCCTCCGCATTCACCAGGCGCGAGCTGCTGGTGCTTACGGAGGTCATGGATCGCCGGATCACCAGCCAGCCTCAACCCATGACCAACCGGCAGAAGCGCTCCGCGTATGCGGAGGCACGGTCCCGCCTGCGGTCCTTCGGCTCACGCCGCAACATCGGGCAGCTGGAGCGCAGGTGGTCCGACCTGCAACGGCGAACGCCCCGCTTGCTGGCATGCTTTCGCATGCAGATCCTGGCAAGTAAGTGTTATGTATTGTGGTTTTAATGTTTGTGTTTGTGGGGCAAACTGCGTGTGCATGTTTTCCTGTCTGTTCAATTTATTATTTGTACTCATATCTGCGTGTGCATGTTTTCCTGTCTGTTCTATTTATTATTTGTACTCATATCTGCGTGTGCATGTTTTCCTGTCTGTTCTATTTATTATTTGTACTCATATCTGCGTGTGCATGTTTTCCTGTCTGTTCTATTTATTATTTGTACTCATATCTGCGTGTGCATGTTTTCCTGTCTGTTCTATTTATTATTTGTACTCATATCTGCGTGTGCATGTTTTCCTGTCTGTTCTATTTATTATTTGTACTCATATCTGCGTGTGCATGTTTTCCTGTCTGTTCTATTTATTATTTGTACTCATATCTGCGTGTGCATGTTTCCCCTCTATTTCTGATTTATTAATTCTACTGCTATTTGGCTTTTTTTTTTTTTTTTTTTTTTTTTTTTTAGTTTGGTTGCCCGGATTTGTCCATAAACTAAACGCAATTTCTTTGACATATTTTAGGGGGACAGCCAAGACTCCGCCGTCACCGTCCGTCCAGACGGCGTTCCCGGCCACTATCCCCAACCCCCAGCCAACACTCCACCCCAAATCTTTTCCCTATTCCCCACTCCTCCCCATCCTTCCCAGACCCTCTCCCGGAAATGTCGGGCCTCCTTCCCCTCCGTCCCACTTCCCCCTCTCCTCCACCCACCCCTCTTCCAATTACCCCCTCCCCGGAGTCCATCATAACTCCGCCCCATTCTTTGGGTAATGACGGATCCTCCGAGGAGATCATGAAGGTTTGCCCGGAGCTCCCGTTTTGTCTCCCGGTATGTTTTTTTTTTTTTTTTTTTTAAAGCACAAACTGTTTGTATGTAATCATGTGTCGTGCCTTTCTTCGTGTTTTTGTGGCTTGACTTTTGGTGATTGTGAAGGTTTGCCTTTACCTCTTCCTGGTGATTTAAACATACACATATCATACCTGTGGGAATTTGTACCTAGGCCTTGTATTTTTGCCAGCCCCCCCTTTTTTTTTTTGGGTTTGGGTTTAGGAGTGATTTGGTTGTGTTTTTTTTTTTTTATGTGGATTCCCTATTGTTGTATTAACCCACACACTTTTCTCACCCACAGAGGAACAGAGGCGTCGGCAAGAGGTGGCGGATGTTGTGGGGCAGATGCGCCAACATGTCATCGGCATTCTGGTGGCCCTCGACCGGCTGTCTGGCCTCCTTCGGCAGTAGTTTTTTTATTTTTGTTATATTTTCCAATTAAATTTATTAAGACAAATATACGTTGTGGCTCATTTTTAAAAACCCAAACCAAGATAGTTTAGCATGACATAAGTAGACTGTTCCTGCAAGGATTTCCCTTTTTTAAAAGTTAGATTGTGTTTTGTCTTTGTATGTCAAACAGACACAAGAAACACATAACAGTAACAATGTCATTTCCCTTTTTGGGTGTAGTGTCAATTACATATTTCTACATTTTCCAGGTTCCTACTTGGTGCGCAAGCTGCTTAGGCCAATCTTACAAATCCCAAGGTTGGGCCAGGCTTCCTTTTGGTGTGGATTGGGAAGCTGAAAACATATTTCAGTTTAGCTCAACTGGCGTCAGTACTGGTTTACCCCTTAGTCAAATGTAACTTGTGTTAACCTGGTTACACTTGCTGTTAACGTCCCAAAAAAGGAAGACCATTTCACTCTCCAAACATTTATTCACAACATAACAGAGAAAACAAAGTGGTCACTCCCAAAAAAAAAACACAGTGATAAATTCAAATACAACACATACCAAGAAATAATTAAATAAAAACACAAAATCAAGAACTGGTTGACGAAGGACCATGCCAACATGATTCCACAAACATGGCGTTGCGATATGGGTTCCAGAATATATGCCCAAAAGGACCAGATCCAGGTTTGGTAAGGGTAGCAGGAAGTAGTGAGCGTTGGAGTGCCAAAGATTATGTGAACAAACAGAAGATGGTGAGAAAAATAAAAATAAATTAGATGTTCGCAAACAAACACAAACACATTAGGTATAAACACTGGAGTTTTGTTCAAACTTACCTAAAAAATCTGGCCACCACATCATTGCGTATGGCCCCCCCACATACTGACCTTCGACCAACCTCGGGGGGGCCATCCTCAGGTAAGGCATCCTCTGGCTGCATTGGGACACCACTCCTTATGGCAATGTTGTGAAATATCCCACACAGGACCACAATTTTAGACACCATATCCGGCACATACATGAGCTCGCCACCAGAGCGGTGGAGGCATCTGAATCGGCCTTTTAAAAGGCCGATACAGCGCTCCACCACTTGCCTGGTGGCTGTAAGTGCGGAATTATACGCACTTTGTGGCCCTGGTGTGGGAGCCAAATAAGGAGTGAGCAGCCAGGACATGCAAGGGTATCCACTGTCTCCTGTGAACAAAAATAGACCACATCAGGAACACTGTGTATCAAGCTTAACATTGTTATGTACTAAAGGTCTCCACTTACCCAGAAGCCACGCATCACCAGCTTGTAGGTTGGTTAATTTCTGCCATATCCCTGATTGCCGGATGACGAAGGAGTCATGAGCACTTCCGGGTAATTTAGCATTCAGGGACAGGATCTGGAGGGAGGCATCACATACCACCATTACATTCAGGGAGTGATAGTGTTTCCTGTTTCTAAATATTGCCTCCAGCCGTGCTGGAGGCTGAAGTGATATGTGAGTACCATCCACAACCCCTATGATGTGTGGGAAGCCAGCTATTTGGTAAAAATTGGCCTTGGCCACACTAAGGGCACCCATATCCAAAGGCATTTTAATAAAATGATGGAGGTGCTTGAAAAGTGCCTCCATCACTGCCCTCAGGATCCTGGAAAAGGAGGATTGGGAGATGCCCGCCACTATTCCCACCGTTGTTTGAAACGATCCTGAGGCACAGAAATGTAACACCGCCATAAATTGCGTCAGTGGTGGTATTGCTGTTGGACTGTCAATTTGCCGCTCAAGATCACTTTCTATTAATGAGAGAGTGTCTATGATGATTTTGGGAGGTAGACGGTAGCGTCTTAAAACCTCATCATCGGGCATTCCAAAAAGGGTGACACGTGTTCGAAATATCTGGGGCCTTGCATGCCTACGATGCCTACGCCTGGGACGAGTTTGAGGTTGGTCGTCTTCCGGGAGCAGGGCCAGAACAATTCGCCCTAGATCTACCTGAAATTCAAAGTTTACAATGTAAGGCTTTTGAGCCACCCCAAAAGTAAGAAAAAACAACTTAGCTTTCTGATACCATCCATAGCTGCTTACATGCCGGGGTATTGTCATGATACGTATAAACTGTAAAAAAGCCAAAAATGAGACTTCAAAAATTTAGAGGGTGAATTTTTTTTTTTCAAATTGTTGCAAGCCAACACAGAAAATAGCCGAAACACACATTTGGCCATCGATGAAAACGACATTGCACACCGTACGTCAAATAGGGTTCAAATGGACCCCAAAAATGGAAAAGGGAAAAGCAAAACTGGTTTACATGATGAATAAGCCGCCAAAAATGCGTTAATTAGTTCGCAAATGCAAGTCACTACACCAACAGTCAAAAATGCGGTAATTAATTCGCAAATGCAAGTCACTACACCAACAGTCAAAAATGCGGTAATTAATTCGCAAATGCAAGTCACTACACCAACAGTCAAAAATGCGTTAATTAATTCGCAAATGCAAGTCACTACACCAACTGTCAAAAATGCGGTAATTAGTTCGCAAATGCAAGACAAAAAATGGACTTACCCAACTCGAATATATAAGATTTCCAAAAAAAAGGTCTTTGGGTCCGAAAGCCAAAAAAAACTAAAAAAGATGAAATTAGTGTTAAAAAAATTAGCTAACCAAAAAACAGAAGTAGACACCAATTGGCCACAAATTTGACTGCACAAAACTTACCAAATCAGGAAAGGATGTGGAAAAAAGGAAAAAAATGCGAACGGAAAAACAAAAGAACTGTAGCAAAAACAAACAAAAAACCAACTCTGCCAAATCCTCCAACCGCAAACAACCAAATCCAAACAACTTAACCGCCAACAATCCAACAACCCCACCTCGACTCCACACACACCAAGCCATAAATAGTGTTTATTTTCCCGCACAAATTAAGGATGAATCATAGGGACGCACAATCAATGATGCGGCCGCAAACAAAGGACGCATGTATAAATACGTCACGAAATCACATTGAATTTCTGGTTGATTTCATTCTGGAAGCAGAAACATGGCTTCAGACCAGGGAAACAATGGCCAAAAATCCGGCGGTAAGGCCTTCATGCATTTTGTCTCCATGATTATTTTAAAACAAATATATTGGTCAAGTTGTGAAGTGGCTAAATCTGCATATTTACCCAAATAGGTGAGGAGGATGACATGGAAGAGACTGCTGGCCCCAGTCAACCCGCCAAAGCTGCCAAAAAAAAAAGGCAGCCACATTTCACAAGCAAGGAGATGGAGGTTTTGATCCAGAAGTGCGTTGACATCCTGCCCCAGGCAGCCAGGAATATGAGCCAAAGCCAGAAGTGGAGAATGTGGGAGGAGGTCGCCGTTGCTGTCAATAGGGTGGGTGATTATGTCCGTCTAGCCCGGGATGTCAAACGGCGGTAAGTAAACACTTTCCCATCCTATAAACAAACCCCATTGTAAAAAAAAGGATAATGGTTCCAATTTCATTCCACAGATGGGCAGACTTCAAATATCGTCTCAAGCAAAAACTTGCCGACAGGGCTAGGCATGCAAGGGGGACAGGTGGGGGTCCCACCCCTGTGTCATTGGAGTTGACAGACTTAGAAGAGATGGTACAGGGGTGTGTGCAGGCTGTGGAGGTGTTTGGCGTGTCCAACATGGATACGGACATGCCAGACTTTGCGGCTCCTCATGTTGGCCAAGGTAAGTCTTGTGATGTCACCAACTCTGAAATGCTATTGTGCCAATATGTAGATTCTAATGTGAGTCTTTTCGCAAATTTCCTAACAGAGACAGAGGCGGATGAGTCTGCTCCAGAGGGGAGCCTTGGCCGCAGAATTTCTGCTGGCTCTGCAGGGGAGGAACCAGTACATCCGGCTGAGGACCCTGCAGAAGCCAGTCCAGGGCGTGCCCCCTCGCAGGCAGTGGGCCTCCTCACAGAACTCAATTTTAAATCGGATTGCCATACGGAGATTCTGCAGAGGATGGACGCCAGTCTGATACGGGTGGCTGAGGCCCTGGAGCAAAATGCTGCGGCCAACGTGACCATTGGTCAGGGCCTGGCGGAAAATACCAGGGCCAACATCCGCATCGCCGATGCCCTGGAGCAGCTCGTTCGCCAGCACATGGTGGAGCCGACCTCCCTTCCTGCCGGAACATCCGGATCCTCCACCTCTGGCACAACATCAGCCAATCCTCCAAATGTGCCTAGCCCTGTGCCTAGTCCAGAGGCCACAACATCTGCCTCTGGACAGGCCAGCCCGATGGCATCCCGGACCCGGTCTGGCGCCCACCCTCACCCAGCCAAACGGGCGAGAAAACGGTGACAGCAATGGCGACTTTTCCCACACTCCTTCTGTGCTTGGCTCATATTCCTTTCTGGTCAAAACTTCCCTCTCCTTTCTTGTGAAATGTTTTTAAATTTTGTATTTACGCTTATGTTAGCAGTTATGGTTTTTTTTTTTTTTTTGAACAAATATCTTTGCCACAAAAAAAGGCAACAAAATATTAGGCCAATTTGTTTGTGTTTAAACAATAAATTAAAAACAAAAAAATGAGATTGTATTGTGACATTATTGTACAAATGGGTTACATTTAATCCTGGCCCTAAAGGCAAAAACTGACCCTCTTAAAACAAAAAAAAGGCCTCTTTAAGGAACGTTTCAAAAATCACATAGCGATGCAAATTCCACAGTAAACCAAAAAAAAGGGGAGCTAATTAAAAGATGATGACATTATTGTTACAATAGGCCATAACCAACAAATTGTGGCCAAAATAAAACCCCAAAAATGTACGCTAATTGATTGTGTAATCATGACATTAGCAGCTCTGATTTCCACCTGCGTACGCTTTTGTGCTATCCCAATAAACTGCTTTCCAAACACATACCAAGCCGGATTTCAATCCAACACTAATTACTTTACTGACCAGCCGCGATTAATCGCAGCACCATCGTGGAGTCCCGGGACGGAGGAGAAGGCCATCGCCAATGTGGTCGAGTAATCCTGACCCTAAGCTGTGCGAGCATTTTGAAGGGAAAGCGGATGTTTCAGTGACGTATGAGACGGTCCGAACACATTTGACGTTCGCATCTGCTAATGTATGTACGCCTCAAAAACGCCTCGCCACGCCTGCGTTTTTTCATCTCCACCCCCGTCAACACCCAAAAACGCCCTGTTCTGTCAATCACATTTGACATGTCACTTCCTGTACGCTATTTTAGGAACGAGAGAAAAAAAAAACGCACATGCGCAGTGTAACACCGACGCATGCGCGGTTAGTCAACATCGGAGCGCAACGAGCGTACTGTTGTTAACGTGCGGCTCTGAATGAGGGCCAATGTGCGCTCCTCACAAAGCCCTAATTTAACATACAGGAATAACATCCATAGAGGTTAAAGTGAGAGATTCCACGATACTAATTAAGAACAGTGAATTAGATATTTTCACAGACTGTGACTCAGACATTAATAAAGATCAGAATATTAACCAAGGGGGTGATTAAAGTCAGAAGTTTGCCACTAAGCAGTAGCAGAAGGAATTTTCTTATATTTTTTATTGCAGCTAAATATCATTGTAACAAGAGATGATGAATAATTAGCACCATTAAGGAAAAGAGTATCATAGGATCATATTATTAATAACAGAGACTTTATTTAACAGTGAATGGAGAATGTCCTAAATTTAATAGTTGGACAAATCCACATATCATTAGGGAAATACTACTACCTTCATAGAACATCCGGGACAAGTCATTAATAGTTTTCTCTTCTGATAGTTTACAAAATCACTCATATATCTGCCTTTCCCTCCTTGTGGTGACTGCAAGCACAGTATTAATATTTGAAATATACTCAATGACGAATCAGTAAATAAATACACACAGCTGGGATTCTCTAGATTTTAATTGATTTTATTACACATTTTCCAACTTATTTTCTCTATCATTATCTATAATCTTTCAGCAATATTTTGCTGGCTATTGTCCCTTACAGGGATTTTTTAATGTATATTTAATAAACGTTAAGTTTTTCCATATTAAAATTAATGTGCGCCTTCAAACTGGCATAACCTTTTGCCTCTTGTACTATTGTTCAGCAGCAGACTTTGCATCGGTACCATCGATGCAAAATGTGCATCGATGGTACCGATATTGACCCAGGTATTCATCGTCACACACAGGTTCAAAGGCAGCAGCGGGTGTCTTTATTCTCAAGTGATCTTTGCAAACATTAGCATATTTACGCAGCTGCGTTGCATACGCAAACGCAGCAGCGATCCCTTTTAGCGTCCATCTCTGAATTAGACCCACAATCTTTTAACAACATATTTTTATTAGTATTTCTATTAATTGTAATTTATATATCTATTTATCAAAACATTTTATTTTTTATTTTAAATATAATATATATATATTATATATATATATATATATATATAAAACTTATTATTCTTTTCACCTTAATGACTCTTTTGACAGCACCTGCGACACCCCTTCCTTCCTATTAGGACTGGGGTAGACTGAGAGAGATCACACTTGCCTACTTTTCTGTCCCTTCCTCCAGAAGGGGGCAGCAAGGACAGCCTAGAGGGGGCATAGGAGGGGCATAGGTGGGCTGTGTGGGGAGCATGGCAACGCAATAGTGTCATCAAAGCCCCATCCCCCGCTGTTCAGTGTCGAGTTCACAGGCACTGTATAGCAGAGCGTGGGCTATGATGACGTGATATAGCGCAAATTGCCCCAGACCTCCCACTTGTGCACTGTAAGTGGGCGGCTGCAGGGGATTGTGAGCATCTGGTGGGGAGGGGGTGCAGGTGGTTAGAGGGGGATGTGGGAGACTTACTTTCTTTTCTGGAAAGCCGGGAACGCCACACGATTTTCGTGAGCCTCCCGGCCATTCTGGGATAGTAGGCATGTATGACAGAGGTGATTGGGAGTAAGGAGAGTGAGAGAGGGGTTTTCACAACATGGTAGATCTGATCCTTTACCTTTTGCACTTTGCTGTAGTGATATGAGGATGTTCCAAATGCATTGTTCCCTTAAGACTTCCACTTACCATAAATTGACTCTGCGGTGCCTCCTTTCTCTCCTAAAAGGGAAACATATTAATGAGTATGACAGGCACAGTGTTCTCAGTAAATGCTATTGGATTTTATTAACTTCCTGGCAATATACAAAACTGCATACAATTATATTTAATTAAACTGTTTGCAAATAATGGATAGTAATGAAAATGTACATATATGCAGCAGAATGTGGAGCAGTGCATGTTTTCTGTTTTCTTCTCTTAGGCAATGTGATACTCAACTGTAGGCTAGTAAGTCTAGATAGTGGACACTTCTGAAGAGTAACATTTTTGATAGGAGGACCTGTGTGCGATCTGTCCTCACCAATGCAATTGGTATTGCTCCCAAATATAAATAACCTCCAAAGGGTGGCTAAAAACTGCAAATGGGACATGTATACAGTACAGTATGTATGATACACAAAAAGGGCAAGTTGCTTAAATCAATTTATTGGTGCACTACAGGTCATACTTGCCTACTTTTCATTCTTTTCCGGGAGCAGCCCGGTCATCTCGGCTTTGGGGGGCGGGGCCAGGCTTCAGCTGTCATTAGGCCCCACCCCTTTGCTGGAAAGCCAGCGATTTGCGGGCTAAATGACGCGATTCACACCATTTAGCTCCGCCCCCTGCATACGGACCCACAAATGTGTCCTAAAATCTCCCCATCCTGCCGACTTAACTAGGAAGTGGGCGGGATGCGGGATATATGCCTACTCTTTTGGGGGTGTGGGGGGTTACCCGAAAAATCGTGAGCCTCCCACGACTCCCTGGGAGAGTAGGCATGTATGCTACAGGTGCTTGCAAAATTCCTCCAGCACACTATAATGGACCAGTAAATGAGATTTACAAATATGGTCATAGTAATGCAGAGATCTCCATTACATATATTTGCAAACATATGACAAAGGGATCTATTTACTAAGCCTTGAATGGAGATAAGGCGAACGGAGATAAAGTACCAGCCAATCAGTTCCTAACTGTCATTTTTCAATCACAGCCTGTAACATGGCAGTTAGGAGCTGATTGGCTGGTACTTTATCTACATCCAAGGCTTAGTAAATAGAACCCTTTATCTCTATCCACTTTATCTCCATCCAAGTCTTAGTACTGTAAATAGACTCTTAAGCCACCAGCAACTTCAAGGTGTCTCTGATATGGTGGTTCTAACTAGAGATGTGTGGTTCAGTTTTCCTGAAATACAAACACACCCGAATTTAGGGCTTCCGAGTTGAATCGAGTCCCAGTTCGGAATCATTTGTGGAACCGAGTTCCAGCTCCGGTCTTCTCACATTTCGGATTTAGAAACCTTATCTCGTGTGTTTTGGATTGAATTTAAGTCCTGCACCTGTAACTGGAAATGACTGAAAATCAATGTTCTTGATGTTAATAATACTAAAGGAAAAAAAAGTCCAAATTAAAAGATATTAGCTGTTTTTATACATTTTTAAAGTAAGCCAAAACCAAATCCGAACCAAAACACTTGAGGGTGGTTTTGCCAAAACCAAAACACGATGCTGTATTACAACTAGAGATGTGCGCCGACCCTCGTGTTTTGGTTTTGGATCTGGATTGGTTTTGCCAAAACCTCACCTCCATGTTTTGTTTTTTTGTGTTTTGGTTTTGGATCTGGATTTTTTCTTAAAAACTCATAAAAACAGCTAAAATCACATAAAATGGGCCTGTTTTTGTTCCTACAGTATAATTAACCTCAATAACATTTATTTCCAGTAATTTCCAATCAATTTTGACCACCTCACAATATTATTTGCCTCATATAGTTAAGGCCAAAAGGTTGCATCCAGCTAGCTGGCTGACTAAGCTAAGTGACACAGTGGGAAAAACTAACATGTGGCAGTTCAGTTTCTAATTTCCAACACGGATACAGTGTGTTATACAATGTGGGTTGGATACACCAATAGTGCACTTACTGTGACAGCAGTGTCAGCAGAGCGGGGTTGCTGACGGTGTCCTCAGTACATGGTGTGGCAGTGCTGTGGTGCTGGCAGTGTCCTCAGTGAAGAGTAGAGGTGATGTCTGCAGTGCGGGGGTGTCATAGTGCAGGTTTGCTGGCTGTATTGGCAGTGCGGGGGTGCCAGCGCTGTCTTTAGTGTAGGTGTGCTGGCTGTGTTGGCAGTGCGGGGGTGTCAGTGGTGTCTTTAGTGCAGGTTTGCTGGCTGTGTTGGCAGTGCGGGGGTTGCTGGTGGTGTCCTCAGTACATGGAAGGCAGTGCTGCGGTGCTGGCAGTGTTCTCAGTGAAGGGTACCGGCGGTGTTGGCAGAGTGGGGGTGCCAGCGGTGTCCTCATTGTAGGTTTGCAGACTGTGTCGGCAGTGCAGGGGTATTCTCAATGCAGGCTCCAGCGATGTCCTCAGTGCATGTGTGCTGACAGTGTTGGCAGTGCAGGGGTCCTGGTGGTGTCCTCAGTGTGGGAGTGTCGGCAGTGTGGACATGTCGGCAGTGTGGGGGTCGCTGACGGTGTCCTCAGTACGTTGGGCAGCAGTGCAGGAGTGTCGGCAGTGGTGGTGTCAGCAGCGGGGGATGCTGCCAGTGGGGGTGCCGGCGGTGTCAGGCGGTGGGGGATGGCGGGCGCCATCTTCTTTTTCTCCTTTGTGCTGTTTTCAATGGGCTTAGCGCTGACTGGCTGAGAGCAATGACAGATGGCTCTCTCAGCCAATCAGTGTTAAGCCCGCTCAAAACAAAACCTCGCGACTCGACAGCGGGGTCGCAAGGTTTTGCCTTGGGTGAGGGATCCGGGGCAGGCAGGGAGATCCAAGCTTTGCTCGGATCGCCCCGGATCCCTGAAATTCGGGTGGGTTCGGATCTCTGAGATCCGAACCCGCTCATCTCCAACTATAACTAAACCCAAAACATGCGGACTGCGCACACCTCTAATTCTAACACTACATGATAATAGCACCCACTTTGGGTCATATACTTGCATATTTTCTTATGCTACATGATAATAGCACATACATTTATATATTTCTAAATTGAGGGCTAACTCACCTGCAGGCAGCCCAATATTCTCCAAATGGCACTACAAGGACCATCTTACCCTCCAACCACTGATTCCATACATTCTTCTCAGAACAGTAAAACACAAAACTGGCAAGTTGCTCAATCACTTTTATATAGGATGCAAATCTCATTTACCCGGTCCATTATAGTGTGCTGGAAGAAGTCTGTGTTGTTGTTCTCTTGACATGTATACGTGTGTCGCATATAAGGCCTACGCAAGCAGTGTTCTAGGTGAGAAAAAGGTGGAGCTGTAGAAGACAGGACTTTTTTACCTGTATGCACAAAAGCCTGTATGTAACCACGTAAAGCACTGACTCATTTGTCCTGAAGCTGATGAAGTCTATACACTGTGAAGATGTTACAGAAGATTATACAGTATATAACAATAACTGAACAATCAACTCACTTTTTTGTCCTTGTAAACCAGGTGAACCTGCTGTTCCTGTTCATAACCAAACAAATACAATTATGAAATAATATTAATAATTATAAATAAATAATTACATGAAACAAGATCCAAGTGGGCCATGGGGGGGGGGTTACTGTGCACGTTATTTTCCTTTTGTTGCTGGAGGGGGCGTGGTCACGCCTCCTGGGTTTGGCCACGCCCCCTCCTTTAATGTGAACTTTAATGTGAACATCTTCTGTACCTTTAGTACCCGGACCCCGTGACTGTCTCTCAGCCCTGATCATTTGTAAGGGAGCACTGATTGAGCTTATTATTTGGCTTTTTTAAATGTGCGCTGTAACTAATCATTGAATTTGCCTGCCAAGTATTACACGGGCCTCACAAGGGCACATTAGACGGCAGTATTCTGTGACTCTTGACGGATATGCAGTAGTTCTCAGGCCACACATTAGTGCCTCATGTGGCATCCTCACAGTTACAGCGCACATCCTAGTCACTGGTGGTGTTACTGCAAGGTGTATCCAGATCCGGCCCTAGGCATAGCACACTAAGCAAATGCCTGAGGATATCCAAGCCCACCTAGGGCTGTCGGTCGGTGGAGGTTTGGGATACAGAGGCACGGGGCACCTTCTGCTGGTTGGGGCAGCTGCTACTGTTTTCAGCTCCTATTGGGCAATAGCTGGCTACCGCTGCAGGAGCAAGCAGTCCATGGAGGGTGGAGCAGAGTAGCAGACTCTGCACAGTGGGGGCAGTGGGCAATGGGCATCAACAAAAATGGCTGCTGGTCTCTGGAGGAGGGCTGCTGTGCATGCCCAGCCACAACAGCTCCCCCTCCCATGGACCTTTGCTGGGTGAGGAAAGATTGGTGATGGGTGTTGGGTATGGCTGTGATCTGTGCTGCTGGGTGAAGGATGCCCTGCTGGTAGGGGGCAGATGGGTTCTGTTCGAGGGGTGCTGGATGAGGATTGCTGTGTGGAAGAGGGGTGATGAGTGCTGTGCTGTGAAAAAGGGCAAGGAGTGCTGGGTCAGAGGCGGAACTACCGGCAGTGCAGATGGTACATTGCACCGTCCTGAACTAGCCGCAATAAAGGGGCCCACAGCAGGCAGCAGTATAATGAATCTGACTGACTTATTTTACTTTGTTCACCTCTGTGCCCTAGGCAGTTACAAAGGAGGATGCCTGGATAGTTGTATACTTTGTGCATTTAGCATGTGTGTCTTTATCAATACAAAATAAGCCATAAACCAATGTGTTATTTTTGGTGTCAGTTTATAAACACTAAGCTTAGTGGGTGGGATTATCTGCTAGGGGGTACCAACAAAGATCTTGCTTAGGGCATCAAATTGCTTAGGGCCGGCACTGGGTGTATCTGTAAAGAAGATTGCATTTGTCCTTACATTGGCCCTTACTAAACACAATTGTTTACTCTTAGTGGAGAACAAACTACATTTATGAGCAAAATGCATAGGATTCTTCAAACAGGATCTCCATAAATACATATGGCTTTACAAATCCCATTATTCTGCACTGTTCCAGAGCTGTTCACTGTTCTATTTATACATCTGTGTTAGAAGAAACAAAAGGTGGGCAGAATCCATATGGGGATTTGGCAGAATCCTATTGTATGAATACTCTGCTATGGCACATGCAAAGACTTCCTATTGTGCTTGGGTTGGCACCTGTCCATTTGGATGCCAAAACCTACAAGACAGACCACTTAGATGGACAGCCAATCCAACATCTGAGGAGCTCAAGTAAGGCTGAAGTCTTATGGATGCCCACCATTCTACTCAGGGGCGTATCTACCCATTGGCCAGGATGGCACTTGCCAGGGACGCCGACCAAAGGGGGGACGCTGTCCGGCAGTGCCACCAGCAGCCAAGGGGTCCCCCGGCCCCACAAGTGTAGGGCAGACCGCAGTGAGAGCAGTCTGCCCTACACAGTTTACAAGCACACAGCCGCCAGCGGCAGCTGTGTGTTTGTAATAGCAGCTAGCCAATGAGAGTCAGACAGACTCTCATTTGCTGCTGCGTCGTCCGCGGAAGGAGCCGGCTGGAGCTCACTCATGAGCTCTGTGTTCCGGCTCCCCCCACAGTATGTGATTGGAGAGACATCATACGTCATGACGTCTCTCCCATGCAGGAGAAGAGCGGGCCGGGACTTAGAACGGACAGCGGCGGTCGCATCAGGAGTGGAGATCAGGTGAGTTGATTTTTTTTTTGTTCTTTGTGTGTGTGTGTAAGCCTGGCACTACAGGGGGGGTCATTGAAATAGGGGGTGGCCGCTACTGGGGGCACTTTATGGGGGGTGCCCGCTACTGGGGGCACTGTATAGGGGTGGCCACTACTGGGGGCAATTTATGGGGGGTGGCTACTACTGGGAGCACTGTATAGGGGTGGCCTCTACTGGTGGCAATTTAGAGGGGTAGCCACTACTGGGGGCACTGTATAGGGGGGACTACTACTGGGTTCACTGTATAGGGGGGACTACTACTGGGGGCATTGTATAGGGGGGACTGCTACTGGAGGCATTGTATATGGGGGACTACTACTGGGGTCTACTACTGGGGGCACTGTATAGGGAGGCTACTACTGGGGGGCAATGCAGCATAGGGGGGATTACTACTGGGGGATTACTACTGGGGGCACTGCATAGGGGTGGGGTAGGGGGGCGCCAGTCCATTACATTGCCAGTGGCACTTGGATCCCTAGATACACCCCTGATTCTACTTCCTGGGTGGAGACAAATGCAGGTTGAATACATTTAGGTAGGCATCTGTTTTTGTATCCCTAATTTATGAGTAAAGTGGTTGTCCATTAATTGCATGGACCCCAACTCCAGTTATCAAGTAATCCCAACAGGTCAGGTCTTGTGGACTTTTGTAATTATGCACAAGTTCAACTATTTGCTTTAAAACATAACCTGTTAGGGTACTTAAGGTTTAAGGTATAGACCACAGGTTCTCAAACTCGGTCCTCAGGACCCCAAACAGTGCATGTTTTGCAGGTCTCCTCACATAATTACTAGTGAAATAGTTAGCTGCACCTGTAGATCTTTTAAAATGTGTCAGTGAGTAATGAATACACCTGTGCACCTGCTGGGTGAGCTGCAAAAAGTGAACCGTGTGGGGTCCTGAGGACCGAGTTTGAGAACCACTGGTATAGACCAATGAAGACTATTTCTGGGTGATAGAAGGACACAAGGTGTATATTTTATAAATAGCTGAAAACAACCAACCTGTCTGCCCTGTAGGTCCAGCTATCCCAGGTTCTCCTTTAGATCCTGAAAGGAAAACAAATGCTAATGATCTGGTTTAATATTTAATATTTGCATATTCCCAGCATCTACCAGGACATTTTACAAGATTACAATTATTTGCCTTTAGTGTCTTAGCCCAGTCAATTGAGCGATTTCCATTGTACAATTAGAATGTGCAATCTCAGCGTTTTCCGGAGTATAGATAGAAAGTAAAAAGGTTCACAATGTCTAGATAGACACCAGGGGCCAAATGGAATAGGTAGTCTGTTTTAGTAACAGTACAAACTCGCACTTTCTCGCACTTTTAAAAAGTGCGAGTTTGTACTGAAACTCGCAAATTCAATAGCCTGCAAACTTTTCAGCTCGAGGCTACAGCATTTGCGAGTTTAGGCGAGTTTAGGACTATGTAAACTGACACCTTTTAATGCGAGTAGCATTAAAAGGTACGAGTTTTAGAGAAGCCATCACAGATCAGTGAGATCCGTGATGGCCTTCTGTGTGTGTTTTAAAAAAAAAAACGTGCACCCCCTCCCCAAAAGCATAACCAGCCCCGGGCTTTATAAAGCCTGTTCTGGTTCTAAAAATACAGGGGCCAAAATGCGTAGGGGGCCCCTGTATATTAAGAACCAGCACAGGGCTTTGTTGAGCTGGTCCTGGTTCTGGAAAATCAGGGGACAAAACGAGTAGGGGTCCCCTGAAAATTCCTGAACCAGCACCGAACTCTTTCTAGCGGGAGGATAATGCCACAGCCAGGGAAAACCTTTCACCGGTTTCCCCGGCCAAAGCATTATCCTTGACCGCTAGTCAGTCCAGGCCAGGGATCCCTGGGGAGTTGGGTACCCCCCCAATAAAGGGGTACCCCTCTCCAGGGCACCCCAGGCCTAGACTGATAGCCTGGGGCCGTGGGTGCCGGGTTGATAATGTAAAGTGTAAAAATAAATGTTCCATATTGTCTTTAGTTGTAGAACCACAAGTACCAGCAAGCCTTCCCTGCATGCTGGTATTTGGAGAACCACAAATACCAGCATGCAGGGCATTACGGGCACGCTGGCACTTGTAGTTCCACAACTAAAGAAATACGTAATTAAACAAACATACACCGTGAATGTAAAATTTTATTAAAACATACATGCACACTCACACATACTCACCTAGTATCCGAAGTAATCCATAGGGGTGTACCTGAAAAAAAAATCCATACTCACCTCTCCTATGCGTAGATCACGTCCACTTGTCCAAGTAGGCAATCCAGGGGTTAAAATAAAAAAACGCCAAAAAATCGATCCATGCCAGACTGAGCAAAGGTATATGTGTACACACACCTTTGCTCTGCGTAAATGACCGGGGCACACGTGTGCCCGTCAGTGAAGGGGCCGCCAGCCAATCAGGGAGCATCTCCGTCGGAGCAGCTCCCAGATTAGCTGAATGCGGCCAGCCTGTGTGTCCCATAGACTTTTATGGTGAGAAATCCCCATTGAAGTTTATGGTGGGAACCACTACATCGTAGCCGCAAGATTAATTGAGGTTAATCTTGTGGTTACATCAATGATACAATGTCGCTGGCGGCCCCTTCACTGACGGGGCACACGTGTGCCCCGGTCATTTATGCGGAGCAAAGGTATGTGTACACACATACCTTTGCTCAGTCCGGCATGGATCGTTTTTTTGGCGTTTTTTTATTTTAACCTCTGGATTGCCTACTTGGACAAGTGGACGTGATCTACGCATAGGAGAGGTGAGTATGGATTTTTTTTTTTTCAGGTACACCCCTATGGATTACTTTGGATACTAGGTGAGTATGTGTGAGTGTGAGTGTGAATGTATTTTTAATAAAATTTTACATTCACGGTGTATGTTTGTTTATTTACGTATTTCTTTAGTTGTGGAACTACAAGTACCAGCAGGCCCATAATGCCCCGCATGCTGGTATTTGTGGTTCTCCAAATACCAGCTTGCAGGGGAGGCTTGCTGGTACTTGTGGTTATACAAATAAAGACAATATGGAAACTTAATTTTAAAACTTTACACTAACACTATCAACCCGGCACCCATGGGCATAGGGTGCCGGGGATAGCCCCAGGCTATCAGTCTAGGCCTGGGGTGCCCTGGAGATGGGTACCCCTTTATTGGGGGGGTACCCAACTTCCCAGGGATCCCCGGCCTGGACTGACTAGCGGTCAAGGATAATGTTTTGGCCGGGGAAACCGGTGAAAGGTTTTCCCTGGCTGTGGCATTATCCCCCCGCTAGAAAGAGTTCGGTGCTGGTTCAGGAATTTTCAGGGGACCCCTGCTCGTTTTGTCCCCTGATTTTCCAGAACCAGGACCAGCTCAACAAAGCCCTGTGCTGGTTCTTAATATACAGAGGCCCCTTACGCATTTTGGCCCCTGTATTTTTAGAACCAGAACAGGCTTTATAAAGCCGGGGCTGGTTATGCTTTTGGGGAGGGGGTGCACGTCATTTTTTTATTATTTAAAAACATTTAACACAGAAATATGTACATATCTCATGGATATGTGTATGTTTCTGTGTTAATCTGACCTGCTCAGGATGTACTCGCTAGCCTGAAGCAGGTCTATTATTTGGGGACTTTTGGTAATCTTTTTTTGGCGAGTCTGAAACAGACACTCTATTACATTGGGCGAGTTGATTGTTTTCAATGTGAAAACATCTGGATGCGAGTTTGAGAATGGAGAGTTTTAGTAACTCTGAAAATGCGAGCTTTAGTGAACAGACACCCTATTTCATTGGAGAGTTGTGAAAAATTGCGAGTTTAGCACCAAACTCGCAATTTACCAAAACAGACACCCTATTACATTTGGCCCCAGATGTTAGACAGTCAATAGGTTGACTGGGACAGAAGGTCGATACACTAAATGTCAACATGTAAAATGTCGACAGGTACAAATGGTCGGCAGGTACTAAAGGCCAACATGAAAATGGTCGCCACAAAAAAATTTTGACACTTTTTTTTTTAGGGTTGCTCACTTATTGGAGGGTTAGGTTAAGGCTAACTACTGCACCCAATGCAACCCATAACAACAGTTTTTGCAATCAAAGCCATATTTTTCAAAAACAGCAGTAAAATAAAAATACTATGCTTTAACAGTGATCCTATTAGTTGCATTGTGCATGAAAGCATACTGATTAATAATAACGTATATACCCTAGAGATGTGCGGATTCAGTTTACTGAAACACGAACACACCCGAACTTAGGAGATCCAAGTGGAATAGAGTCCTAGTTCCTAAATCGCTTTGAGTTTCCAAATGTAACCAAGTCATGATTCGGGTCTTCTCGCAATTCGAAACTCAGATCTAACAAACATAACTTGCATGTATTGCCTATTGAGGTTGTCAAAATTTACCGAAAATGACTGTAAATGAACATTATTTATGTTAATAATACCAAAGGAATGAACAAATGTCCAAATTAAATGATTTGAGCTGTTTTTATACATTTTTAAAGAATTCCAAAACCAAATCCAAACCATTTGAGGGTTGTTTTGCCAAAACCAAAACATGACGATATTTAGAAGTAGAATCAAGATCAAAACATGGGGGTCCGTGCTCATCTCTAATTACACAAATAAGTGCTAATCATACACACCACAAATACTTAATTAGTCCTCACTTCCATTACCTCTGGTGGACCTGTTATACCAGTTCAGCATATAAATATTGCAGAAAACGTATTATTGTCTATTAAGTGCAAGAAGTGTTATGCAGCTCATAAAAGACAGTTAAATGCTCACTCACCTTTCTCTCCAGACGAACCAGTTTCTCCTGATTGGCCAGGAGCTCCAGGCAGTCCAGGGCATCCTCGAATTATAGTCAACTTATCGGAGTTTCCAATCCCCACAAGCTTTACATCTGCAACTCAAGATGATAGAGGAGAGGTGTGAGATAGACAGGGAGTCAGATAACAATGACAGGCATTGCTGACAAATCACCTCTATGAAAATGATCTCAAAAGCAATTATAAATCTGTCTACATATTTACTGGTACCTGCTGGGTGATCATCCATGAAGCTCTTCTGGACCCTAGTTAGTCTGATGCAATATGGAGGATATGCATAACTGGATTGATGTGTATTATTTCAGAGGAGAATTTATGGTATTAATGATACCAGGTCACTTTAATCAATAAATAAATATAAAACTTAACTTTAAAACCTGTCAACGTACCTGGTTAGAATGCTTTTTGGAGGACACACCCCTGATAAATCTACACCATGCTATAAAAACTTTGGGCAAGACTATGCCCCTTTTTCAGACATGTTACATTCTGCTAGGTGGGCAAAAATTGGGGCAGTCTTGGGGGAAAAACAAGATTAAAGCTGTATAAAATACTTTAAAGCCAGAAAAATATAATTTTTTTAAAATGGAGCTCAAATCTTTTGGGCATATATTTTATTAGTTTTGTACTCCACTTTTGTGTGAAATCACCAATGAATGTGTAGTTTCTAGACTACCTTGAAAAAGACTGTAACGTCGAAACGCGTCAGTGTGGTGCTGTGGGGACTTGTTAACCAGATCCAGACTATCATTACATGACCAAACGGTGAGAAAACCTCGGCTTCATTTTCTAAGTTATGGTTTATGATTTAACTGAATTTCACCGGTCTGGCATAGATGCAAGCCCCACTATAGACTCTTTACTTTATGTTTTTTATGTTTTGTCTGCCAACATATGTTCAATAAATTGGAACTTTGTTGACAACTACTCTGTGTTTCCTGGATTCCTGAGGACAAAGTTGTGCTTTGGGAAATTCCCCTACTGACAAAGCATGATATGAATTTATATCACTGATAGCATCTTGATGAAAATTAGAAACAGAGAGACTACATTATTGTCTACGTCAATGATACCTTTATTTGCTTCCTATCATGATTTATATATAAGCTTAAAAGTGAGCTTTTTTTGTAACTAGAGAACAGAAATATACCCTTATATGAATATCCAAAGCTCCCTGATTGTAAGTTTGATGTGAGCTGAGCATCACTTATTTCTATAGAGCAATATAAACCTAAGTTGTATACTTACTATTGTGGATAAAGTGTAGATTGTATGTAGAGCCACTTACGAAAGATACCTTTATGAGACTGCACGTCACATTTAGATGTAAGCTTTAATGTGAACATTTTCTGTTGAGTTTAGAACACGCTATGTTCATATAACTTCATAACAGTATTACCCACTGACCTATACCTTTATTATAGGAGTGCTATAACACTATCTGCTCTAAATACTCGTAATCTCATACAGTTTATTCTTTGTCTGTCCCAGGAGCATCTTAACAGAGGAGGGGGTCCGTGTGCACTCCCTGTGCGGGGCCCCCTCCTCTCTCCCCGATGGCCGGCAGCCGACTGACACGGCTGGCCAGCCACCGGAACATTAATAGACTCTGGGCATTAGAGTGTTCTCACAGTCTATTGCGCATGCGCAGAACACCGGAAAAATGGTTGCGGCGGGCATTTTCCGGTGTTCTGAGCAGCACTGACACCCAACGCAGGACCACGGACAGATAAGTGTAAACTAATATTGGTGCAGGGTGTGCGGTTCGGGGCCCCACACACACTGCACCCATTATAGATACGCCACTGGTCTGTCCCCATATATGTATGAGATCACATGGAGAAGAAAAGACACTTTTATGAAGTCTCTTCAGTATTAAGACTACATTCAATGAAACTTTTTCCCTAGACCTTCAGTGGAGCGCATACAAACATTTGGACTTTTATTGACATTTACCCTCACAAGGAATGATAACCCCTGGTGTTATTACTAGCTGCTCCTTTCCTGCGCAGGGAAACCATTTTCCTATTTCTAGTGTAGCCAAGTCATGTCAGGCTATTGTGTAACTCAATCAGGCTACTGTGTACTCAACCACTAGTCCCGCCGGACTGATAATTACAAGCGGCCGTGTATATATGCTAGCCACCTCACATAGCGGGGTCTATCCAGAAGTGACACCGTACAAGGGCTGAAAAATGCCTGGTCTGTAAACAGGTAACTCCTGATTATTGAACTGCAGCACTACGGGCTAACATATACCTGTGCTGGGACGCCAGCCCAGGCTTTTCCCTCAATACAGAGAGGCAACTTACTATAACGGCTGATATTTTTATTTCCATTTAACACTTTTACACTGGGGATATGCATACTGTATAAGTGATAAGTCGCTGATTACAAGGACTTATGCTTCATTGTCTCCATGAGAGTCATTTTTATTCAGTTACATTGTATCAGCAGAACGTTATAATTGAAACACGCTGTCATTATTACTGTGTCACTTTTTCATTTTTACACCATGTCTATTTATGCTGAGTAAACTGTTTATTCGTATATTTGAGCCTCATAGTGCACATTGTCTACTGTAGCAATTTTAGGTATTCACAAAGCACAGTGTATTTCTTTGTGTCGATAGCAATCATTTTATAGTCAAGACCAGCTCAGTTTTGCCTTTAAAATTATTGCAGCTTTAAAAATACTCGCAGGAGTTACTGCAGAGGCTGCAGCTCACGACCAATTACATAAGCCCAGTGGGCTCACATTTGAATAAAAAAAATCTGAAAGTGATGAACTATGTTTCCCAATTCATCCGAGCTTTACCAGGCCATGACCGTGTCAGTGTTTGGTCATATGTATGTATGTATGTATGTATGTATGTATGTATGAGTTATGCTCAGGATGGTAAAGAATATACAGAAGTTCATGGCTGGTGCACTTCATGGAGGAATTACAGGTATAATAAGTTGGTCATTTCAAAGAGCTAAAATGATGTCAGTTTGCATAGGATCATTTTTTTTATCCTAAGTCTGAATGCGTTTAAATTTTGGATACATCTATCCACATGGACTGTCTGCAGCTGGTCTGGGGCTATGTAATGTGAAAGGCTTTGTGTCATTTTTTATATTATCACCGTATGCATTTGTACATCTGTATAAATATATAAGTGTAAAAGGGTTTTTTGTTGGGAGGTGGCAGTTACTGTACAGTTTACACACTGAAAGCTCATATTTGACAGAGCAGGAGCAGTCTGGCTGGTAAAGCTGTGAGGCAGTTTGCCCCTATGTTTACGTAATACATTATATTATTCCAGCTCTGACTCTTGTTTGCTTTTAACAGTGCCTACATAACCAATTATATATATATCAGCCTAATTCTATAAATACACTGGCATGCGAGGCATTTAGCACCAACCTAAAAAATAATTGATCTGTATTAGTCACTATGTGCCGTTGCTTCTCTGCCCCTAAAGTTAGCTTGCAGGCAAAACTGAGCTGGAAAACTGCTGCACGTATCTGGAAAACGAATATGCATTATCTAGAAAGAAAGAACACATTTTGTAAAGTTGTGCAAACCAGCTCGGACATGTTCAATTCAAAAATTATACGGTTTAACTCCTTTCATAAGTTATAATTTTGCGACATTTAAACTGTTTTAATTAAAAAGTAAAACAAAATAAAAAATTGTTTTAATTATTGTTCATCTGCAGAACAAGCTCTTTGTGTGTTGTTTTTTGTCACCCGTGATCACAGATATTAGTACGTGTTATGTGATCTCCAATGACTAATGTTACTAGTCTGTATTCTACTATTATAAATAAAGAGAATGAAAAAAAAAAAGTTTTTATTATTTAAAAATATTAAATTCATTAACAATAGTTTAACATTCTAATTTGAATGCAAGTGGAGAACCTCAAATGCTACAGTGAGTGTGGAAAACAGCCTGCAGCAAAGCTCAAACAGGAGCAACAATCGTAGAATGGTAGCAACACAAAGTTCATTATCTAATTGCTGCCTATTGAAGAATGCAGTTTGGACATGTCCATGACCATTCAACATCTGAAGTTTGAGTGAATTTAAATCAGTTTGAAATTTTCAAGCATCTCTTAAGCTGGCCACACATCTAAAGATTTTCTGTCCAACCATCCAACTAGTTGATTGGTTGGAATGAAAATCTGGTAAGGTATGAAAACAAATGACAATCAGCAATTTGCTCCCAAATACCGGAAAATGGACAAAAACTGTTGTTTGAACAAATTGTTTAGACCAAACATTTAACAAACCTGTCTGACGACCATTTTCATCTGTTTTCTGGCATTTAGGAGCAAATTGCTGATCAGTTACTCCCATACGTTACCAGATTTTCATTCCAACCAATCAACTAGTTGGATGGTTAGATAGAAAATCTTTACGTGTGTATGCAGCTTAATGGTCACAACATAGCAGCAGCAAAATTGGGTTGCTTGCATGAGATTGCTCAGTCAGTTCCCCTAGGCATTACTGTTAGGTACATGCAGAGCTAGATCTAATAATAACTGTCTGCACAATTACTAATATATCCAGTTTGCATTGGGTCTATAAGTAATGCAAATAAGGGGAACCTATGTAAGCCTCTCATGACTCTTAAATGTCTCCACTGGATAAAAATAAAACAAAAATACAGTTAAAAAAAAAAAACTCAATACATTACAGTTTCTGCCACTATAAAGTGTGGGTTTTTAGAAATGGAGATATTGCCCATAGCAACCAATCAGATTCTACGTATTTATTTAGTACATTCTAGAAGATAATCTCTAGAATCTGATTGGTTGCTATGGGCAATATGTCCACCTCTATAAACCCACACTTTAGTAAATATACCACTAAGACTTTGGTTGAAAGTTTACACATTTGGTAATACAAGATTAATACATTTCAGGATAATAGTTACAGATTGCTCTGAACTAGTAAAAGTAACTATGGAAAATAATGTATGTGTATGTTTTCAAAAGTAACCACTAGATGTACTGAGAAACCAATATATAACATTTGATTGGGTAGAATAAGTAAAGGAAATGTAATTTCAGGTGAAAACCATGAATATGGGTCCCGTTGAAGAGGTAGAAACAACCCCAGTCTTGAAACGTGAATCAATAAAGAATAAACTTGTAAATATCAATATCATAAACTTTTCAATGAATCAAATGGAATACATATATACATGCAGTGTCTGTAGGATGTGACTTACCTGGACAGGTGTCTTCAGCGTGATTGAAAGCAGTCACCAGGCAGAATACAGAGGCCACCAAGGTCCACATAGTGACTGATAGATTGTTATACTTCTGTCCTACAGTGCCTGCTAGAAGGTGGTGGTTTCATCCGTGATTCTAATGTACTGAATAAGACATCCTGTAATTCCTCCCTATGTAAACAGTTGTTGCACAGTTCATCCAGACACCAAACTTTGTTCCTTATATGGTCTTAGACATGTCTCATAGTTACAACAGTAGCTAATCATCAAGGATCTGTATAATATCTGTCTCAATCCTGCTCTGTCTTCTTCCATTGACCCTGAATTACTGTAGAGTTGGCGTAAACACACTATACATCAAGGGTTACCACTGGCAATAACACTACTGACCTCGGCTGTAGCCCTGACAAGATTTTACCAGCAATAACTTCAAGACATAGGGGTAAATGTAATAGGTTGCAAATTTATTAAAAATGCAAGTTTAGTGCTAAACTCACATTTTTTACTCATTCGCAAATATAATAGTAAAACTCACATTTTTTGGGCTTTACTATAACTCGCAAAAAACATCTCTCATCCAGATGTTTCCCCATTCTCTAGATAGAACTCAGACAATGTAATAGAGTGCAAGGGCTTCTCTCGCACATATTACTGCCTGAGAACTCGCAAAAACAATAGACCAGCTTCAGGATAGTGTGTTTATCCTGAATAGGTCAGAGTAACACAGAAACATGCACTTATCCATGAGATACGTACATGTGTCTGTGTGTACATATGAAAATACTTTTTTATTCTTAAAAAAATTACGTGCAACCCCTCCCCAGAAACATAACCAGCCCCGGGCTCTGTACAGCCTGTGCTGGTTCTCAAAATACAGGGGACAAAATGCATAGGGGGGCCCTGTATTTTAAGTACCAACACAGGGCTTTTCTGATCCAGTCCTATCCCTGAAGCCATCATGTCTCCTTCTCCAGTAGGAATCCATATGGTACCTGTAATCATGAAAACAAACTCACCTCTCCTATGCGATGACCCTGTCCTCTGGGGAAGGGGACATGATGGATTCAGGGATACTAGGTTAGTATGTGTGTCAGTTAGTGTGAGTGTGAGTGTGCATGTGTGTTTAAATAAATTGTACTTTCACTGTGTGTCTTGTCTTTATTAAATATTTATTTTGCAGTGGAACTACAGGTACTAGTGTAGTACCTGTAATGCCCGCATGCTGGTACTTGTGGTTCTCCAAGTACCAGCATGCGGGGAAGTCTTGCTGGGACCTGTAGTTCCACAGCAATAGACAATATTAACAGTTCTATTTTTCACAACACATTTACATTATCAACCTGGCACCCAACGGCCAGGGGTGCTGGGGATAGCCCTGGGCTATCAGCCGAGGCTTGGGGTGCCCTGAAGAGGGGGTCCCCTATTTTGGGGGGGTCCCCACCTCCCCAGGGATCCCCGCCTAGGCTGGCTAGCGGTCAGGGGTAATGCTTTGGCTGGGGAACCCGGTGAAAGTGTTTCCCTGACTGTGGCATTACTACCCCACTAGAAAGAGTCCGGTACTGGTTATGGAAATTACAGGTGACCTCTGCTCGTTTTGTCCCCTGTTTTTCCACAACCAGGACCAGTTCAGAAAAGCCCTGTGCTGGTACTTAAAATACAGTGGCATTTGGCCACTGTATATTAAAATCCAGCACAGGCTGTACAGAGCCCAGGGCTAGTTATGCTTCTGGGGAGGGGGTGCACGTCTCTTTTTAAACACACAGACAGAAGCCTTCACGGATCACACTGATCTGTGAAGGCTTCTGTATGACTCGCACCTGTTAATGCTAGTCGCATTAAAAGTTGTGAGTTTACATAGGGAAATACTCGCCCAGATTTGCATAGTGTAGTAGCCTAGAGCTCAAAAGTTCGCAGGTTATTACATTTGCGAGTCCCGGAACCAACTCGCACCTTCAAAAGATGCGAGAAAGTGCGAGTTGGATTTGTACTAAAACTCGAACTCTATTACATTTACCCCATGGTCTTTGCAATGTCATTCTCAATAATGGAGGGAACACGTAACATGGTTTGCATACAGTCAGGCCAGGAGATGATCCAAGGCCCATATATGTTTGTGCATTTTCAGCATTCAGTGACTGCTTGTAGAAAATTGCAAATAAAATAAGATCTTTTAGGCCAGCCATTGAAGACAGAGGTAGTAATCAAGCAGAATTTCACAATTTATATGCTCCAGCATCCAGAGGATCAGCAACAAACCAGAAAAAAATAAATTATATATATATATATATATATATATATATAGGTGCATGTTGATATCAGACTCCCGAGTTTAGGTTTTGTATCTGGATCCATATTTGTGTTTTGGTTCTGCATTTAAAAAATAGAAAAAAAACAGGTAAAATCATGTAATTTGGACATGTTTACATACTACCAGTGTTCAAATAAAAACAATTTTTTGTGTGTGCGTGTTAGCTTGATACAGACTACCAGTGTTCAAATAAAAACAATTTTTCGTGTGTGTGCGTGTTAGCCTGCCACACCACCAGTGTTCAAATAAAAACTATTTTTTTTGTGTGTGGTTGGTTGTGTGCATTAGCTGCAACTTACCGGTAGCTACACTTGCTTGGTGACAATGCTGTAAGACCGCAGTGAGTATGGAGGACAGTCACATGACAGGAGAGCAGGATCCACATACCAGTCTTGTAGCTGCCGGCAGCAGTCATGATGATTTTGCAAGGCCGTCAATGTCTTCTATGAAGGCCGATGTACCAGGGCTTAAGTCAGGCCAGAAAGTCAGGGTAAAAAAAAAACTTTTACCCTGTTAAAGAAATTTTTTTTAAAGCTGTCAGCTTTAGAGAAACAAATAATTGGCAATATGCAATTCACTACACAAAGTGGCAAGGAAAGGATAATTATTATTTATGACTGGTGGTTCTAGTGATGATTTAAGCCCCTCTGCTTGTAGGAGAGGTACAAAAAATGTTTCAATTGTTAAGACAAGTATGGGGCATATCCAATTAGCCGCGGGATTTCACCCGCGACTATTTGTCAGGCAAAAGTCCCGCGAGGCGGGGATTAGCTATTCAATTAAATAGCTATTTCCCCACGTCATTAGAACGGGACTCCTGTGCGAGAACACACTGATTCCTCAAGAACTGCGGAATCAGTGTGTTTTACCCGCTCGCGCGAGCCCGAACATGGCGGCCTCACGCAGATTTCACCTCGCACCTACATGAGGTGCGAGGTAAAGTCTGACAGCGGGGACGCCCACGCGTGGAATCCCCGCTAATTGAATCTCCACCAGTGTGACAATTAGCCGTGTGGTGAACCCTGCGGCTAATTGGATATGCCTCTAAGACACCGGAACCAACTGTGTGCTCTGAAAAATCACAAATCCCTGAGGAGAGTCTAAGTGTGTCCGCAGTTGCCATGTGTGAGCTGGACCTTTTGGGTCCTCCTTCCACCATTTGTGTGCCCTCTGCAAATGTGGAGATGAGCATCACAAGTCTACATGCTTACGTAAAAATCGAGGATGCTTCTGTGGAAGTGCACGAGAAGGATGAGGAGGATATTTATGTATTTGGCAATAATAACAAGGATGATGATGATGATGATGAGGATGATGATGGCGAGGATGTTTGTGTAAAAACTGTAAATCAGGCAACAGTTGTTGCCCATGGTGGGAAAAATCCCATTGTTGCCATGCCTGGGCAAAGGACCAAATAATCCACATCTCGTGTGGAATAATTTCCTCCCAAATCCTAACAACCTTTGCCAAGCCATTTGTAACCTTTGCCATGTAACAGTAGAGGTAAGGACCTTAACCATCTTGGAACCTCCTCCTTGTTACGTCACTTGCAGTGCATTCATCAAATTGGAAAGGGTATAGAAACTTTGTGGACAAAAAAGCGAACAACAATCAGTTCAGTGTCACCTAGCTGCTCCCTTCTATCTGGATCCAAGCTCCTGCAATCTCCACCACCAATACCTGCATCATCATCAACATCCTCATTTGTGATCGGAAGTAGTCCTGCATCCAATATCATAATCATGACTGACTCCTCTCCTATCCATGATAACTAAGAATGATCCTTGAGTGCTACGCCTGTTGCTGTTGCTGCTTTTGTGAGTGGATCTTCATCCCAGAAGGGGACCAGGAAGAAGACTACTACTAGTAGTAATTTAAAACAATTGACTATTAAATATTCCTTTGATAGAGGAAGTAAGTATAACAGCTGTCACCGTTTCACAGCGGATCACTGACGCCATGACGGCTGTACTAGTATTAGATGGTGAATTAATAGAAAATTAGGATGATAGTGTGGAGGAAGTGCAAAAGGAGGATGAGGGGGAAATTTGTGTCCTATCTGACGTTAATGAGGATGTTGATGACGAGCATGTTGTTTGCGTAAATCAGCCACCAGTGGCAGCAGTTCTTGCTCATGATTAAAAGAAAGCCACGTCTTGGGTGTTGAAACATTTTATTCTAAATTTTGACAACAGTTGTGAAGGCATCTGTTCCATTTGTAAAGCCAAAGTTAGCAGTTTGGACCAGCACATGCAATCTCCACCACCAACACCCTCATTATCAACCTCCTCAAAAATTGAAGATAGTCCTTCCAAAAAATGTTTTGTGGGGGCCCATAAAAACCAAGGGGTTCAGCCACAAAAGTGTCAGTCCTAGTGGCTAAAGTGCTTGGTTTGTTATACTGTGCATGTCCTTTTTAATATCCCACATAAGAGTGGGTGAGAGGGACAATTCCATCTTGCACCTGTTTTCTTTACATTTTGCACAATTTGGGGCATTGCCGAATGACATTGTTATAGTTTATTAAACTGCCGTCCTGTCTGCCACTGCTGTGTGGCAATGTTTCATAGATGTCCTATATTTTTTTAAACTGCCGGGCGTTTGTGCCGCTGCTCTGTCGCTTACTTTAGCCAGCCAGCTCGCTGCAGCCTTTAGCCTATATTATTGAAAAATAGTGAAATCAATATTGTGAGCTGTGAGGTGGTTAAAAATGCATGGAAATGCCTGAAAATGATTGTGATTAAGGTTAATAATACTGTAGGAACAAAAACAGGCTCAAATTATGTGATTTTAGCTGTTTATATATTTTTTTAGAAAAAATACAGATCCAAAACCAAAACCTAAAAACAAAACACCAAGGAAAAAGATCCAACACCAGATTCAGATCCAAAACCAGTAGAGATCCAGATCCAAAACCAACACCAAAACCAAAACACTCTAGTTTACATGCAATGCAAAACCTGAGTTCAGTTTTCAAATCCAAGTTCCGAACTGACTGCAGAAGCATACTGGGACTTGGTTCTACTCAGAACCCTAAAAGTGATTCCGAACTCGGGACTCTGTTCGACATGAAACCCCTAAATTTGGTTGTGGTTGGTTCTCTGGGAACCGGGCCCGCACATCTCTAGTTGATATGTGTGTGCTATTTGGCGGTGGTATGCAGAGTTAAATAGCTAATACACTAGCTAATTGCAGATACACCAACCACTCCAGGCGCTTAACCAGATGTCAGGTTTATTTGAAGCGTGGTTTGACCTATACTTCTGTTACATTTGGAATGCTGCAAACTTTGTACCTGCGTGTGACTAGTTGCAAGATGTATGTCAGGCCTACAGTGAACAGTGAGCTAAGATGGCTGACTAATTTCCCACCTTTCCACAGCTGGCAAAAGTTGGCAGCCTGGGTGGATCATCAGCAACACCTATGTTTAATGTACAGCTAAGTGAGCAGTCACCCGACCATATGAGTGGCAGCTAGGGCTGTTGCAGTACGTAGTGAAGATGATGTGGCTTAGTAAGAGTGGTATCAAATGGGCGGATATTAGGGCACAATTGCTGGAAATGGCGTGAATCTCAAATCAGCCTGATGTGAGAGTGTCAAACCTTAGAGGAAATAACCTAGGGAAGGTGAAGTCCCTGAACCTTGTTGGGCGCATCCAAGAGAACATAGCATGGATCAAGGGACTTTGGGTCTCCGTTTTCCTAGTACAATTAAAGATCCTTACTAAGTTGTCAAGACTAGGGGCAAAAAGTAGATTTGGTATCAACAGTGCAAGAATAAAAATAGTAAAAGCCGAAATTAGCAGGCTCATCATGTAGTGTGGTGCCAGCACAATATGGCAAAAGGACATTGGGGTTTTGCCATACTGTGAGCGGGTCTGTACAGGAGTGCTGGAGTGCGCCCTTCAAATATTGTTTTAGACCAATTGAATAATCTACTGCAGGAAACTCTGAAGGAAACTTGGTGCAGATTGGTCACAGTGGGTGTGGCTTCACTCCTCATGAACTCAATTGCCAAAAAGTTACATTGATTATTTTGCAAGTGGAGATGCAGATGGGATGTGTATGACTCTTATTCGCCCAGTGGTCTGCTCAAAATTGTGTATGCTAGAAACAGATGCATGTGTAGTGCAGAACGATCCGCTCACAAAACAAACTTGCCTTCAACTCTGAATCAGGCCCAGAATCTGTATTAGTCATTAAAACATCTGAGATGATTCTACCATCAGAAACACCTGGATTAATGAATGTATTTTAGGCCCCATTAAATTATAAACCCAGAGGAGTGGCAATATTACTAGGGAAGGATATACAGTATGATGGTATAGAATACACACTAGACCATTTTTGTGAACTATATGACTGATCCCGACGCATCAGCTAAACATATTGTTCAAAATCGTCTAGGGCGGGATGCATGATGCATCGTACTCACGATGCAATGCATTCCGCCGGTCATCGCATGCATGGCGGCATTGGTAATGCCAGTATGCATGGCGATCCCTGCAAAGAACTGCTCTGTCAGTAAGAGCAGCCCTTTGCAGTGGATAGGCTTCTGGGTCAGGCCAACCTGACGATGCGGTTGATAACCCCATGCCGCGGGATGCCAACATATCATGCAGTCAGGCACCGGATCGTCTATTGTGTACCGGCCTTCTAATATGTCGGCCCTTCAGCGGGTACACACATTGTTTAGTGTGTACCCAGCTTGAGGTTGAGATGTACCAAGCATTGGAGAGTTTCTCAAAGCAACCAATCAGTGTCTAACTGTCATTTCCTAGTCTGTGGTGGATAAATGACAGTTAGAAGCTGATTGCTTTGGGCAACCTTTACATTTGATATCTCTCCTTGGCCTGATACATTTCCCCAGTACTGGTCTTTTTTCTTTCTCCACAATAAAAAAATCTTCTGAGGCTGCAATTTACCAATAAAAGTTTGCTGTAGCCCTAAGTGATTATTGTGATTGCTGGGAGTACCACACAATACGTATCTCTATTCTTTTTGTATGTACTTGTGACATTGTACAGATGAAGAATAACAGAGAAATCTGCAATAATATTTAAGATATATTTTCTTTTTTTTGTTAAAACTTATTTTTATTCAGAAAGGAGCAAATAAAAATAATACAGAAGTCATACAATAACCAATATAATGTAATGTATATGAGGAATACAATAGTTGACAAATACACAGGATCATAAAATATATAATGAAGAAAATAAAGTACCTGGCACTTTAAACAAAAACCAGCAATGTCTGCATTTGAAATGTTAAACAGCTTTACGTAAATTATATCAAACTCAACAGGCGGACCTTGGCAAATTAATTGGGGTAACTTCTAGCAAAAGTCTAGTTTCGTACCACTGAGTGGAGTGAAAGCATTTCTGTAATTGAGGGCCTGATTCAGAGCTGCTTGTAAGCGGCTGCTCGTTCGTTCCGAGCGATGTTCGCACATCTGCGCATGCGTATGGGCTTTAGTACGCATGCGCGAACCAGTCAGTGCAGTCGAATTTCGTGTGCTTGCAAAATAGCGAATGCCTGCTAATTTGAGTGACAGAGTGAGGCGTTTGTGGGTGGTAACAGGGAAAGGTGCTTAAAAACGGGGAGTGGAGATCCGAACGCAGGCTTGCCAAACAGTCAAAACGGGCATTTTAAGGGTGTGCATAATTAACAAAGCAGCGTCATTGACCACGTCAGTTGGGTGTCTTTTAGCCAGAACTGCTCGCATGATGGCGGTAGGAAATCGCAACTACAAGAATAGCGAGCAGTTCATATGCTATTCGATGTACTCGATTAATCTAATAAATAGCGGAGATGACGTATGATGCGAGCGGCCAGGGGGCGTTTTTTACAAAATAACGTCCACATGTTTTGTTCGCTCGTTGTTCGCTCGTTCAGACATAGAGGCGTCAACAGACCGCAAAGAGTGAACGGTCAATTTAAATAGCCAACCCCTTTTTCTGGACGAGCGAGAGCGCAAATAGCATCCAGCTCTGAATCAGACCCTGAGTCCTTATATCTTCTGACAAGGAATCAATGAATCCCTCCCAGATATGAAAAAATGTTTCAGTACGTCCCTCTGTATGTAATGAAGCCTCCTACCAGTCCATATGAAACACATGAAATAGTTTGGATTTAAATAAATGTATAGAGGAAGGTTCTTTATGAATCCATTTGTGTAGAATACATTTACGAACAACAGCAGAAATGATAAGAATCAATTTTTTGCTTCCCTGCAACATTTGTATTGTAGAAGGTACAAACCCCAAAACTGCCCATTCTGCAGTCAGGGTTAAATAGTTAAGGAGTTAATTCGAACCTCCTAAACTGTCTCCAAAAAAAGGTTATTAGGGGGCAGTCACACATGCAATGCATGAACGTAGCATTTTAACTATTACATTTAGGGAATGCGTCGGAGTCAGAAATCCCTATCAGGAATCTGCGATGTGGAGAATGATACCCCTTATGGAATATATTATAGAACATTTCCTTATACATGGACGCAGTTAATGTTTGCATGGAATATGTGGAAAATTTTGTGTCCAGGAAAATATACCAGTCTTTAATTTTGTCAAGTTTAAGGGGTCATGTATTAATTGGTAAAATAGTGATATAGTTTTTCTACCAGATGAAGACCTTGCTAGTGTAACATCTAGGGGGTTGAACCAATCTTGTGTGGACAGATGTTTACCAACTGAACTAGTGTAGTGTTGAGCTTGTTATAAAGCTAGAGTATGAGAACGAGGTATCTCATATTTATCCACGAGTACCTGCACTTGGTGAGGAGATTTAGCAATAGTATCCACCAATGCCCTGACATGGGAAATGCCCTTGGATTGCCAAGAGAGAAAAGGGTGTAGTGCCTGCCCATGTTGATATTCCGGATTAGCTATCAGGGGAAGAAATAATGAGTGATGGTTATTGAGACCCTACTTATGTCTGGTAAAATGCCAAACAGTCCAAGAGGACATTAAGAGTGGATTTCCAAATATTGAAGGGGGCTTTTCTTGCTGATGATTGTGTAGGAATGAGAGTAAATGCTGATGCGGTAAAAAGGATTGGCCAAACCATTGTAAATTTCAGGCCCTCTAAATGCTGCTGTAACGTGGTGCTGAAGGAGCATGACCACACCATCACAGGGGCATCGCTGTACCTTCCTGGCAGGCCCAGGCACTTTGTACACCAAGTCCCGCTTGGCACCCCTTATCAATCTATACAAATACAATGTCCCTCATATCCAAACTCCAAAGGAACAATATGAAAAAGAAGTACAACGGCAATTAAATGATGGAGCCTGTTATAGATCTTTAATTGTTAATCCAACAGAAAATTATTTGATAAGTTATAAAAAGGAAATAAAAAAAGCATTGGAAAGGAATGTTACTACTAAAAAAGAATATGAATTCTTGGAAATAGAAAATCCCAAGATTGCCACACTATATATGCTACCAAAAGTGCATAAGCATAAAACTAATCCCCCAGGTAGACTGATAGTCTCCAGCATAGGATGTCTAACTGAACAGGCAAGTACATTTGTAGATAACTGCCTACGTAAACATGTCCAAGGATTGCCATCATACATTAGAGACACCTTCGACATTTTAACAAAACTACAAGAGATTAATGTGAATACAGATACATGGCTTTGTACCTGCGATGTAGAGTCGCTATACACTAGCATAAGCCATGAAAAAGGCTTAAAAGCAGTGGAATATTTCTTGAATATGGAATTAGCTGATGATTTTAACAACTTCATATTACAACTATTGAAGTTTGTTTTAACAAAAAATTATTTCGTCTTTAACGATAAATTGTATCTCCAAACCCGAGGTACAGCGATGGGGACCACTTGTGCCCCCACATATGCGATCCTGTACCTCGGGTGGTGGGAGAAGGAGTTCGTCTTTGCTGATATAAACGTCAAGTACACGAAACATATCAACTCGTGGTATCGTTATATAGATGATATTTTTATTATATGGGAGGGGCCGAAAGAGCTTTTGATTGAATTCATTGAGGTCCTAAATAATAATGAACTAAACCTAAAACTAACATCAGAGATAAACAAAACTCAAGTTACCTTCCTAGATCTTCTAATATCATCAAATAAAGGATATATAACAACAGACATGTATAGGAAGAAAACAGCTACAAATAGCCTCTTGCATGCAGCAAGTGCACATTTCCCACAAACCCTGAGAGGTGTACCAAAGGGGGAGATGTTGAGAACTCAGAGAAATTGTTCAGATGAAATAGTATTTGAACAAAGAGCAACTGAATTAAAAATAAGGCTAGAAGCAAGAGGTTATAGTAAGAAATCAATTAAAAGAGTATATAAAGCAGCTAAATATAATGATCGGAATAATCTGATAAATCCATATAAAAGAATACAAGAAAAATCAAATGATAAAACTAGGTTCATCACAACCTTCAACTCTCAATGGAAAGAAATAAATGAGATAATCCAAGAACATAGTCATGTACTAACATCAGATGACGATATTAAGAAATTTATAGGACATAAAATTGAAGTGAGTTGGAGAAGATCTCGGAACCTGAAGGATCATTTGGTACAAAGCCATTATAAACAAATTGTATCACAGTCCAACTGTGCAAAAATAGAGGGATGTTATATTTGTGGCACTTGTAAGGCATGCCAATATATTTAACCAAGAAAGACTTTTGTAAATCGATATCAACAAGAAATAAAGATCATAAATTACATCAATTGTAATACAACAGGTATTATTTACTGTCTATCCTGTAGTTGTAATAAAATTTATATTGGAATGACAAGTAGGAAGTTTAAGCAGAGACTATTGGAACATGTAGGAAATATAAAAAATGCCTACAATGACATACAAAAATTTAAACCTTTAACAAGTGTGGCACGACATTTTTTGAAAGAACATAAAGGAGATCCTAGATATTTAAGAGCTTTTGGAATGGAAAAATTTACCCTAGGAATAAGAGGAGGGGACATTATGAAAAAGTTGCGAAAGAGAGAGACAAGGATGATCTTTCAAATGAATAGTATAACCCTTTATGGTTTAAATGAAAATAATGATTACACAGTATTTTTATAAAATTTAGTTTATAATGTTCAATAACATCTAAGGTAATGATCATGAGACCATCAACTGACAAGTATAAATATACAAAACTCTGGGATTATTGGAGATATGTGGATAATGAAGTCAAAATAGTAGATATAACTTCTTCAACGTATATCACTGTTCCAATAAACACTATATTATTTAATTTTAGTATTGAATATAAAATATAATTCATGTATTTAGCAGTTTTAACTGTATAGAGGATTTATTAATTACTAAATTTTATATTATTTAATTTAGTTATATAGTTTAGACAATGGTTATAGATGACATGATGCTCATATCAAAAGTTGGAACTATATAGTATATCACATTTTATGAATATTAGTATTGCACTATATATTATATTTTTTATGAATATATGGATAATTTTCATTAATATAATTATTATGATTAATAATATTCACAGTTTTTGTTTTTGAATGTAAAAAATGTTTCATTATCACATTAATTATTTGAGTTACATAGATATATTATTAAATTTTAGTAATAGTATTATTCACAAGTAGTAGAATTATAAATTATTACACACAACAATAATTAATTTTACACTAAATAGTCACTTAAAATAAAATATATATAATGTAATATACACAATTACACAGATTATCACAATACACACATATTAGTTTCATGGAACATCATGTATCTAATTCATTATGATTTATTAATATAATTATTTAACCTAATTATATTTAAAGGTTATTTATTAGTTTTAAGAAAATTCATCATCTACATATTTTGATATAAATTTATTTAAAATTATTAGTATCAGTGTTATAGTCCTGGTCCAATAAAATTCATTTTAAAATAAGAGTCTATATTCAATTAAAATATTTAAGTTTAGCATATCATTAGTTTATGATCTTCTGAATTGATGAATATCCTATATGAGAATGACTCAAAACTACAGTATGTGTCATGAATTTCATGAAGAATATGTTTCCCTGAAGGGGTTAATTTAACAGAGGGGAACTCCATGTATACGCGTGTAAATTTTTGATTGGATGAAGAAGGTTTAAAAGTTCCGTTTTTTCTGGCAATCTATTTGCCTTGAAAAAGCAGCTTAGCGAAACGTACGTCGGCATGTGTGCCCTCCGTACTTCAGCTTAATAATATCAATATGTTTGTGAAAGGGATGGTTAAAATAGCGGCAGTCATCTGCAAACTTATAGCAGGCACAATTGAATCATTAGTCAAATGCTTTTAAGGATATAACATAGCAGCAGGAGCCTAATTAGTTGGCCGGTTGAGTCACATAATAATTAATGTGAAAGATGTATTATAACAGACCGGCGGCAGACAACTTTGTCCGACTATACAATAGTAGAGAATACAGCGGACATAGCTGATTTAACTACTATATTATTGTTTGTGAAGGAAGTATTGCAGTGCATCAGTGACCTGCAATTTTATCTGCCTGCACATTAGCAGAGAATATAGCGGACATAACATACAGCAAGGTTCACTGATGTAATTGGTAGTGAGTATCTTAACAGTCCGTCTGTACAATACTAGAAAACATAGCGGACATAATATAAAATAGAGTTCACTGACATAATTTAGTAGTAAATACAATGAGTATTCCAATGGTTAATCCGGCTGCTATTTTAATTATATGAGAGTCGCAGTGTCAAACAGCATCGGCTATCAGCCTACTTGTATGTACAACAATAGGGAATAACAGTGGATGGAGTAGAAGAGCGGTCTTATTTAGGAGTCAGCATAAAGCCACTATAGGAATTATTTGTGGGTATTAACCCACAGCCTAACGACCGACATGGAGGCGACCGTTCAATATGCAAGCGTCCGACTGCCTCTGAATGAGGCCCTCTGTGCCATTTCACTGTCAGGCATACTATTGTATGCTACCTTGTATTCTGCTGTATAGACTGTGCTGTGTCCAGACTCAAAAGTGACTGTGCTGCTCTGTATAGTCAATGCTGTATGCTGCACTGTACTCAGCTATACGGCTGCGCTGTGTCCAAACTCACAAACTGTGCTCTGTATAGTCAATGTGTATACAGGTACGCTGCTGTATGCTGCATTGCACTCTGCTGTATAGCCTGTGCTGTGTCGAGACTCACACGCTGCGCTCTGTATAGTCAGTGTGTATAGGGTTATGCTGCTATTTGCTGCGCTGTACTCTGCTGTAAATTGGCTGTGTTGTATCCACCTAAAGTGGCTGTTCACAAGCATCACTATATTGTGTACTGTCACTGTCAGTTGCGAAAAAAGTAAAAAAAAAATTAAAAGTTAAAAAATTATTATTTTAACTTTGTTTGCACAAACTGTGTGCACTGTACCCCTGTGCGTTATTATTCACATACATAATAAAATAAAACCCCTTTGAATTGCCGCAGTGAGAGTTGAGCTACGAAGTCCAAAATAAATATATTTTTACTTCTATTGTTTGTACTGTATGGTGCACTTTACCCTAGTGCACTTTATTCATGTGCATATATAAGCAGGGGCGTCGTAAGAGAGGAGGGGGTCAGTGTGCTCTCCCCGTGCAGGGCCCCCTCCTCTCTCTCCGGTGGCCGGCAGCCGACTAATGGCTAGCCATCCACCGTACCTTAGTAGGCTCCAGGCACTAGAGTGTGCCCGGAGTCTATTGCGCATGTGCAGAACGCTGTACAATGGCCATGTCGGCCATTTTCCCGGCGTTCTGTGCATGCGCAGTAGACTCCGCAGCGGCCATTTTCCGATGTTCTGAGCAGCGCAGACTTTCGATGTGGGACCATGGACAGGTAAGTCTAAAATAATATGGGTGCAGTGTGTGCGGTGCGGGGCCCCCCTGGACCCGGGGGCCCGTGTGCCCCGCACACACTGCACCCATTATAGATATGCCACTGTATATAAGCCCTGTGGCTCCACGCAGTGTGAGCCATGTGCCATGTTTGAAGTTGAACTGCCACATGTTTGTGCTGCCCACTGCTGTCGCTTAGCTTAATCAGCCTGCTAGCTCTGTGCAACTTTTTGGCCTAAACTGGATGAAAACAATATTGTGAGCTGTGGGGTGGTCAACATTTACTGGAAATAAGTGGAAATTAATGTGATTGAGGTTAATAATACTCTAGGAACAAAAAAAACGCTCAGATTATGTGATTTAATCTTTTTTTTTGCCAATTTTTTTAATAAACTCCACAACTAGTCACGGCGGTTTGGCAAAACCAAAACTTGCCGACAAATTAGGACCAAATCCAGCAAAAATGACCGGCACACATCTCTATTCAATATAAATAAAAAATATCACATAAGCTTAGTTGGTTGAATCAGAGGCGGATTTACCGCTAGGCAATGCAGGCACGCGCTTAGGGCCTGGCCGCTGACGAGGATGTATAATAGAGCAGGGCAGAAGGCATTTTGCTTGCTGCCACTGCCGGGAGCCAGCAAGCACCAGCAGCACACCACTCTGCTAGTCAGCGTCTCCTCCTCCCCTGCACGTGACACGCATGGAGAGGGGGAGAGAGGAGCCGACAACACAGGAGGAAGACAGTGAGCCGAGGTGGTGCTCATCTGCTGAATCAAAGGTGAGGTGTCAGTGCCTTTAGTTTAGGATCTGAAGCAAGAGAGCTCACCGCGGGGGGCGGGGGTGTAATTATTATTATTTATAATCCTGCAGTTTTTAACAAATTCCTGTGGGGGGGGTAGGGAAGGAGGGAGAGAGCTGCCTTCATACTAGGGGTGTGCACCGGCCACTTTTCGTGTTTTGTGTTTTGGTTTTGGATCTGGATCTTTCTTCGTGTTTTGGATCTGGATTGGTTTTGCCAAAACCACCCTTCCGTGTTTTGGGTTCTGGGTTTTGTGTTTTGGATCTGTATTTTTTTGAAAAAAAGCATAAAAACAGCTAAAATCACAGAATTTGTAGGTTTTTCTGCTCCTATGCTATTATTAACCTCAATAACCTTAATTTCCACTCATTTCCAGTCTATTCTGAACACCTCACACCTCACAATAGTGTTTTTATGTCCAAAAGGTTGCACCGAGGTAGCTGGATGACTATGCTAAGCGACACGAGTGGGCGGCACAAACACGTGACCCATCTAGGAGTGACACTGCAGTGGCAGACAGGATGGCAGTTAGAAAAACTAGGCCCCAAACTGTACATAATGCAAAGAAAAAAAGAGGTGCAAGATGGAATTGTCCTTGGGCCCTCCCACCCACCCTTATGTTGTATAAACAGGACATGCACACTTTAACAAATCAATCATTTCAGCGCCAGGGTCTGCCACACAACTGTGGCTGAAATGATTGGTTCGTTTGGGCCCCCACAAAACAAGCTGGCAATTAATGTGTCCCTGCACAAACTGGCTCTACGGAGGCAAGATGTCATCCTCATCCTCCTCATCCACCGATTCCTCACCCTCTTCAGTGTGTACATCCTCATCCTCACAAAGTATTAACTCGTCCCCACTTGAATCCACCACCACAGGTCCCTCTGTACGTTCTGGAGGCTGGTCTCCCTGGAAGAGCTGATAATTCATTTTGATGAACATCATCTTCTCCACATTCTGTGGAAGCAACCTCCTACGCCTTTCGCTGACAAGGTTCCCGGCTGCACTAAACACTCTTTCGGAGTACACACTGGAGGGGGGGCAACTCAGGTAAAATAGAGCCAGTTTGTACAGGGGCCTCCAAATTGCCTCTTTTTCCTGCCAGTACAGGTATGGACTGTCTGACATGCCTACTTGGATGCTGTCACCGATGTAATCCTCCACCATTCTGTCAATGGTGACAGTATCATATGCAGTGACAGTAGACATGTCAGAAATTGTTGCCAGGTCCTTCAGTCCGGACCAGATGTCCAAACTTGGTCCTGCCTGCCCTGCATCACCGCCAGCGGGTTGCTTAGGATACCTAAGTTTTTTCCTGGCAGCCCCAGTTGCGGGAGAAAATGAAGAAGGAGCCGTTGACGTGTCACGTTCCGCTTCAGCTGACAGTGTGTTCACCAGCAGGTCTTTGCACCTCTGCAGGCTTGTGTCGGCCGGAAAGAGAGACACCACATAGGCTTTAAACCTAGGATCGAGCACGGTGGCCAAAATGTAGTGGTCTGATTTCAACAGATTGACCACCCTGGAATCCTGGCAAAGCGAATGAAGGGCTTCATCCACAAGTCCCACATGCCGAGCGGAATCGCTCCGTCTTAGCTCCTCCTTCACTTTCTCCAGCTGCTTCTGCAAAAGCCTGATGAGGGGAATGACCTGACTCAAGCTGGCAGTGTCTGAACTGACTTCACGTGTGGCAAGTTCGAAGGGCTGAAGAACCTTGCACAACACGGAAATCATTCTCCACTGCGCTTGAGTCAGGTGCATACCCCCTCCTTTGCCTATGTCATAGGTGGATGTATAGGCTTGTATGGCCTTTTGCTGCTCCTCCATCCTCTGAAGCATATAGAGGGTTGAGTTCCACCGCGTCACAACCTCTTGCTTCAGGTGATGGCGGGGCAGGTTCAAGAGTGTTTGCTGGCGCTCCAGTCTTCGGCACGCAGTCGCTGAATGGCGAAAGTGGCCAGAAATTTTTCGGGCCACCCAAAGCGTCTCCTGCACGCCCCTGTCGCTTTTCAGAAAATTCTGCACCACCAAGTTTATTGTGTGAGCAAAACATGGGACGTGCTGGAATTTGCCCAGATGTAATGCCCGCACAATATTGGTGGCGTTGTCAGATATCACAAATCCCCAGGAGAGTCTAAGTGGGGTAAGCCACTGGGCGATGATTTCCCTCAGTTTCTCTAAGAGGTTGTCGGCGGTGTGCCTCTTACTGAAACCGGTGATACACAGCGTAGCCTGCCTTGTAACGAGCTGGCGTTTCTGAGATGCTGCTACTGGTGACGCTGCTGCTGTTGCTGCGTAAGGTGATACATCTACCCAGTGGGCTGTCACAGTCATATAGTCCTTAGTCTGCCCTGTTCCACTTGTCCACATGTCCGTGGTTAAGTGGACATTGTGTACAACGGCATTTTTCAGGACACTGAGGACACTTTTTCTGACGTTTCTGTACAGTCTCGGTATCGCCTGCCTAGTGAAGTGGAATCTAGACGGGATTTGGAACCGGGGACACACTACCTCCATCAATTGTCTAAATCCCACTGCACTAATGGCGGATACCGGACGCACGTCTAACACCAACATAGCAGTCAAGGCCTCAGTTATACGTTTTGCTTCAGGATGACTGCTGTCGTACTTCATCCTCCTCGCTAAGGACTGTTGGAGGGTCAATTGTTTAGTAAAAGTAGTGGTGTTCCTACTTCCTCTCTGGGATGATGAACGACTCCCAGCAGCAGCAGCAACAGCAGCAGCGGCAGCAGTAGGCGTAGCAATGCAGGATCCTCCGGAGGAATCCCGGATAGGAGAGTCAGTCATGCCAGTGATATGGCCTGCAGGACTACTTCCGATCCTGACTAAGGAGGAAATTGACGAGGAGGGAGTTGACGGTGTGGTTTGCAGGCGCTTGGATACAACAGGACAACGGGATTTAGGTGTCCCTGGACTGCTTACGGTCTGAGCCAAAGTTTCTGAACTTGACAGTAACTTTTTATGAACGCGCTGCAGGTGCCGTATAAGGGAGGATGTTCCTAGGTGGTTGACGTCCCTACCCCTACTTATTTCACCTTTACATATGGTACATATGGCAAGACAGTTGTTGTCCGGATTTGGATAGAAATATTGCCAGACCAAAGAGGTGGAATGTTTGGTCTTCTGCCCAGGCATGACCGTGATGGGCTTTTTCATCCCACGGACAACAACTGTCTCCCCCGGAGCCTGATTTAAACAAACCACATCACCATCAGAATCCTCCTCGCCAACTTCCTCCTCAGCGCCAGCTACACCAGTATCCTCATCCTGTTGTACTTCAACAGTGACATCTTCAATTTGCATATCAGCAAGTGGACTGTGGGTGCTCCTTTCAGCACTTGCAGGGGGCGTGCAAATGGTGGAAAGAGCCACCTCTTCCCGTCCAGTGCTGGGAAGGTCAGGCATCGCAACCACCACCACACTTGGACTCTCCTTGGGGATTTGTGATATCTTCTTAGAAAGCACAGTTCTTCGCTGTGCTTTTGCCAGCTTAACTCTTTTGATTTTTTTAGTGGGAGGAGTGCTTCCATCGTCATGTGAAGCTGAACCACTAGTCATGAACATACTAGGGATCGACCTTAGCCGTTCCTTGCCACTCCGTGTCGTAAATGGCATATTGGCAAGTTTACGTTTCTCTTCAGCTGATTTAAATGTCTTTTTCAAGGTCATTTTCCTGAACTTTGCCATTTGGGATTGTATGTGCCCTCTACTATGACATTGGGCATCGGCCTTGGCAGACGACGTTGATGGCATGTTATCGTCTATGTCATGACTAGTGGCAGCAGCTTCAGCACTAGGAGGAAGTGGTTCTTGATCTTTCTCTATTTTATTTTTATCGGAGAAAGTTTGGTCCTCCATTTATGTTATATCGATTTGATATATACGTGCGGCTAAACACAGAAAATAATTTTTTTTTTGGTTTGGACTGGAGTGTACTTTGTGGGTTACAGCACCCTTTAACGGTCAAGCCAGCCGGCCCTTTACTTATGACACAGGCGCACGCTTGGCACTACTTTGTTGATGCACGTGCGGCTACTGCGCACACAATTCACAAACACAGAAAATAATTTTTTTTTGGTTTGGACTGGAGTGTACTTTGGGGGTTACAGCACCCTTTAACGGTCAAGCCAGCCGGCCCTTTACTTATGACACAGGCGCACGCTTGGCACTACTTTGTTGATGCACGTGCGGCTACTGCGCACACAATTCACAAACACAGAAAATAATTTTTTTTTGGTTTGGACTGGAGTGTACTTTGGGGGTTACAGCACCCTTTAACGGTCAAGCCAGCCGGCCCTTTACTTATGACACAGGCGCACGCTTGGCACTACTTTGTTGATGCACGTGCGGCTACTGCGCACACAATTCACAAACACAGAAAATAATTTTTTTTTGGTTTGGACTGGAGTGTACTTTCGGGGGTTACAGCACCCTTTAACGGTCAAGCCAGCCGGCCCTTTACTTATGACACAGGCGCACGCTTGGCACTACTTTGTTGATGCACGTGCGGCTACTGCGCACACAATTCACAAACACAGAAAATAATTTTTTTTTGGTTTGGACTGGAGTGTACTTTCGGGGGTTACAGCACCCTTTAACGGTCAAGCCAGCCGGCCCTTTACTTATGACACAGGCGCACTCTTGGCACTACTTTGTTGATGCACGTGCGGCTACTGCGCACACAATTCACAAACACAGAAAATAATTTTTTTTTAGGTTTGGACTGGAGTGTACTTTCGGGGGTTACAGCACCCTTAACGGTCAAGCCAGCCGGCCCTTTACTTATGACACAGGCGCACGCTTGGCACTACTTTGTTGATGCACGTGCGGCTACTGCGCACACAATTCACAAACACAGAAAATAATTTTTTTTTGGTTTGGACTGGAGTGTACTTTCGGAGGTTACAGCACCCTTTAACGGTCAAGCCAGCCGGCCCTTTACTTATGACACAGGCGCACGCTTGGCACTACTTTGTTGATGCACGTGCGGCTACTGCGCACACAATTCACAAACACAGAAAATAATTTTTTTTTAGGTTTGGACTGGAGTGTACTTTCGGGGGTTACAGCACCCTTAACGGTCAAGCCAGCCGGCCCTTTACTTATGACACAGGCGCACGCTTGGCACTACTTTGTTGATGCACGTGCGGCTACTGCGCACACAATTCACAAACACAGAAAATAATTTTTTTTTTGGTTTGGACTGGAGTGTACTTTCGGGGGTTACAGCACCCTTAACGGTCAAGCCAGCCGGCCCTTTACTTATGACACAGGCGCACGCTTGGCACTACTTTGTTGATGCACGTGCGGCTACTGCGCACACAATTCACAAACACAGAAAATAATTTTTTTTTTGGTTTGGACTGGAGTGTACTTTCGGGGGTTACAGCACCCTTAACGGTCAAGCCAGCCGGCCCTTTACTTATGACACAGGCGCACGTTTGGCACTACTTTGTTGATGCACGTGCGGCTACTGCGCACACAATTCACAAACACAGAAAATAATTTTTTTTTTGGTTTGGACTGGAGTGTACTTTCGGGGGTTACAGCACCCTTAACGGTCAAGCCAGCCGGCCCTTTACTTATGACACAGGCGCACGTTTGGCACTACTTTGTTGATGCACGTGCGGCTACTGCGCACACAATTCACAAACACAGAAAATAATTTTTTTTTTGGTTTGGACTGGAGTGTACTTTCGGGGGTTACAGCACCCTTAACGGTCAAGCCAGCCGGCCCTTTACTTATGACACAGGCGCACGCTTGGCACTACTTTGTTGATGCACGTGCGGCTACTGCGCACACAATTCACAAACACAGAAAATAATTTTTTTTTTGGTTTGGACTGGAGTGTACTTTCGGGGGTTACAGCACCCTTAACGGTCAAGCCAGCCGGCCCTTTACTTATGACACAGGCGCACGCTTGGCACTACTTTGTTGATGCACGTGCGGCTACTGCGCACACAATTCACAAACACAGAAAATAATTTTTTTTTTGGTTTGGACTGGAGTGTACTTTCGGGGGTTACAGCACCCTTAACGGTCAAGCCAGCCGGCCCTTTACTTATGACACAGGCGCACGCTTGGCACTACTTTGTTGATGCACGTGCGGCTACTGCGCACACAATTCACAAACACAGAAAATAATTTTTTTTTGGTTTGGACTGGAGTGTACTTTCGGGGGTTACAGCACCCTTTAACGGTCAAGCCAGCCGGCCCTTTACTTATGACACAGGCGCACGCTTGGCACTACTTTGTTGATGCACGTGCGGCTACTGCGCACACAATTCACAAACACAGAAAATATATTATTTTTTTAGCACTTGGGGGGAGCACCCCTGATGGACAGAGCACCCCCTGGACAACACTACAGCACCCCTTTAGGACTGGGACACTGCACAGGACTTTGGAGTTGACACAGCCCCTATGGAGAACTGACTGCACAACACAGTCCAGCCAGCCCCTATGGACTTTGAAGTAGTGGACACAGCCCCTATTAACAACAGCAGCACAGCACAACACAGCCAGCCCCTATGGACTTTGAAGTAGTGGACAACAGCAGCACTACACTACACTACACTACACAGCACTAACTCCCACCCTCCCTCTTCACTGTCCACAGCCGAGTGAGAAAATGGCGCCGACGCGGGTACCTTATATAGGATCCAAAACCCGCAAGACTCGGAAGGCGGGATGATGACGTTTTGCCTCGATGTCAGATCCGAGTCAGGCGGGAAAAGTCGAGCCTGACTCGGATCGGACTCGGATCGGGGGGGCTCGGGGGGGTTCGGATTTCAGAAATCCGAACCCGCTCACCCCTACTTCATACCCATTTAGAGCAGGGGGGCATGGCGTGCTCCCTATAGTGCATTCATGACCCCCTGCACGGTGGGAGCCAGACAGTGTCCTGGATACTCCCCTTCCTTTGCACAGCAAGCATGTCCCTCTCCTTCCTCCACGCTGCCTTACTGCACTGTGTGACTGAACTACACAACTTGCCTTTTCCTGTGCTCACTGGGATTAGGGCTTTGCTGTGTAAATCTGAGTATGCTTGATGTACTTGATGTACTGTCATAGTAAAAGAGAGGAGGGTGGATTTATTGCTCTGCCGCCATGTACAAAAGGAGTACCTTTAGCATATGCCTGCTTCCCCACACGTATATGTAGCTGTATAGGAGTGTGTAGCTAGCTATGTCGCTGCTCTGTTATATTTATATCTCTGTTGCAGGGTAAGCTGCACAAAGGCATTTATCTCTGTGAAAGGTAGTGATAAGCTGCTGTCTGTGTATATATGAGGGTAAGACTTGCCCTCTCACCTCCTTCATCACACCCCTTCTACTTTCCATCCTCTTCTCTTCCCCTGCTTTTATTGACTGATGACTACCTCCATTATACTAACAAAAGGGATTTACCTTTTAGTGTGAAGCCAGGACATGTAATAAGGGCTCAATTTAACAACAATCCATATTAAACCAGTGGGATATCTTGTTTAGTATCACAGTGATACTAGCGAATATGCCATTGGTATTTAATATTACTTACCCCTATATCTTTACATTATCATTAGAATGTGTCAATTGTCTATGCCTCTGCTGTGCCTTTTATGAATATACAGTGGTTCTATTCAGGCAGCAATATAGTGTCACATCGGGGCCCTATTATCATTGTATATTTGTGGCTTAACCCCCGAAAACACCAGTTTTCGGGTGTTAACCGCAAATATTAAGTTCCCCCCAGATGTATCACAGAGGGGCCGAGGCAGATATCTCCGATACCTGCTGCAATCCCTCCATTCCCGCTGGCAGCCGCATCCCCCATAGGTTTCTATGGGGGGATGTTTAATGCTCATCTCCAATTATTAAAGCACTGCACATGCGCAGTCCTCCATTTGTGTCCAATGGTTGTGATGGTGGCGCCAGTTTGTGACCTTGGTCGCAGAGCTGGGATCACAGATGCAGCAGGAGTTGCCTGTTTCCTACAGACGCCTCCTGCTGTATTTGCATCTGAGATGGACGGAATTGTACAGCTGCTTGTGTGTGTCTCTGCCATTCTGTCCATATATGAATCAAGCCCTCTCTCCCTTCAGCCAGCATTCAGATTTTAACTATCGGGCAGTGCCCATATTTTTTTTTTGAATCACGGCACCCTAGAGTATCAGCATTTTTTTACGGCACCCCTAAGGATGCCCACACATACAGATGTGCACACGATCCGCCGATGTGTACGATTTATGTACGATTTGCCTTGAAACTCTCCCTGCCAGCTCTGCACACGATCTGCACACGATATGCACACAATTTGGTGTCCAATCTTCAAACGATCTCTCCTGCTTGCAGGCTTTTCACTGTGTATTGTATCCTAGATTGTCAGATCTGACGATGCGATGTGCGACCTGCGGGGACGCGCATCGCATCGTGATCGTGAGTGGGGACTCACGATTTCCTCACGACTTTCGCATATTTTACACGATCTGTCGTTCCAATGCATCGGAATCGGCCAGAACGGGTAAAATATCGCTATGTGTGTGGGCACCTTAATGTTTAATGTTTTAAAAAGTTGAATATAAGAAAGAAAAATTACAAATAATGTAAGGGGAATAAATAGGGAATGTAAATATGGTGTTCAGGATTGTTTAAGGAAGGGGGGCCCCAAATCGATGTCTTCCTTAGGGCCCCATGAGGTCTAAGTCCGCCTCTGGGTTGAATATATTAAACATATCATGTGAATGCTGTCCCAGGGGGTAAATTTACTAAAAGTCTATTTTAATCGATTATAAATCGATCCAAATCAATCAACATCGATGTCGTGTTTCAGGTGCTCAATAGCATATTAAAAGTGTGATTTAACCTTTGAAACACAATATCAATGTTGATCAATATAGATTGATGTTTAGTAAATTTACCCCCAGATGTCTGATCATTTGGAAAAATATTTGTATCTACAAACAACACAACACAATCTTTGTACAATTATATTCTCTGTTTATTAAGTAAAAATCACTAAACTGTTTATTAGGTTTCAAAGTTACACATATTAAAGAAGCTGTATAATGTGAATAGATAGCACTTGTTTTCTCTTGAGATGGAATCGGTATGAGATGCCGGCGCTCGGGATCCCAGCTGTGGCAATCCCGAAACTGGCATCTCAAAAGGGCTAGCATACCGACACGTGTTGGTCAGTATGCTAACCCTCCCCCTCTCCCTACCCTAACCCTCCCTTTTTGGTGCCTAACCCTAACCCTCCCCCTAGTGCCTGACCCTAACCCCAAACTCTAACCCCCCGATATTTACCTTCGGTATCCCAACAATCAGGATGCCGGCACCGGGCTTCTGACTGGAGTCAGGATTTCGGTGCCGGTAATAGGAGAGCTGGTATCCAGACCTCATAGCCTATTGATATATGTACTACTTTTATTGGCTTCGGTATTGCATACCTCCCAACAAATTACCTTTTGAAATTAGGACCCCCGAAAAGGGGTGTGGCTTAGGAGTAGGGGCATACCCAGTCTCTTTTCCCCACACCAATTAGGTGATCCAGTGCTTTCCCAACCTATCCCCCGCCCATGGGGCACTGTAGCCTGTGGGGTGAGACAGCAGGAATGTGTCCAAAAAGCGGGACTGTCCCATTGAAATCTGGATGGTCGGGAGGTATGGTATGGTAAATTGAAAATATGTACCTCAATATGAATATACAGTATACAGCATGTGTGAATTACATCAATTAAAGGAAAATTTTTAAAGAAAATGTCATTTCTTTGACCACATATAACCATAACCACATCAGGGTCACCAGGTTTGGACAATGCCTATTTTTCCATTGCAAAGCACTGTTACTGTAGAATAGCCTGAGTCACTTACTTGTGTTTGCTCACAGGCTCAATGTTCCTCCTCTGAGTATTCTATGCAAAATAACAATATTGTTTAGATCAAATTAAAAAGGATGCACACAGTGTAATAATTATAGGTTATTATAATGGCCTGAACTTCATTTCCGTAATTTTATAGGAGTAATGATCTCCCTTCCCAGTTTTCCAAATAATTCCATCTGCGTAGCTGGCATGTGCCCCTCTCAGATACAGTCCATTCAGGTTGGAATTATGACAGCTTCCATACCACCAAGCTCCTTTAAACATGACCGCACAGTTGCTTGTATGTATATCATTTTTCCTGTCTTTCGTCGTGAAGGGACGGTTGTTATGATAGCTGAGAGAGTCACCTGCATGTAATAAAAGCAAGAAATATCAACACTTGTTATAGCTATACATTATAATAAGGACGTTGTGTATGTCTGTTTGTTCCAAGTTGGCACAAAGACTACAGAACCTACAGTATATTCATGGAAGCTGCATAATTTGTAGTAGAAACTCCTAGAAATTCAAAAAACCTGCACTTTGTTTAATCTCGGTCTATGAAGTTAAAGCTGAGCAATAACAAAAACAAAATATATTGACCTGATCAATGCAAGAGATAGGTGTGGTCCCATGCACGCGGCAGGTAAGGGGTGGGGGGAGAGGTGCTTTAGGCCCATGGTCACTTGAATAGGATAGGCTACATAGCAGTCTGTGCACAGGGCACACAGTGACATTGGTGTGAGTGGTGGGTGAATAGGATAGGCTACATTGCAGTCTGTGCACAGGGCACACAGTGACATTGATGTGAATGGTGGGTGAATAAGATAAGCTACATAGCAGTCTGTGCACAGGACACACAGTGACATTGATGTGAGTGGTGGGTGAATAGGATAGGCTACATAGCAGTCTGTGCATAGGGCACACAGTGACATTGGTGTGAGTGGTGGGTGAATAGGATAGGTTACATAGCAGTCTGTGCACAGGGCACACAGTGACATTAGTGTGAGTGGTGGGTGAATAGGATAGGCTACATAGCAGTCTGTGCACAGGGCACACAGTGACATTGATGTGAGTGGTGGGTGAATAGGATAGGTTACATAGCAGTCTGTGCACAGGGCACACAGTGACATTGGTGTGAGTGGTGGGTGAATAGGATAGGCTACATAGCAGTCTGTGCACAGGGCACACAGTGACATTGATGTGAGTGATTGATGAATAGGATAGGCTACATAGCAGTCTGTGCACAGGGCACACAGTGACATTGGTGTGAGTGCTGCGTGAATAGGATAGGTTACATAGCAGTCTGGGGACAGGGCACACAGTGACATTGGTGTGAGTGGTGGGTGAATAGGATAGGCTACATTGCAGTCTGTGCACAGGGCACACAGTGACATTGATGTGAATGGTGGGTGAATAAGATAGGCTACATAGCAGTCTGTGCACAGGACACACAGTGACATTGATGTGAGTGGTGGGTGAATAGGATAGGCTACATAGCAGTCTGTGCATAGGGCACACAGTGACATTGGTGTGAGTGGTGGGTGAATAGGATAGGTTACATAGCAGTCTGTGCACAGGGCACACAGTGACATTAGTGTGAGTGGTGGGTGAATAGGATAGGCTACATAGCAGTCTGTGCACAGGGCACACAGTGACATTGATGTGAGTGGTGGGTGAATAGGATAGGTTACATAGCAGTCTGTGCACAGGGCACACAGTGACATTGGTGTGAGTGGTGGGTGAATAGGATAGGCTACATAGCAGTCTGTGCACAGGGCACACAGTGACATTGATGTGAGTGATTGATGAATAGGATAGGCTACATAGCAGTCTGTGCACAGGGCACACAGTGACATTGGTGTGAGTGCTGCGTGAATAGGATAGGTTACATAGCAGTCTGGGGACAGGGCACACAGTGACATTGGTGTGAGTGGTGGGTGAATAGGAGGCTACATAGCAGTCTGTGCACAGGGCACACAGTGACATTGATGTGAGAGGTGGGTGAATAGGATAGGCTACATAGCAGTCTGTGCACAGGGCACACAGTGACATTGGTGTGAGTGGTGGGTGAATAGGATAGGCTACATAGCAGTCTGTGCACAGGGCAAACAGTGACATTGGTGTGAGTGCTGGGTGAATAGGAGAGGTTACATAGCAGTCTGTGAACAGGGCACACAGTGACATTGGTGTGAGTGGTGGGTGAATAGAATAGGCTACATAGCAGTCTGTGCACAGGGCACACAGTGACATTGATGTGAGTGCTGGGTGAATAGAATAGGCTACATAGCACTCTGTGCACAGGGCACACAGTGACACTGGTGTGAGTGGTGGGTGAATAGAATAGGCTACATAGCAGTCTGTGCACAGGGTACACAGTGACATTGGTGTGAGTGATGGGTGAATAGGATAGGCTACATAGAAGTCTGTGCACAGGGCACACAGTGACATTGATGTGAGTGCTGGGTGAATAGGATAGGCTACATAGCAGTCTGTGCACAGGGCACACAGTGACATTAGTGTGAGTGGTGGGTGAATAGGATAGGATACATAGCAGTCTGTGCACAGGCCACACAGTGACATTGGTGTGAGTGGTGGATGAATAGGATAGGTCACGCATGCCCACCAAGAGCCCCGACCGGCTTGCGAGAAGGGATCCTTTCGGATCCCTCCACCCATGTCCAGCTCCTTCCGGACGTCGGGGCTCTTGTGCGCATGCATGACCAGTAGGTCACGCATGTGCACCACCGTCACTGCTCCGACAGGAGCAGTGAACAGAGTCACTGCTCCGAAAAGGAGCAGTGAAGCCGCTCGCAGGGGGCAGCTGATTTCACATCAGCTGCCACCGCGCCGGAGCAATGATGAATTGCTCCGGTGGCCGCCTGTGAATTAGGGTGTTAATTATCGGGGATAATTAACATCATGAATAGGCCCCTTAATGTTTACAAAAGTAGGAGAAAATGTTCATTTTTCACCCACTTCTGTAGAAATTAAGGGATGATGTATAGACCCCTCATTCAGGGAGTGGACTCTACTATACACCTTGGGGCTGATTCTAAATTGGGAGCAAAACAAAATGAGCATGTAATTTTGCACATGGAACAAACCATGTAGTAATGCAAGGGGTGCAAACACATTTCTTGTTTTTGCATGCAGGGTAAATGCTGCTATTACATGTAGCCAGAGGAGTAGCGTGTAGCCAGGGTGCCCGGAGCCGTGCTGCTATGGTGTCACCCCCCCATCAAGTGTTCCAGGGAGGAGGTGGGTCCACATGGGATTAAAGTAGGGGTGAGCGGGTTCGGATTTCTGAAATCCGAACCCCCCCGAGCCCCCACAATCCGAGGCAGATCCGAGTCAGGCTCGACTTTTCCCGCCTGACTCGGATCTGAAATCGAGACAAAACGTCATCATCCCGCCTTCCGGGTCTCGCGGGTTTTGGATCCTGTATAAGGTACCCGCGTCGGCGCCATTTTCTCACTCGGCTGTGGACAGTGAAGAGGGAGGGTGGGAGTTAGGGCTGGCTGGGCTGTGTAGTGTAGTGTAGTGCAGTGTAGTGTTGTGCTGTGCTGCGCTGTGCTGCTGTTGTCCATAAGGACTGTGTCCACTCCTCCAAAGTCCATAGGGGCTGGCTGTGTTGTGCTGTGCTGATGTTGTCCATAGGGGCTGTGTCCACTCCTCCAAAGTCCATAGGGGCTGGCTGTGTTGTGCTGTGCTGCTGTTGTCCATAGGTGCTGTGTCCACTCCTCCAAAGTCCATAGGGGCTGGCTGGACTGTGTTGTGCAGTGAGTTGTCCATAGGGGCTGTGTCCACTCCAAAGTCCTGTGCAGAGTCCCAGTCCTAAAGGGGTGCTGTAGTGTTGTCCAGGGGTTGCTCTGTCCATCAGGGGTGCTCCCCCCAAGTGGAAAAAAAAATAAAATATTTTCTGTGTTTGTGAATTGTGTGTGCAGTAGCCGCACGTGCATCAACAAAGTAGTGCCAAGCGTGCGCCTGTGTCATAAGTAAAGGGCCGGCTGGCTTGTCCGTTAAAGGATGCTGTAACCCCCAAAGTACACTCCAAACAAAATAAAAAAATATTTTCTGTGTTTGTGAATTGTGTGCGCAGTAGCCGCACGTGCATCAACAAAGTAGTGCCAAGCGTGCACCTGTGTCCCATAAATAAAGGGCCGGCTGGATTGACCACTAAAGGGTGCTGTAACCCCCAAAGGGCACTCCAAACAAAATAAAAAAATTTTTTCTGTGTTTGTGAATTGTGTGCACTGTGGCTGCACGTTCATCAACGAAGGAGCAGCGCCAAGCGTGCGCCTGTGTCCCATAAGTAAAAGGCAGACAGGCTTGTCTGTTAAATGGTGCTGTAACCCCCAAAGGGCACTCCAAACAAAATAAAAAAATATATATTTTTGTGTTTGTGAATTGTGTGCGCAGTAGCCGCAAGTGCATCAACAAAGTAGTGCCAAGCATGCACCTGTGTCCCATAAATAAAGGGCCAGCTGGATTGACCGCTAAAGGGTGCTGTAATCCCCAAAGGGCACTCCAAACAAAATAAAAAAATTTTTTCTGTGTTTGTGAATTGTGTGCACTGTGGCTGCACGTTCATCAACGAAGGAGCAGCGCCAAGCGTGCGCCTGTGTCCCATAAGTAAAAGGCAGACTGGCTTGTCTGTTAAAGGGTGCTGTAACCCCCAAAGGGCACTCCAAACAAAATAAAAAAATATATTTTTTTGTGTTTGTAAATTGTGTGCGCAGTAGCCGCAAGTGCATCAACAAAGTAGTGCCAAGCGTGCGCCTGTGTCCCATAAATAAAGGGCCGGCTGGATTGACCGCTAAAGGGTGCTGTAACCCCCAAAGGGCACTCCTAACAAAATAAAACATTTTTTTCTCTGTTTGTGAATTGTGTGCACTGTGGGTGCACGTGCATCAACAAAGGAGCAGCGCCAAGCGTGCGCCTGTGTCCCATAAGTAAAGGGCCGGTTGGCTCATTTCTTAAAGGGTGGTGTAACGCACAAAGTGCACTAGTTTCCAACAAAAATAAAAAATTATTTTCTGTGTTTGTGTGCGCCTTAGCCGCACGTATATATCAATATAACATAAATGGAGGACCAAACTTTCTCCGATAAAAAAAAAATAGGGAAAGATCAAGAACCACTTCCTCCTAGTGCTGAAGCTGCTGCCACTAGTCATGACATAGACGATAACATGCCATCAACATCGTCTGCCAAGGCCGATGCCCAATGTCATAGTAGAGGGCACATACAATCCCAAATGACAAAGTTCAGGAAAATGACCTTGAAAAAAACATTTAAATCATCTGAAGAGAAACGTAAACTTGCCAATATGCCATTTACGACACGGAGTGGCAAGGAATGGCTAAGGTCTTTCCCTATGTTCATGACTAGTGGTTCAGCTTCACATGACGATGGAAGCCCTCCTCCCACTAAAAAAATCAAACGAGTTAAGCTGGCAAAAGCACAGCGAAGAACTGTGCGTTCTAAGAAGATATCACAAATCCCCAAGGAGAGTCCAAGTGTGGTGGTGGTTGCGATGCCTGACCTTCCCAGCACTGGACGGGAAGAGGTGGCTCTTTCCACCATTTGCACGCCCCCTGCAAGTGCTGAAAGGAGCACCCACAGTCCACTTGCTGATATGCAAATTGAAGATGTCACTGTTGAAGTACAACAGGATGAGGATACTGGTGTAGCTGGCGCTGAGGAGGAAGTTGGCGAGGAGGATTCTGATGGTGATGTGGTTTGTTTAAATCAGGCTCCGGGGGAGACAGTTGTTGTCTGTGGGATGAAAAAGCCCATCATGGTCATGCCTGGGCAGAAGACCAAACATTCCACCTCTTTGATCTGGCAATATTTCTATCCAAATCCAGACAACAACTTGCCATATGTACCATATGTAAAGGTGGAATAAGTAGGGGTAGGAACGTTAACCACCTAGGAACATCCTCCCTTATACGGCACCTGCAGCGCGTTCATAAAAAGTTACTGTTAAGTTCAGAAACTTTGGCTAAGACCGTAAGAAGTCCAGGGACACCTAAATCCTGTTGTCCTGTTGTATCCAAGCGCCTGCAAACCACACCGTCAACTCCCTCCTCGTCAATTTCCTCCTTAGTCAGGATCGGAAGTAGTCCTGCAGGCCATGTCACTTGCATGACTGACTCTCCTATCCGGGATTCCTCCGGAGGATCCTGCATTGCTACGCCTCCTGCTGCCGCTGCTGCTTTTGCTGCTACTGGGAGTCGTTCATCATCCCAGAGAGGAAGTAGGAACACCACTACTTTTACTAAACAATTGACCCTCCAACAGTCCTTAGCGAGGAGGATGAAGTACGACAGCAGTCATCCTGAAGCAAAACGTATAACTGAGGCCTTGACTGCTATGTTGGTGTTAGACGTGCGTCCGGTATCCTCCATTAGTGCAGTGGGATTTAGACAATTGATGGAGGTAGTGTGTCCCCGGTTCCAAATCCCGTCTAGATTCCACTTCACTAGGCAGGCAATACCGAGACTGTACAGAAACGTCAGAAAAAGTGTCCTCAGTGTCCTGAAAAATGCGGTTGTACCCAATGTCCACTTAACCACGGACATGTGGACAAGTGGAACAGGGCAGACTAAGGAATATATGACTGTGACAGCCCACTGGGTAGATGTATCACCTTACGCAGCAACAGCAGCAGCGTCACCAGTAGCAGCATCTCAGAAACGCCAGCTCGTTCCAAGGCAGGCTATGCTGTGTATCACCGGGTTCAATAAGAGGCACACCGCCGACAACCTCTTAGAGAAACTGAGGGAAATCATCGCCCATTGGCTTACCCCACTTAGACTCTCCTGGGGATTTGTGATATCTGACAACGCCACCAATATTGTGCGGGCATTACATCTGGGCAAATTCCAGCATGTCCCATGTTTTGCTCACACAATAAACTTGGTGGTGCAGAATTTTCTGAAAAGCGACAGGGGCGTGCAGGAGACGCTTTGGGTGGCCCGAAAAATTTCTGGCCACTTTTGCCATTCAGCGACTGCGTGCCGAAGACTGGAGCACCAGCAAACACTCTTGAACCTGCCCCGCCATCACCTGAAGCAAGAGGTTGTGACGCGGTGGAACTCAACCCTCTATATGCTTCAGAGGATGGAGGAGCAGCAAAAGGCCATTCAAGCCTATACATCCACCTATGACATAGGCAAAGGAGGGGGTATGCACCTGACTCAAGCGCAGTGGAGAATGATTTCCGTGTTGTGCAAGGTTCTCCAGCCCTTCGAACTTGCCACACATGAAGTCAGTTCAGACACTGCCAGCTTGAGTCAGGTCATTCCCCTCATCAGGCTTTTGCAGAAGCAGCTGGAGAAAGTGAAGGAGTAGCTAAGACGGAGCGATTCCGCTCGGCATGTGGGACTTGTGGATGAAGCCCTTCATTTGCTTTGCCAGGATTCCAGGGTGGTCAATCTGTTGAAATCAGACCACTACATTTTGGCCACCGTGCTCTATCCTAGGTTTAAAGCCTATGTGGTGTCTCTCTTTCCGGCCGGCACAAGCCTGCAGAGGTGCAAAGACCTGCTGGTGAAAACACTGTCAGCTGAAGCAGAACGTGACACGTCAACAGCTCCTTCTTCATTTTCTCCCGCAACTGGGGCTGCCAGAAAAAACTTAGGTATCCTAAGCAACCCGCTGGCGGTGATGCAGGGCAGGCAGGACCAAGTTTGGACATCTGGTCCGGACTGAAGGACCTGGCAACAATTTCTGACATGTCTACTGTCACTACATATGATACTGTCACCATTGACAGAATGGTGGAGGATTACATCGGTGACAGCATCCAAGTAGGCATGTCAGCCAGTCCGTACATGTACTGGCAGGAAAAAGAGGCAATTTGAAGGCCCCTGTACAAACTGGCTCTATTTTACCTGAGTTGCCCCCCCTCCAGTGTGTACTCCGAAAGAGTGTTTAGTGCAGCCGGGAACCTTGTCAGCGAAAGGCGTAGGAGGTTGCTTCCACAAAATGTGGAGAAGATGTTGTTCATAAAAATGAATTATCAACTCTTCCAGGGAGACCAGCCTCCAGAACGTACAGAGGGACCTGTGGTGGTGGATTCCAGTGGGAACGAGTTAATACTCTGTGAGGACAACACTGAAGAGGGTGAGGAATCGGTGGATGAGGAGGATGAGGACGACATCTTGCCTCCGTAGAGCCAGTTTGTGCAGGGACAGATTAATTGCCTGCTTGTTTTGTGGGGGCCCAAACGAACCAATCATTTCAGCCACAGTTGTGTGGCAGACCCTGGCGCTGAAATGATTGCTTTGTTAAAGTGTGCATGTCCTGTTTATACAACATAAGGGTGGGTGGGAGGGCCCAAGGACAATTCCATCTTGCACCTCTTTTTTTTCTTTTTATTATGTACTGTTTGGGGCCTAGTTTTTCAAACTGCCATCCTGTCTGCCACTGCAGTATCACTCCTAGATGGGTCACGTGTTTGTGCCGCCCACTCGTGTCGCTTAGCATAGTCATCCAGCTACCTTGGTGCAACCTTTTGGACATAAAAACACTATTGTGAGGTGTGAGGTGTTCAGAATAGACTGGAAATGAGTGGAAATTCAGGTTATTGAGGTTAATAATAGCATAGGAGCAGAAAAACCAACACATTCTGTGATTTTAGCTGTTTTTATGCTTTTTTTAAAAAAAATACAGATCCAAAACACAAAACCCAGAACCCAAAACACGGAAGGGTGGTTTTGGCAAAACCAATCCAAATCCAAAACACGAAGAAAGATCCAGATCCAAAACCAAACACAAAACACGAAAAGTGACCGGTGCACACCCCTAGATTAAAGTAAAGAGAAGTAAAAATAGAGATTAGGGGCAGCATCAAAGTTGGGCATGGAGGGCTAAATATATTCCAACTTCTTCCACCTGTCTCTCCATCCTCCTGCCCCAGCTTTCCAGCCTCCTTCCATATCACTCCTGTAGTAGTACCCCTTTTGCAGGGTCCTCTGTAGTAATGCCCATATGCATTGCCCCCTGTAGTTGTGCACATATGCAATGCCCCTGTAGCAGTGCCCATATGCAGTGCCTCCTGTAGTGGTGCCCATATGCAGTGCCCCAGTAGTTGTGCCCCTGTAGTTGTGCCCCTTAAAGTAGTGCCCCTGTAGTTCTGCCCCTCAAAGTAGTGCCCTGTAGTTCTGCCCCTCAAAGTTCTGCCCCTTAAAGTAGTGCCCCTTTAGTACTGCCCCTTAAAATAGTGCCCCTGTAGTTGTGCCCCTTAAGTAGTGTCCCTGTAGTTGGGCCCCATACAGTAGTGCCCTGTAGTTGTGCCCCTTAAAGTATTGCCCCCCTGTAGTTCTGTCCCATAAAGTAGTGCCCCCCCCATAGTTCTATCCCTTACAGTAGTGCCCCCCCATAGTTCTGTCCCTTAAAGTAGTGCCCCCCCGTAGTTCTATCCCTTAAAGTAGTGCTCCCCATAGTTCTGTCCCTTAAAGTAGTGCCCCCTCCCGTAGTTCTGTCCCTGAATGTAGTGCACCCCCCTTCCCCTGTACTTACCTGATCCATCGCGGCCATCATCCGGGCTGTCATTCCAGCTGCCATGCTGACTGGATCTAACTAGAACCAGCAGGCGCAGGTGCACAGGTTCCTGAGCGTGCGGGTGATGTCATGACATCACCCGCGCACTGCATCACTGGGAACGTTGGCCTCTGAAGTGATCGGAGGATTCCTTAGAATCCGATCACTTCAGAGGCCAGCGTGCTCAGTCATACAGTAGTGGTGAAGCAACGGCCCCCGGCGGCTGTTAGCTTAGACAACTGCCGGGTAGAAGCCAGTAGGTACATTGTGTGGCGCCTCCGGACACCTTCGGCGCCTGGAGCTTGCGCTCCACTGCAACCGCCCTCCCTACGCCCCTGCATGTAGCCCACAAATGCTGGACAACTTAATTTTTATACTGCAATATAGATTTGAGTTTGGTCACACCCCTCACAAATCTATATCTCTCTGCACATTATACACCTGCCCCACCTGCAGTGCAGCATGGTGTTACCAAGTTTGCACAGTTACTTGTTCTTTTTTACTTTCCTCCCAACCCTGGATCAGGCCTCATTGTATCACCCTGTAACGTGAGTACTGGCATCTTTTCACAGAAAAAAAGCACTGGTGATATCACTCACGATTATATTTTGACCCTGGAGGCTTGTCTCCTTTGGTAGTTAGGTGAATATCCTATTTAATGCACCCATGCTTTTATGCTGGGTACATACTTGTCGATATATCACTCATTCTATCGACTAACGATATATCACGAGTGCATCGGAGGGTGTGTACACTCGATATGTCTGTGAACAACGTTGCAGCACAGCCGAAGACTATATATCTGAAATATATAGGGGTGAATCTGTATGTGTGTATAGGCGACCCTTACACTTGCTGCAGGGACCGCCGACACTGACATCACAACAGGGTGGGGCAAATTTAAATGCCCGCCCAGTTGTGATGTCAGGCCTGACATCTGAAGTGGACGATTGGTAAGAGTATATAGCTTACCAGTCGACTGATCTGATGGCGGATCGATTTGCTGACCACTGCTTTACAAAACCATAACTACAGTTTTTGGTGCCCTGTACCAGAGAGAGCAATGGCAACCCCCCCCCCATATTTTAAATAGAGACATAAGACGCACATGATAAAGGGCCATAGCTTCATGGGGAAGGGTCAGGGAAGAGATAGGGAAGGCCAGGAGATGCTGGGGATAAAAGAAGAGAAAGCTACAAGAATGATAATAAACAGGAAAATTGTCAGGGCCAAACAGTGCCCCCTGCCCTGCGGTGCCCTGTGCCATGGCCAGGGCCGGACTGGGACTAAAACTAGACCCTGGCATTTAAAGAGCACACAGGCCCACCTCGCGTCAGCATCTGTCTCTTACAAATGTAATTAATATTAGAACAACAGGCAAGTACACATCATTCTCTATTAAAATACATACAACAGAGCACATCCTGCACGGGAGTCAAACATTTGGTATTGTGTTGGTTCTGTTAAGTTGTGCAGACACCTATAGATATATCTGTCCAATTCATGTGGTGGGACAGAAAATCTGGGCATGTATGGGAGCAAATAACAATAGAAATTTGATGCTGGAAAATGGACCAGATTTTCTTTCCCACCAGACAGATTGGACAGATATCTATAGGTAAAGCTGGCACTTCACTTGTGTAGGTCATACACAAAGAAAGGGGAAGGCATTTTCCCAAGCGATAGTTTAGCAGTTGTAGAAGATTAGGACTTTTTTAGGGCAGGGGTGCTGAATGCAGAGGACACTTCTGTGCACACCAAAGCAGAGCCACAACTACACATTTTAACAAAAGAGCGTTTGTGCCGCCAACCATAGGGGAAGCAGGGAGAGCGCGTGCCAGGCGTTAGGAGCAGTGTTAGGAGACAGAGTGAAAAGTGATGTCTGTGAAAAGGTGCCAGCCAATCAGCTCCCAACTGTCATTTTTCAAACACAGCCTGTGAGATGACAGTTGGGAGCTGATTGGCTGGCACTTATCACAGACTTATCATTTTCCACTCGGTCTCCTAACACTGCTTAGTAACTAGACCCCTCTGTCATCTCCAAACACTACTGTGCCCACCAATCACATCCTTTTAGGCATGAACCAGGTCTTATTAGGGTTACGAGCACCAGACTAGTAAATTTTGTACTGGAGCCTGTAGTGAGGCATAACTTGAAAAGCTGAGGCGCAGGCAAATAGAATGGGTTTTCATTTATATGGGATATAAACAGGGCCGGTGCTAGACGTCTAGGCACCCTATGCAAAACTTCTGCATGAGGCCTTCCCTTCCCCTTTTTCTGAGCGAGCGTCCGCAAATAGCGTCCGGCTCTGAATCAGGCCCTGTGTGCACTGGAACTGAGGGCCTGATTCAGAGCCGGACGCTATTTGCGCTCGCTCGTTCAGAAAAAGGGGCTGGCTAGTTAAATTGAGCGCTCGCTCTTTGCGGTCTGTTGACGCCTCTATGTCTGAGCGAGCGAACGAAACATGAGCTCGCTATTTTGTAAAGACTCCCCTTGGCCGCTCGCATCATACGTCATCTCTGCTATTTATTAGATTAATCGAGTACATCGAAAGGCGTATGAACTGCTCGCTATTCTTGTGGTAGCATTTTCCTACCGCAATCATGTGAGCAGTTCAGACTAAAAGACAACCAAGTGACGTGGTCGATGACGCTGCTTTGTTAATTATGCACACCCTTAAAACGCCGGTTTTGACCGTTTGGCACGCCTGTGTTCGGATCTCCACTCCCCGTTTTCAAGCACCTTCCCCTGTTACCACCCACAAGCACCTCATTCTGTCACTCAAATTAGCAGGCATTCGCTATTTTGCGAGCACACGATTTCCGACCGCACTGACTGGTTGGTGCATGCGCATTACAACCCATACGCATGCGCAGATGTGCGAACATCGCTCGGAGCAAACGAGCGGCCGCTTACGAGCGGCTCTGAATCAGGCCCAGAGCCTACACAAATGCACAATACATAGTCATAGGAAAGTCTTTTTCCGCTTGCGGCTGAAGGGGTGTAACTGGGGGTAACTAAGCATTTGCAAGTAAGCAAGATTTAGTGAAGACGTGTGGACGAAGTAGCAGGCTATGCTGAGCTGGGCGTATGTATTTTCAGATGCATCTTTTAAAACCAGGGTTAGGGCTGTTGCATGTGCACCAACAATGATGGCGTCTATGAAGCCAATTGTCTGTAAAAGGTAGTGCGATCACCTACATGCGTACAACTCATCATACCGGTGATTATTTGCATTTAGCTCCAATGCATACAGCATACAGTACTTACCTACTCTCCCAGAAGTTGCGGGAGAATCTCCAATTTTTGGTTAGCCCCCTTCACCTCTAAAAGAGTGAAGTGGGCAGGATGGGGAGATAATTGCCAGGAATCGCGGCTCCCTTTATGGAGGGGGCGGTGCTAAACCATACTTGCCTACTTTTGAAAAAGCATTTCAGGGAGATTGTGAAGCAGCACCTTTGAGCGCGGCGGTAAAGTGGGCGTGTACTGCTACATCTGAGAGACGTGTCATAAAATTGATTTACAGCCACATGTAAGTGAGCCCCAAAGCAGTTAGTAAGATCTACTTGTTGATGAAGACACACTGATACTTCTCAGAAAATACATGTAACCATAGGGATCATTGTGCCTTATAACCAATGCAGGGAAATTATACTAATGATCCCATTTGAATGTATATATCTCTGTTTTTTCTTTTATATAACAATGTCATAATTGGGGTAAGGTGAAATGAGGGAGATTGCTAGACTCTTCAGGGACACAGGGAGATTGCTGCTATTTCAGGGAGTCTCCCTGACAATGAGGGAGAGTTGGCAAGTATGTGCTAAACGATGAGTAAACGCATAATTTGACCCTGCTTTTCCTCTCCGTCCCGCGATTTGCGGCAGTTTGCTGTGACAGGGTGGGGCCTAATGACATAGTGGCTTCTCCCAGAGAGGAGACTTAAAAAGTCAGCAAGTATGACATACAATGTGGGTGCAATTACATCTGCTCATGGGACCTGTGATCATATACATCTGTATGGGGGAAAGTACTTTTTTCTTCCTGCCTTTAGGAATCTTCTGGGTATTAGGTCTCAGGAAAAAATACATCCCAAATCTTTACATATAAATTGAGTAAAGACACTTACCTGCACTGCCTCCACTAAAAGCTCCAATGCTCAGCTTATAATTGTCTTCTTCTCCTAACAAGGCGAAGGAAGCATAAGCTGCAAAACTATAGTTGTCTTCATAATCGGTCAGGTCAATTCGAAGCTCATGGGTTCCTGAAGGGTTAAACACATACAAATGAAAACATGGCTGCTATATAGGACACTGGAGGATAATTAAGATGACACTCTCCCTTTAGACAATTAAACAACCTAGCTGTTGTGGAATTACATGTTCTGTCATGCAGTGTCAACAGAAAGCTGTAACACCCAGAATTTAGTGCTGTTTTTCTATGAAAAAGGGCCGCTATTCACCTAAAGCAGGGATGGAGAACCTCTTTTCTGCCGAGAGCCATTTTAATATATATATATATATATATATATATATATATTAGGGGTGTGCACCGGCCACTTTTCGTGTTTTGTGTTTTGGTTTTGGATCTGGATCTTTCTTCGTGTTTTGGATCTGGATTGGTTTTGCCAAAACCACCCTTCCGTGTTTTGGGTTCTGGGTTTTGTGTTTTGGATCTGTATTTTTTTGAAAAAAAGCATAAAAACAGCTAAAATCACAGAATTTGTAGGTTTTTCTGCTCCTATGCTATTATTAACCTCAATAACCTTAATTTCCACTCATTTCCAGTCTATTCTGAACACCTCACACCTCACAATAGTGTTTTTATGTCCAAAAGGTTGCACCGAGGTAGCTGGATGACTATGCTAAGCGACACGAGTGGGCGGCACAAACACGTGACCCATCTAGGAGTGACACTGCAGTGGCAGGCAGGATGGCAGTTAGAAAAACTAGGCCCCAAACTGTACATAATGCAAAGAAAAAAAGAGGTGCAAGATGGAATTGTCCTTGGGCCCTCCCACCCACCCTTATGTTGTATAAACAGGACATGCACACTTTAACAAATCAATCATTTCAGCGCCAGGGTCTGCCACACAACTGTGGCTGAAATGATTGGTTCGTTTGGGCCCCCACAAAACAAGCTGGCAATTAATGTGTCCCTGCACAAACTGGCTCTACGGAGGCAAGATGTCATCCTCATCCTCCTCATCCACCGATTCCTCACCCTCTTCAGTGTGTACATCCTCATCCTCACAAAGTATTAACTCGTCCCCACTTGAATCCACCACCACAGGTCCCTCTGTACCTTCTGGAGGCTGGTCTCCCTGGAAGAGCTGATAATTCATTTTGATGAACATCATCTTCTCCACATTCTGTGGAAGCAACCTCCTACGCCTTTCGCTGACAAGGTTCCCGGCTGCACTAAACACTCTTTCGGAGTACACACTGGAGGGGGGGCAACTCAGGTAAAATAGAGCCAGTTTGTACAGGGGCCTCCAAATTGCCTCTTTTTCCTGCCAGTACAGGTATGGACTGTCTGACATGCCTACTTGGATGCTGTCACCGATGTAATCCTCCACCATTCTGTCAATGGTGACAGTATCATATGCAGTGACAGTAGACATGTCAGAAATTGTTGCCAGGTCCTTCAGTCCGGACCAGATGTCCAAACTTGGTCCTGCCTGCCCTGCATCACCGCCAGCGGGTTGCTTAGGATACCTAAGTTTTTTCCTGGCAGCCCCAGTTGCGGGAGAAAATGAAGAAGGAGCCGTTGACGTGTCACGTTCCGCTTCAGCTGACAGTGTGTTCACCAGCAGGTCTTTGCACCTCTGCAGGCTTGTGTCGGCCGGAAAGAGAGACACCACATAGGCTTTAAACCTAGGATCGAGCACGGTGGCCAAAATGTAGTGGTCTGATTTCAACAGATTGACCACCCTGGAATCCTGGCAAAGCGAATGAAGGGCTTCATCCACAAGTCCCACATGCCGAGCGGAATCGCTCCGTCTTAGCTCCTCCTTCACTTTCTCCAGCTGCTTCTGCAAAAGCCTGATGAGGGGAATGACCTGACTCAAGCTGGCAGTGTCTGAACTGACTTCACGTGTGGCAAGTTCGAAGGGCTGAAGAACCTTGCACAACACGGAAATCATTCTCCACTGCGCTTGAGTCAGGTGCATACCCCCTCCTTTGCCTATGTCATAGGTGGATGTATAGGCTTGTATGGCCTTTTGCTGCTCCTCCATCCTCTGAAGCATATAGAGGGTTGAGTTCCACCGCGTCACAACCTCTTGCTTCAGGTGATGGCGGGGCAGGTTCAAGAGTGTTTGCTGGCGCTCCAGTCTTCGGCACGCAGTCGCTGAATGGCGAAAGTGGCCAGAAATTTTTCGGGCCACCCAAAGCGTCTCCTGCACGCCCCTGTCGCTTTTCAGAAAATTCTGCACCACCAAGTTTATTGTGTGAGCAAAACATGGGACGTGCTGGAATTTGCCCAGATGTAATGCCCGCACAATATTGGTGGCGTTGTCAGATATCACAAATCCCCAGGAGAGTCTAAGTGGGGTAAGCCACTGGGCGATGATTTCCCTCAGTTTCTCTAAGAGGTTGTCGGCGGTGTGCCTCTTACTGAAACCGGTGATACACAGCGTAGCCTGCCTTGTAACGAGCTGGCGTTTCTGAGATGCTGCTACTGGTGACGCTGCTGCTGTTGCTGCGTAAGGTGATACATCTACCCAGTGGGCTGTCACAGTCATATAGTCCTTAGTCTGCCCTGTTCCACTTGTCCACATGTCCGTGGTTAAGTGGACATTGTGTACAACGGCATTTTTCAGGACACTGAGGACACTTTTTCTGACGTTTCTGTACAGTCTCGGTATCGCCTGCCTAGTGAAGTGGAATCTAGACGGGATTTGGAACCGGGGACACACTACCTCCATCAATTGTCTAAATCCCACTGCACTAATGGCGGATACCGGACGCACGTCTAACACCAACATAGCAGTCAAGGCCTCAGTTATACGTTTTGCTTCAGGATGACTGCTGTCGTACTTCATCCTCCTCGCTAAGGACTGTTGGAGGGTCAATTGTTTAGTAAAAGTAGTGGTGTTCCTACTTCCTCTCTGGGATGATGAACGACTCCCAGCAGCAGCAGCAACAGCAGCAGCGGCAGCAGTAGGCGTAGCAATGCAGGATCCTCCGGAGGAATCCCGGATAGGAGAGTCAGTCATGCCAGTGATATGGCCTGCAGGACTACTTCCGATCCTGACTAAGGAGGAAATTGACGAGGAGGGAGTTGACGGTGTGGTTTGCAGGCGCTTGGATACAACAGGACAACGGGATTTAGGTGTCCCTGGACTGCTTACGGTCTGAGCCAAAGTTTCTGAACTTGACAGTAACTTTTTATGAACGCGCTGCAGGTGCCGTATAAGGGAGGATGTTCCTAGGTGGTTGACGTCCCTACCCCTACTTATTTCACCTTTACATATGGTACATATGGCAAGACAGTTGTTGTCCGGATTTGGATAGAAATATTGCCAGACCAAAGAGGTGGAATGTTTGGTCTTCTGCCCAGGCATGACCGTGATGGGCTTTTTCATCCCACGGACAACAACTGTCTCCCCCGGAGCCTGATTTAAACAAACCACATCACCATCAGAATCCTCCTCGCCAACTTCCTCCTCAGCGCCAGCTACACCAGTATCCTCATCCTGTTGTACTTCAACAGTGACATCTTCAATTTGCATATCAGCAAGTGGACTGTGGGTGCTCCTTTCAGCACTTGCAGGGGGCGTGCAAATGGTGGAAAGAGCCACCTCTTCCCGTCCAGTGCTGGGAAGGTCAGGCATCGCAACCACCACCACACTTGGACTCTCTTTGGGGATTTGTGATATCTTCTTAGAAAGCACAGTTCTTCGCTGTGCTTTTGCCAGCTTAACTCTTTTGATTTTTTTAGTGGGAGGAGTGCTTCCATCGTCATGTGAAGCTGAACCACTAGTCATGAACATACTAGGGATCGACCTTAGCCGTTCCTTGCCACTCCGTGTCGTAAATGGCATATTGGCAAGTTTACGTTTCTCTTCAGCTGATTTAAATGTCTTTTTCAAGGTCATTTTCCTGAACTTTGACATTTGGGATTGTATGTGCCCTCTACTATGACATTGGGCATCGGCCTTGGCAGACGACGTTGATGGCATGTTATCGTCTATGTCATGACTAGTGGCAGCAGCTTCAGCACTAGGAGGAAGTGGTTCTTGATCTTTCTCTATTTTATTTTTATCGGAGAAAGTTTGGTCCTCCATTTATGTTATATCGATTTGATATATACGTGCGGCTAAACACAGAAAATAAATTTTTTTTTGGTTCGGACTGGAGTGTACTTTGTGGGTTACAGCACCCTTTAACGGTCAAGCCAGCCGGCCCTTTACTTATGACACAGGCGCACTCTTGGCACTACTTTGTTGATGCACGTGCGGCTACTGCGCACACAATTCACAAACACAGAAAATAATTTTTTTTTGGTTTGGACTGGAGTGTACTTTCGGGGGTTACAGCACCCTTTAACGGTCAAGCCAGCCGGCCCTTTACTTATGACACAGGCGCACGCTTGGCACTACTTTGTTGATGCACGTGCGGCTACTGCGCACACAATTCACAAACACAGAAAATAATTTTTTTTTAGGTTTGGACTGGAGTGTACTTTCGGGGGTTACAGCACCCTTAACGGTCAAGCCAGCCGGCCCTTTACTTATGACACAGGCGCACGCTTGGCACTACTTTGTTGATGCACGTGCGGCTACTGCGCACACAATTCACAAACACAGAAAATAATTTTTTTTTTGGTTTGGACTGGAGTGTACTTTCGGGGGTTACAGCACCCTTAACGGTCAAGCCAGCCGGCCCTTTACTTATGACACAGGCGCACGCTTGGCACTACTTTGTCGATGCACGTGCGGCTACTGCGCACACAATTCACAAACACAGAAAATAATTTTTTTTTTGGTTTGGACTGGAGTGTACTTTCGGGGGTTACAGCACCCTTAACGGTCAAGCCAGCCGGCCCTTTACTTATGACACAGGCGAACGCTTGACACTACTTTGTTGATGCACGTGCGGCTACTGCGCACACAATTCACAAACACAGAAAATAATTTTTTTTTGGTTTGGACTGGAGTGTACTTTCAGGGGTTACAGCACCCTTTAACGGTCAAGCCAGCCGGCCCTTTACTTATGACACAGGGGCACTCTTGGCACTACTTTGTTGATGCACGTGCGGCTACTGCGCACACAATTCACAAACACAGAAAATAATTTTTTTTTAGGTTTGGACTGGAGTGTACTTTCGGGGGTTACAGCACCCTTAACGGTCAAGCCAGCCGGCCCTTTACTTATGACACAGGCGCACGCTTGGCACTACTTTGTTGATGCACGTGCGGCTACTGCGCACACAATTAACAAACACAGAAAATAATTTTTTTTTGGTTTGGACTGGAGTGTACTTTCGGGGGTTACAGCACCCTTTAACGGTCAAGCCAGCCGGCCCTTTACTTATGACACAGGCGCACGCTTGGCACTACTTTGTTGATGCACGTGCGGCTACTGCGCACACAATTCACAAACACAGAAAATAATTTTTTTTTAGGTTTGGACTGGAGTGTACTTTCGGGGGTTACAGCACCCTTAACGGTCAAGCCAGCCGGCCCTTTACTTATGACACAGGCGCACGCTTGGCACTACTTTGTTGATGCACGTGCGGCTACTGCGCACACAATTCACAAACACAGAAAATAATTTTTTTTTTGGTTTAGACTGGAGTGTACTTTCGGGGGTTACAGCACCCTTAACGGTCAAGCCAGCCGGCCCTTTACTTATGACACAGGCGCACGCTTGGCATTACTTTGTTGATGCACGTGCGGCTACTGCGCACACAATTCACAAACACAGAAAATATATTATTTTTTTAGCACTTGGGGGGAGCACCCCTGATGGACAGAGCACCCCCTGGACAACACTACAGCACCCCTTTAGGACTGGGACACTGCACAGGACTTTGGAACTGACTGCACAACACAGTCCAGCCAGCCCCTATGGACTTTGAAGTAGTGGACACAGCCCCTATTAACAACAGCAGCACAGCACAACACAGCCAGCCCCTATGGACTTTGAAGTAGTGGACAACAGCAGCACTACACTACACTACACTACACAGCACTAACTCCCACCCTCCCTCTTCACTGTCCACAGCCGAGTGAGAAAATGGCGCCGACGCGGGTACCTTATATAGGATCCAAAACCCGCGAGACTCGGAAGGCGGGATGATGACGTTTTGCCTCGATGTCAGATCCGAGTCAGGCGGGAAAAGTCGAGCCTGACTCGGATCGGACTCGGATCGGGGGGGCTCGGGGGGGTTCGGATTTCAGAAATCCGAACCCGCTCACCCCTAATATATATATATACTGTGTATATATATTAGGGGTGTGCACGGCCACTTTTCGTGTTTTGTGTTTTGGTTTTGGATCTCAGTGGCAAACGCAGGATTTTTAGAGGGGGGTTTCCAAATGCTTGATTTTAGAGTGAGTGTGGCCAGTCCATGAATAATTAGCACTTAACCTGCTTTAATATGTGTCATACAAAGTGTAATGTGCGTCATAATTCCAGCATATCAAAGACCAGCAATCACAGTAAGCCATTAAATGTGGCAATAGGGCCAACCTGCCTGAGCTAAATGTTTTTATTTCAGATGTGTACTCCATTCCCAAATATTTGAGCAAGTCAGGGAGTCGGGGGGTGCAGCAGAAGAACCTAGCACTGCCCTGGGCATATATGTACATATTGGTCTTCTAATGCACTGAATAGTGTATTATACTGTATTAATAATTTACCCTATTGCTGGTCTATAGCATTGAAGCCATAACAGTGCATGTTTTTCAGATTTCCTAGTTGGTGCACAGGTGTATTTAATACTGGCTGACACATATTAAAAGATCAACAGGGGGTGCTATTTATTTCATTTGTGATTCTGAGAAGAAAATGCAGTAAAATTATTTTATTTTACAATTTCTACTGTGGTTATGGGCTGGGGAGGGGGGTTTCCAGGCAACCGGAAACCCCCCCTGCGTTTGCCTATGGATCTGGATCTTTTTTCGTGTTTTAGATCTGGATTGGTTTTGCCAAAACCACCCTTCCGTGTTTTGGGTTCTGGGTTTTGTGTTTTGGATCTGTATTTTTTTTTAAAAAAAGCATAAAAACAGCTAAAATCACATAATTTGTGGGTTTTTCTGCTCCTATGCTATTATTAACCTCAATAACCTTAATTTCCACTCATTTGCAGTCTATTCTGAACACCTCACACCTCACAATAGTGTTTTTATGTACAAAAGGTGCACCGAGGTAGATGGATGACTATGCTAAGCGACACGAATGGGCGGCACAAACACGTGGCCCATCTAGGAGTGACACTGCAGTGGCAGACAGGATGGCAGTTTGAAAAACTAGGCCCCAAACAGTACATAATGCAAAGAAAAAAAAGAGGTGAAAGATGGAATTGTCCTTGGGCCCTCCCACCCACCCTTATGTTGTATAAACAGGACATGCACACTTTAACAAACCAATCATTTCAGCGCCAGGGTCTGCCACACAACTGTGGCTGAAATGATTGGTTTGTTTGGGCTCCCACAAAACAAGCTGGCAGTTTATCTGGCCCTGCACAAACTGGCTCTACGGAGGCAAGATGTCGTCCTCATCCTCCTCATTCACCGATTCCTCACCCTCTTCAGTGTTGTGTACATCCTCATCCTCACAGAGTATTAATTCGTCCCCGCTGGAATCCACCACCACAGGTCCCTCTGTACGGTCTGGAGGCTGGTCTCCCTGGAAAAGTTGATAATTCATTTTTATGTACATCATCTTCTCCACATTTTGAGGAAGCAAACTCCTATGCCTTTTGCTGACAAGGTTCCCGGCTGCACTAAACACTCTTATGGAGTGCACACTGGAGGGGGGGCAACTCAAGTAAAATAGAGCCAGTTTGTACAGGGGCCTCCAAATTGCCTCTTTTTCCTGCCAGTACATGTACGGACTGTCTGACATGCCTACTTGGATACTGTCACCGATGTAACCCTTTAACAGACAGACGCATGCTTGTCGCTGCTGCTTTAAGGATGCAGGTGCGGCTACAGCCCACACATTTCACAAAGACAGAAAAAAAAGAAGAATTTTTTTATTGTTTGTGGAGCACACTTTGAGGGTTACACCACCCTTTAACAGACAGACACACGCTTGTCGCTGCTGCTTTAAGGATGCAGGTGCGGCTACAGCCCACACATTTCACAAAGACAGAAAAAAAAAGAAGAATTTTTTTATTGTTTGTGGAGCACACTTTGAGGGTTACACTACCCTTTAAAAGACAGACGCATGCTTATCGCTGCTGCTTTAAGGATGCAGGTGCGGCTACATCCCACACATTTCACAAAGACAGGAAAAAAAAGAATTTTTTTATTGATTGTGGAGCACACTTTGAGGGTGTTACCACCCTTTAACAGACAGACGCACGCTTGTCGCTGCTGCTTTAAGGATGCAGGTGCGGCTACAGCCCACACATTTCACAAAGACAGAAAAAAAAAGAAGAATTTTTTTATTGTTTGTGGAGCGCACTTTGAGGGTTACACCACCCTTTAACAGACAGACGCACGCTTGTCGCTGCTGCTTTGAGGACAGTATCATATGCAGTGACAGTAGACTTTTCAGAAATTGTTGGCACGTCCTTCAGTCCGGACCAGATGTCCAAACCGGCCCTTGACTTATGACACAGGCACACGCTTGGCGCTGCTACTGTGTTGGTGCACGTGCGGCTACATCGCACACAAGTCACAAACACATAAAAAAAATAGTTTTTTATTTTTTGGAGCACTTTGAGGGTTACACCACACTTTAACAGACAGACGCACGCTTGTCGCTGCTGCTTTGAGGAAGCAAGTGCGGCTACAGCCCACACATTTCACAAAGAGAAAAAAAAAGAAGAATTATTTTATTGTTTGTGGAGCGCACTTTGAGGGTTACATCACCCTTTAACAGACAGACGCACGCTTGTCGCTGCTGCTTTGAGGATGCAGGTGGAATCTAGACGGGATTTGGAACCAGGGACACACTACCTCCATCAATTGTCTAAATCCCACTGCACTAATGGCGGATACCGGACGCACGTCTAACACCAACATAGCTGTCAAGGCCTCACTTATACGTTTTGCTTCAGGATGACTGCTGTCGTACTTCAGCCTCCTCGCTAAGGACTGTTGGAGGGTCAATTGTTTAGTAAAAGTAGTGGTGTTCCTACTTCCTCTCTGGGATGATGAACAACTCCCAGCAGCAGCAACAGCACTAGGAGGAAGTGGTTCTTGATCTTTCCCTATTTTATTTTTATCGGAGAAAGTTTGGTCCCCCATTTATGTTATATTGATATATACGTGCGGCTAAGGTGCACACAAACACAGAAAATATTTTTTTATTTTTGCTGGAGAGTAGTGCACTTTGTGGGTTACACCACCCTTTAAGAAATGAGCCAGCCGGCTCTTTACTTATGGGACACAGGCGCACGCTTGGCGCTGCTCCTTTGTTGATGCTCGTGCGGCTACAGTGTACACCATTCACAAACACAGAAAATATTTTCTTATTTTGTTTGGAGTGCCCTTTGGGGGTTACAGCACCCTTTAGCGGTCAATCCAGCTGGCCCTTTATTTATGGGACACAGGCGCACGCTTGGCACAACTTTGTTGATGCACGTGCGGCTACTGCGCACACAATTCACAAACACACACAAAATTTTTTTTTTATTTTGTTTGGAGTGCCCTTTGGGGGTTACAGCACCCTTTAACGGTCAAGCCAGCCGGCCCTTTATTTATGGGACACAGGCGCACGCTTGGCACTGCTCCTTTGTTGATTCACGTGCAGCCACAGTGCACATAATTCACAAACACAGAAAAAATATTTTTTGTTTAGCACTTGGGGGGGGCACCCCTGATGGGCAGAGCACTCCCTGGACAACACTACAGCAGCCCTTTAGGACTGGGACACTGCACAGGACTTTGGAGTGGACACAGCCCCTATGGACAACTGACTGCACAACACAGTCCAGCCAGCCCCTATGGACTTTGAAGTAGTGGACACAGCCCCTATGGACAACAGCAGCACAGCGCAGCACAGCACAGCACAACACTGCACTGCACTACACTACACTACACTACAACACTACACTACACAGCCCAGCCAGCCCTAACTCCCACCCTCCCTCTTCACTGTCCATAGCCGAGTGAGAAAATGGCGCCGACGCGGGTTCCTTATATAGGATCCAAAACCCGCGAGACCCGGAAGGCGGGATGATGACGTTTTGCCTCGATTTCAGATCCGAGTCAGGCGGGAAAAGTCGAGCCTGACTCGGATCGGCCTCGGATCGGGGGGGCTCGGGGGGGTTCGGATTTCAGAAATCCGAACCCGCTCACCCCTACTATATATATATATATATATATATATATAATATATATATATTTAAAAATAATTTGTGTGCCCGGTGCAGGCCACGCCCCCTCCATGTGATGTCACACGGGGGCAGGGCCACAGTCACAGGTGATTACAGCAATGCCCGGAGCATCGGGGAGCTGTAAGGGCAGAGGTGTGACCGTCTGAAGTGTCCTAAGCACACTCCAGGCAGCATTGCTGCATAGATTCTGGCTGCAGGGTGCCATTCTAGGCACCCTGCTAGCCAGATGAGGCTAGCAGAAAATAGCTCTGATGGCCAGACCAAATGATTCCAAGGGCCTTGTATGGACTCCATGCCTGAGGTTCCCCATCCCTGACCTAAAGTTACAAGTTGATATAAGATTTATAGTCACTTCCATGCCGAGGATAAGTGTGCAAATACTTATTTTTTTCATTTCTGAATTGATTTTGTAGATTTCAGGAACAAAAACTCGAGTTCGGGAAAACCCGAGGCCACTGTATCACAGCACTACGTACACAGGTTCAGACTCATTCACAGACAGATGTACAAATGTCGCACATCAAATTGATCAGTCCATGCTAGCAAAGTAGTTTTGTTGCTTGTAGTTGTTTTATTTATATGAATAAGATGCACATTTTAAGCGAGAAAGACGCACAGCATGTCTAAATCGCCCAGGACCTGGCACCGAGAGGGGCTATTTGCCACCATTGAGCAGCAGTGCATGAGGACATATCTGTATTTACATAATAGGTTCTAAACATGTTAATGGCTTCTCTGTCCTTGCTTTTTCACAGCTAATTTTCTCCAGTTAAGTTGATAACTTGTAGTCTGAAGGCAAAGACATGTTTCAGAATTTCATACCTCCCAACTTTCATGTTTGAAAATACGGGACATATAACATGCCGTAGGCGCACGTGGCTGACAAGGGGGTAGGCCTCGAAAAAAGGGGGTGAAACCTTGGAAAACCTGGTGCAGAGCCTCACAATATCCCGTTCACGTCTCTGTGGTGGCACGCCCAGCAATCTCCGAGATGCCCCCAGGCTCCCCTTACATTGTGAATAGATGCTATATGCATGCGCTCCCCACCACTGTGGGACACCATGGCTCGCGGGTGGAACAGCGGGGCAGTCCCGTAAAAATGGAGGAGTGGAATTTTGTACATCAATTTGACTGTGAGCAGGACTATATGTGGCTGGGTTCACTCACTTGAGGCCCAGACTTTGTTAGGTATGTAGGTCATGCTTGGATACTCCTAGGTTTGGAGATGGTCTACCACTCCAAAAAGGTCTCCATTGTATGGGGAAAAGGTGGGGCAGGAGGTGAGAAGCAGTACAGTATGCATATTTGGAAAGGGACTGACCTCATGGTTGCCACTCAAAACATTGAGTGTTACCTGTGGCACTAATGCCAAGGGTCGCCTGCACAAGGCATTTTGTACTCACCAATAAATGAATAAATATAGGGATATGGTAATGAGTCAGTTACCTGAAGATGTCAGACTGTGAATGTTATCATTTCCTAGCCAGAACTCGCTCAGTTGGCTGCCAAAGCCTCGCTTGTAGTCATCCCAATCTCTGTAAAAAATGACAGTGCCATCGTATCGTCTCTGGAAAACCTAAAGGATTACAGCCGATTTAGGAGTCTTGGAAAATCCCAGACAGTAACATAAGCCATGTTGCAAATATACAACTTCAGGACTACTTATTTTCTCCAAAAAATACTACTTACTGCCATTCTTCACCACTTTTACAAGGACGCTAATAGCAAGCAATTTTCAAAACTTAAGTACCCTAAATAGCTTTATTAGGGCTATAAGTACTCATCTTTATTGATCCCCAATGTTAGTGCATCTTTTTTGGGGGGTGTCAAGCTGGTTTCCCCAATTCTGACAGCACTCTCCGCCTGTTTCACATTCACCGGGTCACGTCTTCCCGTACTTTGGACTTGAATACTGCGAATAGCGGGGGCGCGCACGATAAGTTTCCACGTCCAAAACATGCAATGTCGGCGAAAAGTCCGGCATGCAAAACTTTTCCACAGGTGCAAAACTAATTGAATACACCCCAAAGGGTGATATACATTAATAATCGTATTTATAATGCAATCATTAACATATATCTTCAAGATGGTGTATGGTCTTCTTTAGACTTGAAAGCTGGACTCCACTTGAACATTGGGAACCACACAGGGCTTCAAACATAGTATCACCCTTTTTTCCGTTATGGTTGATTTTGAGGGTTACCTTATTGTATATTGGGGTTGGGTACAGGATCCCGATGGTAGGGATGTGGCGGTCAAAATACCAACAGCAGCATTCCGACACTCAGATTCCTGATGCATACAGGTAAGTACCCTAACTCTATTCCCCGCAATCTAACCCTAACCTTACCCCTAGTGCCTCCCCCTAACCCTCCCCCTACCCCTATCAAGTTGTCAGCGGTCAGGATTCTGGCACCGAGATTCTGACCGCCGGGAGTGATGTCAACTACATCCCGTATATTGTATTCAAGCTGCATATGTGCGCAATATTGTACCCTTTTTATATACAGTATATTAGTTTACACAAACGTCCCAATGTGTTTAGTTGAGAGTAAATTGGATAGTGACAGCAGGTGACTGTAACACCTATGCACTAAGTATACTGTCTGTATTAAATTAATATACTGTTTTGTATATACAGTAAGTAGAGGTATTCGAGGGGACTCTGTAAAGTTCTCACTTCAAAAGCATCATAGATCTGTTCTCACTTACAATCCATCCTCCGCCATCTGTGTCCATGTCACACAAGACTGTAAGAGGTTTAACACCATCTGGATATATTTTGTACCATCCGCTGAGGACAGACCCCAGGTTCCGCAGCTCCTTGCAATTTCGAGCAGCTGGAAGAGAGCGTTCAGTAAATGGACAGTCAGACACCAGGCAGGATGATCGCACATACGGCCTGATTCAGAGATGGACGCATCGCCGATATTTATGCAGTTGAGCGATGTTTTGCTACTGCACATGCACAAAAAGTCTAGAATACCTTTAATATGCACTTGCAAGAACCAATATGAGCAATGCTGTTCACAATTTTGTACAGTTAGTGGCGGTTTGAGGGGTGGGCAAGCAAGGCTATCGCCCGTGGCACTGCGACCTGAGGGTGTGGCCGCAGTTATCCCGATTCGGGAGTCCAAGTCTCCCAACAACCCTTCCTGAATGCCGTGTGTGTTACATCATTGCACATTTCATTCTGGGAGAGGCCGTGAAAGATTGAAGATGGAGACCGAGGAGATGCAAAAGAAAGAGGGACTTGCCGCCTAGTAAGACCGGCTCCCGTTCCCCCCTCTAGCAGACGATGCCCCATCCCACGGCAAATGGTGTCCCCCCTATTTTTATATGGTTACACCCCCACCTGGAGTTCAGGGCGCTGAAGGAAGCTCTCCCTCAGCTCCACTACTGCTAGAACCAGCCCTGCGTACAGCACCGCTATCAATTGAGAAGGGGTCTGCAATCTTTTGGTGTTTCAGGCTGGAGACTGGGACGTGACCTAAAGTGATCACAAAAAGGAGCCGTTTGATGGGCGTGTTATGAGCGTGTCTGGGAAGGCTGCTGTGTTCCCAAAACACAAATCCAATGCCTCAGAGGCCATGTATAGTCGGATTTGAAGAAAGTAGCTAGAGTAGACCCTAGGCTACCGCAAATGTCGATGGCGCAACAGATGTGTTTACAATCTCAGATGTACAGAGCATACAGCCTGAAAGGGGACATCTCACCCCTCAAACACTCCATTGCACAGTCCCACAATACAGGCAGGCTGAGATTAGCATTTACATATTCCCGTAACCTCTACTGCGAGAGAAACTGTGACCGCGGCTGCATTACCAGCCATCTCTGAATCAGGCTAATAGTGCAATAGATGATCAGTATTCTCTTGGGCAATCAAATTAGCCAATGACTGCACTGTGCGGGCCCAGGTGTAACTTTTGGCTGCCCTGTGCCACTTTTACTTTACTTTAACCTTTGAACTTTGCTTTAGTAATACGATTAAGTCCTAGCTTAGTGTTACTTTAAGACTCTCACTTACCATAAATTGGGTCTGTGGTGCCTGTGTCCCCTTTTTCTCCTAAGGGGGAAAGACATTAATGAGTCGGGCAGACACAGTGCTGGCAGTAAGTGCTATGTACTAACTTTTTAGCAATATACAGGTCATTACAGTGTTTGAAGTGACTGGTCACTGACTTGTTCATGTTGTTGAAATTAAGATTTACTTACAATAAAAGGCAGTAAGGATCACTGACAAATACGCAGCAGTACAAATGTTTTCTTCTCTAACTTCAATGGCATGCTCTGTTTCTGTGCAGCTGCGCTCAGTTGTACGATTAAACACCAGGATTGGTGAGTTTAGAGGGTGGTGACGTCTGCAGAGCCAACTCTTACAGCTGCCCTTAGTAATGCATTTTTGTGCTTCTCCCAAATATAAAAAAAACATACTTTAAAGGATTGACGGGCTGATTCAGCATGGATCGCTAATCTGCTTATACACACACAGCGCAGTTGCTAATATCAGCGGTGATATGTAAATGTTTGCATTCGCATTGCGATCGCAGCCTAACACAAGGACGCCCGCTTTCCCTTACATCCCTATACTTTGGCAACATGGCGGAATAATCGGTAACATAGGACCCATATGCACAGTTAAGGCAGGTCAGACCTCACTCAGGAATTGCTTACTTCAGCGCACGCTATGAGGCCTCAGGCTGCGTCTGGTATCGCGGTGGCTAATTTATGCACGCCCATGCATCGCCATTGAAACGCACTGGTACGCCTGCGTTCGGACGACCACCTCCCCGTCACCACCCACAAACGGCACTTCCTATCAATCACTCTGCGATGGGTCTGCGTCGCCATTGCGATCACAGTTCCGATCGCAGTGTCTGGTTCACACTAGGGGTGTGCACCGGCCACTTTTCGTGTTTTGTGTTTTGGTTTTGGATCTGGATCTTTCTTCGTGTTTTGGATCTGGATTGGTTTTGCCAAAACCACCCTTCCGTGTTTTGGGTTCTGGGTTTTGTGTTTTGGATCTGTATTTTTTTTTAAAAAAGCATAAAAACAGCTAAAATCACAGAATTTGTAGGTTTTTCTGCTCCTATGCTATTATTAACCTCAATAACCTTAATTTCCACTCATTTCCAGTCTATTCTGAACACCTCACACCTCACAATAGTGTTTTTATGTCCAAAACGTTGCACCGAGGTAGCTGGATGACTATGCTAAGCGACACGAGTGGGCGGCACAAACACGTGACCCATCTAGGCGTGAAACTGCAGTGGCAGACAGGATGGCAGTTTGAAAAACTAGGCCCCAAACTGTACATAATGCAAAGAAAAAAAAGAGGTGCAAGATGGAATTGTCCTTGGGCCCTCCCACCCACCCTTATGTTGTATAAACAGGACACTTTAACAAACCAATCATTTCAGCGCCAGGGTCTGCCACACAACTGTGGCTGAAATGATTGGTTCGTTTGGGCCCCCACAAAACAAGCTGGCAATTAATGTGTCCCTGCACAAACTGGCTCTATGGAGGCAAGATGTCATCCTCATCCTCCTCATCCACCGATTCCTCACCCTCTTCAGTGTGTACATCCTCATCCTCACAAAGTATTAACTCGTCCCCACTTGAATCCACCACCACAGGTCCCTCTGTACCTTCTGGAGGCTGGTATCCCTGGAAGAGCTGATAATTCATTTTGATGAACATCATCTTCTCCACATTCTGTGGAAGCAACCTCCTACGCCTTTCGCTGACAAGGTTCCCGGCTGCACTAAACACTCTTTCGGAGTACACACTGGAGGGGGGGCAACTCAGGTAAAATAGAGCCAGTTTGTACAGGGGCCTCCAAATTGCCTCTTTTTCCTGCCAGTACAGGTATGGACTGTCTGCCATGCCTACTTGGATGCTGTCACCGATGTAATCCTCCACCATTCTGTCAATGGTGACAGTATCATATGCAGTGACAGTAGACATGTCAGAAATTGTTGCCAGGTCCTTCAGTCCGGACCAGCTGTCCAAACTTGGTCCTGCCTGCCCTGCATCACCGCCAGCGGGTTGCTTAGGATACCTAAGTTTTTTCCTGGCAGCCCCAGTTGCAGGAGAAAATGAAGAAGGAGCCGTTGACGTGTCACGTTCCGCTTCAGCTGACAGTGTGTTCACCAGCAGGTCTTTGCACCTCTGCAGGCTTGTGTCGGCCGGAAAGAGAGACACCACATAGGCTTTAAACCTAGGATCGAGCACGGTGGCCAAAACGTAGTGGTCTGATTTCAACAGATTGACCACCCTGGAATCCTGGCAAAGCGAATGAAGGGCTTCATCCACAAGTCCCACATGCCGAGCGGAATCGCTCCGTCTTAGCTCCTCCTTCACTTTCTCCAGCTGCTTCTGCAAAAGCCTGATGAGGGGAATGACCTGACTCAAGCTGGCAGTGTCTGAACTGACTTTACGTGTGGCAAGTTCGAAGGGCTGGAGAACCTTGCACAACACGGAAATCATTCTCCACTGCGCTTGAGTCAGGTGCATACCCCCTCCTTTGCCTATGTCATAGGTGGATGTATAGGCTTGTATGGCCTTTTGCTGCTCCTCCATCCTCTGAAGCATATAGAGGGTTGAGTTCCACCGCGTCACAACCTCTTGCTTCAGGTGATGGCGGGGCAGGTTCAAGAGTGTTTGCTGGCGCTCCAGTCTTCGGCACGCAGTCGCTGAATGGCGAAAGTGGCCAGAAATTTTTCGGGCCACCCAAAGCGTCTCCTGCACGCCCCTGTCGCTTTTCAGAAAATTCTGCACCACCAAGTTTATTGTGTGAGCAAAACATGGGACGTGCTGGAATTTGCCCAGATGTAATGCCCGCACAATATTGGTGGCGTTGTCAGATATCACAAATCCCCAGGAGAGTCTAAGTGGGGTAAGCCACTGGGCGATGATTTCCCTCAGTTTCTCTAAGAGGTTGTCGGCGGTGTGCCTCTTACTGAAACCGGTGATACACAGCGTAGCCTGCCTTGTAACGAGCTGGCATTTCTGAGATGCTGCTACTGGTGACGCTGCTGCTGTTGCTGCGTAAGGTGATACATCTACCCAGTGGGCTGTCACAGTCATATAGTCCTTAGTCTGCCCTGTTCCACTTGTCCACATGTCCGTGGTTAAGTGGACATTGTGTACAACGGCATTTTTCAGGACACTGAGGACACTTTTTCTGACGTTTCTGTACAGTCTCGGTATCGCCTGCCTAGTGAAGTGGAATCTAGACGGGATTTGGAACCGGGGACACACTACCTCCATCAATTGTCTAAATCCCACTGCACTAATGGCGGATACCGGACGCACGTCTAACACCAACATAGCAGTCAAGGCCTCAGTTATACGTTTTGCTTCAGGATGACTGCTGTCGTACTTCATCCTCCTAGCTAAGGACTGTTGGAGGGTCAATTGTTTAGTAAAAGTAGTGGTGTTCCTACTTCCTCTCTGGGATGATGAACGACTCCCAGCAGCAGCAACAGCAGCAGCGGCAGCAGTAGGCGTAGCAATGCAGGATCCTCCAGAGGAATCCCGGATAGGAGAGTCAGTCATGCCAGTGACATGGCCTGCAGGACTACTTCCGATCCTAACTAAGGAGGAAATTGACGAGGAGGGAGTTGACGGTGTGGTTTGCAGGCGCTTGGATACAACAGGACAACGGGATTTAGGTGTCCCTGGACTGCTTACGGTCTTAGCCAAAGTTTCTGAACTTGACAGTAACTTTTTATGAACGCGCTGCAGGTGCCGTATAAGGGAGGATGTTCCTAGGTGGTTGACGTCCCTACCCCTACTTATTTCACCTTTACATATGGTACATATGGCAAGACAGTTGTTGTCCGGATTTGGATAGAAATATTGCCAGACCAAAGAGGTGGAATGTTTGGTCTTCTGCCCAGGCATGACCGTGATGGGCTTTTTCATCCCACGGACAACAACTGTCTCCCCCGGAGCCTGATTTAAACAAACCACATCACCATCAGAATCCTCCTCGCCAACTTCCTCCTCAGCGCCAGCTACACCAGTATCCTCATCCTGTTGTACTTCAACAGTGACATCTTCAATTTGCATATCAGCAAGTGGACTGTGGGTGCTCCTTTCAGCACTTGCAGGGGGCGTGCAAATGGTGGAAAGAGCCACCTCTTCCCGTCCAGTGCTGGGAAGGTCAGGCATCGCAACCACCACCACACTTGGACTCTCCTTGGGGATTTGTGATATCTTCTTAGAAAGCACAGTTCTTCGCTGTGCTTTTGCCAGCTTAACTCTTTTGATTTTTTTAGTGGGAGGAGGGCTTCCATCGTCATGTGAAGCTGAACCACTAGTCATGAACATACTAGGGATCGACCTTAGCCGTTCCTTGCCACTCCGTGTCGTAAATGGCATATTGGCAAGTTTACGTTTCTCTTCAGCTGATTTAAATGTCTTTTTCAAGGTCATTTTCCTGAACTTTGCCATTTGGGATTGTATGTGCCCTCTACTATGACATTGGGCATCGGCCTTGGCAGACGACGTTGATGGCATGTTATCGTCTATGTCATGACTAGTGGCAGCAGCTTCAGCACTAGGAGGAAGTGGTTCTTGATCTTTCTCTATTTTATTTTTATCGGAGAAAGTTTGGTCCTCCATTTATGTTATATCGATTTGATATATACGTGCGGCTAAACACAGAAAATAATTTTTTTTTGGGTTTGGACTGGAGTGTACTTTGTGGGTTACAGCACCCTTTAACGGTCAAGCCAGCCGGCCCTTTACTTATGACACAGGCGCACGCTTGGCACTACTTTGTTGATGCACGTGCGGCTACTGCGCACACAATTCACAAACACAGAAAATAATTTTTTTTTTGGTTTGGACTGGAGTGTACTTTCGGGGGTTACAGCACCCTTAACGGTCAAGCCAGCCGGCCCTTTACTTATGACACAGGCGCACGCTTGGCACTACTTTGTTGATGCACGTGCGGCTACTGCGCACACAATTCACAAACACAGAAAATAATTTTTTTTTGGTTTGGACTGGAGTGTACTTTCGGGGGTTACAGCACCCTTTAACGGTCAAGCCAGCTGGCCCTTTACTTATGACACAGGCGCACGCTTGGCACTACTTTGTTGATGCACGTGCGGCTACTGCGCACACAATTCACAAACACAGAAAATAATTTTTTTTTTGGTTTGGACTGGAGTGTACTTTCGGGGGTTACAGCACCCTTAACGGTCAAGCCAGCCGGCCCTTTACTTATGACACAGGCGCACGCTTGGCACTACTTTGTTGATGCACGTGCGGCTACTGCGCACACAATTCACAAACACAGAAAATAATTTTTTTTTGGTTTGGACTGGAGTGTACTTTCGGGGGTTACAGCACCCTTTAACGGTCAAGCCAGCCGGCCCTTTACTTATGACACAGGCGCACGCTTGGCATACTTTGTTGATGCACGTGCGGCTACTGCGCACACAATTCACAAACACAGAAAATAATTTTTTTTTTGGTTTGGACTGGAGTGTACTTTGGGGGTTACAGCACCCTTTAACGGTCAAGCCAGCCGGCCCTTTACTTATGACACAGGCGCACGCTTGGCACTACTTTGTTGATGCACGTGCGGCTACTGCGCACACAATTCACAAACACAGAAAATAATTTTTTTTTTGGTTTAGACTGGAGTGTACTTTCGGGGGTTACAGCACCCTTAACGGTCAAGCCAGCCGGCCCTTTACTTATGACACAGGTGCACGCTTGGCACTACTTTGTTGATGCACGTGCGGCTACTGCGCACACAATTCACAAACACAGAAAATAATTTTTTTTTTGGTTTGGACTGGAGTGTACTTTCGGGGGTTACAGCACCCTTAACGGTCAAGCCAGCCGGCCCTTTACTTATGACACAGGCGCACGCTTGGCACTACTTTGTTGATGCACGTGCGGCTACTGCGCACACAATTCACAAACACAGAAAATAATTTTTTTTTGGTTTGGACTGGAGTGTACTTTCGGGGGTTACAGCACCCTTAACGGTCAAGCCAGCCGGCCCTTTACTTATGACACAGGCGCACGCTTGGCACTACTTTGTTGATGCACGTGCGGCTACTGCGCACACAATTCACAAACACAGAAAATAATTTTTTTTTTGGTTTGGACTGGAGTGTATTTTCGGGGGTTACAGCACCCTTAACGGTCAAGCCAGCCGGCCCTTTACTTATGACACAGGCGCACGCTTGGCACTACTTTGTTGATGCACGTGCGGCTACTGCGCACACAATTCACAAACACAGAAAATAATTTTTATTTGGTTTGGACTGGAGTGTACTTTCGGGGGTTACAGCACCCTTTAACGGTCAAGCCAGCCGGCCCTTTACTTATGACACAGGCGCACGCTTGGCACTACTTTGTTGATGCACGTGCGGCTACTGCGCACACAATTCACAAACACAGAAAATAATTTTTTTTTTGGTTTGGACTGGAGTGTACTTTCGGGGGTTACAGCACCCTTAACGGTCAAGCCAGCCGGCCCTTTACTTATGACACAGGCGCACGCTTGGCACTACTGTGTTGATGCACGTGCGGCTACTGCGCACACAATTCACAAACACAGAAAATAATTTTTTTTTTGGTTTGGACTGGAGTGTACTTTCGGGGGTTACAGCACCCTTAACGGTCAAGCCAGCCGGCCCTTTACTTATGACACAGGCGCACGCTTGGCACTACTTTGTTGATGCACGTGCGGCTACTGCGCACACAATTCACAAACACAGAAAATAATTTTTTTTTTGGTTTGGACTGGAGTGTACTTTCGGGGGTTACAGCACCCTTAACGGTCAAGCCAGCCGGCCCTTTACTTATGACACAGGCGCACGCTTGGCACTACTTTGTTGATGCACGTGCGGCTACTGCGCACACAATTCACAAACACAGAAAATAATTTTTTTTTGGTTTGGACTGGAGTGTACTTTCGGGGGTTACAGCACCCTTTAACGGTCAAGCCAGCCGGCCCTTTACTTATGACACAGGCGCACGCTTGGCACTACTTTGTTGATGCACGTGCGGCTACTGCGCACACAATTCACAAACACAGAAAATATATTATATTTTTAGCACTTGGGGGGAGCACCCCTGATGGACAGAGCACCCCCTGGACAACACTACAGCACCTCTTTAGGACTGGGACACTGCACAGGACTTTGGAGTGGACACAGCCCCTATGGAGAACTGACTGCACAACACAGTCCAGCCAGCCCCTATGGACTTTGAAGTAGTGGACACAGCCCCTATTAACAACAGCAGCACAGCACAACACAGCCAGCCCCTATGGACTTTGAAGTAGTGGACAACAGCAGCACTACACTACACTACACTACACAGCCCTAACTCCCACCCTCCCTCTTCACTGTCCACAGCCGAGTGAGAAAATGGCGCCGACGTGGGTACCTTATATAGGATCCAAAACCCGCGAGACTCGGAAGGCGGGAAGATGACGTTTTGCCTCGATTTCAGAATCCGAGTCAGGCGGGAAAAGTCGAGCCTGACTCGGATCGGACTCGGATCGGGGGGGCTCGGGGGGGTTCGGATTTCAGAAATCCGAACCCGCTCACCCCTAGTTCACACACATATGCCCAGTGCTAAAAAATATCATCCAATTACGTGCGTATAAGCAACTGAGATCCTTGCTGAATTAGGCCCTGAGACAACTAATTTTAGGGGTGTTTCCTACAGAGGGACAAAAAACATCTTTAGCCCTCCTTTATGGCATTTACATGTCATCATAGGTACTGGTGGTCAGGTGTTGGTCATTATATTAAAGGCAACACACTCTAGAAGGGTAAGCACAATTATATGTGCATAAAATTCGCTTCTAATTGCTTTTTTCAAAAATGTGGCATATATATATAGAGAGAGAGAGATGTTTCTGTTTAAAAAGTAAAGTTCTAATTGATTAAGATGGTGGTGATAGAAGATAGAACTGTATGACATTTGGGCTGCTTGCACCGTGCTACGACAGATGTTGATCTTGCAATTGGGCGCACAATCCATCTGCACAAGGCACCTTGGGCTTCCAAGATGGCTATGTTCTCTCTGGAGAATTAAATTAAAAAAAAATACTATGCCCGGCGCTGCAGCACTGCATAGTCTGTTTACCCAGACTCCCACCTGGCCACTCCAACAATCCTAACTGCCCCCCTCTCAGCGCCCCTGAATGCTCCTTCAAAAAGTAGAATGGTTGTGTGTACCTGTGCATGTGTGTAAATGAAGCTTTGCAGGTCATATTGTTTTCACTTGTAAATTACCCTTTTAGTTTTTTTTACTTTTATAGCCTGTAGGTGTCAATGATGTTATTTCTATCCAAGAAGATAAATGTGGCTAAAAGTTAACACAGCAACATAAAAGAGGGATAAAAAAAAAAATCAGAACAAACATTGGTTATCATCAAAACTAAGTAGTAAGTGTTTCTAATGAGATGATTTTCCATGATGAATTATATTTCATTTATATGTTGACGGCTGTGTAATTAATAATTGCATTCTTGATTCACTGACTAAGAACTTCGGGATAGTTTATTTTTTTTCCGAGGCAGCAGAAATTTATTGACCATGAAGAGGTTACAGAAGATGATACAGGATAAAACGGTAACGGAACTAGCAACTCACCTTTTTGTCCTTTTAATCCAGGAGAACCAGCTGCTCCTGTTCATAACCAAATACATGCAATGAAATAATAATACATAGGAAAATAAATTATACAATAACAAACTTTATGGAATAAGGAAGCGTCCATTGAGCTTTACATTTTTTTATTTATTTTTATTTTGTTCTGTTACTAATCCTTTGTAGGCCAAGTATTACACTTGGCAGCTACTATTACACGGGCAGCATTCTGTAGGGATGTTGTCATTACTGTATGTCTGTGATACCCCCAAGTTTTGGTGGTCTTCCCATTCACATATAGGGCTTCCGTTCCCTCCCCCCATATATATATAGATGTTCTAAGGCATAAAGAATAGAGGAGGTGTACCTTGTTCCCTGCTTAGTGGTAGGTAACTCCAGCATTTAACTCCAAGTACAGCAGTGCAATAGGCAGCTCTACTGTATCTTATCACTAGCTGCTGTGAACTTTTATTGACCCCCAAACTCCCCGGAGGCTACTGAGCATGTGCAACCCCAGGGGAGATAGTCTCAATCCCTGGGGACCCATTGGTAGAGAGGGTCGCAAGGCAGAAGTGCCTGGAGGTGGGCTGTTGCTGATGCCTTTTAACCTGTTAGAGGAGCAAGAGTCTGGAGTGTGAGGCAGGCCTACAGCGGAGCCTGTGGAGAAAAGTAGCAGCCAGGGAGTGAGAGGGGAGTTCACAGATGGGAATGTAACTGTGGAGCTGGTCCATCATGTAGCACCCCAGAGATCAGTGTGCCAGCTAAGAGTATGCCAAGCATTCAGGGGAAGGCAGTCTTTATTAAAGGTCTGAGGAGTCAACGGCGGTGGCACAGTAATCTGCCACAGTGAAGAGAATCCCAGCTGCATGTAGTAGGCACTGGATGCCTGTCAGGCTATTTAGTGTTGTCTGATCACTGGAGGGAGCGCTGCGGTCAGGCTGCTTTTGTTTACCCCTGGTTAATGTTCAGTTGCTGGATGCACAGGAGGCTCCTACATCGTCTGCCTGCCCCAGACAGCGTGCTGCTGCTGATGGCTGTGTCTGCTATTATTGATGGCTGCCAGTGAGTGTATCAAGTGACAGTAGCTGGAGAGGGCCTGGGTATGGCGGATGTTGTGCGCTGCCCATGGGAGAAGAAACCCAGCGGTTCCTTGCTGAGGGCTGTGGAAAGGAATCCGGCCAGCAGGTCCTCCGTGAAGGAGCTGAAAGCCTGCCTCCTGTTTGGTACGGACGACGACGCCGGTAGCACCACTGCTGCCAGCCCAGAGGAGACAGACACCAGGAAAACAGCGCAATGGTGATGGAGCCTGGAACTGAAGATGACAGCAGGATGGCGCAGAAGACCGGTGGAGCAGTGATCCGCAGGACCAGGGATCTATATCCAGCACAACCCAGCAGACACAGAGATTCCAGTCACAGCTGTGAAGAGGCCCTATAGGGAGTGCGCAGCCCGGTGCTGTGCTCAGCATCCTGGGTGGTACTAGAGTCTATTGGAAGACAACAGTGATTCGGGGGTGGCAGAAGAGCCTCTCCAAGGGGTGAGACTTACAGAACATTCCCCTTGGCAACGCTTACTATTGCCCTGCCTTGCCCTAAGCTAGTGTCTTGGGAGGTGGGGGTATAATGCCCATAGCTGTTAATGTTGTCAAAAAGGGGAGGAGAAACATTGAGAGGTGGTAGGGTTGGTCACCCTTGTTCACTACAGGAAAAGGTATGTTGGACTTTGCTTAATGGTAAAAGTCGCTGAACTTTTTACATTTCCTAAATGTTCACTTTAAATGTTATTACTGTTACTTTATTTATTACTGTTATTAATGTTCACTTTAAATGTTATTACTGTTACTGTTATGGATCAACTTTTTCAGTGAAAATAAAATAGTGTTGTATCCTTCTGATATTGTGTGGTTATTGTGTCCGTTTAGAGGAAACTAAATAAACCGGCCTGCCTCTCTGATTACCTCTCGAGCCTGGGTATTACATTTCAACATTTACAACAGCAACAATGTTATCTTGTCGACATGTGAAATAATGACAGAATGCAGACAATTATACCCCTTTTCCACTGCTTTGCCGGGTCGCACCCCAGATGATGTTCATGCGCCCATCCTGGGTGTGACCCAGCTGAGACCTCTGTCAGACAGGCGGCCCGACCCTATGATGATCTCATCTCCAAGCGCTGGCTCTCCCAATGCAGAGAACGGGACCCAGGTCGCATCAACCCAGGTTACCCGATCACACTGTTGAACCGGCGTTCCACGCTGCTCATGACCAGGGTTGAAATGCCGGGTCACTCGACCCAGCTTATTTCAACCCAGCCCTTTCACACTGAGCAATAACCTAGGTTGCTGCACGCTCACATGCAATAATCTGAGTTATTTCTGCCTGTGGAAAAGGGGTATTAGTGTTAGGCTGCAGGACTGGAGGGCACATCCTAGTCACTGGTGGTGTTACTGCACTATGCTCTCATACACCCAGGTGATGTCAGCATAAATCTGTACAGAAGATTGCATTTGTCTTTACGCACAATTGTTTACTATCCGCGGAGAACAAACTATCTTTGTGAGTAAAATGCATAAAAATGATAGATATGGGTCTTACAAAACCCTATATTCTGCACTGTTCCAGAGCTGCTCTTCTCCTATATAAACATCTGTGTCATGAGAAATAACAAGTGGGCAGAACTGACAGTATCCTATTGGATGGTTTTTCTGCTATGGCACATGTCAAGACTCCCTATTGTGCTTGGCTTGAAACCTGTCCATTTGGATGACAAAAACTTCAAGACAGACCACTTAACTGCCATGTCACAGGCTGCGTTTGAAAAATGACAGTTAAGGAGTGTAAACACTAGACGATTAAAATGAGCGATGTCGTAATCGTTCAATCGCTCAATAGTCATTCAGTAATCGTGCAGTATAATGTCGAAAATGACCAACCATGCGCACTCCCGCTGGTCGTTTTCAACAACAATCATCACCTGAACATGTGGGACAACCTGCCAATAACAACAGGTTGGACATGTTCAGTGTAGGCACATTATCCCACTGGACAGGAAGATGAACGATTGTACGATTACAATGTCGTAATTGTACAGTCGTTGCTCTATCGTCTAGTGTGAACGCACCTTTAGGAGCTGATTGGTTGTTGGGACGTATCTTTGTTCACTTTGTCTTCATCCAAGGCTTAGTAAATAGACCTCTTAGATGGACAGACATTCCAAGATTGAAGGAGCTCAATCTTGGAGAAGGTTGGAGTCTTAGAAATTCCCATTTTCTGGGTGGAGGAAAGTGAATGCAGAACATATTTATGTGGGCATCAGTCCTAGTATCAATACATCCTGAGTCTTGCATAGATAAAACCAGTGAATGTTTTTTAATATGTTAGGTGGGCTCAGTGTGGATATTCCTGAATCCTGACCTGACATCGCCAATGAATAATTTTAAACAACCAACCTGTCTGCCCTGTAGGTCCATATTTCCCAGGTTCTCCTTTAGGTCCTGAAAGGAATACAAATGCTAATGAGCTAGTTTAATGTTTAATATTTGCATTTGCCCAGCACCTACAAGGACAGGGGAGCAACTATAACAATTCCTTGCCATTAGTGGTTCAGTCCCATCAATTGAACAATAGTTTGTGAGCTACATACAGTATTGCACTAGGTTTTCATCTTTTTTCTTTTCATGGCAATTGTGGGGAAATTTCCTTCATGAATGGAAAAGAGGACAATACAGACATGCTGATATCAGACCCTCCAACATGACCCGTTCAACCAGGTACACAATGCTATGCTCCTGGACTTCCCACCTAATTTATGATTGCAGCCACCTATGGTGAAACACCCTTCTCATCAATTAATTAGTTCAACACAGGTGACTACAATCATAAATTAGGTGAAAAGTCCAGTGTGGAAAGCCGGGCTGGGATCAAGTGACTGATCACAGAACCGGCACAGCTGCAACTGCAGGTGATGTGTCCCCAGCAAGACACATCGGCGGCTGGTGCTGGGACGCTGTTTCTGCTCCCAGCACTGGATGAGCAGAAGTGGCGGGCGATGCTTAGCCCTGGGTGAGAGCTTACTGTAGCTTGCCGCCCCGCCCGGTAGCCTTGAAGAAGCGGCGGGTGTTTGGCAATCATGCCTCATGGTCCAGCAGCCAATAACAGGCAGCTGCGATGAGCCTATCACGGCTCGCCGCGTCATAGCCCTGCCCTCTCGCGGCATCTTATATTAAACACCGAAGAGCTGGAGATGTCAGCCCGGCAGCGGAGAGGGAGGAGACCTCCCGAACAGAAGAAGAGCAGTGACACGGCAAAAGCTCCGGCAGCTGTGGAAGAGCCTGGAAGACTCCACGATCAAGAAACAAGATCACCGGACCAGGTAGAAGAAGAAAGGAAGAGGCAGCGCCACTGGCCAGGAATGTCCAGCAGCAGAAGAATGCGGCTGAGGACTGGAGAAGACTGCGGGGGTGTTATGTAATAGAGCTAACAAAGCTCCCACCCCCCGCAGCCTCTTCCACAATACAGATTGGCCCTCTGTGAGGGCTACCATTAACCCCTTCCCTAGACCACCAGGTGTTGGGTACTAGGACTGTGGGGTAAAGTCAGGCCTCCGCGCTGTGCCATCGTTAGGCAAGCATTAGGGCCGTGCCCAAGATATAGTGTTATGGGCATTAGGCCCAGGACACTGTTTGTGCCACTGATAGGTGAGCATTAGGCCCAGGTTTTGAAGAGGGCATTAGGCCCAACAGAAGGTATTTGCCCCTAATTAAGTGTCAGTGACCTGGGAATTAGGCCCAGGTCACTATTTGAGAAAGTAGGCAAGCAGTCTTGCACGTGACCACCCTGAATGTATAAAGTGGCCCTGGGCATTAGGCCTAGGCCACTAGGTCAGTCCTACAGTTAGGCAGGCATAATGGCCTGAGCCATTGTGAGTGGGTCTGGGCATTAAGCCCAGCCCACTGGTAAAAATAATATAAGTTATGGTAGACTCACCTTTGTTAACTCTTTTTCTTCGAGGTCCATAGGGTCCACAGGGATACCATGGGGATAATGTGGCTGGAGTGAACCAGGCACCAAACAGTTAAGCTTTCAGCTCCCACGATGCCTCAGGTCCTCCTCCACATATAGCCCACCCCTGGCCACAGGCATTCAGTTCTGTAAACAAGCCCAAGGCAGAAGGAAATAGGAGAAGGAAGAACAATCGTACACCAGAAACACTCTCACACAACATGAGGAAATCCGTGACTGAAAGAAAAATTACCCAATGCAACTAGGTGTGTCAGGGTGGGTGCCCTGTGGACCCTATGGACCTCTAAGAAAAAAAGTTAACAAAGGTAAGCGTACCATAACTCTTATTTTCATCTTCAGGGTCCATAGGGATCCACAGGGATACCATGGGGATGTCCTAAAGCAGTTACCCTAAGGCTGGGGATGCTCCTGAGCAGAAAGGAACGTCCCACGATGGCCCTAACTGTGTGGAGTTTGTATATTCTCCCTGTGTTTGCGTGGGCTTCCTTCGGGTGCTCCGGTTTCCTCCCACACTTTAAAAATATACAGGTAGGCTAATTGGCTCCCAACAAAATTAACCCGTGTGGTAGGGAATATAGATTGTAAGCTCAACTGGGGCAGGGACTGATGTGAATGGCCAAATATTCTCTGTAAAGTGCTGCGGAAAATGTGTGCGCTATATAAATAACTGGTAATAAATAAAAAATAAAAAAGGAGAACTCGTCGCCCAAAGGAAGCATCCTGAGAAGCAAAAGTATCAAAGGTATAGAACCTAAGAAAGTATGGACAGAAGACCACGTGGCTGCCTTACACAATTGTTTAGCAGAACCACCATGACGAAACACCCACGATGGTCCCACAGACCGGGTACAATGGTCTGTCACCGTATTTGCGACAGGGAGATCAGCCTGTGTGTAAACCTTAGAGATATTCATATGTAATCATCAAGCCAGAGTTTGTTTGTTAGCTGGCCAACCTCGTTTGTGAAAACCATATACAGTAGCACAAAACAAGCGTCTGATTTTCTAACAGAGTTTGTATGCTCCATAAAGATATGGAGAGCACGAACCACATCCAGGGATGCTTCACCTACAGAAAGGTCTGAAGACTGAAAATCTGGAAACACAATCTCTTAATTCACATGAAAACGGGACACCCGTGTACAGAGGACAGCTCTATCCTGGTGAAAAATCAAAAATGGGGAGCAACAAGAGAGTGCTGCCAAATCAAAGACTCTGCGTGCAGAAGAGATAGCAAGGAGAAAAAGTGTCTTCGCTGTCAACCACTTCAAATCTACCAGAGGTTCAAATGGGGGAGCTTGTAGCCCCTTGAGAACCAACGACAAATCCCACGGAGCTACCGGTGGGACAAAAGGTGGCTGAACTCGGAGAACCCCCTGAAAAAAATTCTAACTTCAGGAAAAGAAGCAATCTTTCTTTAGAACCAGACTGACCATGCAGAAACCTGCACTTTCATGGATGTTAGGTGGAGACCAAGGTCTAACCCAGCCTGAAGAAAAGCAAGTATACGGGAAACCAACAAAACCTTAGGGTCATACTTTCTGTGGGAACACCATTGACCAAAATAATGCCAAACTCTGTAATAGATGTGGGCAGAGAAAGGCTTTTGTGCCCTAAGCATCATTTGAATCACAGATCTGGAGAAACATTTGAGTCTTAAGTTGGAAGACTCACCATCAAGACAGACAAGGTAAGTCTGGATGTAGGCAGGGCCCTGCTCTAACAGATCCGGCCATAGGGGGAGAGGAAACAGACTGTCTATGGATAGATTCCGTATATCGGTGAACAAATGATGTCTGGGCCAAGCAGGAGCCACTAGAATGTTCCACCTTCCTGCTTGAATTTCCTGAGGACCCTTGGGAGGAGGGAAATTGGAGGAAAGTGATATGCTAGCTTGAAGTCCCATCTTACTGCCAGTACATCCACGAAGGTGGCTGAGGGGTCTCTAGTCCTTGAACCATACATGGGGACCTTGTGGTTGTGACATGATGCCATTAGGTCTATGTCTGGTAGGCCCCATTTGTTCACCAGGAGTTGAAAAAAACCCCGGGTAGAGAGCCTACTCTCCGGCATGTATGTCCTGACGACTTAGAAAGTCCGCTTTCCAATTGAGGACTCCTGGGATAAATGTTGCAGAGATAGCTGGAAGATGACATTCTGCCCAATTCAGAATGTTTGTCACTTCCCTCATGGCTGCATGACTTCGCGTGCCTCCCTGATGATTGAGATAGGCTACTGTGATCACGTTGCCGGAATGGATCTGGACCAGCCTGCCCTGGAGCAGGTACTGTGATAAGTGCTTTGTATACTGCTCAAAGCTCCAGAATGTTTATGGGCAGATGACTTTCCTGTCCATCTTCCCTGAAAGGTGTGATTCCCTGTCACCGCCCCCCATCCGAGAATCAATTGCTGCAAAGGCCTGGAGTGGAACTGAGTATATTCCACCATGTCGAAGGTGGATACCTTTGACCCCAAGACCTGCATCGGTGATAGAATGGATACCCTTAGATTCCGGAGCAATTTGCGTACTCGCAATGATAGGGCAACAATCTTGTCCTCTGGCAGAAACATCCTTTGTGCCTGAGAATCCAGAAGCATCTCCAGATGTACCATCCGCTGTATTGGAGACAGAGAAGATTTCTTCTAATTGATTATCCAGCCATGCTTCTGTAGGCAGGCAATGGTCAGTTGGAGATGGTGTTGTAGAACAGCTGGAGACTGTGCCAATATCAGAATATTGTCCAGGTATGGCAGTGTTCTGATTCCCTGATGCCTGAGATAGACTGTCATCATCACCATTATTTTGGTGAAGACCCACGGGGCCATTTATAGCTCAAAGGGCAGTGCCTGAAATTGGTAATGTTGTTGCAGGACAACAAATCATAGAAATTGTTGGTGGGATGGAGTAATAGGTACATGCAGGTATGCATCCTGAATGTCATAAAATCCCATAGCCATAAGCCATAGCCATAAGCCATAAAATCCCCAGGTTCCACTGCCAAAATAATTAATCAAAGAGCTTCCATACAGAACTTGGGAACACAGATACACTTGTTGAGGGTTTTCAGATTTAGAATAGAGCAATGAGACCCATTTGGTTTCTGAACCAAAAATAAATTGGAATACTATCCATTTCCTTGTTGAACCACAGGAACCGGGATTATCACCACTGCCTGCATTAGGGAGTGAATGGTCTCCTGTAGGGCCAAGGCCTTGATAGACTCTGATGGGGGAGTAGTGCAAAAAACTTCTGGGGAGGATGTCTCCAGAAAGTAAGAGCATACCCCTGAGAGACCACTTCTCGGACCCAAGCGTCTGTTGTTGTTTGATGCCAGTAGTCCACAAATTGAAAAAGTCAGCCTCCCACCCTGGGATCCCCCAGGAGGAGGCCCGCCCCATCAGGCAGAGGGTTCGTCGTCCGGCTTAGAAGCTGGACGTCTGGCCGACAAGAAGCCTCTTAGTTTGCTTGGTGATCCTGTGAGAACTAGACGGCCTGGAGGAAGACTGTCCTTTTGCTCGTTCCTGAGGACGAAAGGACAGAAAAGAAGACTGCCTAGACTTTAATGTAGCTGTTGATGGCAGACCTGCAGATTTTGAAGCTGCCAGAGTAGTCACTATCTTATCTAATTCTGCTCCAAAAAGTATATTTCCAAATAAAAGTAAGGATTCCAGAGCCTTCTTTGAACACATATCTACTTTCCAGGACCTTAAAAGGACTCTACGAGCGATAACTGAGACTGCCGATGCTTTAGAAGATAGGAGCCCAGCATCTATTGCAGCTTCTCCCAAATAGGAGGCTGTTTCCCATATGTGGAAGATTATCTATCAGCTGTTCTCGGGTAGCATTTGGTAGAGTATCTTCGAATGCCCCCATCCATTCTTCAACAGCCTTGGAATGGATACCCAAGCCCAAGCCATTGCTGGTCAAGTTACAGCTCCAGACGATGAAAATACTGCTTTAAGACATCTTTAAAAATTTCTATCTATTGGATCTTTAAGAGAGATGCTGATGGAATAGGCAACATATCATTCTTGACTAAATATGTCACATGAGCATCTACAGTAGGAGGGATTTCCCACTTAGAATATTCAGAAGCTGGGAAAGGATACAAAGAAGCTAATCTTTTCGTAACATGGAACCGTTTATCCGGGTTACTCCATGACTCTTCCATAACTTCAGTGAGCTGCTCAGATTTAGCAAACTCAGCTTTTACCATCTTCTGGTGTTTAAACACTGGAGCCTTCTTTCTAGGAACCGGCTCATCATCCTGTATATTTAGGACTGATTTGACCGCCCTCACCAAAGAAGATACATGGACTGTAGAAGGATGGTCCTCCTCTCCCAAGCTAGACCCTGGACAAGAACCCAGCGCATCATCTGATTCCTCCGATGATGTGTCTGAATCTATATGCTGAGCAGACTGATAAAAAGATAAGTTCCCCTTAGACGCCTTAGTGACTACCGGTCTATTTTCAATAGCCGATTGAGCCATACCCTGACTTGAGTGGACGTAAACATCGATCCAGGAAGGATGTATAGGAGGGGCAAACATAGCATGCTATGGGTATCCCATTAAAGGAGGCAGCGCGGGAGTAGCCAAATGATCCATTAGCTGTGTCCTCACCTGATACGAGGATTACACTCAAGATGGCTCCTGTACAGGAACTGGTAGACTGGACTGGTGAGGTGGTTCTTTATAACAGACAGCACACAAACCATCCTGTATAAAGTCCTGAGGGGACAAGCCCGCCAAACAGGATTTACATGAAACCAGCACAGGGGCCTCAACCTCCTGTTTCCTTTACCTTTTGAAAATAATAAAGGTAACAATACAATGCAATGTGACAGCATTCACAAAATAACTAGTACATGTGAAGTACACAGGAAAACTCCCACCCACCTGTACCAGAGGGATGAGGAGAAAAAACAGTGATAGTTATAACTGACAGAAATAAAAGACAGTATCAACTCAGCAGCTAGCAAACAGTCACATACAATGCATATGTAATTTAATAGACCCTGAATCAACTTCTCAAACACTAGGCTTGGTAGAATATAGATCACTATGGGGGTCATTCAGACCCGGTCGTTAGCGCCGATGCGCTCGGACTGGGTCGATGGCCCCCCACAGCGCATGTGCACAACGGCGCCGATGCCGTCGTGCACATGCGTGAGACCCGCTACGACCGACAGCGCCGGTCGTAGCGGGTCTCGATCCAAAGGGGGCGAGCTGTCGATGTTAATTGACAGCTCGCCCCATTTTTAAGGCGGGCCGGGGGGGTGGCATGGGAACGCCTACCATTTGGGGGCGGCCCCACTGACATCACTAGTGATGTTAGTGGAGAGCTTCCGGCTCTGACAGAGCCAGAAGCTCTCCGGGGCTTACGACAAGGGAGACCCTACCCTAGGGTTTTGTCGTAAGCCCCGATGGTCGCGATGGTCTCTGACCATCGCGACCATCACTGGAGCGGTCGTTAGAGCTGTGAGTGTTAACCCACAGCCTAACGACCGCAACAGAGGTGGGCGGTCAGGATGCAGATGGCCACCCTGTTTCTGAGCGACCGCTTGCATCCTCCGACCGCCTCTGAATGAGGCCCTATATACCTTACCCAGGGGAGAAGTATACAGGGAGACTGACTCAAAACCTCCTGAGACCAAACAGTTTCAGCAGAGCACTGATAGCAGACTGTAAGCATCTCCTTTGCATGAGAAGGGTAGAAGGAGCAACCCAGGCCCGGGAAAACCTTTGATGGATCTGAGTCTGGGTCGGGGTCGGAGCTGCCGGGGGAGAGCCTACCTCCCCTAAGCTGCGTCAACTGACCGGGTACGCTGGACTCATGGCAGCAGAAGAGTCTGCTATTGATCCCCGGGGTCAGACAATAAGGCCCCGGTGGTCTAATGGGGGAGCGGACGGCCCCGGGCCCTCACTACAGTGGCTTCTGGTGCATCTCCAGCGCTGGAAGAATGGACTGCGTGATTCCCCGCGAGCAAACTCCTTACCTGATATCTCCATGTATACGGTTGCAGCCCTGGCCTTAGCAATGCTGCTAGCAAGCTCTGCCATGACCCGCCGAAATCACCAGAGACGTTACTGGTGTTGCGGCCCGGCGGAGGTAGAGTTGCAGTGCATGCGTCTTAATTCAGATGCTCAGCACTGCTAACTCAAAAACATAGAAATAAAACATAAAATGAAAGCTTGGGACTGCCTGAGCAATCCCATTACAAAGTTACGCCTGAATCCTGCCGCACCAAATGAACAACTGATTGCCTGTGGCCAGGGGTGGGGTATATATGAAGGAGGACCTGAGGAATCCTGGGAGCTGAAAGCTTAACTGTTTGGTGCCTGGATCACTCCAACCACATTATCCCCATGGTATCCTTGTGGCTCCCTATGGACCTTGAAGAAGAAAGGCAGGCTACTAGCCTCCTGTAAGACTCTGGGCACTAGGCCCAGGGCACTGAGCCTTTAAGAGTGACTGGGCAGCAGGCCCAGGTCACTAAAATGATCAGATAGGTGGGCCCCTGCATAAATATATACATATCAGAGGTGTGTCGTCAGCTCCACCCTTTGGTTGTATACCTTGTCTGGAGGAGGGGCTCAGCTCCCCGCACCCATAGAAAACTGATACCCTGTGGGGAGTTGTTAGGCTCCCACCAAAACAATGGTTTTGTTCAGCTAGAAGAGGAGCTGGTCAGCTCTAGTTAGGCAGGTAGCAAACATTTAAAGAGACAGTACTGTGATTTACTCTTATGATTATCGATGTTATTCCGTGCAGGGCAAACGTGTTAGAACAGTTAGATGTTGTGCCACACTTCACACACAGTTGGTTGAGGTTGATGTTATTGTAGTTAGTGTAGCGTTGTGACATGCTTAAATTACGTTTAGGCCCTGCACAGCTGTGGTGTTTGGTTATCTCCTTAAAGGGACCTGTAGGCGAGTGAGCAGACGAAGAACAAGAGTGGACACAGTGAGAAACATCTGTGCGTGTACTATCTCTCACTGTCTGTTTGTCTCTTCCTGTCTTTCTTCCTTCAGGGTGTACAGTGGGCCTTGCACTCCAGTGCAACGTCGAGTTTTCACCTAGTACACGAGTACAAGGGGCTTATCCAGGGGGGGCCCACACCGCACACATACATTCTAATACTTACCTCTTCGAAGTCCCGCGTCGGGTGTCACAGCCCTGCACAAAACACCTGGAAAATGGCAGCTGCAGCCATTTTCCCGGCATTTTGCCCATGCGCAGTTGGGAAATCACCGGGAAAAAAAGGCGGATGCGCCATTTTCCCTTTGACCTGCTCATGCGCGTTAGGCTCTGGGCACAGACTAGTGCCCAGCGTCTGCGGCTGTGGTGAGTCAACTGTCGGCTGCCGGGGAGATAGAAGGGGGCCCCAGATGAGCAATGCACACATGCCCCCTCCCGTCTTAATATGCCTCTGTCGAGTACCTATAGGTGAAACTCGGGATCTGAGGCCAAAAGTGCCAGTGATGACCTTCACATTAACCCGAATCCCTGTTTCAAGCGGTTCTTGATCTGGCAGGGCGTGTTGGTCTGTGTTGGCTCTCACATCATCTCCTTTCTCCTAGGTCATCGTGTCCGTGTCCAGTTTGGTATACTAGGACCGTCTGTTCACCATACGGCCTGAAGATGAGAGAGTGTGATGCCAGGTAAGCCATGAGAGTACACCTGCACAGCAGCAGGCACCGCACCGCACAACTCTTACACCAGGAGCAGAGCATTTTGTACCTAGTGGAACGGGTCATGCTGGAGGGTAGGTGATATGCTTAAAAGTTTAAACTTCAAGTAAGGGTATTTAATTTTTATCTGAAAAAGTGTGGAATGTTTTCATCCGTGGATCCTAACTATACATATCTGGAATAATGAGCTATGTACTGTACTATATTATTGATGCTACTAAGTTGTGACACACATATGTCATTCATACAACCACACATTCTCCAATGGTCTGCACATTTTTCTACTCTAGTGGGTTGGTTATCCCAGTCCAGCATATTATATATTACATGTTCATCATTGCCTATTAAGTGCAGGAAGGGTTATGTAGCAAATCAAAGACAGTCATGGGACCACTCACCTTTTTCTCCTGGGGGACCAGTTTCTCCTTTTTGACCAGGAGTTCCAGGCAGCCCAGGGCATCCTCGAAGAATGGCCAACTTATCAGAGTCTCCAACCCCCACAAGCTTTACATCTGCAAGCCAAGATAATAGAGGAGAGGTGTAACATACATAGGAAGTCAGATTACAAGGACAGGCATTGCTGACAAATCACTAGTGGTAACAAAAACGTTGCAACTATTTTGTTGGCATGTTACAACCTGCATGTGCGATCCTGTACTTAGTTGTTAAGACTATGGCGTCTTGGTTGCATTGGCCATTCTGTGCAACCATAGGGTTACTCAGAAGTCTAATGATCGGCCGCGTGCATCCGATTGGTGGATTTGTGAAACCACAGGTGAGCATCTCATTACAAATCCTGGACCCTGCAACATTTGCATATTTTTGCACAGCCGATGCATACAACGATGCAATTGCGTTATCTTTGAATCAGGCTCTGATTTTCTTTTAAACCAAAAGTGTTTTGATGATGTGAAAACAGGATATTGGTGCTAAGTGGGAGACACCGTTTACTCTTGATAAACATTCATGAAGTCGACCTGTGTGGAAACAGCCAGACCTACAAAGGCCGAGAAACGCGTTAGCTTCAACTTTCTGGTTCATTAATTCAGGAGATTCATAGCGCTTATGCACATCGGATGCTCCAGATCTGGATTTTAGCCAAGCGCCACCTTTTCAGAGAGTTCACCGCACAGGGGGATCATGGCATAATTGCTGACCGACTCCTAAACACATCATTGCCCAGAGTGTAGTGCTCAGAAGCCAGAGCCCCACTCACATAACACGAGACATGGATCTAAAGAAGCGGCCAGCTCACACTGTCGGAGCGGCAATCCGGACACTGCCCTCCATCCTTAACACCCAGCTGGGACAACTCCGATCAAAGGTACCTTCAACTTACCTGATAAACAGGATAACAGTTACCCATGTTTGCTTCACTGTGGTGCTACACACATATGGATACATAGACTCTATTAACAACAGAATTACTTTATGTATCAATTTTTACGACCATGAATGAAACTTTTTTCCTAAAACATTCAGCTATTCACCACGTGTCTATTATACCCAGAACCAAAGGAGGTTCATCAAGGGTTTATTTATATGATTATATTAGTGACTTTACTTTTTGTTTTTCGTCCTATATATTTTTTATCCATTTATGGTCATGATATATTTTTAAGGAATGTATTGGGTAATTAACATGTTGCCGGTTTAAACAAGATCATACAATTTTATACCTATGTAACCCCCCTTTTTACCACTAAAGGGTCACCAGGTTACTAACTCCTTTGTTACTCCTAATATACCCACCCTTACCCTCTATTGGTGGTGTACGTCCCCATTGTCAGTGCCTCCACCCGGGTTAATTATTTTGAATGTCAAAAGGGCTCACCTGGGAAAACCCAGTGATAGAATATATAGTGTGGTGTATAGATAATGTGTAATCACATACAATACTGTATCATTTCACTTCACATTTACCACCTATGTCTTCTCCTTCCACAGATTCCGCAGTAATGGATCTCCCACTGTAATCACTCCAGGTAAGTAAACACACAGTAGTTAAAAAACATTAAAGTTACTTTTATAAGGAATATAAGTAAAGGATCTTCACTTGTACTTAACTGCTGTTAATATACAGAGGATAAACACAACTCCATGTATTACATCAATACATTGGTTAATATACAAAACACTTAAACTTAAACAATGTTATAACATTAGTTAGGAGATTATGGGCCTGATTCAGAGCCACTCGTAAGCGGCAGCTCGTTCGCTCTGAGCGATGTTTGCCCAACTGCGCATGTGTACGGATCGTTATACGCATGCGCGAACCAGTCAGTGCGGCCGAAATTCATGTGCTCGCAAAATAGCGAATGCCTGCTATTTTGAGTGACAGAAAGAGGCGTATGTGGGTGGTAACAGGGGAAGGTGCTTGAAAACGGGGAGTGGAGATCCGATCGCAGGCGTGCTTAAAGGTCAAAACGGGCGTTTTATGGGTGTGCATATTTAAAACAGCAGCGTCATTGACCACGTCACTGGGTTATTTTATAGCCAGAACTGCTCGCAAAATTGTGGTAGCAAAAACCAACCACAAGAATAGCGAGCAGCTCATACCCTGGTCGATGTACTCGATTAATCTAATAAATAGCGGACATGACGTAGGATGCGAGCGGCCAGGGGGCGTAGTTTCCCAAAAAACGACCGCAAGTTTTGTACGCTCGTTCAGACCTAGAGGCGTGAACAGACCGCAAAGAGCGAACGGTTGATTTGAATAGCCACCCCTATTTTCTGGACGAGCGAGCGCTAATTGCGTCCGGCTCTGAATCAGGCCCTATATTTATAAATAGTTCCAATCCAGAGTTTATAGTCCCGGTTCAGTTTCTGAAGTGTAGATATTGTCTTTGTTAATTATCCTTATGGGGCTTTTCCTCTAGCAAGCCTTCACTTTTCCTCGGTCATATTATAGACTTTGTCATGCCATAGATTAGTATAACTGGACTCCCCTCCACACTACATCTAAGTCCATATAATGTGCTTATGCTGGTACCTTGGTAAGTATATAAGCCTTGCAAAATCAACAAATATAGTCCTGTGGGGTTATTCCATCACAGTCACAATGAACATAACTATTCATTTCATACTATAAATTAATTATATTTATACAGCAGTCCTGCCTATGCAACAACCAGAGTTTGGTGCTGTGTGCTGTGGATTATAAGTGTAACTGGCACTATTTTAGATAGTACAGTAGATGCATACACCAACTCCCCCTGACTTATATCTGTCTCAGGCTGCAAATTCTTCCTGTATTCCCTGAGGGAATATCTTTTTTTCCTAAGTCCCAGTTTCTTATAGATATTGAGTTATCTCTCCCTTTTGGTCCCTCCTCTTTGCTGCCTCAGCTTGCTAGTAAGTGGGTTATATGATTAGGCAGAAATTAAGCCTTTATGAGTAATGTATGAAGGGTAGCTGGTGATTATTGTGAGTGTGGTGCTTGTATTTGTACTCACACCCCTGCGGTACAAAGATACAGCCGCCGGGCTGTCCTTTGTAGTGGGAGCTGCTGCTTGCTTCAGCCTCTGCAGTCAGCCTGAATTCAGGCTGAATTGCCTGCCCAGGACCCGCCTCTCAGACTTCCATCACAGGGGGACTCCCGACAGCCACCTCCTGGCCAACTGTAGCCGGCGCCTGCTTCATGACGCCGGCAGTCCCACTGCGACCATTGGCCTGCTGTCTGAGCGAGCCGCCTCCTCTCACCAGGGATCACCCAGATCGGTGCGGTTCCACCTCCCGCGACGCCGCCTCTCTGGCATCATCGGCAAGACAGGGTGGGTGCCACTGTCCCACCTTCTTCCCCAGCTCCGGCTGGGCTCCCTCTCCGGCTCTGCCCCCCTGCGCCCGGCAGCTCATAGCTGCTCACTGGCTGCCAGGGTCACAGGAGGGCAGGCACTGGAGGGAGGGATCAGGAGACTGCCTCTCAGCTGCTACTAACAGCTGTTATATGTCCTCCCTCTCACTGGATCCTATTTTCCTGACAGGAACCGATTCACTCCCATCTATATTACTCCGCCCCCTTCTGCAACTATCACCAATGTCTGTGAAATGTATATCTGCAGCATGAAGCACCAAAGTCCACTGACATCATAGATATCTAACATGCACAGGGTACATACATTTCCACATATTTACTTATATTTACATCACATCACATCTATCCCTACAGTATATTTAACATTTACCTCATAAATGGCATTTTGCTGTAAATAGATGAATGAAAATATATACCTGTTTCAATTGTATATATGAATTATCTCCGTAACCCTAACCAGGATTACACCTAGTTCAGAGGAACAATATAAAGCAAAATTTATATTAATAAATATGCTTTTTATTTGAATCACTTTGTGCTCCCAATATTTGTTTTATTCATGAAGTCGACACTTGGAAAATGTTGTCAAGGACAGAATGTCGACATATGTGAAAATGTCGGCATGATGCTAGTGTTATAGTTAGGCTTAAGTTTACGGTTAGGAAGTTTTTAGGCAATAAGGTTAGGAATAGACTTACCTGAAAAACACATTGTTTACATTCTGACCATGTCAACATCTTATCAGTCGTCATGCTGTATGTCGACATGGTGAATGACTACATTATGAACATGTTGACATGTGTAGAGGTTTTAGTTTTGGCAGTGGCGAAATGTATAATCATACTTGCCTAATTTTGTATTTGTCTCTCCGAGAGGAGCCCGGAGAGGAGGTGTAGGTGGGCGGCGATGGGGGCGGGGACATACTATTTGCATAATTAGTCCCCGTCCCCTCACTGTAAAATGCCTCGAATCCCACATATTTAAAAAGGGCCGGGAATTCTCATAGAATATCTATAAGCCCCTACCCTAGTCGCCGACTGCTGATCCCCGGGAAAATTCTTTGCAGTCTGCCCACTTCATTAGGAAGTGGGCGGGATGCAGGAGAAGTGCCTACTCTTCCATGGGTGCAGGGGTTACCCTAAAATTTGCGCCTCCCACAGGTTCTGGGAGAGTACATGTATAATGTATAACATGTGGGTGATTTATTTTTGTAGACAATGGTGGATTAGAGAGTGATGTGTGGAGTTTAAAGATGTGCTTAAGGGTGTGACTGTGATTGATTCCCAGGGCTGGACAAACACTGGTAGCTATATGGTAGGGGTATTTAACATGCATCCCTCCAGCTGCTATGGGTCTACACATCCCAGCATGCCCTACCATAATTTTGCTATTAGGGTATGCTAAAACTGTGGTAGGGCAGGCTGAGATGTGTACTTCCACAGCAGCTGGACGGCCGCAAGTTGAAAGGCCAAGCTATATGGTGACATGGATCCATTTGTTCTGATCTCCATAAAATGCACATAAAATACGCTCCAGCATGTTCTTGACCTCTGTGTTCAATGTGTGAGTGGACATGACTGAATAAGTGGTAAAGGGGACACGGGCTGGTCAAGAATATGCTGGAGCGTATTTTATGTGCGTTTTATGGAGAGATTATGGGCATAATATTGAATAATGATCATCTCACTCAACACAGACCCATTGCTTGTTTGCATTTTCTAATTCCCAACACATTGAATTGTAGGACACGTTTGTCCGTAGTAAAAATAAGTCCAGGTTTTTTTTAAATAAATGAAGATGTAATATAAAAATTTACATAGTTCAAAACGCTTCCAAAACAAAAACACTAAGGGGAATATTTACTGAAGATTGATTTTATTCGATTTTGATTTAAAAAAAAATCAATAAAAATTGTTTAACATCGATGTTGTGTTTTCTGTGGCTAACTTACACATTTACCTATACTTAAAAAAAATAAAAAATAAAAATTGTGTTAGTAAATGTGTGATTTAGCCCCAGAAACACATCATCGAATTTTATCATATTTTATTTAAATCAATCAAAATCTATTAAAATAGACCTTTAGTAAATATACCCCTAAATGTACGGAAAACCCAATATACAGAAACAGTTGCTTGGGTAGAATAAGAAATGAAAATGTAATTCCTGGTAAAAGCCATGAAAATGGGTCCAGTTGTAGAAGCAGAAACCACCCCCAGTCTTGAAAAAGTGAATCAACAAAGAATGAAATATCAATATTGTAAACTTTTCAATTAATCTAATGGAAAACTCAGATATATGTATTATATCACTGTAGAATATGACTTACCTGGACAGGTGTCTTCAGCGTGATTGAGAGCAGTCACCAGGCAGAATACAGAGGCCACCAAGGTCCACATAGTGACTGATGGATTGTTACCTTCTGTTACTCGCTGCTTGCTAGAATGTGGTTTCATCAATGTTTCTACGTAATAAGAGACCATGTTACCCCTCCCCATGTAAACACTTCTTCCTCTTGGCATATGTAAGTCTTCCGCAATTGAAATGATAATTTTTGTTCCTTATTTGGTCTTGTGATTACAACAGTAACCCATAAACACAGATGTGAGGAATATCTGTCTCATTCCTGCTCTGTTGTATTCCACTCACCCTGCAGTAATATGCTCAGTGACACACTTGCAAGTTAACTAGTGCAAATGTCTAGATTTAGGGGTATATTTATTAAAGGGCAAAAAAAAGAGCAGGAAGCTCACTACTGACATCTCTCGTGATGTCAGTAGTGAGCTTCCTGCTCTATTAGAGCAGGAAGCTCACTGGGGCTTGCGGAAGATGAGACCCTACCACAAGGGTCTCGTCATAAGCCCGATGGACGCGACCATCACCTGGCCGCTCGCAAAAGCTGTGGGTGGTCACCCACAGTTTAGCGAGCAGCCAGGAGGCCAGCTTAAAAAAAAACGGCCGCCCTCATTCAGAGCGAGCGCTCGCTTTTTGCAAGTGGCTCTGAATGAGGTCCATGGTTCCAACCCAGATCAAACCCCGTTTACACTGCACCTTTGATCTGGGTCATTCAAAGGTCAGCCCCATTCATACTGAACCTGGGTCTGCCCTGCTAAACTTGTGAGATCATAAAAAGTGCTAGGTGACTGCTCCACAACCACCAATCAACTCATTTTAGGCATGACCAGGGTCGGATAACCCAGGTTGCGCCGTTTACACTGCACCATTACCAGGTCCATCCTGGGTCCAACCCTGGTAGCTACCTCGGTTGGATTACTGGGTCAATTGACCCGGGTTATTTTTCAGGGACCCATTTCCACTGAGCCGCGACCCGGGTAGACCCAGCAATAACCCGGGTAATTGCAGCAGTGGAAAAGGGGTATAACTAATGTAACAAATTTAAAAAATGTAATATGTAAAAGAATTAATATATTAAAAACACGTACATATAACACCTGGGAGTAATCAAATCACTATAATATAATGTCTAAATATGTTAAAGTGAGAAATACCAAACAAACAGTCCTGGATATAATTGATCTATATCATGTAGCTATAGATTGCTGATTACAAGTTGGTAAAATGACATATGTCCCATAAATGCAAAATATTCAATCAGTCGGGTATGCTCACCACTCTTGAATGCAAAAGTTAAGGAATGTGGGAAAACCAAAGGTCCAGTGAAGAATCACAGAAAGCTGAGTGAGGAAGAGTGTCCCGGTTTAAAATACCTCCATCTGTATAGGTCTGGATCCCAGATGACAGACATCAGTGCCTGCACGCTGACTTCAGCGGATCTCACCGTATATATAATCTATTTTTAAAAATTTTGCTAGTTAAACCGAAAGCTCTAGTGTGGAACTTCAGTGCTACAGAAAACAATGAGTGTCTTGCCAGGCCATGCATGTGCATAGCTACTGACACTGCCCTGGTGAAACTGAATGTTAACTCTTACCACCCTTGCCCAGTATCGTCGAGTCAGCTGAGTATCACTCAGAGTCAGTTAGCTGACTCAGCAAAATGCAATCGCATTGATAACAGATTTTTATCACTGCATTAAAAAAATAACTGTTATTGCCACTTATCATTAAACAAACTGCCATGTGGGTGTATAACTGTCATGTGGTATATTCTGATTATGGAAATAATTTGTATTTCTTTATTTGGACAGACATCACAGTAACTCTATACAATACCATATTGGACATCGTTTTTTTTTCTTCTTTAGATTATGCGCCTGAATCACTATTCACTACCGATCGCAATAGCGATTACGCACGCAGACTCACTGTGATCACATTCTAATCCATTGTGATCGCAGCACAACATAAGGACGCCCACTTTGCCTTACACACATCCGTAATGTTTAGCAAGGCTGTGAAACCATCTGCACAATAGAGTACCATCGCAGCCTCACGCACACTTGCACAAGGTCTGACCTTACTCAGAAATTGCTAACCTCATCGTACACTATGAGACCTCAGACTGCCTAAGGCATCACAGTGGCTAATTTATGCACGCCCGTGAAACAGCGTTCAAACGCCTTGGCACGCCTGCGACCCCCCCCATCACCTCCCACAAACGGAAACTTCCTGTCAATCACTCAGCGATGGGTCTGTGCGGTCCCGATCATAGTGGCCAGTTCGGGCACGCGCACTGCGATGTATGCGCAGAACGCAACACTCATCCGATTGTGTGTGTAATCGCAGTTGCGATTGGTAATGAATCAGGCCTTATGCTTGTAAAACAGGCAAAAACATCGATCACGGTGACAGAGGCTTCCAGTCATGAGAATATACTGAAACTGGTTTTGTTTATGTAACCCTCACTTATTTGAGGTTATAATAACTACTCTTATGTAAATAAATGTTGGCTGTAACTAAAAGTATGTAATGCTATGTATGTTGGATGTAACTAAAAGTATGTAATGCTATGTGTTCATACACATAATTGACCACCTTTTATTTCTTCGTTCCAGATCTCTCCATCCTCCGATGGTTATGAATCTTTCGATTCCTATTGAGGTAATTATTACACACCACTTGGTAATAGCTTTCCACTTTATATCATGCATAAAGTAAATTAAATAATTTCATGACATTACAAACATAACGTAACTTGGTTTCAATATGCAAATGGAATAGTAAATGGCAATATATACATATACTTAACCCAAATTATGAAGCTAAACTCTCTATATTCGCCTTCAAGTCTACGATATTATCTGGTAATAAGTCTCTACTTGTCCAGAACCTTGTAGCACAAATTCCCTTATTGCACTTAGCTGGGTAAATAAAGAAGTTCATATATGCACCCCAGTTCAATGCACTGTCCTTTAAGTGCTGGGGTGAATAAACACAGTTTACCAACAACGACAAATATAATAACAATTACATGTGAGTCTATGGAGTGAAGCCAGTGCCATATATGTACAGCTATAATATGCTGCTATCCAGTATCCCTGAGCTAAGCTGATGCTGAGCTGTATAGTCTATAGTTTAAGCTATATGTATCCTTTTCCTTCTTTGTATAACTCTCCCAATTAGAGATTACAAAGTCTTAATGAAAACTTCCTGAATTCCAATTATCCTCCTCACTAACGCTCCTTCGCTTGCCTTTATTGCTTGATGTAGCTGACTGTTAAAGTTAGTTATCAGCTTATATATTTCCCTTCAGGGCTGTCTCTGCTCCTCTGTCCTTTCTATAATAAGAGCTGAAACCTGCTATCTTTAATCTGAGTGACAGTATCACTATTATTTATCCTATATTCCTGAGTGCAGGGAATACTGCTGTCAGTTAATCTTTACTTGCAGTCCAGTATCTTACTCAATCGCTCCCTAACGGCTCCTCCGCACCTCCATCACAATGGACAGGGACTCTGCTGCCTGGCCTCTGCTGCCTGTTGCTGGACTTAGTCACTGCCCCAGGGGGCCAGATGACGGCCATGCCCCCTGGTTTATTCTGCAGCTACTGTGGCCAATCTCCGCTATAGTCCTCGTTGGTGTAGACAGCCCAGCCTCCGCTCCGCCTCTACCGTCGTCAGGGCAGACACCGCCCTTCCTCTGACATACTCCTGCTGCCCGGCTACCCGCTTCCGCTGGAGCACAGTTAGCACAGCCGCCTGGAGCGTAGCGAGTACTGGTGCCCTTCTCCCAGCAAGGTAAGCCCTACTGGCTCCAGTGATAGGGGCTCCTAAATGCCGCTACTAGCAAACGCCCTATGTCCAAGCAGCACCGGAGGCACCCTGACCTGAGCGCTTGAGGGGGATCAGCCAAATGACTTAACTGCCACCCCAGCTCCTATATCTCCCCACTCTACAGCCATGTGACCAGTCCCTAACTGCCAGCAGCACAAACCCTTCTCTCCTGTCCCTGCATTACTAATAGACTACCTAGCTGCTCATGCCATTTCTAGCACTTTCCTAGGTAGTCTCATGCCACTGCTACTGGCTTCCACTCATAAACCCACATGTTTACAGTGAATAATACACATACAATTCATGCCCTATCTACCTTACTAGTATAATACACATAAATCCTATACCTCCTGTATCTAACTAATTTGACCTCCTATATACATTGCTCAAGTTACTGTATGTGGGTACCTATGTATTATAACAAGAATAAAGTGTGTGGTATTCTGACTTAAACTTAGCCATACGCCTTGACACGCCTGCATTTCTCCGACCCCCCCATCACCTCCCACAAACGGAAACTTCCTGTCAATCACTCAGCGATGGGTCTGTGCGGTCCCGATCATAGTGGCCAGTTCGGGCACGAGCACTGCGATGTATGCGCAGAACGCAACACTCATCCGATTGTGTTTCACTGGCGTGCATAAATTAGCCACTGTGATGCCTTAGGCAGTCTGAGGTCTCATAGCTTACGATGAAGTTAGCAATTTCTGGGTAAGGTCAGACCTTGTGCAAGTGTGCGTGAGGCTGAGATGGTACTCTATTGTGCAGATGGTTTCACAGTCTTGCTAAACATTACGGATGTGTGTAAGGTACATTACGGATGTGTGTAAGGCAATGTGGGCGTCCTTCTGTTGTGCTGCGATCGCAATGGATTAGAATATAATCGCAATGAGTCTGCGTGCGTAATCGCTATGGCGATCAGTAGTGAATAGAGAATCAGGCCCATATCGTGTATCTATAGATTGCTGGTTACAAGTTGGTAAAATGACATATGTCCCATAAATGCAAAAAATTCGATCAGTCTGATACTCACCACTCTTGAATGCAAAAGTTAAGGAATGTGGGAAAAGCAAAGGTCCAGTGAAGGATCACAGAAAGCTGAGTGAGGAAGAGTGTTCCAGCTTAACATACCTCCATCTGTATTAGGGGTGTGCACCGGCCACTTTTCGTGTTTTGTGTTTTGGATCTGGATCTTTCTTCGTGTTTTGGATCTGGATTGGTTTTGCCAAAACCACCCTTCCGTGTTTTGGGTTCTGGGTTTTGTGTTTTGGATCTGTATTTTTTTTTTTAAAAAGCATAAAAACAGCTAAAATCACAGAATGTGTTGATTTTTCTGCTCCTATGCTATTATTAACCTCAATAACCTTAATTTCCACTCATTTCCAGTTTATTCTGAACACCTCACACCTCACAATAGTGTTTTTATGTCCAAAAGGTTGCACCGAGGTAGATGGATGACTATGCTAAGCGACACGAGTGGGCGGCACAAACACGTGGCCCATCTAGGAGTCACACTGCAGTGGCAGACAGGATGGCAGTTTGAAAAACTAGGCCCCAAACAGTACATAATGCAAAGAAAAAAAAGAGGTGCAAGATGGAATTGTCCTTGGGCCCTCCCACCCACCCTTATGTTGTATAAACAGGACATGCACACTTTAACAAACCAATCATTTCAGCGCCAGGGTCTGCCACACGACTGTGGCTGAAATGATTGGTTCGTTTGGGCCCCCACAAAACAAGCTGACAATTAATCTGGCCCTGCACAAACTGGCTCTACGGAGGCAAGATGTCGTCCTCATCCTCCTCATTCACCGATTCCTCACCCTCTTCAGTGTTGTGTACATCCTCATCCTCATCCTCACAGAGTATTAATTCGTCCCCGCTGGAATCCACCACCACAGGTCCCTCTGTACGTTCTGGAGGCTGGTCTCCCTGGAAAAGTTGATAATTCATTTTTATGAACATCATCTTCTCCACATTTTGTGGAAGCAACCTCCTACGCCTTTTACACTAAACACTCTTTCGGAGTGCACACTGGAGGGGGGGCAACTCAGGTAAAATAGAGCCAGTTTGTACAGGGGCCTCCAAATTGCCTCTTTTTCCTGCCAGTACATGTACGGACTGTCTGACATGCCTACTTGGATGCTGTCACTGATGTAATCCTTTAACAGACAGACTCACGCTTGTCGCTGTTGCTTTGAGGATGTAGGTGCGGCTACAGCCCACACAATTCACAAAGACAGGAAAAAAAATAAGAATTTTTTTATTGTTTGTGGAGCGCACTTTGAGGGTTACACCACCCTTTAACAGACAGACGCACGCTTGTCGCTGCTGCTTTAAGGATGCAGGTGGAATCTAGACGGGATTTGGAACCGGGGACACACTACCTCCATCAATTGTCTAAATCCCACTGCACTAATGGCGGATACCAGACGCACGTCTAACACCAACATAGCAGTCAAGGCCTCAGTTATACGTTTTGCTTCAGGATGACTGCTGTCGTACTTCATCCTCATCGCTAGGGACTGTTGGAGGGTCAATTGTTTAGTAAAAGTAGTGGTGTTCCTACTTCCTCTCTGGGATGATGAACAACTCCCAGCAGCAGCAACAGCATTTTTTTATTGTTTGTGGAGCGCACTTTGAGGGTTACACCACCCTTTAACAGACAGACGCACGCTTGTCGCTGCTGCTTTAAGGATGCAGGTGCGGCTACAGCCCACACATTTCACAAAGACAGAAAAAAAAAGAAGAATTTTTTTATTGTTTGTGGAGCACACTTTGAGGGTGTCACCACCCTTTAACAGACAGACGCACGCTTGTCACTGCTGCTTTAAGGATGCAGGTGCGGCTACAGCCCACACATTTTACAAAGACAGAAAAAAAAAGAAGAATTTTTTTATTGTTTGTGGAGCGCACTTTGAGGGTTACACCACCCTTTAACAGACAGACGCACACTTGTCGCTGCTGCTTTGAGGACAGTATCATATGCAGTGATAGTAGACTTGTCAGAAATTGTTGGCACGTCCTTCAGTCCGGACCAGATGTCCAAACCGGCCCTTGACTTATGACACAGGCGCACCCTTGGCGCTGCTACTGTGTTGATGCACGTGCGGCTACATCGCACATCGCACACAAGTCACAAACACATAAAAAAATAGTTTTTTATTTTTTGGAGCACTTTGAGGGTTACACCACCCTTTAACAGACAGACGCACGCTTGTCGCTGCTGTTTGAGGATGCAAGTGCGGCTACAGCCCACACAATTCACAAAGAGAAAAAAAAATAAGAATTTTTTTATTGTTTGTGGAGCGCACTTTGAGGGTTACACCACCCTTTAAAAGACAGACGCACGCTTGTCGCTGCTGCTTTGAGGATGCAGGTGGAATCTAGACGGGATTTGGAACCGGGGACACACTACCTCCATCAATTGTCTAAATCCCACTGCACTAATGGCGGATACCAGACGCACGTCTAACACCAACATCGCAGTCAAGGCCTCAGTTATACGTTTTGCTTCAAGATGACTGCTGTCGTACTTCATCCTCATCGCTAGGGACTGTTGGAGGGTCAATTGTTTAGTAAAAGTAGTGGTGTTCCTACTTCCTCTCTGGGATGATGAACAACTCCCAGCAGCAGCAACAGCACTAGGAGGAAGTGGTTCTTGATCTTTCCCTATTTTATTTTTATCGGAGAAAGTTTGGTCCTCCATTTATGTTATATTGATATATACGTGCGGCTAAGGCGCACACAAACACAGAAAATATTTTTTTATTTTTGCTGGAGAGTAGTGCACTTTGTGGGTTACAGCACCCTTTAAGAAATGAGCCAGCCGGCTCTTTACTTATGGGACACAGGCGCACGCTTGGTGCTGCTCCTTTGTTGATGCACGCGCAGCCACAGTGCACACAATTCACAAACACAGAAAATATTTTTTTATTTTGTTTGGAGTGTACTTTGGGGGTTACAGCACCCTTTAACAGTCAAGCCAGCCGGCCCTTTGCTTATGACACAGGCGCACGCTTGGCACTACTTTGTTGATGCACGTGCGGCTACTGCGCACACAATTCACAAACACAGAAAATATTTTTTTATTTGGTTTGGAGTGTACTTTGGGGGTTACAGCACCCTTTAACGGTCAAGCCAGCCGGCCCTTTACTTATGACACAGGCGCACGCTTGGCACTACTTTGTTGATGCACGTGCGGCTACTGCGCACACAATTCACAAACACAGAAAATATATAATTTTTTTGTTTGGAGTGTACTTTGGGGGTTACAGCACCCTTTAACGGACAAGCCAGCTGGCCCTTTACTAATGGGACACAGGCGCACGCTTGGCGCTGCTCCTTTGTTGATGCACGTGCAGCCACAGTGCACACGATTCACAAACACAGAAAAAATATATTTTTTTTTAGCACTTGGGGGGAGCACCCCTGACGGACAGAGCACCCCCTGGACAACACTACAGCACCCCTTTAGGACTAGGACACTGCACAGGACTTTGGAGTGGACACAGCCCCTATGGACAACTGACTGCACAACACAGTCCAGCCAGCCCCTATGGACTTTGAAGTAGTGGACACAGCCCCTATGGACAACAGCAGCACAGCACAGCACAGCACAGCACAGCACAACACTACTCTGCACTACACTACACAGCCCAGCCAGCCCTAACTCCCACCCTCCCTCTTCACTGTCCACAGCCGAGTGAGAAAATGGCACCGATGCGGGTACCTTATATAGGATCCAAAACCCGCGAGACCCGGAAGGCGGGATGATGACATTTTGCCTCGATTTCAGATCCGAGTCAGGCGGGAAAAGTCGAGCCTGACTCGGATCGGACTCGGATCGGGGGGGGCTCGGGGGGGTTCGGATTTCAGAAATCCGAACCCGCTCACCCCTAATCTGTATAGGTCTGGTTCCCAGATGACAGACATCAGTGCCTGCACGCTGACTTCAGAGAGTCTTACTGTATATACATTACAATCTATTTTTTTTTTTATTTTGTTAGATGAACTGAAAGCTGTAGTGTGGAACTTCAGTGCTACAGAAAACAATGAGTGTCTTGCCAGGCCATGCATGTGCATAGCTACTGGCACTGCCCTGGTGAGACTGAATGTTAACTCTTACCACCCCTGCCCAGTATCGTCGAGTCAGCTGAGTATCACTCAGAGTCAGTAAGCTGCCTCAGCAAAATGCAATCGCATTGATAACAGATTTTTATCACTGCATTAAAAAAAAAAAAAATTTTATTGCCACTTATCATTAAACAAACTGTCATGTGGGTGTATAACTGTCATGTGGGTGTATAACTTTCAGGTGGGTGTATAACTGTCATGTGGTACATTCTGATTATGGAAATAATTTGTATTTCTTTATTTGAACAGACATCACAGTAACTCTATACAATACCATATTGGACATCGTTTTTTTTTCTTCTGTACATTATGGGCCTGATTCTCTATTCACTACTGATCGCCATAGCGATTACGCACGCAGACTCACTGCGATCATATTCTAATCCATTGCAATCGCAGCACAACAGAAGGACGCCCACTTTGCCTTACACACATCCGTAATGTTTAGCAAGACTGTGAAACCATTTGCACAATCGAGTACCATCACAGCCTCACGCACACTTGCACAAGGTCTGACCTTACCCAGAAATTGCTAACCTCATCGTAAGCTATGAGACCTCAGACTGCCTAAGGCATCACAGTGGCTAATTTATGCACGCCCGTGAAACAGCGTTCAAACGCCTTGGCACGCCTGCATTTCTCCGACCCCCCCCCCCATCACCTCCCACAAACGGAAACTTCCTGTCAATCACTCAGCGATGGGTCTGTGCGGTCCCGATCATAGTGGCCAGTTCGGGCACGCGCACTGCGATGTATGCGCAGAACGCAACACTCATCTGATTGTGTGTGTAATCGCAGTTGCGATTGGTAATGAATCAGGCCCTATGCTTGTAAAACAGGCAAAAACATCAATCACGGTGACAGAGGCTTCCAGTCATGAGAATATACTGAAACTGGTTTTGTTTAGATAAAAATACAACATTGAAATTTGGTACCTTTTTCTCTCTTTATTCAAGTTAAAAACATGGATTCCTCAAGGTCATGAGGCATGAGGTGTTTTGCAATCATGGATAATTGTTATACAAGTGACTGAATTACCTGTTACATTTAAAGTGCACTGTATATATATTTTTTGTTTGGACCAACGTATAGGTTACTGTGTATATATATTGACCCCATGATCTCCTATCAATGATGAGACGGATAGGAAGTGATATTGTGATAATGAAAATTAGTCAATCATCTTGTGTCAATGGTGATACAAGCTTGTGCTAGAAGGTGGCGGTTACATTCTATGTTTATCTGCAATCATAAGCAATTATTTATTAAGCTGGTTAAATCGCATGCGCCATGCTAGTTTGTGCGTATTGTTCTAATATATCATTTGCTAAATATGTATCATATTGAAAGAATTATTTGAATATAAAGTCGCCTGGAAGAACATGTTCTATTGTTGCACCAGGGCATCAAAAATATATATAGGAGAACATTTTCCTATATTGTTTTTATTTGAGTGTTTGGGAATAATTCCTATTTGTGTATACACTCTGGGCCTGATTCAGACCCGGTCGCAAGCGCTGAGCGCTCGCAACTGGGTCGATGGTGGCCCACAGCGCATGCGCACGATGGGGCTGGCTCCGTCGTGCGCATGCGCGAGACCCGGCTAGTGATGGGCAATCCGTCGCTCCGGGTTTTGAACCAAACGGGGCGAGCTGTCGATGTTGAGTGACAGCTCGCCCCCTTTGGTGGGCGGGCCAGTGGTGTGGCTGCCCAACCGGAGGCATTCCCATGAGAACACCTGCTGTTTGGGGGCGGCCCCACTGACATCACGAGTGATGTCAGTGGGAGAGATTCCGGCTCTGTTAGAGATGAAATCTCTCTGGGGCTTGTGGCCACGAGACCCTACCACAAGGGTCTCGTCGCAAGCCCGATGGTCGCGATGGTCTTGACCATCGTGACCATCATCATGGCCACTCACAATAGCTGTGGGTGGTCACCCACAGCTATGCGAGCGGCCAAGAGACCGATCCCAAAAAAAAAGCCCAGCCCTGATTCAGAGCGAGCGGCTCTGAATCAGGCCATGTATGTCCAATCTTATTTTAAGTACATTATGAAAAGTTAATTTTTAATATTATAACAAAACAAACAAGTAGTGCCCCCCCAAAAAGAGTCTTCTTTTCTCTTTTTGACCTGTTTAATTCTTGTCTGACTCTGGGGAGCACCACCAATGCACATGATTTTCCCAATCTTGGCTGTAATATATTTAATAAGTTGGTTTAGAACATATATGTGTCTGCGCTTACCTCATTTTGCCCTGAGAGGCTTAAGGAGGTAATTACAATCAGTCCTGTGCGACTCTCACTGTTCTAGTTTCTACATCATCATCCCGGCATCAGATCTCACAGGTTTTGGATTTGATGTAAGGGCCTGATTCAGAGCCACTCGCTGCTGGCGAGCGCTCGCTCTGAATCAGGGCGTTTTTTTTTTTTTTTTTTCCGCCTCCAGGCCTCTCGCAAAGCTGTGGGTGACCACCCACAGCTTGTGCGAGCAGCCTGGCGATAGTCGCGGTTTCACGCGGGTCTCGGTGGCAGGGTCTCGGCTTGCGCAAGCCTGAGTGGACTTCCTGCTCTAATAGAGCAGGAAGTCCACTACTGACATCAAGGGAATGCCTGCGTTTGTGCAGCCACCCCCCCTCCCCGCCTACAAAACAGGGCAAGCTGTCAATCAACATCGACAGCCACCCCGTCTTGTAGCGAACCCTGGAGCGACTGAAGTTCAGTCACTTGCTGGGGCTCACGTATGCGCATGCAGGACGCGGCGCATGTGCAGGGGCAAACATCGACCCGCTTGCGAGTGGATCTGAATCAGGCCCCAAGTCCTTCCAGTGGTGATCCAGAGCCATTTCACATAGGAGGACGCGGGGGAGAGCACACTAGAGAAACTGACAATTTGTCATTGATAATCTAATCATTTTATTTACTGGTTGTCGAAGCTAGATAATTGGCTGAGACTGAATCTGTTTAAAATTAAATCTGCACTAAGCCATTTTGCGGATGGCGACAAGACGCCATTTTGCGACTGGCCGCCCAGCACCATAGGATTGGTGCATCCCCACATCTTTCCCATGATCTCCCAAGATCCACGGTGTGCGTATAAGGGTAGTTTTATGTCCCTCCCAGAGACACATTATTGATGGCTTAAGAATCACCTTGTGCCATCCCATAATATAACATTAAATAATATGCCATAATGTAAGCCTAAATTAAATTAATTGTAAAACCAGAGTATGATAGCATGTTGTTTGCTATTAAAGGGTGGACTGTCAAAGCTGGATAATTGGCTGAGACCGAATCTGTTTAAAATTAAATCTGCTAGACTCCATTTTGCAGATGGCAACAAGATGCCATTTTGTGACTGGCCACCCAGCACCATTTTAGCGAATCTCACACATAAGTACATACGGCGATGCTATTAGTTAGCGTCATGCGATTCCCACGCAATAGAAAGATGTTAAAAGTCCTCATTATATAAATACAGACAGTTACTGAAACATATAATATGATTAACCCTGCAAAATATGTACCACGGTGTACTTCATAAACATTTAGTCGCATAACGCTAACTAGCGTCTTTTCTCAGTACCTCAATACTTACACACTGCACACTTACATAAAAAGGTTCCCTAGCATTAAGGTTAATATTTAAGGTTTTATCTATTATCAGTAATGTTGTGAAATACATGTTATTTGATATCTAAGGTTTAGTACATGATAAGCAGACCGTGTTTGGTGTCATTCTAAACCACTGTGTCTTTGCAGATTTACGGTTTCATCGGTGAGGAGATCGCAACATGTGTCTGCAAATTATGGATCATAGAGAGTTAGCCATTAAAATGTACTCTGTAATGTAGTCAGGTTAGATTTGTTATGCAGTGGGAAAATGGACACAAAGCTGTTGGAGGCTGGACTGTGACCATACAAATTGACCTATGAACTGTACTGTAACAGAAGAACCAGGAAGAAGAACCAATGGAATCATGCCAATCTGTTCTATTGTATTGCCTATCTCTGTAAGAGTATATATGTGGACTCTCTGAAACTAGATGCCAGTCTTCCTGCTTTGCTGTTGACGGAGGTTTCATCTTTGATGCCGGGATCTGGATCCAGAGCGCGTGCATATGTAACGACTGTACCTTGTGTTGTATAATTTGTTTGCACTAATTGTATTTAGATGACAGCATGTAACCATCTGTTTTTATGTTGAATAATAACTTTTTGTGCTTTGGAACCACAATCAAAGTCTGAAAGCAATTATTTCTATTGTGCGACTCATAACTCTAAATAGTGACAATTTTAGAGTGTATAGATAGGTAGGAATCAATATGGTGCACACAGCCCAGAGCTCCTACAGGGTGGCGTTTTATTAACCAATCACCAGATATTAACCCTTATTTGATGCACAACACTGGTGCTGAACATGTAACGGCCCTTAGTGCCCAGAGCTCCTAATATAAGGGCAGCATTAACCCTTGGTGCACACTGGTGCTTTTTTCTGTCACTGCCTGCCTAGTGTCTGCATTGCAGCCCAGAGCTCCTAATATAGGGGCAGCATTAACCCGTTGGGCACATACTGTTTTTTTATGTTACTGCATGTCTAGTATACATTTCAGCCCAGAGCTCCTCCTAATACAGGGCAGCATTTTTTGGTGCACAGTGAACGCTGGTGCCCGCAAAAGTTGTCATTTTGTCATGTGTGCTGTAGGTGCTGTGCTGCACTGTGTTAATAAATATAAGCACTGTGACTCCAGTTGTCAATCATTTGTGAAAAACAATAGAAACTATTGTTGTTTTTTCTGCAACTTGTGTGTGTTGTAGGTGCCGTGCCATGCTGCGTTCATAAATATAAGCACTGTGTGACTCCGCAGTGTGAACTGTCATTATTAAAATAATAAAAAATAAAGTTGTTGTATTTTTGTACAACTTGTGTTGTTTATCGATATCGATCACAACAATCAGTCAAGAGAAGAGCAGGAGCAGCAAGCAATTACTAGTGCTGCAGCTGCTGCCACCGGTCATGATGATACTAGTCCTTGAATGTCATCTACTAAAAGCCAGTGCTCAAGGGCATAAAGGGTTTAAGTCAGGGCATCTGAAATCAAAACAATATTTAACAATGCTAAAGAAACATAAACATCTCCAATAAAGGGAAAGTTGACTGCAGAAAAACATAATATTGCCAACATTCCATTCACCACATGCAGTGACAAAAAAAGCCTCAGGCCTTGGTCTTAATTTGTGAGTGGTGGTTCTGCAACTGCTGTCAGTCAGGCATCTTCTGTCTCACATGACAATGCAAGAACCTCTCACTCTAAAAACCTCTCACTGCTAAAAGAAGTGTAAAAAATTGAAAACTAGAAAATCAGTGCTGAAAATAAAACCCTAAGGCACAAGAGCAAACTATGGGCCTGATTCAGTATGGAACAAAATTGAGTTTGCAGCTGCAATTTTTAATTGAATGCAGCGGTGAAAATATGTTAATGTTTTCCAAAGCTCATCCGCAATAAAGATGCCCACTACTGCTTTTTCACATCTGTCCAATGTAGCTCTTCTGTGTAAACATCAGCACTATAGATGCACATTGCACAAAAATGCAGCATTTACATCAAGTATGACCAGCCGCAGAAACTGCAAGTCTCCTCACATGCAGGGGGCTCTCAAGCTGTGTATGCAATTGCTGTGGCTAATTTATGCTCTCCCAAGCAACAGCATTTAAATAGAGAGGCACGCTGCGTTTTTCCGACCACTCCCCCATCACCATCCCCAAACACTCCGCTCTGCGTATGTAATCGCAGTGTGATTGCAGAGCATGCGCAGTGTGGCTTATACGCTAGGCCACACTGCGTACAGTGTGGCTTACACACTAAGCCAACAATCGTTAATTCTGCATACATAGCTATATTTGCAACCGTGGCCCTATGTGTTCTTCTGAAACATCACGAATTCCTGAGGAAAGTGTGTCCATGAGTGCTATGTGCGAGCCTGACCTTTCTGATACTGTACTCTTATAGAAGCCTCCTTCCACTATTTCTGCACCCTCTGCAGATGTGGGGATGAGCAGCACAAGTAAAGATACTGACATAGAAATTGGGGATACTACAGTAGAAGTGCCACAGGGTGAGGGGGATATGTGTGTAGTTGACTCCGTTAATGGGAATGTTGATGATGAGGATGTTGTTTGTTTTAGTCAGGCACCAGTGAAAACAGTTCTTGCCCATTATAAAAAGAAAGCCATTGTTATGCCTGACGAAAAAATCCACCTCTTATATGTGGAGGTAATTTTACCCAAATCCTCACAACAATTGTCTTGCTATCTGTAGCGTTGTAAAGCCATAGTAAGTAGAGTTAGGGATCTTAACCATCTAGGAACCTCCTCCCTGTTACGTCATTTGCAGAACCTTCATAAAAAGTTTTTGTCAAAATCAGAAACTTTTGGTAAAAAGCTAACAAGCAGTCCAGTGTCAGCAATCTCCCTTCACTCAGCTAATTATTGGCCTACAAAATGCCAATGTACCCACTGTCCACTTAACCACAAATATGTGGACAGGCGGTACTGGACAAACAAAAGATTATATGACTGTGACAGCCCACTGGGTGGGTGTATTGCCTTCAGCAGCGGTATCAGTAGGTAGCACAAAACACCAGCTCATTCCCAGGCAGGCTATTCTCTGTATCACAGGTTTCACTAAGAGGCATACCAGTGTCAACTACTTAGAAAAACTCAGGAATGTCTTTGCAAAATGGCTTATCCTGCTTGGACTCTTCTCGGGATTTGTGATTTCTGATACAGCCACAAATATTGTGTGAGCATTACAGCTGGGCGAATTTTAACATTACATTTGTTTTGCTCACACAATCAATTTGGTGGTGCCGAATTTAAAAAAAATGACAGGAGCATGCAGGAGACATTGGCCCTCATTCAGATCTGGTCGCAAGCGCTGAGCGCTCGCAATCGGATCGATGTTTAGGCCCTGTGTTGTGCAAGGTGCTGAAATCACCTGTGAAGTGAGTTCAGACACTCGGCCTGGTTCATTACCAGTATCGTACGATTGTTGTGTTCTGCGCATGCGCGAACTAGCCATTGCGATTGGGACTGTGCAGACCCATCACAGAGTGATTGAGAGGAAGTGCCATTTGTGGGTGGTAATGGAGGGATGGTCGGGCGAATGCAGGTGTGCCAGTGCATTTCAATGGCATTGCAGGGGCATGCATAAATTAGCCACTGCGATGCCCTACGCAGCCTGAGGTCTCATAGTGTTCGTGGTTGTTAGCAATTTCTGAGTAAGGTCAGGGCTTGTGCAAGTGTGCGTAAGGCTGAGTTGGTACTCAATTGTACTGATGTTTTTGCAGTCTTGCTAAACATTACGGATGTGTGTAAGATAAAGTGGGCGTCCTTATGTTGTGCTGAGATTGCATTGCAATCGCAATGGATTAGCATACTTTCGCAGTTGAACTGTATGCGTATGCAATATTGCGTTCCATAGTGATTCAGGAGCTGATTCAGACCTGCTCGCTAGAATGCGATTGCTTGTAGCTGGCCGATATTTGCAATCTGCGCATGCGTATGTATCGCAATGTTTGTGTGTGAACCACTGCAAAAGATCGGGAAGTGCTCGCTTGCCCAGCATAGATAGCCCAGTTGAATGAGTGACAGGAGAGGCCGTTTGTGGGTGGTAACGGGCAGACCACTAGAAGCAGGGGAGTGGAGGTACAAACGCAGGCATGCCTGAGTGTTTAAATGCCATTTCAGAGGCGTGCATAATCATAGTACACATCACCTGGTTGTACTTCAGACTGAAGTGATCACAGTGCTTGCAGCAAGGTATAGTCAACCTCAACGCCAACGTACCAATGTTTTCATGCACTTCCAGAAGATGACGTGCGCAAGTGGGCGTCTTATGAATGGCTGGTGGGCGTCTGCATACACAAAGTGATCACATGCCAAGACATAGTGGGTGTGCTAATGCCTTGCTGTGCGATCGCCTGCTTTGCTGGGCATGCACTGGATTTGCATACACTGGGAGTGAACAAAAGCATCTAGCGAGTGGGTCTGAATGAGCTCCTCAGGCTCACTGCCAGCTTGAGTCAGGTGATTCCCCTAACTAGACTTTTGGAAAAGCAGCTTGAGAAACTGGAGATGAAATGAAGTGATTCAGCTAATTATGTCAGACTTGTAAATCACATTCCTTATTTGCTTCGCCAGGATCCAAGAGTTGTCAACATCTGGAAATTGGATCGCTACATTTTGGCAACCGTGCTTGAGCCTAGGTTTAAGACATACGTCATGTCTTTCTTTCCAACTGACACAGATCTTAAGAGATGCAAAGAGCTCCTGGTGAGCAAGTTGTCAGCTCAAGTGGCACTTGATATGACAATGTCTCCTCCTTCAGCTTCTCCAACAGGTCCTCCTGTTTCTCCTACAGGTACTCATTTTTCCTCCCACACTCCAAAATATATGCTGGGAGGTTAATAATTGGCTCCCAACAAAAATTAACTCTAGTGTTATGTGTGTGTGCATGTGATAGGTAAAATAGATTGTTGTAAGTTCCACTGGAACAGGCACTGATGTGAGAGGGAAATTTCTCTATAAACAGCTCCCCTCCTCCCTCATAAATTTGCTTCAGAATAATAAAATTTACTTAAATTTATAAACAAGTCAATCTTTCCTTCCTTTCCCTGTCTTCCAAAACATACATACTCCACCTCCCTCGGGCCTTTGATCTAGTTCTTGATTAATGAAAACATTCTTGGTTTCTAATATGGGGTCGTATAGTTTATTAAATTGCCATCCTGTCTGCCACTGCAGTGCCACTCTGTTTCCTAGAGGTGCCATGTTGAAAGTTGAACTGCCAAATGTTTGTGCCGCCCACTGCTGTCGATTAGCTTAGTTATCCACCTGGCTCGGTGCAATGTTTTGGTTTAAACTGGATGAAAACAATGTTGTGAGCTGTAAGGTAGTCAAAATTGAGTGGAAATGACAGGAAATTAATGTTATCGAGGTTAACATTACTGTAGGAACAAAAACAGGTCCAAATTATGTGATATTAGCTGTCTTTATCATTTTTTGAAAAACCATACAGATAAAAAACCTGACGACGAATTAGAATCAAAACCCAGCGGTTGGCACACATCTCTAGTTCTATATATACAATACAACTTTCTGCATGCGTTCACAATCCACATTTGCTTGATTCCACAGAACACCACTTTTATCTTGCTCTGTGTTCAGTATTTTCTCCTATACCCCATATCACAGGCTCTGCATTAGAACAGGATGCAACTGTCATCACTCAGCCTCCAGTATTTGCATTTCCTGCATTAGAACAGGATACAACTGTCATCACTAACCTTCTGGATTTGCATTTCCTGCATTAGAACAGTCTGTAACTGTAAACCTTCTGGATTTGCATCTTCTTATAGACATCTACGTTCTTTAGTCTTAGAAGATAGAGCAGGACACTTGCACGTACGTTATCCCTCCTCCCCCATGATGGATGCAATGTCTAGTAGTTTAAACATGAAATGAATTGCTTGTAATGCCAGCAGTATTGACTGACCAACATTATTTACATTTCTTAAAATTGAAGAAGCAATTACAAATACTGTATGTTGTAAGCAGTGATGAATCGATTTGTAAGAATTAATTAGCAGAATATTGATTCAAATTGCATTTAATTTCCACATGATCTGTAAATGTAACTAAACCAAGCATGAAACCATCGACAGGTAAAACACCATTATTTTTAGATTCCTTGAAGAATCTTTTTATCTAGCTATTTACCATTACAAATTACAACTGACAATGGCATACAATATGTTAGAGGCAAATGTTAAGAACCTGGTTAATGCAAGAATTTAGGGCCCCATTTAACAACGATGCATAAACCCTTTAGCACTGACTAAAGGGGTTAGGTCATCCCCTCTGTATATAACAAACAGCGGTAATCTGAGAGTCAGGGGCGTATCTATAATGGGTGCAGGGTGCACACCCTGCATCGACTATATTACTTACCTCTCCGGAGTCTCACGTCGGCGCGGGGTCCGGCACTATAAAACGACTGGAAAATGGCCGCGGCGGCCATTTTCCCGTCGTTTACGCATACGCAATACAGGGAAAATGGCCGCCGCAGTCATTTTCCCGGTAACCTGTGCATACACTATAGACTCTGGGCACACTCTAGTGTCCATAGTTTATAACTCCGGCGCTGGCCATGCACAGCTCGGTGCGCTGCCGGCCGCCGGGCGGAGAGAAGGGGTCCCGTGTCGGAGACTGCACACGGGCCCCCTCCTCTCTAGAAATGCCCCTGCTAAGAGTACAGCTGTTTGCCACTGCATCGCTCTCGTCATCTGGTGACAGTGATTCGGTCACCATTGCAAGCAATGGGAAGCCAGCAGCAGCCCATCCAGCTCCAGCAAAGCCTTCCAGGCACTGCCGGATCCCCGCCGGCTTAATCAGTCATGCACATGCGCGGACTGACTGTCGTGCATGACAGAGTAGCCCGTTGCTGGCAGTGATAGCGGCTGCCAGTAGGTGAGTGGAGGAGCTCTCCAACAAGGAGGACATCGCTGAACCTCGCAGGCAGGGTAAGTAATGCCAGTGGCATATCTGTTTGTATGACTGTGGTAAATAAGCCTTTGATATTTAGGTTTGTTAATAAATTAATGCCATGAACTGAGCTTGCTTCAGAAAAGCCAGGCGTGCCCCAGAGGATGAGCCACTCTCCCATAGTGATGCTGTGACTCCCTCTTATTGGTGGGGGGCATGGCTGTGTTCTGTTTCACAAACATACAATGTTACAAGATATGTTGCAGACAATCATTTGATGGTGCCTCATGCTCCAGCGCTGTCACTAGTTCCTATAAGTGGTAAAACAGACAGAACCTAGTCCTAGATTATACCACCCACTTCAGTGTAATATGGGCGTGGTTTCTATGGATCTGGGTGTGGCTTTGGCAAATCTGCATATGAATTGGGCAGATTGAGGGAGTACATTAACTACAGGGACTAGTAACCAGGGCCGGCTCCAGGGGTTGGAGCACAATGTGCCGACTCTTAAGAAGGCGCCCTTACATCATGCGGCGAAGTCGCTCGCGCCTGAAAATGAGGGCGTGTCCTAATTACCATAGGCCATGTCCCCCTACGTGACGTTATTTGGAGGCATGCCCGCATGGCACGCCTCCAAGCAACGTCAGGCTGGGGGGAGACTCACTAGCTGGGCTTCCCTCAGCACTCTCCCGTCGCTGAATGGATGCCGTGCGCATGCGCGCAGCATCCATTCAGACTCCTGGGTCCAGCACCACCGCACAGCTGCGGTGGTGGGGGTCCCTAACCTCCCTATTTGACCACCCGCCCACGAGTGGAACAGTGGGACAGTACTGTCCCGCTGAAATTGGGATGTTGGGGAGGGGTGCGACCTCTATGGGTGGCGCTACTGTGCGACCGCACTGGTCGAACACCCCTAGAGCGGGCCCTGCTAGTAACAGACAGTCACAGAGGTGAGGAAGACTCGGAGACTCAGCTGAGCAAGTGATGTATTCCAGATGGAGTCTGGAAAGACCCTGGGAGTCACTGTCATGAAGAAAGGACTTGTAGCAGCAAAATGTCAGCCTGACTTGCTAGTGAGATTGGAGTGCAGGCACTCGGCTGTTCACTCTAAAGGGTCAATTCAATTAGCTTCAATCCTCAGCTGTGCACATATTTGCCATATGTTGTAGCCAATGTATTGCCAATTTTCTTGTGCATCTCTATGGTTACAACTTACAAGGCAAAATCTGAGATATAGGGGGTTGAATGATGTACTAATGTGGAATTTGAATTGAATTGCCCCCTAAGTGTCAACCTGAGAGACAGCATGTGTGTTACGTCTGTCCACCTATGAGTACTGAGTTGGGAAGGTGGCAGAACACTTATAGGGGTCTATGTACTAAGCCTTCGAGAAAGATAAATTGGACGGAGATTAAGTACCAACCAATCCTCTCCTACTGTAATGGTCACTTTACAGTGTTTGAAAAAATGACAGGAGCCTGATTGGTTGGTACTTTATCTCCATTCACTTTTTCTCTCTCCAAAGCTTAGTACATAGGAGCTCATTCAGACCCGCTCACAAGATGCGATCACTCGCTGGCCAAAAGGGGCCGGATATTTAAATTAAGCGCTCGCACTGCGTCGCGTAAAGACGCCCACTGTGTGTTAGCAAGCTATGGCAAAGTGCCCTCACAAGTGTCTGAAGACGCCCCCTTGCCTCTCACAATACACGTCATCTCCGGGAAATGAAGGATTAATCGGGACCATCGTGAGCCATCGGATCTGCACGCAGCCCTTGGGGTTGCCTTTCCCCGCCGCAAGCACTGCGATCAGTGCAGCCTGAAATACATGCAGGTGATGTGTACAATGACGCTACTTTGCTAATCATGCACGCCCTTTAAACGGCATTTTGGGGGACTGACACACCTGCGTCCACAACACCACTCCCCCGTTTACAAGCACCTTCCCCTGTTACCACCCACGAACGGCACTCACTCAAAGCAGCGACCTGATAGTGGCTAACGAGCTACCAAAATCAGATCGCAACAAATGGCTTGCGCACTGCGAATTATACGCATGCGCAGATGGGCAAAAATCACTCACAGCGAGCGATCGCGCCTTAGTGAGCTGGTCTGAATCAGGTCCATAGACCCCAGTGTGAGGTGAGATTAGGGCAAGAAGCGAGACCTTGATGCCGATTGAAAGAATGAGGCAGGATGATGGAGTGTAAGTTCTGGGGCCGTCATGTAAAGGGATGTAACTATGGGTCTCATTCAGACCCGCTCGCGAGCGCAGGACGCACGCAAGCGGGTCGATGGTACCCAAATGCGCATGCGCGAGACCTGGCGAGCGACGAGGAAGCCGTCGCTCGGGGTCTCGCACCAAAGGGGGCGTGCTGTCGATGGTGAGTGACAGCACGCCCCCTTTGGTGGGCGTGGCTGCCAGACGGAGGCGTTCCCATGGGAACGCCTACCGTCTGGGTCCGGCCCCACTGACATCACTAGTGATGTCAGTGGGAGTGATTTTTGCTCTGATAGAGCCAAAATCACTCCAGGGCTTGCAGCAACGAGACCCTACCGCAGGGTCTGGTTTCAAGCCCGATGGTCGCGACCATCATCATGGACGCTCGCATAAGCTGTGGGTGGTAACCCACAACTATGCGAGCATCAAAGAGGCCGCTCCAAGAATAGGTAGGGGGGCACTAATTCAGAGCGAGCGCTCTGGTCAGAGCGTCCGGCTCTGAATCAGGCCCAATGATTCACGCAGCAAGGTGCTGTGAAAGGAGGGAAAGAAATGAATAAGATAGGTTATTTCATGGTCTTTCACCCATTCACTTTGTCAATTGTAATGTTGCTGCACTATTATACTTGTTCCAGCTCCACATGCTACTTTCACATCTAACTTGTGCAGGAGCACCTGTCTGACTAACTCCTCACTATATCCTGGGAGAGCAGGGTGATAGGTAGTGTATGAGGATCTCCATAGGTAGGTGTCCCAGTGAGTTTACCTACAACACCTAACAGACTGACAGACAGGCAAGCTACATAAATATCAAGCATTGCTATTAATTCTTTTGTTAAGCACATACAACATACATAACCATCTTAGTTACATGACATACTGGTCATCACTACTGCTCAAAAGAGAGTCACAGGAAGGGAGGGGTAAGTCGCGGAGACTGAATTAGGGTTAAAGACCACAGTACATCCTGGAAATGGAGTTTATGACAAAGTTTTATTATGAGGGCCACAAAGGTCTACGGCCACATTATTGTCTGCCATCCCTTATTTTAAATGTGTCATTTCTCATGTTTCTATATTATTATAACTAAGATCCTTAAAATTTATCTACCAGCAATTCCTGTATCTAATTCCAGTCATTCATTGGGTCTCAGGGCTGGGCAAATGGTCATGTCTGTTTCTCTGGGAGCATTGATTAAGGACAGATCCACCTATGACGTATGTAATACCCCCAATGGTGGGATGTCAACGAGTGGATCGTACCTGCTGTTCTTCGGGAACCTGCTTGGGATTGGATCATCGTATGGTGATGGATCAGGGCGGTTCCTCTTCTAGGCTCCTCCTACCATGGCAGAGAGACAGGAGATCCCCCAGAACCCAGCACAGTAATCACACACTATGAAAGTGATTAAGTTTTATTGTGCTAGAGCACTTTGTTACACTAATACTGTATAGAGGTTAGAACGTACAAAGGTAATGCAATAAACTGTAAAAGTGTTTTGTATCAAATAAACTTAGAATACACGTTTCTCAACAGCGGTAACTGCATCACATCAACATTCATGGTCCGTGCATCATATTACCATTCCTAAATATCACTAACTGTTAGATGAAATGCTGTACTTAAAATTACTAATAAGTCCACAATGTCCCTTTTGTGCGACCTTAAGTAATGTCTCTAATCTTCACTGTACAGCCACGTTGGTGCACAAAATGAAAGAATATTTTATCACACAGCTTGGGATATGTTCCATTAATACCGGATTTGGCCACAAGGTGGGGTGCTGTAGCACATGTAAAGTATAGTCGACAATTTCAGAGTTCAAAGCTGGTTTGTACAGCACTATAACTTTTGAGGTAAAATGTCGACTGCAGATCAACAACTACTAGGGGTTTCCCTGTTGAGAGAAAATGCTGGCAAATACTTAAGAGATGGCACTTTACTGCCACAGTCGATATTAATTTCTAAGTTAAAATAGAGAGGGTTATATATATATATATATATATATATATATACTCTCTTATGGTTACAGTCTTAGCAGAAAACCCACCTCCTCTAAGACCAGTCTCTATAATTGTGCAGTCCTTCAACTGACATGTATTACAGAAAAAGGGTAACTGTACAGAAGCCAGCACTTGACCTGCACAGCATCTCCTCTCCCTTGGTTCTGTGATAAGTACACTATAACTAGTGACTTTCAAGTCCTTCTGTCTTGCTGCCTGACACATAGGGGGTTCCCACCTCACAGTTGCTGTTACCTGATCAGCTGCTGATCTCTGCTCTCTGTGCCCTCACACACACTCTTCCGGCAGCTGCTTCTCTCTGTCGGTACACACCAGAGCCGTAGCTAGACTTTTTGGTGCCCTGTGCCAGAAAGAGCATTGGCGCCCCCCTCATTTTTCAAAGGGACATAATGCACCCAAAAAAGGGCCATGGCCTCATGGGGAAGGGCCAGGCAAGAGATAGGAGAGGCCAGGAGATGCTGGGGATGAAAAAAGAGGAAACTACAAGCAAGAATGACAATAAACAGAAATTTGACAGGCCCAAACAGAGCCCCCTGACCTGTGGTGCCCTGTGTGATGGCACCAGCCGCACTACCCTAGCTACGGCCCTGGCACACACCATACAGCTCCTGTGCTCCAGACAACTCCTTGCTCGGTTGATCCTAGTTACCCTTCAGCTGAAGGACCCGGACGTGATGGCGAGTGAAGGCGGAAGTGCGGTTCTATGCCCTGACAGCGCTGTTATTTTGTCTCAACTGTAGTATTTGGCCACCAATGTTAGAGATTTGTACCCTCGCCGGGTCGCATTGCTCTTCACACTTCGGGCACGATGGCTCCATTCGCTCGCCACAGATTACTATTCGCTCTCTATGTCCACGTGGATAGTAACTGATGATGTCAGGGTCCTGTAGCTGAAGGGGATCTAGCCGCAACCCTCCTTCCTCTCGGTTGTATTCAGATGCCCTTCTCGGAGCGGACCCTGACGTCATCAGTTACTGTCCTGAGTCATTCCCTACCATCCACGTGGACATAGAGAAGGAATATAAACCTATGGTGAGCGAAGCGAGCCCGCAAGGGGACAAATTTCTTTGTTTGGTGACCTTTATGGGCATGGGACCACCCTCACCTAACGTCACTTCCAGGTCCTTACAATGAAGGGGAAATTAGCTCAACCCCTTCCTCTCTCCCTCTCCCAGTTTCACTTTCAGTATCTCCCTGCAATCCTATGATGTACGCGTGGGGAAATTAACCCTAGTCCCAGAACATTCCGCAGCACATAAAATTTCACATATATGGGGGAATCCTTACGGGGTATCACACTTATCTGTGCCATGAATGGACTGTTCTCTAATTTGCTGCACAAATTATTTTTTATATATTATTGTCACTGTATTATTTTTGCCCCCCTCCCTCTTATTCATATGATTGTTTAAATAGTCATCATTATCAGTGCACAATTGTACAAGCCGTCACCCAGTACAAGAGATCCATCTGATATAATACCCGTCGTCCAGCACAGCTCTGCATAGGCCACAATGTCTGACTACATGACCTTGACATCATGCTTGCCGACTTATTAATTCTCCTTCCCGGGAGAAACCTGGGGAGAAGCAGGTGGGCGGAGTTGGGGGTGAGGCTGGCTGGGTCGTGTCATTAAGCCCCGCCCCCTCGCTGGAATTCCTCATGACGGTTGGATATTTAAAATAGGGGGTGTGGCTAAATTTCATGATTCTCATAGATTCGCTCATTACCCACGCCCGCAATGCACAAACCCACTAGGAAGTGGGCAGAATACGGGAGAAGTGCCTACCCTTCCCGTGGTGCGGGGGGTTAACCGAAATGTCGTGAGCCCGGTAGGCATGTATGCTTGACATGCGGTCACTAAAAACTAAGCCCTGAGTTGCCACTGATATGCGGAGGACTGTGACTCACCTGTATTTTCATGTGCTCGGCTATGGAGCATTCTGTCCACAAAATGGACATGAATGCAATTCACACTCGGCCCCCTCATGACCACCTTAAAGGACCAGCTAAATTATTTTTTTTTACAGACCTTTTGCCTTACCTGCAGACACCATCGTTGCTGGCTACGATGTTATTTTCAGGGTGTGGTCTGGTTACTCTTGGGGGCATGCATTAATTTTAATGGATGAACAACGATATAAGTATATGTAGTTAACAAACTACAATACCCGGCGCTCCAAATAAATACCAAGAATAATCCACCTGCTGGCTAGTAGCAATCTTTGATCTAGTTGAGACCAAAAAAATTTTTTGTATCAATCTGAAAACAACAAACTGTGTAGCTACTGCGCAAGGTGGAGAATTATTATTATTATTATTATCATTTATTTATATGGCGCCACAAGTGTTCTGCAGCGCCTTACAAAGTACATAAACAAATAGGTTAATTTACAGTGACTTACAGAACAATACAATACATTACAGGACAAGGATAATGTACATTGCTACATTCGCGACCATAACACCCAGATAAGCAACAATGCAAAGCAACCAAGTGTTACGTGCCCTGGTAGAGAGTAAGAAGTAGATGAGGGTAAAGTAAAGAGAAGCACAAGAGGGTAGAGGGCCCTGCTCATAGGAGCTTACATTCTAGAGGGGAGGGACAAACAGGGGTTGACACAGATGGGGTAGGCAGGGAGGAAGGAGTAAGTAGCAGCAAGTTAAGAGAATGATACTAAATGTCTATACAGATAAATAGATCGTGTTTTTGCTCTCTATTAAAATGAATAGGAGACTGGGTTAATAAAAAATCTCTATTTAATGTCTAATAAATACACATATATTATCAGAATGATCACAATCCAATAAGTAACTGTTCCTTTAGATAACAATATATAATGATATGCCAATAACTACTTGAGTAGCAAATCTGATGGAAATAAATGTCAAATAGATAGGAATCACAATAGGTGAACAATTGTATAATAAAAAGGATAATAATAAAAGGGTGCTGATGTCCCAGCTCCAATGTATAAATTGTAGGAAATGACGTGGTCTCTAAGTAACCACTGGTGAATATTCTAAGCGTGGCCACACTGTTTTATACATACGGTCCCATGGAGATGTTCAAAGTCCCAGCGAGTGATATCCAAATAGGTATGATGTGGATCTCACGGGATGCGGTGGTAGCCGCTGGTAGTACAAACCGGGAGCACTGTATGAAACGCTCTCCTAATCCTCCAGCAAATACTGCTCACACAAGCGGCACGTACCGCTGTGTAAATGACGTGGAGGGCTTGCTGGGCGATTAGTCCTCCAAAAACTTCTAGCCCAAAACCCGTTTGTAGTGTGGCAGCTCCAGCCGCTAGATGTATTGCAAGCAAGGTGAATGCTGTGGAAGCAGCTTATCGGCAGGTCCCGCTATGTCAATATCGGGTAGGGCATGCTGGGCAATAAGTCCTCCAGCAGCTCCTGTCCCTGACACGTCTTATGGTGGAGCGGCTCCGGCTTCTGGCTAAGTAATCAGCAAGACTTGCTGGGCAAGTGCTGCTTCAGCTGCTGTAGCGGTGTGCTGATTTCCACTGGCCGTGGCTGCTTCCTTGGAGACGGGACAATTCCCAAGGTGATGACTGCATAAAAACACTTGGGCTAAAGAGTTATCCTGGATCTCCTGGAAAGCACTTGGTGGCTCTGGGCTATGGATCCACATCATACCTATTTGGATATCACTCGCTGGGACTTTGAACATCTCCATGGGACCGTATGTATAAAACAGCGTGGCCACGCTTAGAATATTCACCAGTGGTTACTTAGAGACCAAGTCATTTCCTACATTTTATTCATTGAAGCTGGGACACCAGCACCCTTTTATTATTATCCTTTTTATTATACAATTGTTCACCTATTGTGATTCCTATCTATTTGACATTTATTTCCATCAGATTTGCTACTCAAGTAGTTATTGGCATATCATTATATATTGTTATCTAGAGGAACAGTTATTTATTGGATTGTGATCATTCGGATAATATATGTGTATTTATTAGACATTAAATAGAGATTTTTTATTTACCCAGTCTCTTATTCATTGTAATAGAGAGCAAAAACACGATCTATTTATCTGTATAGACATTTAGTATCATTAATTTTAATGGAGTTGACTGCTTCTAATTTGAATGAAGTCCACTGGAGGACACAAGGTTAGGGTTCCAGAGTGGCAGTTTATTAGGGATTTTAGGGTGACATTTCATCATTGGAGTCATTGAGGCTGCAGACAAAAGTCCTGATTCTGAGTTGTAGGCAAAAGCACTCACACACCTATTGGCGGTTGCCCACATGCAAATATATGCAAATCGCCTACAAGCTTCTTCCCTAGTGTACATCCGTGCGAGGACTGAGACGCCCACTTTTAGCGCCCATGTGCTCTGTAATACTGATCGGTGCCTCCTTATACACCACCATCAGTCACAACATAAAAAAACACCAACCCTATGGCAGGTGAAGTTACTCTGTCTGGGTCTGTGCGCCTGTGAGCGCATCCGCTTGCAATGACACGCCCATGACACTCCCATACCACGCCCACTGCATGGGCCATTGTTGCGTGTACTAGTAGTCACCGCCCAGGAAAGTCCGTCAGATTGACGCCACAATTCCAATACCGTCTGTTCCAATTGCAACAGCACCTTTTTGCACAGGGCCATGACAGGGCTTTTCTGCGCCCTGTACCGGCCCCGGTAATTACAGCTCTGACCAAAGCTTCCTCAGGATGCTCCGAGGGGGCTGTAAGAGCTGCAGGGTGCCTGTCCAGAGCATCCAGAGGATGATCCGGCTACACTGCAGTAGCATTTCTGGCCGCAGGGTGCCGTTCCAGACACCCTGATAGCCAACTGCAGGGGTCGTGGGGGAGCGGCGTGCAACCAACAGGGCTCTATGCGGCGGCACTGCTCGCACGCCCCTACTTATGGCACTGTTTATATATACACTCAGAGTAACGCAGGTGCCGTAGAAGAATTCAGACTCTTTCATGCATGTGCAGCTGCAAATAATCGCTGAAGTTCCGGAACATCGGCGCTGCCTGCGGATTGCGTACTGAATCAGACCCAATGCCACAATCACAGTGCAGCGACTGATGAGGTCTGTACCACTTCTTCACAGCGAGAGATCTGACAGACATGTGGACGATCTGGACTAATTACGCAGAGGATGACCACAGATTGTCTTTTTTAATTTATTTTTTTCTACAAAACATTCAATTACTCCTTGGAGAACATTTTCGGACTTAGTTACAATAAAAAACGGTCTCAGATGGGAATCCTGATGTGTTTTGTAATTTAGCCCCATTTTTAAGATAATATTACTGGCCAAAAGCTTGCACATACTCAGCAACCCCCCCATCCCCACCCTCAACATCTCTTTTCTTTATTAAATAAAACAATATCTATATCAACATATGAACATGGTGAGAAAACGCCCCTATGGAGTCAGGACAGTTCTAGGGCCTATGACATCACCCGTACAGTACGGCTCCAGATTGCGGTCTGGGACATATTGACGTCATTAGTTCATTTTTTTAGGAATGCAGCCGTCCATTTCTAGCACCTCGGGCCAGCCGTCGTACTTGTTTGTTTCCTTGTTATTCTTGATGTGCTAAATAGGAGGCAAAATTAGAAATTAATTTTTATATCCTATTTAGCTATTCTGTAATGTAAGTTCACAGCAGTAACATATAATATATACAGTATAAACTTCATTTCATATATCTGGGTGGATTCAGACTTGTGCGCTATTTGCATCACCACTGCGTCTTTGGATGCAGCAACAATGCGGAAAAAACTGCTTGTACCGCCGGAGGCGTCTGAAGGCTAAATACGCCCACTGCCAGCATTGCAGAGCCAAGTTGCAGCTTCGGATTACCACCGGGCGGCCATCGGCCATCTGAGTTAAGCCTAAGCTTACTCAGAATGGCCACAAGAACTCCTCTACCGGGGCCAGGAAATCAGTGTCGGAAAACGCCGATCCTGACCTTGACAAGCCTACAAATTGGAGTCCACAAGCCCTTTGTTTGATAAACAGTCACTGTTGCTGCCCCCATCTCAAATGGCCGCAGCATGTCAGTCATGCTGCGGCTTAGGCGGCACTGCGAGCGATCTCGCAGACACTGATTGGCACATGCGCCAATCGCCCACCAGATTAGTTATACGCAAACCATTGGGTTTTCGAACAACTGTGAATAAGTATATAAACACCTTTGATACCGTAATCTTATATGGACTAAACTAGGTTTAAGCAAGGTACGAATATATAAATAAATGTTAGTAAATGTTAATTTGCCCCTGTCCACGATTAAATGTGTTACATTGTACAGTATTTTTAGAAGTTTTCAATGTGAATGACGAATTTAAACACAGTAAATGTTCAGTGTTCAAATTAAATAAAAAAAATACAGTAAGCAAAGTGAACTCTCTATGGGGCCTTCTCATTATCTTTAAAAGTACGTAAAAATATGACATTTTTCAACTATTGTAAAACAAGTGATGGCCCCATTCATTAAACAGGTCATGCAGGAGATTCACTGAAATCACCTGCTTACCGGCCATCCCCAAAGTGGAATGTGATCTCCATACACTGAGGCCCTGATTCAGAGCTGAACGCTCTGAGCAGAACATTCGCTCTGAATCAGGGCGGTCCTATTTAAATGTGGAGCGGCCTTATGGACGTTCGCATAGCTGTGGGTTACCACCCACAGCTTATGCGAGCGTCCATGATGATGATCGCGATGGTCAAGACCATCGCGACCATCGGGCTTGTGACGAGACCCTTGTGGTAGGGTCTCGCTGCCGCAAGCCCTGGAGTCTATCAGAGCCAAAATCACTCCCACTGACATCACTAGTGATGTCAGTGGGGCCGGACTTAAACGGTAGGCGTTCCCATGGGAACGCCTCCGTCTGGCAGCCAGGCCCCCGGCACGCCCACCAAAGGGGGCGTGCTGTCACTCACCATCGACAGCACGCCCCCTTTGGTGCGAGACCCCGAGCGACGTATTTCTCGTCGCTCACCGAGTCTCGCGCTCCCTCCATCGTGCGCATGCGCATTCGCCCACCATCGACCCGCTAGCGAGCGACCTTCGCTCGCGAGCGGGTCTGAATGACCCCCTGATTTCCAAATTCATCAAAGTCCAAAAGTGCACCATTTTCAGAAGTTGATTGCGAGATTGGACGCCAGCTTCAGATGGCGTTCATTCTCAAAGTCCTGCTCCTTCCTATGGGAAGGAGTCCCAGGATGCGAAAGTAGCCCTCCGCCCCCGTACATATCCCTCCACAGCCTGTTGGGTGAATCCAGTTCACGCATGTGCACTAACGCTGCCGAGTCAGACTCGACAGGAGTCAATCTACAAAAGAAGAATAATGAAAATCTAGATGCAAAACATTTTTAGTTCAATAAATGTTGTAGCTTTCAGGCAGTGACATATCTATAATGGGTGCAGTGTGCGCAGTGCACACGGCCCCTGGGTCCAGGGGGGCACACACCGCACACCCTGCACCCATATCTTCCATACTTATCTCTCACAGTGCTAGAGTCTACTAGTGCTCAGAGTCTTCTGCGCTCAGCGAGCTGGATGAGAGGAGGGGGCCACGGACGGAGAGTGCACCATGTCCCTCTCCTTTCTTACGATGCCACTGCTTTCAGGGTAGGAAATCAAACTGAACCAGTTGGCCAAACACACAAGGCCTGATTCTGAGTTGGGAGTAAAGCAAAAAAGAGCAAAGAGCAGAAAAGTGCACCTGAACAAACCATGTTGCAATGCAAGGGGTGCAAATATTTTTTTTTTTTGCATGCAGGATAAATACTGGCTGCTGGTGCATGTAAGCCCACTAATGCTGGACAGCTTTATGTTTACACTGCAAATGAGATTTGAGGTTGGTCACACCCTTCTATAATTTAAATCTCTCTGAGCATTTTAAATCTGCCCCACCTGCAGTACAACATGGTTTTACCCAGGTGCACAGTTATTGCTCTTTTTTGCTTTACTCATTATTTAGAATCATGCTCTATGGTAGAATTATGCTGAAATATAAGGCTAGCAACCATTTAGTATTGCCCCAGCTAGTGCAGGCCTGACTAATGACAGCGGTATCAGTGAGTTCCCATCCTACCAAGTTTATACTTTATTTATTCAGAATTCGTATCCTTTTGTTGACATTTTTCTGAGACTAGATTTACAGGATTAGTGGTGTAAGTATATTTCCCTGTTTGGGGAGGAAAGGTCATTGCTTATGTCACTATCTCATCCTGTCAATCATTTTTCCCATGTAATACTGGATTTTTTGTTTTCAACTATTCGCTGTGATATGTCATCTCGCTCAGCACAATATACATGATAAATCTGATGCTCATGCAACTACTTTTGAACTTATATTTCACTTAATTATCGTTGATTTACCACATATGATAGAAAATTACAGACTTCTTTAATGATCATGTCTTGGAAAAAAAAAAAAAACTAACAGATTTTAAAACATTTTGTTGTATTGTCATTTTTGTGTGTTTAATTGAAGATTACTAATAAAACATTCCCACCATCAGCTACAGCTCACACACTAACAACAGCAGCAAACCTTGACAGGCCTGGTGATGGGGGAGGGGGGGGGGACGAGGGCACAGCTGTACTGGGCTCAGAGATTTCATGGGGTCCAGAGGGGCCCACAGATGAAACTATCTGTAACCACTGCCTAGGTTGCTGCTGCAGTGATCAGCAGGGTGCAGGCATGTAAGGGTTACATACATGCCTGCTCCCTGCTGATCACTGCAGCAGCAGCACAGGTAGTGGCTTGGGAAGAGATGCTATGGGGGGTGGAAGGATACTATGGGGGGTGGAGAAACACAGTGGGGGCTGGAGGGACACTGTGGGGCTGGAGGGACAGTGTGGGAGCTGGAGGGACAGTGTGGGGGCTGGAGCAACAAATGGGGAGATATGGCTGAAGAGAACTGGCGGAAGTGTCTGGAACTGGCATGTCTAGAAGAAAAAGACTCAGGGACAGTAATCTTCATTCTAAAGAAACATTACTAATACAAATGGTACCAAACTAGCAAATACAGGGAGGCTGGAAAGACGGTGTGGGCGGCTGGAGATATGCTGTGGGTGCTGGAGGAACACTGTGGGGGGTTGGAGGGACACTGTGGGGGCTGGAGAAATATTGTGGGGGCTGGAGAGACCCTGGGGGCTGGAAAAGACACTGCAGGCTAGAAAAGACACTGAGGGGCTTGGAATGAAGAGACAGAAGGCATCTAGGGCTGGAGAGACAGTAGGGAGCTGGAGAGACACTGGGGTCTGGAGAGCCACAAGGGGGATAAGGATAAAGGGACAGCAATCTTCATTCTAAGCAAACATTACTGATACAAATGGTAACTTATTAGCAAATACAGTTTAAGAATATAACATTTTTGATCATGGAAGATCATTTTGTTCTGCACCAACAAAAAAACTTTTGTTGCTATGTATTATTTCGTCAAATCTTTGCTATATGACAATAACATAGATTGTATTGCTATGAAAGAAGCTTCTCCCAGACCATGTGATCCCCTACATGAATAGTAGTAAATGACTGAATAATGACTGAAGTCACCATCTGCCCAGGAAAGAACAATTTCTGCAGAAGTTCCCCATTGCAGAGAAACCACATATAGGTAAGGCAGACTCTCAAACAACTGGCCTGTACCTGCCAGGGTCTCTGGGATGGGTGGCCCCTAAAAAAATGGGTGTTCCGGGCCCCATGGTTTCCAGTGCTGGCCCTGAATGCTGAGATAAGAAGACATTGATAACAGGGGTCAGGCAACCTGATCCCTGTGTTCCATCCTGCCGGGGGTCCAGCAGGGATTTGCTAAGAGCCGACAGCAGAGGCTGATGAGCCTGTACAGCAGCCATAGTGACTACAGCAAATCACTGTCCTTGCCCCAAAAAATCCTTGGTGGTTCCCTGGCTGCAGTGAAGAATCCAAGGAATCTGGTGGATTTGATTCACAATGCAGGGGAGTAGGAGATTTGAGCTTGAAATGGGACTCTCCCGCAGGATCCGGGATGGTAGGAAACTATGAATATGAGCCTATTGAGAATGCAAATTGTATGTTATTAACTTAAATGGCAGCTGCAGGACTTCTAAAGGTAATTTTTGTTTAGTAACTGGGTCAGGATCTTTGTAGATTCAAGATAATTTATGTGTGTGCATGGAATTTAGTGGTACAGTAACTCATCTACTGATCTCACACATACAGTATTTCAAACCAAGAACATATTTACAATACCTGTTCAAAGGGAGTTTTGTTCTTTAATCCTTTTCCACCAACGAGGAGCCAGCCGTCTCGGAAAGCCAGTTTCCCTGAGACACTACTTCCATAGCTAGCAAATGTCTCTCTGGCTTGGGCGTCCAATCTAAAGTGAAAACATATACAGTGATAACAGGTTTTCAACATCTATTACTTTAAATTAACTGTCATTAGAACAATTAAGAATATTTAATTTCTATATCTGCAATAAAATGTATCTTGCAGATAAATATTTTGTGTAATTCTACTTAGTATGTCCAACACATTATGCAATTTGCCTTTCGGAAAATAAGTCTTGAAATGTGAACACACTGGGATCAATATGTAGGTTTTTATTTTGTCTGCCCAACAGGAGTATAAAAATATAATTTAAGGATTATTGTTCAATTTGGCCAATCACCTTAAAGCCAATCGTCTAGATCACCTCTGGCTGCATTGAAGACTGTTAGTGCCGTCAGAACATGGTTGCACTAATAAGCCAACACTGGTCATACTACAACTGCGCTTTCCAACAAAGTTACTTGGGATTAACAATGTTTTTGACCTACTGTACATACTCTGTGACCTAGGTAGCCTCATTTACCACATGAATGGCTTTGCAGGATGTTCTCTCTCATACCCTTTTCAGACACAAGCCAAAAACCTGGATTTTTGCACGTGAACACACATGGACCTGGGTCCGACATATGTTTGAAAGGTCTGACCTGTGTTGACAATCCCAGGCCCATGATCCTGTTTGCAATCAGGGATTTTATCAGGAATTGCAATCCGAATCAACGACCTGGCTTATGTGGGAAAGGTGCAACCCGTATCTTGATGACCCGGGTCACACCTAAAAGATAGTCACTGCAGGGGACAGTAGTGCTTGGAGATGACATCTTCTCCAAGCACCCACTGAAATGCCCGATCACCTGGATCACTGGAAGATCCATGTCTGGTGTGAATGGTGATGAAACAAGAATAACACGGGTCATTATCCACGGTATACGTTTAGGAAGCCGGTGGACGTAATGCCGATGGCTGGCTTCCAGACAATTTAATCCCGACGAGGGACAAATGACAGGCATCTAAATCTAGACGCCTATCATTTTACCAATGCTGGGAGACCAGCGCCCCGGCATCCTGATTGAGTGGATGCTGAGCGCTGCATCGGACAGCCGCGGCTTAGGTTTAGGGCTCCCCGGAGGTTAGGGTTAGGCTAGGGGGAGGGAGGGTTAGGGTTAGGCACCCTCGGGGAGAGGTTGGGGTTAGGCACCCCCCCGGGGGACTTAGGTTTAGGCACTTAGAGGGGGGATTAGGGTTAGGCACTTGGGTGGGAGGTTAGGGTTAGGCACCCTTAAGGAGGGTTAAGGTAAGGGGGAAAAATAGGTTAGTTTATACTTACCTAGGGACGATTGGAATTTCCTCCTCTGTCGGCCAGCCACTGTCGGGATTTGAACCGCCGGCCAGGGGTCTAGCGATAATTCATACCGATCCCTTACCCACATGTGATAGGGAATCGGTATGTAATGCAGCCGGATCTATTCCTTGGCAGACCAAATACTGATGCTGGAAGCCTGAACAGTGAAGATCCTGACTATGGCTGGTAAGTACCCTAACCCTACCCTAGTGGTGTCTAACCCTAAACTCCCTGGGGAATGCCTAACCCTAAACTAACCCCAGTGGTGCCTAACCCTAACCCCCCTTCCTGCACCCTAAATCTAACCCTCCAGGGGGGAGTGCCCAACCCTAACCTCTCCCCCCAGTGGTGCGTAACCCTAATTCCTCCTTCCACTAGCCTAACCCTCCCCGGGGATGCCTAACCCTAACCCTCCCCTGGGGTGCCTAAACCTAACCCTCTTCCCCCATGGCTAACAGCTAGAAAGCCCCAGCTTACCTTCATTCAGGATGCTGGGCTTTGGGATTTAGACGCCTATCTTTAGTCCATGGTCGAGCTTCCAGCATCGGGATTCCGACGGGCAGCTTTCTGGGCGGCGGTATCTTAACTGCATCCCGTGTGAAAGGGGTAAGTACAGAAAACTTCGACTTCAACCCGTACTCAGTATCCCGGGTCCAAACCCGGTTAAAGTCAGGGTTTAATGTCTGAAAGGAGTATCACTGATTTCTGCTGGCAGTCTATGGAGCTACGAGCAGCAATAATGTTCCCACCAGAAGTTACCTTCCAGACATCTCTATCTCTGTTGAAAACACAACAAACAACCCTATTCCTTAAGCTCATTGCCTAAGTGTCATCCTTACTCGGAACAGTCCTCTGTTCTCCGCAATCAATCTGTTTCCAAATCCTATTACATACATCTAAGAAATATTTCCAGAATATCCCCAGACCTAGCAGTAGATTTTCTCCCATGGTTACCACGTATTCTCGTATTCAAGACCAGCCTCAGCCTATACCCATCCTTCTATCCGATTTACATTGACAACCTGGAACACAGGTTTCTTGCTCACTTCTTATCCATCCCCTCTAATGCCTATTTAGAAACACCCTGTGTTCCCCTCAGGGTTCTCTAATAGATTTGCTGCACCCTAACGTTTATCCGGGATTACACGTTCTTTACACATTTTTGACCAGTTTGCTCCCACCACGTTTGCTGACTTTCAGGAACCTTATCGGTTCCCATCAACTCTTCATTATACCTATTTCCAAATCACTCAATTCATACAGACCCATTGTCCTTAAAGGACGATTCATCGGCCTTCCCCATTCGAGCGTCAGTGTCTGTATTCGTAAGCGTGCTATATTAGTGTTATACCACTCCATTATAGCCCATGAATATTCCCTGAAGGAAATCTTTGAACAAGCGTGGGAAAATGATCTTGGATTCCAGCTGAGCAATGAGGAATGGTCTCACATCCGTCAACGGATTGCTAAAGCGTCCCTTAGTGTCAGTATTAGGAAAACATCTTACACAGTATATACTCGATGGTACATGACCCCTGATAAGATACATCATTTATACCCAATTTCTTCTAACCAGTGTTGGAAAAGCTGCATTATGGTGGGCACTTTCTTCCACGTCTGGTGGTAATGCCCAGTGATCCAGCAGTTTTGGGCGCTGGCAGTTAACCTTATGTCAGCAGTCACCACCTGCACTTTTCTGAGGATCCGCTAGTGCTTCTACTGCAGGGACCCTTGTGGTCAGTGTCTAAGTCTAAACTCCTCATAGCCAAACAATGGAATCCCCTCACCCTCCCACTCACTCTGCCCTTGTTAACCGGTTGTGGTACATTTCCTCTAGGGAATATATTACCTAACTTTTAAACAATACTCTGTCTACGTATCATTAGATATGGTGCATTTGGTTCACTTTACATAAATCAACTATGCCGGGAGTCCACCCTTGATATCTTTCTCCTGTCTTACTTTTGTTCTTTCCTTTTTTTTTTACCCCTTTCTTTACTCCTTTTGCTATATAATATTCTCCTGATTCGAACACCTATGGTATAATAATATATATTTATGGATGCATTACTTTTACTTTTTATACCAAGATTTTTTATGTTTGTAGTATTGTAGGATACTGTTAAAATCACTGTTCATAATTATTAAGTCCAAATTGTGGATTTGTTCGACTCTTTTTAATCGCCCTTCTTGTGACTTTTATTTTGTTTACATTTTTTTGTTACTCTCTTTGATGTTATGCTGTTTCCTTAAATGAAAAAGTTTGAAAAAAAAATATTTCCAGAATACGCCCTTATCTCACACAAAACATTGCAAAAACCTTAATTCATGTACTCATTATCCCCTGCATGGGCTATTGCAAAAGCCTCCTTATTGGTCTTCCCCCAACTAGACTTTCACTGCTACAATCTACTTTGAATACAGCGGCTAGTCTGATTTTTCTTGCAAAAGAATCTGCTGCTGCTCCACACTGTCAGTCATGGCAACCTGTATGTTATCAAATCCAGTCTAACCTACAATTCTAATATACAACGCCATAAACAGAAACATACATCACTTCGCTTTCCTCTCCACTCTGAACAAGCTCTGTGTCTCACACCCACACTCATTACCTGCTCTCATTCAGATTGCCAGGACTGTTTTTGGGCTGAGCCCATGATTTGAAATGAACCCCCCATGCACAAAACTTTCTTCTAGCCTCCAAACCTTTAAGTGTCCTCTGAAAACTCACCTCTACTTCAGACAGCTTATCAACTTCCAGAACCACTCGCCTTACCTCCTTACACTATTCTACCCGACTACGGTAGCTCTCCTTTATACATTCCTCACAGAACATTACATATGTTCTCTTTCTAAACTCATACAACCCACTGACCCCAGGCCAACATTGCTGAGTGACTGGATCTTACAGCCCGGCAAGAACCTTTGCAAACTGACTGGTCACTTTGTCATATGTAACACTTATCCTCATGTATCAAATTGCTATATTGCTATTTCCCTATAGATTGTCTGTGAGCAGGGCCTTCTAACCTCTTTGCATGACTGTTATTACTGTGGATGTATAACTGTTTTGTTCCCAATCGTAAAGTGTAACAGAGTATGTTGACGCTATTATATACAGTACATAACTGTTAAAAAAAAAAAAAAATCAGCCCACCATAATTTCTCTTATAAGTCTAACTGAATCTTGCCCCAAGAGTCTCACTATAGTGGGGAGATGTACTAAGTCTTGGAGGGAGATACAGTACCAACTAATCAGCTCCTGTCATTATACAAACAAAGCCTGTAAAATGGCAGTTAGGAGCTGATTGGTTAGTGCTTTACCTCTCTCCAAGCTTTGATAAATCTCTCCTCTCTAAACTTTATCTCTCTCCAAGTCTTAGTACATCTCCCCCTAGATGTGTACACACATTGCACCATAAGTGTGAGTAAACTGTGCTAACTTTTTCACCATTGATTTTGGAACAACAATCAATTGAATCCCTGGTGGGCATTTGTGAAAATTATTCCACGTTAACTGTGAAGAAAAGGTGCAACTATAACGGCAGCCAGGTGTTTGTTTTCATTTTCAAAACTGCTGCATACTGTACTTGCCAACATTGTGAGGTCTCCAACGTGGGATGGGGTGCATGGCTGTGACACGAGGGGGGCCTGGCAACACCATCATTAAGTGTTTTGATCAGAAAATATTGCTCTACGAGTTGTGCACTGATGATACCTTGTAACCCCCGCAAATTAGAACGAAACTCCCGATCGCAGGACGGCAGGACTGTCCTTCAAAATGGGGACTGTCCTCTTGAAGGTGGGACAGGCGAACGGAATGCTGTGATATGATAATTGGCGGTACGCATGACACATCGCACTCGCAATGCGATGAATTCCACCGGTCATCGCATGCATGTCAGCATTTGTAACGCCGGTGTGCATGACGATCCCCGTAAAGGACCGCTCTGTCGGTAAGAGCAGCCCTTTGCGGTGTAGTGACTTTCGGGTCTATGACCCAGAAGCCCCTCCGGCGTCCTTCTGTGCAATAGCAGAAGGATGCATGCACTGCGGGGGGTGCTGGGAGGGATCCGATTGGATCCCTCTCACAGCTCTCTGCGGAAAGAAGCCCATAGGCTTCTATGGGTAACGACATCAAGAAGATGGCGTTACCCACCGCAACCGACCCCCGGAGTACATCGCATTCCGGGGCTTGGTGCATATGAGAAATGCGGTGAAAGTTTTTGTAAATCTTCCCCACTGTTAAGTTGGAAAACAATGCATTTTATTTAGCCCCTGTGTTGAAACACAAACCGTGCACAAGTGGTAGCTTAAGAGGTAACACAACTTCTACAGCATTTCTACGACAGAAAATAACGTACATACACGTGACGGCATTGGTATAATGCACACACTATTGTAGTTACTCACTTTGTGGCTGGATCATCGTATGATGCAACAAATACTAAGGTGCCATCTTTTACACCCTCCAAGAACATCTTAACGTCCTTTACATCTTTAAAAAATAAGAAACAAATTATGACTATTACAAACTAAGAAGGTGACAGATTTTTAAAGTAAAATGTTTGTATAATATACAATCAGTGGCCTAACTGGAAATATCTGGTCCCATAGGGACAAGTTCAACCAACCAATTTAACTAATAAGGAACTGCGCTAATAAAAATCTGATACGTCAGATACATATAATAATAATAATTATTATGTCAGGACATGCTATATACATATCAAATATCTTACAAAATAATATCAATATATTATTCTAAATAATAATCATTCAATTTATTTGGACATTAATACAATAAAAACTATATGCATATAATTTGTGTAAAAAGATAAATTTCAATTTCACAAACAGACATGCGGCAAATATAAACCATAATCGTTGATCTAGGCTGCAACTGTAGCAATATCTAATACTGTATAAGCAAACAGCTTCAGGAATAATAGATAGTACTGTACTTTCAAATGCACCTCTAAACCTATAAAAATAACTGAAAGTCCCAAGAACAAGTATAGCCAGTATTAGAGGTACTCCTGGACACGATAAGCTGGCAGTCTCCTTACTGGAATGTCCTCCAGCTGAAAACGAACTCCCAAGTCCAGCACACACACACACACACGCACATGCACACAAACCTCCCCCTCTCTACTACGTTAATGTTGCTTCCATCAATTTTAATAAATGGCCATCTTTTATACTTGTATTTTTGGTCTCATGATACAGTATATGGGACCTATTCATCAACACTAAAATAAAGGTTTTAAGGATATTTTCCTTAATTACCGTTTTTTTAGTATTCATTAACACACTTAACACAGGAGATATCACTGATATCTCCTGGTTAAGTCTGTCTGCATTAATTTCCACACTCCCCATACATTAGTACATTAGTATGGAGATATGGAAATTAGTCTATCCATCAAATTCAGAAAATTATGTATTTTCGGAATTTGATGGTATTACTATACGCCACTCTCAGATGGCGTATAGCGGGTTATACTTACCAGCTTTCAGCGTGGGCAGGTCCTCCTCCGGCGCTCCCTGGTCCCTCCTCTGGCTCTGGCTGCTGCTCTGACACAGACAGTATGTTCTCCCGACAGAACACAGTAAAGTTAAAATAAAAAACAAATCTTCGGCCCACTCCCTCCGCCTTGCCGTACTGTCCGATGCAGACCAGGGCCGGCCAGAAGGTCGGGGTCTGCGGCTGCAGCCTGTGACAGGCTGCCAGGTAGGGGAGGGGTTTGCAGATGGATGGATGGACACAGAATTACAGCAGCTGTAATCAGTGCTGCGCATGTGCCGCTTTTGTGAACGTAACGGCGCACTGATTACAGCTGTGGTAAGTTAGAGCAGATAGGGAATAGATACTTATGGAGAGGAGGAATGATAAATTCCTCCGGTAATTAGGTAAAAATCCCTGCAAGTTCTAAACCTAATTACTTCCATCAATTTCTTTTAGTAATGATGAATAGACCCCTATGTCACATTCTGTTTCATACTCTGAGATGCTGCTCCTATGATATGTCCTACCTTGGTTAATTGCTGTTTCTATGTACATTCCACCCATCTTTATGTTTGTACATTTGAATACTTAATAAATATATTGGATACCTGCGCACTGGACTTGTATCGTAAAACTCTAGTTGTTTGGGAGTGCTGCTGGTAAAGAAAGAGTTTGCCTTTCCTCTCGTGATAATTCTATAAAGAACAGGAAGTACTTTACCCCGCTCACCCTTGGTGAATGGAATTTATACACTAGACATACACCATTCAACAAGGGTGAGCACAGTAAAGTACTTCCTGTTCTTTATAGAATACTTAATAAAGATTATTAAAAAAAAAAAAAGCACACATTCATTTACAAAATGGCAGCTAACCGGTGAGATAGATATACATATAAAATAAATGATAACTTACCACCAGAGTACATGTCATAATGGCCTGTTCTTATGAGTTCCCCCGTGCTGGCTAAAAAGAAATTAAAGTTAAATCCTGATAAAACATATTTTCCTTTTTTTTTTTTGGTGGACAGTAACTCTGGGCCTGAATCAGAGATGGAAGCTATTGCAGCCGCGGTTGCCATTTTTGGCAGCGGCGCAGTGGCGGTAATATGCAAATGCTAGTTTCAGCCTGCCCCTTGCGCATTAGCATGCGTTGGGCTGTGCAAGCTCTGAGACGCCCACTTTGAATACCCGTGGACAGTGCAAATCTGCCGGTGGGGTCCAAACGCTCTACCATTGGCGCACTATCATGTGCACCATTGACACTTGCATCAGGCTATGGGCGGGATGTACTAACCTTACGGAGTACATCCCACCAGTCACCCAAAAAATTACTAATCGCATGAACTTACATATGTGATTAGTATCGCAAAGGACAGCTCTTGCGATCAGAGCTGCCCTTTGCGAAGCTGCCGACGCCGGTGAGGGAGTCTCCGTAGGTCTCTTACCCCTCCAAGAGTTTCTGCTTGTGACCTGTGCAGGAAGTCCCACGCTCCTCCTCCTCCTCCCTGCACCCAGTGGGGGTGGCAGTGAGAAGTTCTGGGCGACTGCGGGGTGGGGGCGAAGCGTCGGGGAGCAGGATGTGGTAAGAAGCCCATAAGCTTCTATAGGCTAACGCCAGAAAAACCTGGTGTCACCCTCTGCATCGAAAAATCGGGCGGCCGGGACTTAGTACATTCGAAAATGCGGTAAAAACCCCAAACAGCTAACCCAGTGATATTTTTGTGCTAAATGTGTCAATAAGGACAGTTTTATTGCTGCCATGAGCTGCAACAAAAAACATGACAAGTCAGCCATATCATCACAGCTGGAGACCTACTGATAAAGGGACCCCTAGAATTTAGAAACTGATTTTTACTGTACTCACAGTTACCTTTTAATTAGGAATGTGCAGGCTCGGATAGGTTCGAATCTGCACTCCGAGTTCGGATTTTTCCCTCCAAAAATCGGGTTTCAGAAAGAGGCAAAACGTCATCTTTCATGGACAAACATCATCATTCCTGGACAAAAGACCATGGAAGATGATGTTTGTCCATGAAAGATGACGTTTTGCCTCTTTCTGAGAGCCGATTTTTGGAGGGAAAAATCCGAACTCGGCGTGTAGATTCGAACCTATCCGAGCCTGCACATTCCTACGTTTAATGGCATATCTATAATGGGTACAGACCGGGACTCTAGGAGGGGGCGAATGAGTACTAATTACCCGGGCCTGAGCTTGCTGGAGGGGTCAGGCCCCCCCCCCTCTTACATCACAGCATCCCAGCTGCTGTGTGCTGGGCTGCACTGGGAGACTGCTCGCGGCTTTTAAGCAGCAGCTACAGCAGTCTCCTATGCCTGTTGGGGGAGCGATAACACTGATTGTGCCAACCACTGGCTATGCGCTGGGCTGAGGGGCTCACAGCGCCCCCCTCCCCTGTGAAGCGGCACTGCAAAGATTTTTTATTTTTTTCCTAGTGGGGCCACACCCCCTTCACCTGGGCCCGGCGCAGCTGTCAGCATGCCTGGGTACAGGGGGGCCCTCACTGAATGCCCTACACCCTTGAGTCCCATGTTGGTGCTTTGCATATCACTGGAAAATGGCAATTCAAACATTTTCCTAGAAAATTGCGCAGTAGAAAAATCACAGGGAAAATGGCGCCAGAGACCTGCGCATGCGCAGTAGATTCTGGCACAAGAGAGGGGAAGGGGCTTGCATGGAGACTGTACGCAGGCCCCCTCCTCTGTTAAGCCGCCCCTTCTTTTAATGCAAAGCTCAAACAACCTTCTTGGAAGCAGTCGCTACTCGCTACAATAGTTTACAGTCAGAATATTGGTGGATGTCACAGTGGGTTATAAAATATGATTTGTCTATTACAGACAAAATCTCACAGCAGGATTCACACCAGGAGCCACAAGGAATTGTCTGTGAGTCACTGTGTCATTTGTCTTGTAAGGAAACATTTCTGAGGAATCTCTGTGCCCATAACTATTATTTGCTCTAGCGGTTGGACTGTCATAAACTGCAGATAGACAAGATAAAGTATTACACTACGGGTCACGTTATTTTCTTACCATTCACCAGGGCAATATTCAGTCCTCTGCCAATGTTGTTTTTCACACCGCTCATTATGCTGAAATTGTAAATGAAAGGAAATATATTAATATGTAATGTCTGGGCCCTGGGGGGGACTAGAAATTTCTGAGCCTAAAATTATAAAGGTAACTCCTAATCCAGTCTGAGCCCATCACTGAGATCTGCTATGTCCTAAAGAATTATCCAAATGATTCACAGTTTCTGGATATTAATAAATATATATATATATATACATACAAAAACACACACGTTACATTATACATAAAAACATATTATATATACTGAATAAGCATACACATATATACTGTACATACATACATATATACAATACATATAGGTGGACCTTAAGCTAGCTACACATGTTGCAGTATCACAATAAACATCACAAATTTGTTTAGACAGATTAAAAGACCTATATTTAGTGATTCATTTTTGCCAACATCCTCTTGTGGGGACAGTGATACAATAAGATGCTGTCCCAGCAAATACAGTAGTTCTCATTATAGCAATAGCTTTTGCTATCCCCATATCACTGTACTGTTAGCTCTGAACTCGGCTGTTACACTCCACGGCTGTCAGACATAGTAAAAAAGTTGCAAAAACGCTGAGAGGAGATCCAGCGCAACAGGGAGAGATCTGAGGATGCCTCTCTGGCCGAGATTTTACCATTGTGTAAACTGGTTAACGCCATCTTTAGATGGCGTTTGCTGACAGAGACAAGATAGGAAAAGATACAAGATCTGAAAGTAAAGCTTTCCAGACTTAGTTAAATTCTGAAAAGTGAGGACGCCTTCTGCAAGCATTGCTTTACTGAACACAGGATTTATCTACAATACCTTCAGTGTTACAGTGGGCCTGATTCAGACCCGCTCGCTCAGATGCATACTCTCACTGCTGCCAATGGTATGCATTGTGTGCATGCGCATACCTTAGCGAAAGTTCACAATGCATTTTCTCACTGCACATAGATAGCCTAGCAGAGTAAGCGACAGGGGAAGGCGTTTGTAGGTGGTAACAGCAGGGGCGCCGAGAGAGGGGGGGGCCCGTGCTTCCTGAGGGGCCCGGCGGGGGCCCGGGTCTGATGCCGCCCCCCCCTCTCACAGCAGCCCAGCACACAGCGCTGAAAAAAAAAATTTCCGAAGGGGGCGTGGCCACACCTCCCTCAAATTAGACCACGCCCTCTGTTACCCGGGCCTGCTGCGGCTCTAGGCAGGCCTGGGTAACAGGGGCTGGCCATTAAAAACGAGGGAGTGGAGGTGCAAATGCAGGAGTGCCTGAGCATCTCAACTGCGTGTTAGAGGTGTGCATAATTAAAATACAGCATCATAGTACACGTCACCTGGCTTGTTTTTACACTGAAGTGCTCGCAGTGCTTCGGGCAGAGTATGGTCAACCTTAAGTGCTGTGATAGCATCCGATGTACGATGGTTGCATACACTTCCTGGACATGACGTGCACAAGTGGGCATCTTAGAACAGGCTGGTGGGTGTCTGCATACACTATGTGATTGCTCTCTAAGAAATACTGGGCGTGCTAATGCATTGCTGTGCGATAGCACTGCCTATGCAATTTGCATACAGATCGTGCAAGTGATCGCATCTAGCGAGCGGCTCTGAATCAGGCCCAGTGTTCTTCTATTGTCACAAAATTCTTTTTTTAAATCAAATTTGCACAAACAGCTGTTTCTGTTTATTTCAAAGCTAGAAATCACTTTACCTATAGGTTCCATAGTGTCTGCACCCAACTGAACAGTAAAACCAAATGTGTGTGTTGTGTCATCTTCCAATTACACAGACAGGTCTCAGCAAAGCCAAAAGTGATCCAGCTCTGCTTGTTCATTGCAGAGTGGCCAGCTCTGTCGTTATCATGCAATCGCTTGCAAATCGCGCATGCATCGTGCATGTTTTGGACGGAAGCGACCCGCGATGCGCGTGCCCGCGGGTCGCTTCTGACATCCGACATCGCCCGTACATGCAGGTCAACCTGACGATCTCGTCAAGTTCAGCATCTGCGGGAATGAGGGATGTGCCGGGACTGAACGAGTGAACGTTCAGTCCAGGCACATCACTAGCTATACAAACGACAGCACGATTGCAATCTCGCAATCGTGCTCTCGTTTGTATATCGCTAAGTGGATACCCCCCATTAGTTCTCTAGCAATCGCATAATAAAATGTTAATTAGAACAATTGATGCCTGAAACAAAAAGGAAAGCTGGCCCTGCCCAAAGGACACTATAAATTTACTAACAATAAGCAGTATACTGTACATACATAGAGCAATAATAGGATAATATGACCAACTCCCTGCTGCTTATTGTGAGTGTTTTAATCACTATTGCAGCAATGTATATAATGTCCTTCACTGTACTGTGTTACTTGTTTTTTTTGTTCACTTATTAGATTTATTTACTATGTAAGGCGCTGCGGAACACTTGTGGCGCCATATAAATAAAGGATGATAATAATAATATGACATAGATGCAATGGTAATCACCTGCAGCCACAGATGGTAGCCTATAGATTGTGTATGACGTTATAGGCAGCTTCCATTGTGCATCCAGGCAGTACTGTACATGTTAGGATGCTGTGTGCTGCAAACTACAAGCTTTGATTAATTAGTAGCATTACAGCTATCATCTTACCTGCTGCATATTATCTGGTACTTTACATTATTCCCTATGCGGCTCCTGAAATAAATTTTCTACTGATACAAAAGAACAGATAAACAGTAATCCTTCACGTCCTGGCATCCTATAATGTACTACAGTGCTTTGAGAAGTCCACATACGTATAACCATCTGTGGTGCTCAACACGTCTATTATAAGTATGCCACATACTTATATGACATAATGAAGTATTAAGTGACAAAGAAATCTGCAATCAGTTAAATTAAATCATGAAGAAAATGTAACTGGCACTGTACAGGTGTGAGACATGGCAAAGTCGATTAAGACGAAACTCGTTGATGCCACCCTGAACTATTCCCTATTCTGTAGTCACCAACTTTTTGGATAGAACAAAGTCTGTTTGGATTCCAGTATGACTTTCCTCCCAGCCAGAAACTTGTTCCAGCAATTTTAAACAGAGCTTGTATTGAAATGACTCACTGCACAGACATTTTTATTCGTGTGTAATTTGTCTAAATAAGTAAGCATTGTGTAACTGTGGGTCTGATTCGGATTTGTGCACAAACCCGATAGTTTACGTACAAATCCGATGTTTTGGGATCTGCGCATGTGCAGAACGGCTCCTGCGTGGTTGCTCACAGTCCCCCCTTAGCTTCAGCATGAGTAACATGCTGCGGCGTTTGGGTGGCGGAGACCAGGACCGCTGCACAAAACAGGGCTTGTCACCCATTTTGTAGGCGTGCCGAGCCCAGGGTATGAGTTGTTGGCCGTGGACTTCCTGGACACTGACCAGTTGCGACAGCCAATCTGAGTAAGCTTCAGCTTGTGCAGACTAACCAAAGACTGCAATCATGGCAACCAGTCATGATGTAATCCAATTGTGTCTTTGGATGCAGCACTGGGATGGCAGATGCATGGCAGGAGTGGTCTATTTCCTACAGACACCTTCTATTGCATTTCCAGTTTAGTTCAGTATCGGGCATTTCCAGTTTAGTTCAGTATCGGGCATTTCCAGTTTAGTTCAGTATCGGGCATTTCCAGTTTAGTTCAGTATCGGGCATTTCCAGTTTAGTTCAGTATCGGGCATTTCCAGTTTAGTTCAGTATCGGACATTTCCAGTTTAGTTCAGTATCAGGCATTTCCAGTTTAGTTCAGTATCGGGCATTTCCAGTTTAGTTCAGTATCAGGTATTTCCAGTTTAGTTCAGTATCGGGCATTTCCAGTTTAGTTCAGCATCAGACATTTCCAGTATAGTTCAGTATCGGGCATTTCCAGTTTAGTTCAGTATCGGGCATTTCCAGTTTAGTTCAGTATCAGACATTTCCAGTTTAGTTCAGTATCAGACATTTCCAGTTTAGTTCAGTATCGGGCATTTCCAGTTTAGTTCAGTATCGGGCATTTCCAGTTTAGTTCAGTATCAGGTATTTCCAGTTTAGTTCAGTATCGGGCATTTCCAGTTTAGTTCAGCATCAGACATTTCCAGTATAGTTCAGTATCGGGCATTTCCAGTTTAGTTCAGTATCGGGCATTTCCAGTTTAGTTCAGTATCAGACATTTCCAGTTTAGTTCAGTATCAGACATTTCCAGTTTAGTTCAGTATCGGGCATTTCCAGTTTAGTTCAGTATCGGGCATTTCCAGTTTAGTTCAGTATCGGGCATTTCCAGTTTAGTTCAGTATCGGGCATTTCCAGTTTAGTTCAGTATCAGACATTTCCAGTTTAGTTCAGTATCGGGCATTTCCAGTTTAGTTCAGTATCGGGCATTTCCAGTATCAGGCATTTCCAGTTTAGTTCAGTATCGGGCATTTCCAGTTTAGTTCAGTATCAGGCTAGATGTGTTACACTATTGTGTCATTTAAACTTTTATCCAAGTGGTTATCCAGGAGGTTATTGGTTTTCAGCTCTTTGAAAAAAAAGATTCGGCAGATAAGGCTATTCATGCCTCGTTTTCCCATCAATGTTTTTATTTTAATTAAAATAAATTTCAAATTATGGGGTAGAGAAAAGAAAAAAGGGGAAGACATAAGGATACAACACAAGGGGGGACAACTGGGGGACACCAGCAAATTTCAACAAGAATTTAACTCTGTTCCAACAATGTAAATAAATTAAGGTGAGATTTCAATTAGAGGCAAAAGTGATATGTTTTCACAGCTGCTAACTTATCATCAGGCATATCGCCCAATATTTTCACTTAACGCCTCTATTCAGGTGTTAACTTATCATGCAATCCGATTAGAGAATAGGTGAAAATTCTTGCTGGTTTTACACTCGTTAAGTATGGATGAAAATGGAGAAATCGGCCTGTAATCCCAAACAAAGACAAACTAATATTGTATAACAGTATAGAAGTCTATTAGTGGCCATAAGAAAACTATTAGGGGTTCTTAAATTGTGTCAAATGGCTGTTATAAGCAGTTCTCAAACAGTGAAAAAATTATAGAAAGCAATCGTTTTTCTGTATAATAATGCTCTACTTAAATTAGGGGTGCATAAAAATGCCTGTAATTGCTTGTGTAATTTGAAGCCACTTTTTTAAAAAAAAAAACCTTCAAAATACCTCTAACACCCATCTGCAATCTTAAAAACACCTGTCCCATTCATACAGCACCCCCATATCACGCATCAATTAACCCATTTTTCTGTCCTTTGCACATTTTTACCCCAAAAATGACGTCATTATTGGCCAAATTAAGCTAGTTATTAAAATATATTTTGCCTAAATAGTCATTAAGGAAGGTGTCACAATGGTTCCGAACCAAGGGCCTCATTCATTCAGCTTGGATCGCAAGTCTGCGTGCACGAGCCGGCCACTGCGATCACAAAAGTGATCGCTGCGGATACACAGAGCCACTGAGAAATGATTGAAAGGAAGTGCTGTTTGGGGGTGGAGAGAGGGGGGGAGGGTTGAACGAACGCAGGCGTGCCTGTGCCTTTGAACGCCGTTACAGGGGTATACATAATTAAACCCTTGCAATGGCATACACAGCCAGAGCTCTAGATGGCGACAGGAGGTTTCACATTTTGTGAGCCAGATCAAGCTCAACCACAACTGTGCGTTTGGGTTCGATGTTACCGATGTTTTCGCTGACTTGCGGATGTATATAATGGGAAGTGGGCGGCTTTATAAGCTTGTGGGCGTCTTCATATAGTGCTGCGATCGCATAATTTCGCAACAAGCGGATGAATGTGACTGCAGACTTGTGATTAGTGGCAGGTCCAGGGGTGCGGATGCAGCACAGTTCAAAATTCAAATAGGGGAGCTACACCAACTGCCATGCCAAATGCTCCCAAACATTGTCAGCCAGGACTCACTGGTTGCTGGTGTGGTTCCCCTATTTGAATTTTGGACTGCGCTACAGCCACACAGCTGGAGCCTCCACTGCTTGTGATCCAAGCTCAATGAGGCCCCAAGTGCTGACATTTTTACTTTAAAATTGGGATTTTCCACAACTTTCCACATGCCTGGGATGGAGGGGAGGGGGAGGAAAAGAAAATGTGTGTTTGACCTATTATTATCTAGTGTTAACGTCACCTGCAACTGAATTGGGCGATAACCACCTTTTACAAAAACAGAAAAACTTTTCACACGAAAACGGCTTATCACCTCTAATTGAATCCCTCCCCCCCTTTCCCTGAGCATGAAACTATTCCACAATCAGCAGGAGACTTATTAAGACTGGACAGCATAGAATCAGCTGTGTGATCAGGGGGAATAGAGGATCCCTCACCATCAGTAATGTATTTGTGCCAGCTAAACCTTTTCACCAGAGGAGATGTAGGGGATGTGGAATAGGGAACACCTGCAGTCTTCTTTTCAAATGCAAATATACCTCGTACACCCCTTTAGATATTTGTAGGGGGCATGAGGTCTTTCCATCTTTGCCCCAGGGTAACATGCGCTGCAATAATGATACATATATGTGGTGTGCAGGGAGGTCAGGAGGGTACAGATGTAACAAGGCTGCCTCCGGGGAAAGTACTAGAGCACAATGTATAACATTCACTGCCAAATAACAGAAATAAAAGGACTGAATAACTGGCAAATCCAGCAAACATGACAGACTTGGAGAGCCATGGTCCTTGTATCCGCATTTCCTCCAACACAGGTGGGAATTGAATGTGTGGCGTCTAACAGGTGTGTGAGGTATAAGGGGTAGAGTCATTTAGTTTCCATTTCAGAGCTTTTAAGACATCTGAACATTTTAGAGTACATGAGTGAATATTGAAGGTCTGCCTCCCATTTGATTGCTGAGGGAAACTAATATCCCTTTTACACCGGAGCTAAAATCTGGGTTATTGCAGGGTTAACACGGGCAGCTCCCTGGTGTAAAAGGGAAGAGGGTTGGATCGCCGGGTCGGGTGACCCGGCAATCCAACCCAGGTAAATTGCAGGGTTTAACATGGGCCTAGCCCGTGAAACCCTGCTGTGAGAACAGCGCACTCCAGGTCACGATGACCTGGAGTGCGCTGCAAGCCGGCCGGTTGGTCCGGCTTCAGGAGCGCTTGGAGATAACGTCATCTCCAAGCGTCCACTTTCACGCCGGGAAAGCCGGGTCTATGCAGACCCGACTCCGGTGTGAGCGGCGCCGACTCGGGAATATCCCGAGTCATGCCAGCTAAATTCTGGGTCTGATCCGGATAGGAACTCTGGGCCTGATTCAGACCCGGTCGCAAGCACTGAGCGTTCGCAACCGGGTCGATGGTGGCCCAGAGCACATGCGTACGACGGAGCCGGCTCCGTCGTGCGCATGCGCGAGACCCGGATAGCGACGGGCAATCCGTTGCTCCGGGTCTCGCACCAAAGGGGGCGTGCTGTCGATGTTGAGTAACAGCACACCCACTTTGGTGGGCGGGCCGGGGGGCGGCTGCCCAAACGGAGGCGTTCCCATGAGAACGCCTACCGATTGGGGCCGGCCCCACTGACATCACAAGTGATGTCAGTGGAGAGATTCCGGCTCTGCTACCACAAGGGTCTCGTCGCAAGCCCGATGGTCGCGATGGTCTTTACCATCATCATGGCCGCTCGCTATAGCTGTGGGTGGTCAAAAAAAAGCCTGGCCCTGATTCAGAGCGAGCGCTCTCTCAGAGCCTCTGTTCCAACTCCGGGTCAGACCCAGAATTTTGGTGGAAAAGGGGTATAAGTGACTGGGGAAAGGGTAATCAGCTTGTGGTACTAAAAGTAAATGCTATCCTGACCAGTGTATTTTGTAAAGTGAGAAAAGATGGGTTCAGGGGATGTACCAACAGAACCACAGACTTTGCTCAAGTCCTTAAACCAATGTCTAATTTTCTATGTCTCCTGCTGGCAGGGAGTCTATTTAAGCCTTTCTAAGGTAATTACTGTAGTCTGAGTATAGAGCTGCTTCTCTGCTTGTTTGTACATTCTACACTATTGTACTTTCTTTCTCTGAGGTAGATTGATTATGATTACCGGAGGGGCTGTTATGTGACGTCAACCAGTATTTCTGGATACCTAAATCTACTTTTGATGAGCCTGAAATATTACATTTTCTGGTGTGAGCGATACTACTATACCCTATGTTTCTTTCTCACTCAACTTCCATACGAAATTAATTAATAGTCAGGAGACCTGGGTGTGGCGTGCTTCTATTACAGCAGCTTATATACACTATTTAACCTTAATTAAACTCTGGCAACGTGCCCAGCTGTAAAAACACATACACAATGTAGGCATCAGTATTCTATGTATATAGGAGTATTTATAATGAGTGCAGAGCGAGCAATGCACACGCGCCCCTGGGTGCAGCGAGGCGGGCACTGCACACCCTTCCCAAATATCACTGGGAAGATGTCGCCGCCGAGGAGAAGGGACCTATACATAACGATTCAGTAAGGATCGTTATTACATACACAGCACATTCGTACAGAACGCAGCTGCAAATGTATGCTAATGCCTGCCACAGCTCATCCGGCATATACAGTATACGGCCGCTGCTGCTTTCTCACATCCGTACTACCTCGCACTCCTGCGTATACATCAGTACCATAAACAGATATTGGCCTGTCACGCACAATTTACACCAGGTCTGACCAGCCGCAGGAACTGCAAGTCTCGTCGCTCGCAGTGAGTACTCAAGCTGCGTATGTAATCACAGTGGCTAATTTATGTGCACCCATGCAACGGCGTTCCAGCGGAAAGACACTCCAGCATTTCTACAATCACTCCCCCGTCACCACCCCCAAACGCCTGTCAATCGCTCTGCGATGGATTCCTCTGTGCGTGCGAAATCGCAGTGTGATTGCAGCGAACGCACAGTGCGGCTTATACGCATGCGCAGTCGACCAATGTGCACTCGTAATTGCAATTGTGTAGGCTGCTGAATCAGGCCCATAGGGGTATCTACTATATAAAAGCGAAAATTTGTCCTTCTGTCTTTCTATACAAATCCACAGTTTACAAGCCACGATCGTGAAATTTTACATACAAGCGTATTAAAACACGGCGGAAGCAACTAAAAAAATTTGAAATCAAAATTAATTACTGTTAATTTTAAATTAATGAAAAAACACAATTTTTGCATAGCATTCACCCTCTACAGGTCAGGTACGGAATTACAAAAGGATTTAGCTTATCTACTATTTTTTCTTTTCTATCTTCTCTACTATATCAAAGCGAAAATTTGTCCTTCTGTACTTCTGTCTTTCTATACAATCCACAGTTTACAAGCGTATTAAAACACGGCGGAGGCAAATAAAAAAAAAATCGAAATTAATTACTGTTAATTTTTAATTTATTTAAAACCACAATTTTTGCTGGACGCTCATTATGGGGCCTCACGGCATATGGGTAGGGCCTCAGAGCAAGCGTTTTGTGTTGTCATGTTTTGTCATGATCTTTATGTTTATTATCGAAGAGAGCTTTAGCAGGCTTTGCCAGCATTCTCAGCTCTCTGACCAAATTACGCAACAACATTTACTTCTTTCTTTCAACTGTGTCAAAATGATGACTTTGCAAGGGGATCGGGGGGGGTACAAAACTTAACGCATCTGTAGGCAGTGCTGCGCATGCGCTGGTTTTACAGATGTAACAGCGCATGCGCAGCACTGTTTCCAGACGCGATAAGGTAGTGTAGGCAGGGAAAAGTATCTATTTCCCGAAAAGCTGTCATCGCAAAAATGACAGGTACCGGAATAGATACTTATGGAGAGGTGGAATGATGAATTCCACCTATAATTAGCTAGAACTCCATGAGAGTTCTAAAGCTAATTATCTCCATTGGATATTTTTATGTTTAATGAATAGGCCCCATTGTCTTTTGCTTAGAGGAATCTGTAGCAGCCTCTTACACATTACCATGCATGTCAACTTCAATGGGATCTACTGCTCATAATTCATTTGTGACCCCCAGTTCATAATAAGATTATAGAAAACTATTTTTTTTTTTACTGTTGCCCTGTTGGCATACCTCCCAACTGTCCCACTTTGGGCGGAGAAGTCCCGTTTTTCTGGGACTGTCCAGCCGTCCCAATCGCAGGCCACAGTGTCCCGCGGTGTGGGGGGGAAGCTGAGGTGACCACACACCACTGCTCTGCATATAACAGAGCAGCGGAATAGTAGATGCCATGCACATGTGAACAGCATCTATACTGTGCAGGTAGAGTCTCTGGGGGCAGCCCAGCATGTACGGGAGTGCTGGGCACGCCCCGAGTGACAAAACTTGGGGGCGCATTGAGGCCATGTCTCATCCATTCTAATGCTGGCCATACACCTGCATGACCAGCATAAGATCAGATTCACCTCACGACTCCCTGGCAGTCCCGGCAGCACGATTTGTTGTTTTTCTCTGCACACAATCTGTGATACTATCGATCGTGTGCCCCACGCGCTCATCAGGAAAAAGTCATTGAAATGACATGAATGGATGCACGATGCATCGCATGCACAAAATACACGGTACGATCTGCACACCATACGGTGGATAACGTGGGCAGCACATCTGAAGCATACGATCCATTTTAGGAGCTGCTGGAGTGCGCATCGGATCGTATCCTACTCAAAAAATACACGATTTCTACACGATTCATCGTACGACTCGTCGAAAATCGGCCAATTGGCCCGAAATCGTGCAGGTGTATGGCCAGGATAAGACATGGCCCCTTTTCGGGCGTTCGCACCGGAGGTGCGCCAGTTGTCTCTAATCTGCTGCATTCAATGTTGGGAGGTTTGTCCACGCACTGTCCCACCCCACCCACTCTCTATCTGCAGCTCCGTTGTCCCGTTCCGCCCTGCTGTGCCGTCCCACCCCCACTCTGCCATTTCCTCTTTTCTGCTCTCCCCCCACCACCACGTTCTGTCTCATCCCTCTTTCTAACCCATCCCACCCTATACTTACCGTGTTCCTGGCGGCCCAGGTCCTCGTGCTACTCAGCTAGGATCTGTTCCTCATGTCCCGACTCCCACCACGGATCCATGTCAGAGACAGGACAGCCCTTAGCAGACTATCATATAAGATGATGTTGAACCAGCTCTTTCTGCTCTTTAAGGAACTGGTGACACATGGGCATGTTCTACCACTTGGCATGAACACAAAGTAACTGAAACATTGTCCAGATTTGCCACACACATGGTTTTGGCCAAATTGTGGGGTCTGTTTACTAATCTTTGGACAGAGACAAAGTACCAAACAATCAGCTCCTGTCACTTTACAGGCTGTGTTTGAAAAATGACAGTTAGGAGCTGATTGGTTGGCACTTTATCTCCGTCCACTTTATCTCTCTCCAAGGCTTAGTAGTGTACATAGGGGTATAAAATAGAGATGGCATGCATGAGGACTGTTATTGCTGTCAGTAGATTCCCATGCACGCAGGTTGGTAGTGGTCATATTCTGATGCATTCAGTAACACTCCCAACATTTATATTCAGGCCAAACATAATGAGATTTCAGTCCAATGACCCGATACTGGCAGTGATATTACAGTGTATGTTGTAAGCACATAATTGAAACAGAGGTCAACAATGTCTAGATAGACACCAGATGCATAGGCCCATTGTAACGGGATGTAGTCGGCATCCCGGCATACGGGATGCCGACGGTCACAATACCGGTGCTGGAATCCCGAAGGTAAGTATCGGACGGTTAGGGAGAGGGTTAGGTGTAGGGTTAGGCACTATGGAGAGGGTTAGGCGCTAAGGGGGGAGGGTTAGGTTTAGGGTTAGGCATTAGGGAGAGGGTTAGGGTTAGGCACTAAGGGGGGAGGGTTAGGTTTAGGGTGCAGGGAGGGGGAGGTTAGGTTTAGGCACTAGAGGGAGGTTAGGGTTAGGCACTGGGGACGGAGGGTTAGGGAAGGGGTTAGGGGTAGTGTTAGGTCCCTTACCTAGTACTGTCGGGATTCTCATTGTCCGGATGCTGCTGTCGGTATTCTGACCAGTGGCATCCCGACCTCCAGGATCCCTTACCCAACCCCATTGTAACATGCAAGATCATATGGTGCAACTGCATACACGCGGTCAGATTTCTTATCCGATATGAACGATAACAATTGTAAAAATCATTCAATAGTTAAGTCATATCTTTGACATATAGGGCATGCAGACGAACGAGGCGCGTTCCCGCATGTCAGATAACGATATCTGACATCGACTGTGTTTGCAGTCAGATTTTGACGATTTCATTCATTTTATTACTGTCAGAAATCGTTCATCGTTTATGAAATCATTTAAATCGTTGTAAAAATCGTTCAATCATTCATCACATCTGACCGTGTGTATGCACCAATAGGCTGATATCATAGTCCCTAGTTCCGACATTAGGGGGTGCTGGGTCAGAGATGATCTGGTTTCTGCTACTGTATATCACACATAATCTCCCTGTTATGCAGGACACACCAGTGATCATTGTATTTTCCTGCCTGTTATCAGGGTCATACTATTTATTACTTATTTATTAATTATCATCAGTTACTTATATAGCGCCTGCATATACCTTTGCGCTTTATAATTGGGAACAAACTTTAAGGTGAAAACAGACAGACACAGGTTTCTATTCATGTATTTTTGTGATACTTAATTGTTACTTTTTACTATATAATCACATCATTTTGATGCAATATATAGCTAGTATAAGTATCAATTCATGTATACAGTACTTAGCTATCCAGCGATGCGATCTGGTAACCACAGCTCCAGCGATGCAGTCTTCTCCTGCGGTCGTCTGCATTCGGTAAGGCTCTCCCCTGCTGCGCATGCATCGGGGCTTTTCTGTTTAGTGCTGCTGCGGTGGCCGCGGGCAGTCAGGACGAGGTGCCGGGTCACCAAACTATAGTGGTGGTGGGTGCTGTGGGAGGGGGCACTGAGCGCCGGGCAGTCAGGAGGGGGTGCCGGGTGACCTAACTATAGTGGCGGTGGGTGCTGTGGGAGCAGTGAGCGCCGGGCAGTCAGGAGGAGGTGACCCGGCATATGCATATGCCAGGTCATCTTACTAATATATAGTGGCGGTGAAGGGTCATGGAGGGGGCAGAGTGGGGACACGGCAGAGGAGGAGACAAGTGTTTTGATGCAACTGCGGACTTAGGAACTGCTTGCAGGCATTTGGTGAACATAGGTGATTGCCGGAGGCGTCAATGGTTAGGAAGCGCCCAAAACAGGGTGAGATTTATCAAATCTTAGAGAGAGTGAAAGTGAAGAAATATAATGTACCAACCAATCAGCTCCTAACTGTCATTTTTCAAACACAGTCTGTAAAGTGACAGTTAGGAGCTAATAGGTTGGTACTTTATCTCTCTCCACTGTATCTCTCTCCAAGGTTTGATACATCTCCCCCTAAATGAGAGACTTTATGCAAATGCTGCTACAAAGTCCTTCCCTGGTGTACATTCATGGGGCCGAATTTACAAGAACTGAGACGTCCACTTCCAGCGCCTGTAATACCGCCCGGTGCATCTTTAGATGTCGCCATCGGCTGCAGCATCAAAACTTGCTTCCGCTGTTTGGTAGGTGCAGATTTACCATCCTACTATGGCCTCCAAAGTGAACGATTGAGTACACAGCTAGTTCAGTGATAAGCCCATAACACTCCCATAACACACCCATAAGACAGACCATTTCCATGCATCGTGTTTAGCCATATCCCAGTCACTGCCCAGGAACACCCAACACTTCTCCAAGGCATCTTTGATATGGAGCATCGCAATCGCAACAGCATCTTTGTGTGTATACTCTGTGTAACACGTGTGCTGCAGAAGTTTTTAGGGATTTTCGTGCACACACAGTAGCAAAAAAAAAAATTTGCTCAAATGCATGCACATCGGCTTTGGGTCAGGCCCATAATGTTTCTTTTATGTGTCCCTGGTGCCCCACATAGCATAATTGCCAACTTTTTATATTTCCTCTCCGGGAGAAGCCGGGAGAGAAGACATAGCTGGCTACTTTGGCGGGCAGGGCCAGGCTCCTACGTCATTAGGTCTTGTTACAGTAAACTGCCACAAATCACGGGAATTGCGAGGAGAAGGCAAGGATAAATGTGCCACATAGTTTTCCAGCCGCTGACATGATGCAGCTTCTCACATGCTAAGCTACTGATACTGCTACATCATTTAAGTGACATGATCAGTATGGGATGTAGTTAGGATCCCAACAGTAGTCAGAATCCCAGCGCCAGAATCCTGACCACTGGCATCTTGATAGTATTAGGGTTTAGGGGAGGGTTAGGTTTAGGGTTAGGTGTTAGGCACTAGGGGGATGGTTAGAGATTAGGGATTAGGCACTAGGGGGAGGGCTAGGGTTAGGTTGCAGGGGGGATTTCCTAACAGGTCATGTGCCAAAAACCTATTGGTGATCCCTAGCCTTTCTGGTGCATTTATCATAATGTGTAAGAATTATATTCAGTATTTCATTTTTCATTTTTTGTTTAGTGAGACATCTGTGAATAAACTATTCTGAAGACAATTAATCATTTACATACAGTATTTACTTAAACTGTTCCATTCTTCTTTATGAGTTGTGCCAGTTTGTCTTATCAAGAAACATGCCCTGCTAGCAGCCACGTTGCAATTATTGAGTAATATGAAACCTGATCACTCAAGATTACACAACTCCAACAAACAAAAAAGAGAAATAACTAATTGTGCATAATGATAGTTTATATAGCTGTAATGTACTCCTGCGTAAAGGAGAAAACATCCAGTACATGTCACAACTACAACTTGTTTGAGTTGGGTATGGGATCCCGGCAGTCAGGATGCCCGCGGTCAGCATACCGACAGCAGCAGCCATACAGTCAGAATCCTGAAAGTATAAGGTAGGTATGCTAATCTTAACCCCTAAACCCCCCTAATCCTCTCCCCCCTCACAGCCTAACTCTAACCCTCCCCTCCGCAGCCTAACCTTAATCACCCCCTCTCACAGCCTAACCAAACCCTCCCCTCCCGCAGCCTAACCTTAACCACCCCCTCTCACAGCCTAACCCTCCCCTCCTGCAGCCTAACCTTAGCCACCCCCTCCCACAGCCTAAACTTAACCACCCCCTGTCACAGCCTAACCCTCCCCTCCCCCAGCCTAACCTTAACCACCCCCTCTCGCAGCCTAACTCTAACCCTCCCCTCCCGCAGCCTAAGCTTAACCACCCCCTCTCACAGCTTAACCCTCCCCTCCCGCAGCCTAACATTAACCATCCTCCACAATCATGGATATCACTAAAACCTGGACTGTTAGTGTGCCTTGAAGACCGAGGTTGGGAACACTGCCCCAGTGCCTAACCCTAAACCTAACCCTACCCCTAACATTGAAGTCTTCCAGAGCGGCACTGTGTCTCCCCGGCGTCGCCCACTTCCCAAGTAAAGTGGGCTGTCCAGACAGCCAATGATATGATACTTTGCTGAATCGCCTCATTGCAGCCACGCACCTTCTCTACACTTTACAGTAGGGATCCATAGGTCTCCGTAAGTCAGTTCCTACAAGTGGAGAGGCAAGAGGGCAAGAGGGGAAGGCTCTCGGCTACTGCTGCTATCACACGTCTAATGCTGAACATGAAATCACTCGGGGGTGGAGTCACTAGCGCATCTTTCGTCCCTTGGGTGTGACTGGCTGCTGACCACTTGCCTCCATTTTTCCCTCAAGCTGATTTTGTCATTTCTCAGTTAAATGTGGTGAGGCAATGTGGTGTCATATTCAGGGGCGTATCTACCCTCTGGCTGCGGGTTGCACCACCGGACGGCGCCCCTGGCAAGTGCCATGCTGGCCAATGGGTAGATACGCCCCTGCTCACTGCCACTCACTATTGAGTCACAGTACTTGTGTGTTATGGACACACAGAGGGCTAAGGTCTAAGGAGTCATAGTGCTTGTATACACAGAGGGTTACAGCCCAAGGAAACACGGTGCTTGTATACACAGAGGGCTACAGCCCAAGGAGTCACGTTGCTTATACACACAGAGGGCTATGCCCCAAGAAGTCACGTTGCTTATACACGCACAGGGCTATTGCTCAAGGAGTCACGGTGCTTATACACACACAGGCCTATTGCTCAATTGAGTCACGGTGCTTGTATACACAGATGGCTATTGCCCAAGGAGTCAAGGTGCTTATACACACAGAGGGCTATTCCCCAAGAAGTCACGTTGCGTATACACACAGAGGGCTACTGCCCAAAGAGTCACGGTGTTTTTAATTTATATACAGAGGGCTACTGCCCAAGGAGTCACAGTGCTTTTATACACAGTGGGGTACAGCACCAAAAATGTAGTTTTTTTTTCTTTTTAAACTTTCTTGAATGTTTTGTTTGCTTTTTAAACTTTTTTTTTAACATATTTTTTGTACATACAGCCACTTGTGAGTCTCCACACTTTAATCAGCAGAGTATAGTGCAGCATACATCAGTGTGCAGTGTGCCCTCTATACACAGTCACTTTGCCAGCACAGCCACTGGTGAGTCTCTGGACACTTAATCAGCAGAGTATAGCACAGCATACATCAGCGTGCAGTGTGCCCCCTTACACAGTCACTTTGCCAGCACAGCCACTTGTGAGTCCCTGTACACAGCCAATGACTCAGATCCCCGCTGTTCGGAGCGGTTTGTATTCCACAGAATCCTAACCGCTCATCCCTACTGTACAGTGTTGGTAATTTTGGCATTGTATTGTGAGGGCGGGGCCACGATGACATGATTGCGTCTACACATCCCCTGCTCCAACCACCTATGCTGCATCATGCCACCCGCATGTCCATCACTGTGCCGACCTTGCTGCCCCCTCCCATAGGGAGCATCCAGGAAGTATGGGTAAATCTTCCAAATTACATTAGACCTGTTTGAGGACTGGATATGAGAATTATTGATATTGGTACTAAAACTGGCCCTAGTCTGTCTGGACACTGTGCTGTGGGTATTTTAGCTCAGTAGAGGTAGGGGCATCTTAAGAGAGGAGGGGGCCCATGTGCACACCCCTTGCGGGGCCCCCTCCTCTCTCCCCAGTGGCCGGCAGCGACTGATGCGGCTAGCCAGTCACCGGAACATTAGTAGACTCCGGGCACTAGAGTGTGCCCGGAGTCTATTGTGCATGCGCAGAACACTGGAAAAATGGCCACGGTGGCCATTTTCCGGTATTCTGAGCAGCGTGGACACCCGCCGCAGGACCACGGAAAAGTAAGTTTAAAATAATATGGGTGCAGGGTGTGCAGTGCGGGGCCCCCCTGGACCCGGGGGCCCGTGTGCCCCGCACACACTGCACCCATTATAGATCCACCATTGGGTAGAGGGGTCAGTGGTGCAGTGTCTATGTGCAGAATAAGAGTCCACGCGCAACTTTACAGGTTAAATAAAGAAAATGGAGCTTTACTGTCAGCGTACAGGTACACAAACATAAATAATAAAAACCTAGCCCCATGCAGGGCACGGTCTCACTTCTTGAACCTTGATTAACAGGGCAGAAAGCACAGTCTCAGATTTGCCTGCTTTCTGCAGGTATGGATACGGCCTCTTGGCCGTCATAGCTCCAAGGCCCACTGGCCTGGCTTAGCTGCCACAACCTTGCATAAACACAGTCTCAGAGTATTATGGTCCTCCATGCCTTTCTGCAGGTCTGGACACTGGCCTCTTAGCCCGCACTGGCCTTCGGACACACTGGGCTCTATAACTGCCAGAGTCACACTTAGACTATCTTCTCTAGCAGCCTGACTGGTTTGCCTCCTCAGCACCCCCAGGGGTCTGTACGCATGGCAGCCCTTAGGTGTGGTAACACATCCTTTTTCTTCCCTGTGTGGTCGGATCCCTCTAGTCCCAAGGAAAAAGAATGCACATTGCAGGGCCTGAGTCCGAGCTGCATGCAACCCTCACACTATGCTGATGTTCCCGTAGTGGTACGGTACATGCTTTACACAGTGCGCATGCACAAAGGTGCTGTTGTGGTCGAGACGGACGGTATCAGAATTGTTGTGGAAAAGTGATTGGCGTTCCTGTGCGGTGACTGGGAGGTGGCTAGAAATCCGCACAAAAATAGTCCGTTCAATGGGAGTGTTATGGGAGTGTCGCATGTGTATCAATGCAAGCAGCTATGTCACAGACACAGAGCTGCAGGAGGCCATAGTCAAACAGAGAAACTCTACCTGGTGCAAGTTTTGATGGTAGCATATAAGGACGCACCTATCAGTATCACAGCATGCACGGATGTTAAAAGTGGGCGTCTCAGCTCTTGCACATTCGGCCGCAAGGATCTACACAAGGGAAGGAGTTTACATCGGCATTAGCATAAAGTCGCAGACAAGCGATCGCCAATAGTCGCTGCTGCGTGTGCTTCTGCGTCCACCTCGGAATCAGGCCCGCAGACAGATAACATCTGCTGAATGGATTTATGGACCCGGCCAATTATTCTAGAATAGATTATTATGTGCTTGTCAATCTGCTGAGATCAGGGGATATTGCTGTGTTGTCTGTGAGCAGCAATAGCTTGTATAACAAAATCAATAGACAATAAGGCGTTAAATGCTCTGCTGACAGGTCGCTGCTCAGCTGCTGGGGGGAAAATATATTTTAAACAGGTAAATTTACCAGGTACAGAAATAAACCCGGCACATACCAGCAGCATCCAACACATAGGCTGTGGCAGTGGTGGATACAGAATGACAAAGCATCATGGGTGTAGGGACACTTTTGTTTTAGTGGTAGCATATTGTACCTATTGACAACACTCCTTTCAGAACAGCCCTGTCTGCAAAGCTAGAGAGAAGCGTAAGGGAGTGTCGAGCATTTTAAACCCAAGCTTTCTGTGTTATTCCAGTTAATTAAAGGGCCTAGAACTGCAGGGAACAACATTACTGTCAGTTGAGCATAAAAACACAGAACAACAAAAAGGGACTTTCCTAATGGAATGTTACTTGTATAATACTCCACAAGTATTGAGATATTGGGCTGCTTCAGAAGTGGAGGCTGCTGTGTCTGCTGCTGCGTCTGTTGGTGGAGATGCGGCTGCGATAATATGCAGATACTAGTATCGGCCTTACCTTGGTGTAGAAGGCAGCCCCTGTATGTGCAAGGACTGAGGTGCCCGCTGTCAGCATCTCTGCACGCTGTATTACAGCCAGTGATTCCTTAGATGCCACCATCGGTGCACCATTGCGCTCGCAAAAGCCCTATGACCGAGGCAGTTTCTCCGGGATGGGTACGGGACCAGGTCGCAATGCCGCCCCCTAACCCTCCCTCCCCGCAGTCTAAACCTAACCTACCCCTCTAGTGCCTAAACCTAACCCTCCCTCCCCGCAGCCTAAACCTAACCTACCCCTCTAGTGCCTAAACCTAACACTCCCTCCCCGCAGCCTAAACCTAACCTACCCCTCTAGTGCCTAAACCTAACCCTCCCTCCCCGCAGCCTAAACCTAACCTACCCCTCTAGTGCCTAACCCTAACCCCCCCTCCCCACAGCCTAAACCTAACCTACCCCTCCAGTGCCTAAACCTAACCCTCTCTCTCCACAGCCTAAACCTAACCTACCCCTCTAGTGCCTAAATCTAACCCCCCCCCCGAGTGCTTACCTTTGGAATGCCGGCGCCGGTATTCTGATCGCTGCAACTCCAAGTGGTCGGGATATTGACTGCATCCCGTTTCTCCACCTGACTATGGCCTCTGTGGCTGTGGTTGTGCATTTGGGAACACAGCTGCTTTCACTAACCTGCCCATGACACTCCTATGACTCGCCCCCTAAACACGCCCCTGTGACTTTTTTGGGTTCACTTCTAGCCACCTCCCAGTCACCGGCCAGGAATTTCCCATCATTTTTTTGCTCCATTTCAGATGCCGTCTCTCCAGGTCGCAGCAGCATCTTTGTGTGCTGTGGGGGGTTTCTGAATCTTTCGCGCATACGCAGTTGTAAATAATCAATTAATTATTCATGAGAAGATCAGCACTGTGGACCTGATTCAGACCCGCTCGCTAGGATGTGTTCGCTCGCAGCCAGCGATTGTTTGCATTCTGCGCATGCGCATGTATCGCAGTGCGCGTGCGCGAACCTGTGCGAGAGATCAGGAAGCGTTTGCTCGCTGCGCGTGGACAGCCCAGCAGAGTGAGTGATGGGAGAAGCCGTTTGTGGTGACAGGGGCAGGCTGCTAGAAACGGGGAGTGGAGGTGTGAACGCAGACATGCCTGAGCGTCTCAACGCCGTTTTAGAGGGTTGCGTCATTTAGAGGCAGCGTCATAGTACACGTCGCCTGGCTGGTTTTTACACTGAAGTGCTCGCAGTGCTTGCGGTAGGGTATGGTCAGCCACAAGTGCTGCATTGCATCCAATGGTACCCGATGTATCGATGGTTGCACCAGTGTGCGGATTGCGTGCTCCTCAGAACCAGGGCCTTTGACACCAACACAGTAGAACTTCTATATACACCGTAGTATACTAAATTTGTACTTACATTTTGTCCTCCAAACAGATGGAAGGGCCGACCACATTGGCTGCTCCGCTTATCATTTTAAAGGCAAAGTAATTTTCCGGACATTCTCTCTCATTCCCACACTTTTTATGCTTTTTTACCGGGCCTGAAAAAGAGTAATGTGGAGCAAATGTATGAATATTCTTAGTAAATCCTGCAAGTACTTTGGGGGCTGTTGGAACTGTACAGACTTTGGGGAGGGGGAGATGTATCTAATCTTGGAGAGAGATAAAGTGGAGAGAGATAAAGTACCAACCAATCAGCACCTAGCTGTCATTTTACAGGCTGTGTTTGAAATATAACAGTTAGGAGCAGATTGTTTGGTACTTTATCTCTCTCCAAGGTTTGATACATCTCCCCCTGAGGGGTTGATTCAGAATTGGGACCAAAGCAAAATATTTGCACCTTGGCAAAACCATGATGCACTGCAGGTGGGGCAGATTTATTGGGATTGATTCTGAGTCGGGCACAAGCCCAAACGTGGACGTATACTGCGAATACCTGTTAACAGCGCATGCTCCATAGAAAGCAAAAGCCAAATGCACACAAGCCAGACCATGCATACGAGCACAGATGGAGTTTGAAAGTGCGGGCAGATTGGTGGATCACTTTTTCTGTGAATTGGGAGTCTCCATCTCGTGTTGACGTCATGGGAGCATCGAGGGCCTCTAGGTAGACTTCCATGCACGTGTGATAGGAGATGGGACCCCTGTTTCAGACAGCTCTTTTGCACCCTGCAAGGGGGATGGGTATAAGTTCCGATACTAACGATGATGGTTGCAGATGGAAAAGCAGTGGGCGGCCCAGCCATCTGCCTGAAGATGGACACATGTTTGGCATAGACATGCAGACGCTCACATTGGCATGAGGTAGAATGCAGGCTGCCGTGGCCACACGTGATCGAGGCTGCAGATATGTCCAACTGAGAATCAGCCCCAGAATGAGCAGAGAGATTTAGAGTTGAGAGATTTAGAGTTGATTTATAGTCCTAGCTAAATTGCAGAATAAAAATAAAGCTGTCCAGTATTTCTGCGCTATAAGCAAAAGCAGCCAGTATTTGCCCTGCGTATAAAAATAATGAATGTATTTGCACCTCTTGCATTGTAACGTGTTTTATTCAGGCACTATTCAGTTGCTACTTTTTTGCTTAGCTCCCAACTCCCTGGGTTTAACGTTGTATGATGCATGCAGTCATTTATATAGTTTTCCATTATTATTAAACGACAAAGTAAAAGTCAAACTAGACTGCAAATACAGTAGCGGCATTATCTTTGGACGGGTCTGACGAGCTGATCGGAGACTACAGCTCCTCGGTACTGTTTAGGGATCAGTGCAGGAGCAAAGAAACACCGTTTGGCTTTCCATTCCAATTGATCTTCACTGTTCATGCTCAGAGGAGCAGAGGAGGAGGCCACTGCAGCAGATGAACCTGGAGGCTCCCTTATCCTGTATTAGAATCCGGTGATTGAGTGGTGCAATCTGCTTTAATACAAGAGGGCCTTTGCACAGTTAAACTTGTTGAAATATTTGGTGCGCCACTGTGCTTGCCTCCATGAATGCTCATTAGTTGAAGCTTTCTACCTAACCAAGATGGCCACTCTTTGGTCTTCTGCACATGCGTGGTGCCATCTTGTCAGTGTGTATGAACGCCACAGTGGGATACGGACGTGTTCCACTTAGCTCTATCCTGCTCCTTTCCATCCAGAATAATGAGTGTGTATCTGTTAGAATGGCTGTACCAGTAATTACTACTACTACACTTCCATAAACCTGACACCTGGATAACCACTTGGACTGTTTAGTGCAGGGGTCAAGGAACTTTTTTACCTTTTACCTAAAAATATATTTAGATATAACGACGTTACCCCCTTGCTTTGAAAGAAAGGAAATCATATAGTAGTGCCCCCATATAATGCCCCTGTAGTAGTGCCCCCATATAATGCCCCTGTAGCAGTGCCCCCATATAATGCCCCTGTAGTAGTACCCCCATAGTTATGCCCCTGTTGTAGTGCCCCATAAAATGCCCCTGTAGTAGTGCCCCCATATAATGCCCCTGTAGTGCCGCTTGTACAAAAAACAAAACACTTACCTTAATCCCCGCTCCTGCATCCGCCGCTGTGCTGTCCACCCGGCTGCTCCTCGGAACTATGGGAGAGACGTCAAGAGAGAGCTGGAAGCTGGAGAGAGACGGAAGCTGGAGTTCAGAAGAGAACTCCAGCCTCCGGCTAACGCGGCGCTGCAGGGAAGGAGCCGGGCGCCCGCTGGTAATAACATCTCAGCGGGCGTCTGGCTTAGAGCCTCCCTGTGGCACAGCCGGGCATACATATGAATCAGCCGGGCATACATATGAATCATTCTATATTATATCCATAAAGTTCCCAGCAGCGCCACTATCCAGGAAGGTAGAAGTCTAAAATTCTTTACCGAACGAGTGGATCACAATTGGAACAAGAACCCAGTGTATAGGCCCAAATTAAGTTCTCCTTCTCCATCTAGGCTTTGCCTTTTCCCATATTCACGGGGCAGGAACTGGCTGAATGACCCTTATCGCCACAATGAAACAAAGACCCAGAGACCACATCCTCAGCAGATAGGCGAAATGCCTTGATTTGCATGACCTCAACTTGTTCTACAGTGGAGTCAGCAGCTACCAACCAAGGGGGTAAGGTAGGTTAGCTCCTTCTCCATTTCTCGCTCCCTTATGCGACAGTCAATCCGGATGTTGAGCTGCATGAAACCATCGAGAGTCTAGGGTGCAGGATACTGGAGTAGAGTATCCTTAGTCTGTTCCAAACGGCCCAGACAGAACTAACTGCGAAGAACAGAGTCATTCCAACTACTGTCATTAGCCCACCTCCGGAATTCGGAGCAGTAGTCTTCTGCGGATTTTCACCCTTGTCTTAGTGACCGTAGGTGAGCTTCGGCTGACACTGCTCTATCCAGATCATCATAGAGCACTAAAAACATGCGTCAACTGATCAAAGGGCAGGATGGTCAGAGGAAGGTCCCCTTGGAGTAATGAGATGATTATACCTACTCGTTGGGCCTCAGAACCAGAAGACAATTGCCAGAGTCAAAAATAAAGTTTGCAGCTCTCCCAGAAATTCTAGCGGTCCCCAGAAAACCGATAAGGGAGGTTTAACTTAGGCTCTTTTGATGTAGCTTGAGTGACCAGGACTGAACGGACCTACAGTACTTGACTCGAAGGGACAGTTCCTGCACCTTCTGGGTCAACACCTGAATTTTGGTGGCCAAAAGTTGTGCTGGATTCATGCTGGGATCCATCACTGCCGTAAGTTGTGGTTGGTTATAATGTTATGATCTACGGAAAGTCACATTGTAAGACCTCTAGAGACGCGCTGGTGAGGTCTTCTGCCAATAACAGCCCCCCGTTGTTGCCTTAGAGCTGAGTATGCTCACTGGTACTTAAGTTACCGTCTGGTCCTAAACTCGGGACAGTAGAGGCTTACATGACTATTACGGTGATTGCTTGGTGTAGGCTGCTGCTGGTATTACAGGCAGGAATATACACAACAATTGTCAATGTGCAGAAAAGGTTGCAGTTACAGAACCTGGATGACAATGATGCGACTTAGATGGCTAATGTGCGGCTTTGAGGGCCGAGGTGCGGCACTGACAGCCGAGGTGTAGCCTTGAGGGCCGAGGTGCGGCTTGGAGAGCCAAGGTTTGGCCTTGAGTGCCGAGGTGTGGCTTTTAGAGTCGAGATGCAGCCTAGAGGGCTGTGGTGCAACCTAGCTGGTGGATATGTGGCCATGAGGGCTGTGGGGAAACTTTGAGAGCTGAGGTGCAGCCTTGGGAGCCGAGGTGTGGCCTTGAGGGCCATGGTGTGACCACAGGTGATTGCCGCAGGATCAGCAAGGCTGCTGGCAGGGGCCACTGCAGAATTCACTGCTATGGATGGTAAAGCAGCAAATACAGGAGCAGGCAGTAGTTCAGCAGGAATCACAGCAGGTGAACAGATGTCTGCAGGCACCGACAGAATACTGGCTAGGAGAACTCTGACCAAACAGACAGGAACCAGGGTTTACACGCTAAGGGTAAACTATAACCGGCAAAGTGGCGATGGTCCAGCAGACTAATAAAAGATTCTCCACCAATGACATGCAGGTACAGAGATTGATTGCCAGCAGCTGAGACACTGCACATCTACCAGGCAGTCCCAGAAGTACACCCAGCTGACCGGTGTCTTGGTCTCCCAGCAACTGCAGGCGCTGTCTCAGTTCAGCGTCCATGTTGCATTGTGCCCGGGGAAGATGTCAGACCCAATGACCGGGGGATGCGGCATCCTGGAAGAGGGGTGACCGCCGGAACTCACTAAGGTAACAAGCCGTGATGGTGGCTTGTGACACACACTTATATACACTGTGTGCATGTGTATAATATATATATATATATATATATATATACACACACACACACACACATACATACAGTACACGAATGACTTGAATGAAGGTGGCACTCTTGGGACTTTTGAACCATGAAATAAATGCTTGTCACAGCAATGTCATGTCCAACGTTTCAGCTTTAATAATCTTTCCTCTGGGAAATCTGAAACATCGGACATGACATTACTGTGACAAGCACTTATTTCATGGTTTGAAAATCCCAAGAGTGCTGCCTTTATTCGTGCACTTTGCATTTAGTTCTGTTGAAAACACCTGCTATTGGCACTGACAAATTGTGGATGCGTGCCGGATTCTCCCACTTATATATGTATGCGTATGTTAGGGATGGCCATCAATGGGCTCAGCAGTGATAACCATCGATGGCACACAAACCATCCATGGTGAACCATCGATTGTTTCCACCTCCTCCAAGATCACCTCTGCTGTGGGCATGCCGGGTTGGGGGCCAATGAATAATGGGGGTGGGGCTTAGCAGGTGCTGGGGCTAAGGGACTGATTCAGAGCCGGACGCTCTGACCAGAGCGCTTGCTCTGAATCAGGGCCCTCCTCCATGAAAATGGAGGAGTCCTCCTGGACGCTCGTATAGCTGTGGGTGACCACCCACAGCTATAGCGAGCGTCCATGATGATGGTCGCGATGGTCAAAGACCATCGCGACCATCGGGCTTGCGATGAGACCCTGCGGTAGGGTCTCGCTTCCGCAAGCCCTGGAGTGATTTTGGCTCTATCAGAGCCAAAATCACTCCCACTGACATCACTAGTGATGTCAGTGGGGCCGGCTTCAGACGGTAGACGTTCCCATGGGAACGCCTCCGTCTGGCCGCCACGCCCCCGTCACACCCACCAAAAGGGGCGTGCTGTCAATCAACATCGACAGCACGCCCCCTTTGGTGCGAGACCCGGAGCGACAGCTTGGCTGTCGCAGTCCGGGTCTCGCGCATGCGCACGACGGAGCTCCCTCTGTCGTGCGCATGCGCAGTGGGGCAACATCGACCCGTTTGCGAGCGTCATTTGCTCGTGAACGGTTCTGAATGACCCCCTAAGTTCTGTCCTGCCACATATAAAAATAATCAGAACCATAGGCTCTCTGACATCGATGGCAAAAGTAGTTGACATCGACCATCAACGTTTTTGAAACATCGATGGCCAACCCTAGTGTAAGAATATTTATGAATATATATATATATATATATATATATATTAGTCCAGAAAGGTGCGATACTCAGGTCAAATAAACGACAGGAGACTGAACAGCTCTAATCAATGTTTCAGTGTTATTGACAGTGTATCAGTGACATTGAAACGTTGATCGGAGCTGTTCAGCCTTCTGTTGGTTGTTCACTTGACCTGAGTGCCGCACCTTTGTGTATCCTATCAATTTATTTGTTAAAGCACCCGACACATCCATTGTTATTTATCCGGAGTGCCAGACCTGTTCAGGAGTAAAACAATGTTATGTAAACATACAGTAGGTTTTCATACTAGGATAAAGCATTTTAAAAAGAAAAAAACATGCATTCAGTACATTTAGGGACAGTTTCTTTTAAATCCCATAGAAGTCTAAGCGGAAATGTTTAATGTGTATTCTGCTGCTGTTGCTCAGGCACATGAGACATCTCTAACCTCTAGAAAAATGTCTGTGTGGATAAGCGCTTACTGATTTTTAACATTCTCTATCCATGATGACTTTGTACTTAAATCCACCAGTGTATATACCAGGGAAGTGCAGTCAGGGTAGGCAAGAGAGGCAGAGCTTCCTGAGATTTGATATAAAAATTATTAGAATAATACAAAGATATTTATAACTTATAAACATCTTCCTTGTTTATTGTAATCATTTGTATAGTTAACACTCACAAGCTTTGTGGAGCTCCCTGGGACTGCATAGATGCGAGAGATGAGGCAGCAAGTGCTCAGCCTCGTTTCTGTATAATATAGTCTGCTAGCAGAGCTGTGGGTGGGGCCACACCATGGGCAGTAAGCTGCACAGAAAGAGCGCTAATAGAGGCAAGCCTCTAAATATGGAAGTGCACTGCAGTGTTTAGAGATCGGAGATTAGCAGCAAGAGAAGACACAGTGATGCAGGTAGGAGAATCAATGGACACTGAAGCTTAGTGTAGTGAGGGGAGAGTTACAGTGAGTAAGGGGGTGAGACAGGCCCCCAACACTCAGACCCATCTTCATGTGTGCCTCCCCAGCCATTGACCTCACCACATGTCCCTGGTATATTTACCAAGCTGCAAGTAAGTTATTCAGAACGCTAGAGCTTTAGGGGTCGATTTACTAAGCAGTGTTAGGAGACACAGTGAAAAGTGATAAGGTGCCAGCCAATCAGCTCCCAACTGTCATCTCACAGGCTGTGTTTGAAAAATGACAGTTGGGAGCTGATTGGCTGGCACCTTATCACTTTTCACTGTGTCTCCTAACACTACTTAGTAAATAGACCCCAAAGGCTTCTGTGCCTCGCCTCTTCAAAAATTATGTGTAAGAGAGAAGCTCCTTCGCTTTAACATATTCTTAAAAAGTAAACTTTCAACAAATAAATGGCACCATCTAATAAATGCTGAACAATGTAATTTCACTTCTACACATTGCTTGAACTCAGGGGGTAATTCAGCTGCGGACGCAGGAGTTATCGCAGCTGCTAACATGTTAGCAGCTGTGATAGCTGTAGTATAGTAATGCATTAAGAGGCATCACGGCTCCTGCATGCATTACTGATTCGTGCTGCATGTCCCTCGGCCGGCTGAGGTACCATGGGGTCACGCAAGCCGGCCATCACAGATGCCCACAAGAGGCCAGGAAATCTCCATCTGCCGATGGAGATCCTGGCCTCTTCCCTCCCACCCAATGGCGGCGACACGCCACTGTTTTGGGAAACGGAGGCCATTGCCGCCCCCTCCCAGCCCACAAACATCCACAAACTGTCAATCACTGACATTCTGCTGCCGCTCTGTGAGCGATCATGCAGGACCCGCTCTTCACATGCAATAGTCGGGTATCTGCGTTCAGCAATACACGTACATGCACTGCTGAATCAGCCTGTCAGTGAAGGACCCCAATACTGTATGTTGGCTGCAACTTCATTCCTAAGGAATCAGATCACTAGGATCATCACTGAAGTAGGAGACGGTTATATGAAGTTATTGGCTCCTAGACAACTGATTATTGATAGAGCTCAATAAATGGGTGTAATCTCCTTCTGTTGACATGTATTAAGTCAAGTGTGAGAACTACTGATGGGATTGGAATGGGATTCCGGTAGTCGGGATCCCGGCTGTCCGAATCCCCACACTGGCATCCCGACAGGGCTAGCTTACTGACACTTGTTGTTCAGTATGCCAACCCTCCCCCTCATCCTACCCTAACCCTCGATCTATGGTGCCTAACCCTAACCCCCCCCTAGTGCCTGAACCTAACCTCCCCCTCCCTGCACCCTAAAACTAACCCTCCCCCTAGTGCCTAACCTCGCACCCTAACCCTCCCCCCTTAGTGCCTAACCCTCCCCCTAGTGCCTAACCCTCCCCCCATAGTGCCTAACCCTTCCCCATAGCGCCTAACCCTAGTCTCGCACCCTAACCCTCCCCCCTTAGTGCCTAACCCTCCCCCCATAGTGCCTAACCCTCCCCCTAGTGCCTAACCCTAACCTCGCACTCTAACCCTCCCCCCCAGTGTCTGAACCTAACCTCCCCCTCCCTGCACCTTAAACCTAACCCTCCCCCCTTAGTGCCTAACCCTCCCCCCATAGTGCCTAACCCTCCCCCTAGTGCCTAACCCTAACCTCGGACTCTAACCCTCCCCCCCAGTGTCTGAACCTAACCTCCCCCTCCCTGCACCTTAAACCTAACCCTCCCCCCTTAGTGCCTAACAATAACCCTCCCCCTAGTGCCTAACCCTAACCCACATCTTATTCCTCCCCCACACCCCGCTACTTACCTTCAGTATCCCGGCAGTCGGGACGTCGGCACCGGTATTGTGATAGGCATCGGGATTTCAATGCTGGTAATATCGGTGCCGGCATCGCGGGCGCTGGGATATTGACTGTATCCCCTACTGATATATTACTTACAGCAGCTCAGGTAATACACACACTTTGGCATGTGTTTTTGGAAATATTAATTCTATTCAAAAATAGCGGGCATTCCTCATCGTTGTCAAAATTGATAAAGGTATGTATATTTAGTCCTTTGCTTACTTACCAAAAATATTTTGTAGACTCTTTGATTCCCATTTTGTGGTGAAAATGGTTTCTGAAAAATACCATATCGACAGCATCGTGATCACAACCACGAAGATCCGTACGATACCTGTGTATAAGAGAGACATGATGAGTTGAACTTGAAATACAGGTTGTCAATTTCCGGGAGATAAACTGATTAGGAGACAGAGGGTCTGATTCATAGATGGATACAAAGCAGAGGATTACGTAGTTGAGTGGTTATCGGTGGTCAGCGCATGAGTCCTAGTCGAGTGTGTTAAGTGATTGACAGTCAGGGAGTGTTTGTGGGTAGCAATGGGCGATGGGGGACTCAAACAAAGTGACCATTTTCGGGGTGTGTCTCAGCTTGTTACTGTAATCCCGTACACAGTAAAAATGGCTCTGGCGTCTCAATTCCCGCAGCCATCCAGTACGACCATAGGGTTACTCAGAAGGACGATCGTCGACTGCTCTGTGACCGATGCAGTCACATGAATTTGCAAAGCCGCTGGTGGGCGTCTCAATATAAATTCAGGCGGCTGCGACATTAGCATATTATAACACAGCCATTGACCTCATATTCGCAGCTGCATTAGCACACATTTCTGAATCAGGCCCAAAGAGTGATACAGTATGAGAACTGTATTACGCTGTTTTCCATCATTCTTTAGCTATCTAGTCTATGCCACTCATTAAGTACAAGTAGGGCCTAATTGTGAGTCAGACGCAGTGGGGTCCGTGTCTGCAGTGTTCGACAATGGCATATCTGCGACTTTATGCAAATACCCCTTCAAAGCCTTTACTGGTGCACTGGCGAGCGTCAGAATGTGCAAGGACTTTAGACGCTCAAATACTGCTTGGTACGTCTTTAGACACAACCATCAATCGCACCACATAAACTTGCGGCAGCTTCATGCTAGGTGTAGATTGTCCACCAGAGTGTGTCCTCCAATGTTAGCGATGACGCGTCTGAGCTCGTAATCAACCCGATCATTTTGACTACAATGTAAAAATTAGTCTTAGATAGTTTTCATCTGACTGCATTTACATTTCACACATCTTAACATCTTTGAGTATATTCTACCCCCCCTGTGCTCAGGGGTGCCAAGAGGGGGGGGGGCGGGTACTAATTACCCGGGCCCGGGTTTGCTGGAGGGGCCCGGCACCCCCCCTCTTACATTACAGCAGTCCAGCACACGCTGCTGAGTGCTGGGCTGCACTGGGAGACTGCTTGCAGATGCTAAGAAGCAGCCACAGCAGTCTTCTATGCCTGTGGGGGGATCGATCAAGCTCATCGCGCCCCCCACTGGTTATGCACCAGGCTGAAGGGGCTCACAGTGCCCCCCTCGCCAGCGCACAGTGCCAAAAAAGTATCTTTTTTTACCTAAGGGGCATGGCCACGCCTCTTGCGATGAGGCCACACCCCTTTTACCCGGGCCACCTCTTGGCAGACCTGCCTGTGCTGAGACTATTTTAGAACTTTTTTTTTCTGCTCTTTACATTCCAACATCAATATCTGTATTTCTTTATAAGTAGCCACACAAATTGTGGCCTTTTCTTTGTCATAAGGATTTGATTTTTATTTTCAGGAAATACCATTAGCCTGCTTAATCCTAATACTGCAAATACAATCATCCCAAAATGTCCTTAAAAGTGTTTATTATTGAAGTTGGTACAAAAGGGGCATATTTATCACAATCCGCAGCTCAGATGTATATGGAATGTGATAACTTTGCCCAAAATCGCAACGCGATACTTGAATACATCGCCAGGATGCAACAAATATCATGCAGGGACAGAGCTTGGAGAGAGGAGAAAAGCCCTTATAACGCCATCTCCAGATGGCGCTATTATCACAGAGCTCCCCCCGGTATATTTTTTTTGCAAATCAAATCTAGTAAATCTGAGCAGATCGCATTTCCAGTTACAATTATGGGAAATTACATCTGCTTACTAAAAATAAAAAACAGATAATTAGGGCTTGGAGGAGAATGTTTTGAATTCTCCTACAATTGCCCTTTAGTAGATTTAGGTAAAACAAAAATTATGTGAAAAATTTGCATTTTCACAATATTTTAGCATAAATATTATAAATAAGTATGCTTGAAAGGCAACAAAAAATGAAAACGTGTGTATTTTTTATTTGATTTTGAGAAATACAACCAAAATATTTAGTGGTTCTGACTTTGGTTTTAATTAATCTGTGCACAATAGCACAAAACAGAAACCAATCTACAGTATAAGTTTTCAAATAAAAGTGCTACTGGCTTGTAGGGCGACATTCCAGGCACCCTGCAAGCCACAAGCAGGTGCCAAAGGGCAGGGCGCTGCACCCTACGCCCCAGCGCTGCTCAAACACCCCTAGTTACAGCCCAGCTAGGTGACACATTATTTGAAACAGAAGATATCCCTCCTGTTATTTGGAAAAGGAAATTACTTCTTTCAAATCAGGGCGGCCATGATGTAATAGAAGCCTGTCTGACTTGTCCACTTTTGATTGTAAGCTCTCACAAGATTCAGCGTACCAAGAACTCACTTTTCAGTGTTGTGGGTACGCACAATTGTAGTGAGCATATGGGCAGTATTTGGTGATGCTCACGGGAGTTAAAAATACCTTTATAAGTTTTTCCCACAACACTGAAAAGTGAGTTCTTGGTACGCTGAATCTCATTTCATATTGGTGGTGAGGATCTGTCCTTCTACATATTATTGGACTCCTATGGAAGTTGTCCCACGTGTTTCCTTCTTCAAAGTACAAAGGGGAACCTACTATCTTGTATTATATACAATACTTCACATTGGTCCCTATTTTTTCCATTTTTTACATGTATGGACTTATATTGAAAACATTACGATTAAGTGAATGAAACGTGATCCATATCGTGCAGTGTGAAAAAACGCGAGGCATAAGTATCAATATCATTTTTGTTGCATTATATATAAAGTGATTGGGTTGACTGTTTGAATATTACCAGTAACAGATAAAGTTGATTCGTCAAATTATCAATGTGGCTGTCTGTCACCTGTTAGCAGCCTGGAAATTGCAGTTACCTCCCAATAGTCTCAATAAAATTGGGCACATGTTTTGCATGGAATATATTGTATATATCATCAATTATGCAACTAAATCCCTTTGTAAGGTCTGTGAACCATGGGCTACCTGTGAGGCATGGACCCAGTCCCAATCTGTCCTCCTCCTACTTAGTAATTCCCTTCCACGTTACCAATTTCCCTTTACATAGCCCCCCTTTATAACACACTTGGTGGACAGAAGTTATTACACAAATTGTACATTCTCGCCAGTATAGAGGAGCCTTGACGCTGGCCTGGCGCATATTCATATATTTGCAAATGTATGTAACTAATGCCTCTGAATTTCTCTTATTATGTAGGATTCAAGTATTTTTGTTAATATTGCTGCAGTGTGCTGGAGGGCAAATCCCTTTTATTCTGTAGTACAAATTGTACATTGCCATATATTTATTTTTTGATGCATGGATTTTTATATTTAAACTGTTTTATTCATAAACTATTTTCAATAGGAATTTCTTTGACCTAATGTCCCAGCACCATCTTTCCATTACTCCAGTACATTTCTATAATAAGGGGGAGGGACCCCTGTAACCTGGAAAAAAGCAGCAGGATTGGATGTTTAAGGATTGGAGAAGCAGTCAGCCAGAATCCACTGTGCTGCCTGAGAGGCTGTATACTGGCCCCCTCCTCTCCTAAAATCCCCCTGACCCTCTTGTCAGGTATTGCCCACCCCCGGAGAGCTAGCATGGAGCTATGGGAGCCGAATCACTTACAAATGCATCATGTATCACATTGCACACTGAATGTGGGTTACGTGGAATACTGAATAAATTCTGGGAAGATCATGATAATATGTCAAAATATACTGTAGAGTGAATAAACTTTGTACCAAAGTGAATGAAAATAATTTGCTTATCTGTAATTAATTTGTGTCCACATTAGGCCTATTTAGGTTGGGTATCATCTACATGCAGATATATAGAGTATAAATGTATCTGATCTGGTTTGTTGGAGATTGTTTCAGGGATTAGTGTAAACCTGCACCGAAGTTTAATCTCATAGAGATCCTTCACAGTGAGAACATGGTATCCAAGATGTTACCAAATAGCAATAAAAGGTAGGTTATAAGTGGTCCGAGTGTTACATATGCGTTTCATCCACCCACATGGACTTCATCAGGGGAGTGAGGGTAGGGTCCATCTACAGCTCTTAATATACCCTGTCAAATGAGTTAACTGCATACTGCCATGTGCACGGCCCTAGCTGTGTGTCCAAAATAGACAGTTTTCTACACAACAAAATGACATCTAATAGAGAAATATCACTATGATTGTAGGTCATTAGACTGGCTAGTGAGCGTCCAGTGGGAACCCGCTCATGCATTACGGACTCTAATAATACAAGTCAGTGCTTCTCAATTCCGGTCCTCGGGACACACTGTCAGGGCCGGATCAAGGTGTGTGGGGGCCACGGGGCTGCTAATTGTGGTAGCCTCAACCAAAAAAGCTGTCATTATGATAAGCTGACAATGTTTTTAAAACTGTAATGTGTAAATACTCCCAACACCACAAATGTGCTAAACACAGTGTAGTTCCCCCAGTTCATGTTATGCCACACAGAAACCCCACTTCAAACTATGCCACAGTCCCCCCCATGCTGATGATGTAGCTATGTATGGAGGGTCCTCAGCAACTACCCGCTGCCCTATTGTTAATCCTGCACTGATAACAGTGCATGTTTTCCTGGTCTCCTCACAGAATCACAAGCGAAATAATTAGAACCACCTGTGGATGTTTTAAAATGTGTCAGTTAGTACTGAATATACAGGTGCTCCAGCAAGGAGATATGGAAAACATGCAGTTGCGCTGTAGTGTGTCCCCAGGACTGGAATTGAAAAGCACTGATCTCAAAACATGATACAAGTGTTTACCGTCCATACTAACTAACTTTGCACCTGATTCAGAGTTGTATGGTATTACACAGTAAGTCCCTATGTGTTATTTATATATATATATATATATATATATATATATATATATACACACACACACATATACACACACACATATACTTATATGTGATTATATACTGTATACTCTAATATGAACACGAGTAGTTTATATGGACAATATAGGGAATTATTACAATGTACTCACTGCCCTGATGATGACCCATAATGGTAAAGACATCTCATGGATGTACATACTGTATTGGTTGCATAGTAAGGTTAAAGAAACAGAGGTCCACTAAATACAACATTCCATGAATTTGTAATAACATACAGGTGCGGGGAAACATTATAGTCTACAACATGTAACTCTTTACACAATTAACATGTGAACATGTTTATTTTCCTTTCATTCAGTAACACATCTTACCTGACCACCTCATATTTTTCCAGCAGATAAGGGCGTGCCACAATGGATCTTCTAATGTATTGGTTACCCTGAAAGACAGTTATAGAAAACACTTATAATTGGCTATATGGTCACACACTGCACATTAAAACGTACAGGGGTCTATTTACTAAGCTCTGTTAGGAGATAAAGTGAATGGTGATAAGGTACCAGCCAATCAGCTCTTAACTACCATGTCACAAGCTGTGTTTGAAAAATGGCAGTTAGCAGCTGATTGGCTGGTGCCTTATCACCATTCTCTTTATCTCCACACTGTCTGACACATGGACATTGCCAGCGCCTGAACACTAATTGTAACATCAAACAGCTCATAACAACTGTATACAGCACGGGACTATAATAGGATGGATGCTAATATTAATCTTATAGGAGTTAAATCTGCAAATGACGGACTGGTTTGGGGGACATTATTTGCAACAAACATTGATCTATATATGAGAATGAGTCACTGGAACTATTTATCCCTTCAAATTTTATCAAAGAGAGAGACAGAGAGAGAGACAGAGAGAGACAGAGGACCTTATTCAGAGGCGGCCGCATGGTCTACGACCGCACGGCCGCCTCGATGTTTGGCCAGTGCGCCAGCGCACGAGGGAGCCGGCTCCCTTGTGCGCATGCGTGAGACCCGCTACGACCGCCAGCACCGGTCATAGCGGGTCTCTTTCCAAAGGGGGCGAGCTGTCGATGTTGATTGACAGCTCGCCCCTTTTGGAAGGCAGGCCGGGGGGGTGGCAGCCCAAACGGAGGCGTTCCCATGGGAACGCCTACCGTTTGGGGGAGGCCCCACTGACATCACTAGTGATGTCAGTGGAGAGCTTCCGGCTCTGACAGAGCCAGAAGCTCTCCGGGGCTTACGACAAGTGAGACCCTACCCTAGGGTCTCGTCATAAGCCGCGATGGTCGTGATGGTCTCTGACCATCGCGACCATCACCCGAGCAGTCGTTAGACCTGTGGGTGTAAACCCACAGCCTAACGACCGAAACAGAGGCGGGCGGTCAGGATGCAAGTGGCCGCCCAGTTTCTGAGCGACCGATTGCATCCTCCGACAGCCTCTGAATGAGGCCCAGAGAGAGAGAGACAGAGAGAGAGACAGGGAGACAGATAGCTACAGCTGTGTTCTCATACACTGGGTGTCATTACACTATATAGCCCAAGATGTCCGTCGCGATGGAGACGCTGCGAGAGGAGTAGCGTACCATATTTTTCTTGAAATATTGCATCTTAGTAGCATCGTAGACGCAGCATAAAGCCGCTCACAGTGTACTATAGACGCTGAGCTTTCATTTTAACTGCACTAAAATTGGTTTTAAAAATGTACAAAGTCGCAGAAGAAGCACAATGGAACTTTGTGTGAGGTAAAGTCGCCACCAAAAGTCGCACGGGACCTGGAAACTATTTGACACAACTGAAGCCGCAGTAAATAAAAGGGACATATACATACATACATACTGTATATACACACACTGCTGAGATTTTATTCTCTCTCTTCCCTACTTGCCCTCTTTATCCTTCCCTCTTTCATCTCCACTACATTTTCCTTCCATCTCCTTCCAGTGCTGGCCTTAGTAGTGGCTGTATGTACCCCACACTGGTGCAGGGGATGACCGGTTCCAGACTAGGTGGGTTGGTGGCAGGCTACATCCTACAGACTGGGACTGTGGTGCAGAGGGGGAGCTGTTCGTTAGGTGCCAATCTGCAAGACCTCTGATTGGGAAGAGATGTGTGTGGAATTTGACATTTGCAGGACCTTCGGCGAGGATGGGAGGGAGGCGTGGGGGTTCAGGAGGTGCTGCATCATGAGGCAATTCGTGGGACCTGCGTGAATGGGGGTGTGTGGTGTGAAAGGTGCCGATTTGCAACACTCTGGTGGGTTGGAGGGCAGTGGGTGCTAATTTGTGGGACATCCAGCTGGGGGAGACATTGTCGGTGGGTGGGTGCCAATTCAAAAAACCTTTAGTGATGGGGTGGGATAGTGCCAGAGGCACTGATACACGGGACCTTCAGCGGGAAGGGTGGGGTTGTAGTTAGCTTGGGGAGAAGAGAGGCTGATGTGTCGGATCAGCCATTAAGAGCCGTGGGGGGAGGACGAGATGGGGCCTCTCTTCAGCACTCCTGGACTGGCACTAGACTGGTGGGGCAGCTCTAGCTCATGATAGATTATATACAGTATATATACATAAGAAATAGGTGGGTACGGTGCCAATAATAAACGTGAACAGCGATACACAATTTAGTGTTTAAAATTGTAGCAAACTTAGGGGCCTATTCATCAACACTAAAATAACGTTTTTAAGGATATTTTCCTTAATTAACGTTATTTTAGTATTCATGAACACATGTAGCACAGGAGATATCATTGATATCTCCTTGCTAAGTCCCCCCGCGTTAATTTCCACACTCCCCATACATTAGAATGGGGATGTGGAAATTATGCTATTCATCAAATTCCGAAAATTATGTATTTTCGGAATTTGATGGAGGTACTATCCGCCACTGTGAGGTGGCGAATAGCAGGTGACACTTACCTGCTTCCAGCTGGTGAGGTCCCCCGGCGTCTTCCTCCAGCACTCTGGTCCATCCTCTGGCTCCTGGGGCTGTGCTGTCACGTGTTCTCCCAGCAGAACACAATAAAGTTTAGAAAAAAATTGTTGTTTTTTTTCTAAACTGTACTGTGGGCTGCTGGGAGAACACGTGACAGCACAGCCACCGGAGCCGGAGGTGCTGCAGCGGGCAGGTAAGTGCGGGGACGGGGAGAAGGTGAGCGAGGGGGGGGGGTTGGGGGGGGCACAAACTTACCACCGCTGTAGGCAGTGCTGCACATGTGCTGGCATTACAAATGTAAGATTACACAGATTACAGCTGCGGTAAATTAGTGTAGATAGGGAAGACTATCTATTTCCCGAAAAAGCTGTCATCGCAAAAATGACAGCTTTTCGAAATAGATAGTTATGGAGAGGAGGAATGATGAATTCCTCTGTTAATTAGGTAGAACACCATGCGAGTTCTAAACCTAATTACCTCCAGAGAGTTTTAAGGTATGATGAATAGGCCCCTGAGCCTTAAAATATTATGGCGTCAGCTCTTAGTCAATAATAAAATACTGGTAAAAGTATTGATAGACAATGGATTTAAACTAAATTGACTAAATAGCGACTAGTTTGCTAAGTGGAGGTGTAATCTATTAACATTTACTACTGAATGGGTCAGGAGGTATATATAAACCATTTGAGTGAAAAAGTGCACATGCAATAAAATAAATAAATATATAAATAATTCACACTTATTCAGAAACAAACAATAAAACAAGTATATAGGCAAGCATCTAAAACATAAACGGGTTTCCTTTAAAATATATTTTTCAAAAGATAATAAAGCATATAGCTAAAACCCAGAGGCAATCAATAGTGCACTTAAAAAACCAAGAGATATATGTTATAAAATAGCAGCTTATCTGAATGTATGGAAAAGAGTATTTCTCTGCAAAGTTCATGAGGTAATGGACAACCACCCCCTCTAATGTTACTAGATTACACCTCCACTTAGCAAACTAGTAGCTATTTAGTCAATTTAGTTTAAATCCAATATATATATATATATATATATATATATATATATATATATACACACACACACATGTATACATATATATATATATATATACAGTATATACACAGAATTGCTAGGCGAGAGGCAGGGACAGCCCCCACAGAAGTAGAAGATAATAATAATTGTTTTATTGTATGAAAAGAACATGTTACAGTGTATTTGCACTTTGTGCCCAACTGCCATTTCCATCACCTCCTGGCACCAAATAGTGTAATATATTAAGTGCAACATGAGATAAACAAAGACTTTCTTTATATCACGTTACACTTAATATATTACACTATTTGGCGCCTATTTCATTTCCATCCCCCTCCAGATCTCTTCACTGACCATCGATAGACAAGCTGCCACCCACTAATAAGCAATTGGGGGAAGGGTGTTTTTTTTACCCCATTAGGGGATTTATGTTTATGATCACATAACACTTTAGAATGTAAGCTCTAACGAGCAGGGCCCTCTTCCCTCATGTGCTTCTCCTTCCCATACTCATACGATCATCTACTCCAAACTCTCCGCAAGGGCACCTAACACTTGGTTGCTGACGTCCTGCTGCTTTGGAGTGGTATGATCGCTATTGCAGCAAAGTGTATAAACTATGTCCTTGTCCTGCATTGTACTGTACTGTAATTCGCTATTTTCTTGTTTGCGGAGTTGTTTATGTACTTTGTAAGGCTCTGCAGAACCCTTGTGGTACCATATAAATAAAGGATAATAATAATAATAATAATAATAATAATAATAATAACAACACTTCTTTGCACATTGCACTACTGTTTGATAATAATCATTCAATAGTACAGGTGAAAGCGCTATAACTCTTCTTGTTATATATATACACAGTATGTTCAAAAGATCAGGCGAAGCGTATGAAGATCCCATTCAGTGCTGTGTGGGGGGGGTGGCATATAGACGCTCAGGCACCAGAACGCCCCGTGTGTAGGGACCACCTGATATGTCGGTCCTGGGATCGTCGGTTGCATTGGTGCCTACACATCGTACCATGTGTAGGCACCTTTAGTGAAACGGTCACAGTGACTTCAGATGTAGTTAATGTTGGTGATGGTTCTATGTTGAATATGATGGAAAGAGTTACATTGCATCAGAGAGATAAAGGACATCAGAGATGGTGAATACTTAGTGAGCATAATGGAGCAAGCTGGCAGCAATTGAAAATTGCCATCATCACCAGATGAAATATTTTTTATATCTTCACAGTTAATCAGGAAGATAAACAGGTTTACACTGATTGATTCACTTGGATTCTATAAGTTTGAGTAATTTGTATCAAAGCACTTTGACTGGGGACAGAAATGTAACGCGAGTCACATTCATATGTAACATGAGTCACATGTCAAAACTGATTTTAAGCCTAGTTTGGTTAACATTCAGTTTTTTGTTTGTGTGTCAATCATTAGTTTAAGGTTAGTTAAGGTCTTGTAAGTGTATAGTATAATGTAAAATTAATTAGGGGAGCAGGTTTAAAGAAATATATATCCCCTCAGTTCCTATGTCCATCCTGTTGTAACATGAGTCACATATATAAACAATAAAATTTAACTACTAAGAGCCAAATGTAATAGGGTCGGAGTTTAGAAAATGTGAGAGTTTAGCAGTAATCTCTCACACTTTTTAAACTTGGCCAATGTAATAGAGTCCGAGAAAATGCAAACTTGCATGTTTTTCAGACTCAAAAAAAACTCTCATAATTTAAACTCTCATCCAGAGGTTTTCCAATTTTGAAGATAAAACCCGACCAATGTGACAGGTTACTGCTAAACTCTCACATTTTCTAAACTCTCACTGTATTACATTTGGCCCCAAGAATGCACATATTTTCTGCTTCTAAGCATTATTATTTAAACAGATAGAAAGAGTATACCGGAAGAGCAGCTTCCACAAACACGGAGTGTCACCCCTCCCCTATTAAATACACAATGAAAAGAACGTGGAGTGAGATGATATGGGGACGCTGTAAAATATGCCGAACTTGTGGGTGTTCATGGGGTCTTCACTTTGTATGTTTAACCCTCAAATGATTTCCTGCTTGAAGGTCCCCCTATATGTAACACTCACAATAATCTCCTCTTGTTTTTTTTTACATAAAGGTTTCTTTTCCACCACAGATAATATACCAGATCAATTCACAGTATAATCATAAAGAAGTCAACTTACATTACGGGAACTTGTAACGTTCACGTAGCATTTTCTTTGTGCTTCCTTCCAACGTGTTCTCAATGTATATTGTATCCAAAGGAGACCGCTTTTGTTCACCTTGAACCACATCATCCACTCGTCCAATCTGGACCTACACCGGACTCCAGCACGGTTGCTTCCACACTCACTGATCTCCGAGGACGCTCGGATAGATCAAGTGCACCATTTCACAGCCGTTTACCACTACACGCGCTCCATTTACAGTGCAGAGTTCACAAGTCCGTGCTGAATACCGGGGATACACGGATATACCTCCACTCCAGGACGTATTCATCTTACTGTGAGTTGTTTCTTGTCCATTATCTACGGGACCACATACTTACTCATTGACATTTATGCCTGATGTAGGCAATTACTCAAGTTCTGGTCTCCCCACTGTGAGTACACACTCACCACTGCACATATTATTAACGGGAATATTCCGTGTACCAACTGAGGAACTGCGCCATATTAAAGGGAATATATTTTAACTTCTAACTGATTATGTTGTGCTAAGGAGGCATATTACCTTCTAAGATATCCTCTATCATTTGCTTTCTTGCACGCATACACAGAGGTTACTTTACAGCGTGCTTATTGAGGATCTGTACCCTTTATTAGGGATCACCTCCATATCTTAAATAGACTCTGTCATGCCAAGGAGGTCCACCTCCTAATCATAAGGAACTTCAATTATCTTCATTTTTAGCTACCAGCTGGTTTTTTCTGTTTCAGGAAATGTTACATTGTTTTATGTTTTGTTTCTATTTTTTGACATTGTATATCTTTTTATTTTGATTCATTTTATTACGTGTTCTTACCATTCTATCTTTATAGACCATCTCTATACCCATTAAATAATATTTTTCATTTATCTATTTTATTGTGCCATTTATACCTTGATATTCCACTGTGGAATTTATTAATAAAAAGTGATCAAATATACATCAGTAGCGCAAATCTTTTTTGTATTTAATTTGGCTCTGATTTTTGGGAACCTTCACAGTAGGTTTCTTTGGACCTGCAGCGCTGAGGGTATATATATCACTGGTTTATCAATACCACACATCGGGACTCTCTTAAAGCGCCCTGTACTCTTTTGTATATATATATATATATATGTACACACACAGATAAATAGTGTAATAGTGTAATAACAATGTATAGTTCAGCAGTAAGGTGTCCCTGTTAAATAATGAATTCATGTTGACACTATGTAGAAGTGGCACAAGGATGTTTATGGTTTTAGAACTACAACATTCTAGAATGTATCACTGTCATAAATTACAATGGCTAGTAAGTAAAACAATAGCCATTCTTTCTGTGCACAATGCATGTCGCAGGAGTCATGGACACAATTACGTTATGTATTATTAATTATTTTTGTGCTAAACTTTGAATATTGCAAAGGTAAGCTCAGGGTAGTGGCCTGGGGATCCTAATTTTCAACACTGTTACCTAGCTGCACTTGCTCAATGTGTACACTGAAACTGCCCTGCTGAGCATTCGAACCTCGGGGGGGGGGAATGATATGCCGACATTCATAGTGTTGACGTGGTCATAATTTCAACACTGACCATGCTGACATTCATCATGTAGACTCTAATGACATGTCAACATGTTAGAATGTAAACATATCATCCATGGTGGCCCGGGGGTCATTCAGCTGCACCTGACGGCTGCGGCAGCTCCAGTGTGGCTTCAGGGTCCCAGTGGTCATGTGACTGTGACTTCCAGGTTCCAGCATTCCAGTCAGTATTCTTCTGCTACCCCTACCCCTCAGCACCCTAACCCTTCTACCTGCAGCCTGACCCTAATGTTGACATTCTGAGATGCAGACATCATATATTATCAATAAAATATCAACATTGTGATGTTGACATTTTCTGAATGTCAACATTGTAAATGTCGACCTAATAACTACATCCCGGACCTTCATGGAGGCTGAGAGTATTGGTGCGAGATCGGTCTCCTCCGTCCTTTCTATGTTTGCCAATAACCAAGAGCCCAAGCAGGTCTCAGGACAGCTGATAATTTCTCATGCACAGTTTCTTCATCTACGTAACTTCCATGACTTTGCCGAATCCCGTTTGCAGGCCAAACCTCTCGCCACCTTTCAATCCCTATGTCTCTGCAAATCCTCTGCAAAGTGACTTGTTTCTATACTTTATGCTGAACTTAAGCCAACAGATCCTAACTACAGGGATCCCCATGAACGGGCTTAGGAAAGGGACCTGTGAGAGCCTGGATGGTGAGGACTGGGAGGAAGTTAAGCAAAATAGTGCCGTCTGTGCCAAAATAAAAGAAAATGCCTATAAACTTCCTTATAGGTGATACCTGGTCCCCACCATCCAGCATACATTTCTCAGAGCTCCTCTTCTAAGTGTTGTAGAGGCTGCACTGCAGACCAGTGGCGTAACTAGGGCAGGCCCGCCAAGAGCCATGGCGGGCCCCGATAATAGGGGGTGTGGCCTAATTGCAGGAGGCGTGGCCATGCCCCCTTGCCGAGAAAAAAAAAAAGATTTGCAGCGCCGCTGTGCGCTGGGGAGGAGGGGGCGCTCTGAGCCCCCTCAGCCCGGCGCAAAGCCAAGTGGGGCGCGATCAGTGTGATCGCTCCCCTGCACAGGCATAGGAGACTGCTGTGGCTGTTGTGAGGGGGGGAGCGGCGCCAGACCCGGGCCCCTGCCAGGCCCCTCAGGAAGCCCGGGCCCTGGTAATCTGTACCCGATGCCCCCCCTCTCAGCGCCCCTGAACTAGGGTATGTGGAGCCCAGGGCAAATTGAAAAATGGAGCCCTATCCCACTCTGTAGGCGCGCTTGGTGAAAAATAGGTGTGGTCGCAAGGGGCGTGGTCACTGAAAAATGGGGCGTGTCAACGTGACACACTCCTTTCTTGTCACTGGGAACATTTCTTTCCATATGCACCTTAATGCAATGCCCCTTATACAGTCCCCCCTATGCAGTGCCCACAGTGGTGGTCCCCCTTATGCAGGCCCCCAGTAGTGCCCTTATAAGTCCTCCAGTATGCAATGCCCCCAGTAATGGTCCCTCTTATGCAGGCCCCCAGTAGTGCCCCTTATACAGTACCCCCAGTAGTGGTCCCCCTTATGCAGCTCCCCATTAGGTCCCCTTATACAGTGCCCCCAGTAGTGGTCCCCCTTATGCAGGCCCCCAGTAGTGTTCCCACATATGCAGTGCCCCTAACACAGTGCTCCCTGTAGTGGTTCCACCATTAGTTCCCCTTATACAGTGCCCCCAGTAGTGATCACCCATATGCAGGCCTCCAGTAGTGATCCCCCATATGCAGTGCCCTTATACAGTGCCCCCAGGAGTGATCCCCCTTATGCAGGTCCCCAGTAGTGCCCCTTATACAGTGCCCCCAGTAGTTGTCCCCCTTATGCAGGCCCCAAGTAGTTATCCCCCTATGCAGTGCCCCCTGTAGTGGTTCCCCCTTTTCAGTACCCCTTTAGTGGTCCCTCCTGTGCAGTGCCCCCAGTAGTAGTCCCCAGTAGTGGTCCCCCCCAATACAGTGACCCCAGTAGTGGTCCCCCCCTGAAACAGTAGTCCCCCCCTTAGTAGTAGTCCACAGTAGTGCCCCCCCCGATGCAGTGCCCCCAATAGCCAGTAGTGGTGTTTCCGTCCCTCCCAGCAGACACACATATATAAAAAAAAAAGGAAAAAAAAAACACCTGAATCCCCGGTCCTGCTCCCGCCGCAGCCATCAGCTCCTCTGTCTTCCCGGGCCGGCCTGCTCTGCTACGGGAGAGACGTCATGACGTCTCTCCCATCACCCACTGCAGGAGCCGGAAAACGGAGCTCATGAGTGAGCTCCAGCCCGGCTCCGGCAGTGGGCGCAGCAGTCAATGAGAGTCTGTCTGACTCTCATTGACTGCTAATCAGTGGTGGGCATGGACTAGGAGGTCTGTCGCCCGGAGCGCAGCCCTGCTCCCTGCCTGAGCCCACCCTCTACTCTCCCACTAGCGCTATTGGGTAAGTGCTCAGGGGGAGGGAGGTGGCGCGGCCATGTAGCACAGGAAGGCGCTGGGCACATGGATGCCTAGCGCCGGACCTGCTGCTAATTAAAACAAACACACAGGCCCCGGCCAGCGGCTGTCTGCTGTTTGTCACTGTGTGTGGTGCACAAACCCTGCTCGACCCTCCTTAGTTACGCAACTGCTTCAGACGGCTCCTTAGCCACATCAAGTGGGATGCTCCTAAAATGTCTTCATTTTGGTTCAAAATACAGCAAGTTCTGTGCTCTTTGCTGGATCTAGAGATTCCATTTTCTCTCAGTTTCCTCCTCTTTCCCCTGAATATCCCTTCTGCCACCAAGCACCAAAATAAGCTAATTTGTCATCTCAGCAGCTACTTGTCAAATTGCAAATTGGCTTCTCTTCTCCAGCAACTAAATGTGTCTGGTACACATATAATATGGGATATATCACCTGTATTCTTCACAACTTAGCTAAATCTTTTATTAAGGGTTGGGAGCCTTGGACATTACACTTTCACAACCTATTCTTTTTGTGATATTTTACAAGCCCCTTTCATATTTATTTACTTATTTATTACCAGTTATTTATATAGCGCGTACAATATTCCGCAGTGCTTTACAGAGAATATTTGGCCACTCACATCAGTCCCTGCCCCAGAAGAGCTAACAATCTATATTCCCTACCACATGTACACACACACACATACACACTAGGGTTAATTTTTGTTGGGAGCCAACTAACCTACCAGTATATTTTTGGAATGTGGGAGGAAACTGAAGTACCCGGAGGAAACTCACGCAAGCACAGGGAGAATATACAAACTCCACACAGTTAGGGCTGTATTGGGAATCGAACTCCCAACCTCAGTGCTGTGAGGTAGTAATGCTAACCGTTACACCCTGGTGAGGATACCGGGTTTATGCGTACATTATTTTCACCTAACGCCCTTCAGCACCTTGCACAGTACCCCGGTTCCTTTGAGTCCCTTGGATCGCACAGGAAGCACGCAATAGCAAAGGAACAACGTTACCTTTATTTTACATACACACTAGAGTCATGTACAAACAGCACTGCAAACTATACACATATACTATATACAGTATTGCCAGTAGAATTATCTAAATTTTGGGGATCCCATCATGTTACTAAAACAGAGGCCCCTTGGTATTAGATATGGGAACAGTTACTCCATCAGGCTTACCCGCCTTGGCTGCGTATATTTCGCCTGACCTTCTCCGGGGAGCAAGGTCCATGGGTCGGAGGCTGGGTGGATCGCCCGACTCCTGTACCCAGCTCTGCATGTGTCTTGCCACTCAGGCTAGGGACTCCACTCAACTCCGATCTCATATTTTTTTTTCCTCCTCCCCCTACTTATTTCTCCCTATCTATGGACTGACGCTGTCTTTCTTGGTTTACAGTACTATTTACTGCTTTATATTCTTGTATCAAAAATCTGGACTGGTATTTAGGTTATCACATGTTGATTGTTCACTTCTCAATCAGTGATATTTTTTCACTGCTGACTGTTTTACTCCAAACTACAGCAAACATTAAAGAGCTGATAAGGAGGCCCTGTCAGCAACTTCTCCAGGGAACTTGTAAAGCAGGATTCTAGCAGTGTGAGAGAACAATGTAATAGTAATTATACAGTATGTAGAGTCCATAGCTGCCCAAAAACATGCACAAAATCTTTTAAAAAGGCAGCTCCTACAGTAATCTACTACAGCAAATAAATGACAAATGCATCCACGTCGTAAATGACCTGAATATTTCCTGACTATAGAAAAGATTACTAGGTGAATGGGTGAATGGGTGAGAGATGTACTATAGGGCCTGTGAGTAACTGTAATACCAATAAAAAGACATGGCTGTGTGAGTTTACAATCTTCACAATCATATTGTGTTCAGGTAGATAAAGTTATTAGAGCTGGCAAAATTAAACTGAGAGAAAGAGCCATAGAGTAAATAATCAAATGAAAATTCATTTAGACTTTAAATAGCCCAAAAAGTATTAACCACAAGTCATTACCTAATAATTCAGGAGAGGATTCTCAATATAGACTGAGGGGCTAGTTCAGTGTTGGCTAACCTTGACACTCCAGCTGTTGTGGAACTATATATCCCAGCATGCCCTGCCACAGTTTTAGCATGCCCTAATAGTAAAACTGTAGCAGTGCATGCTGGGTTATGTAGTTCCATAACAGCTGGAGTGTCAAGGTTAGCTAACACTGGGCTAGTTCATTAAGGATCGCTATTGCGATCGCCGCTCCGTAATCGCGCGCAGGTCTGCTGCAAAAATATGCTAATGATTGCTATCGCACTGCCAGCATAGAGACGCCCACTGCCTCCCACTACCGCTATCTCCATCCGTAATACCTTGCATACCTCCATAAACATCTGTAACATCGAGAACCATTGGCCCCTCACGCAGAATTACAGCAGCCCTGACCTTACTTAGTACTCAAGCTGCGTATGCCATCGCACTAATTTATGTACTCCCATGCAACGGCATTCAAACGGACAGACACACCTGTGTTTCTAGGACCAACCCCCCCCCCGGCACCACCCCAAAATACTCACTGTCTGTCAATCACTCTGCGATGACTTCCCATGCTCTGCGTAATTGTAGTGTGATCGCAAGTGTGTCTTTTGCGCACTGCGTTGTATACGCTTGTGCAGAACGCAACAATCGGCCAACTGCGTGCACTGTTGCAGTTGCGATCCTTAATGAATCAGCCCTGAGCCTCATTCAGAGGTGTACTGTAGTAAAACATTACTTCTGCACATACGTGCAAGCCGCTCTGTGTCCTGATGGTTACCGCTGGAGAGACACTTATCTAGATTGCATGAAGATCCATGCAATTTCGATGGTCGCTCCTGGGCGGTGACTGTGCGGGTGGCTAACAGCGGCGGGCATGTCGGTGTAAGGGACTACATCTAAAGACGCCAGCGGCCATAGACCCATGGACATTCTGCGTCTGGCAGGTGAAATTCAAGTATAGTGAATAACCTGGAATAGTACAAAGGTAAGCGGTACACTGCTAGAGGTTCAAAGAAAAACAAGTTTAAGTTTGAAAAAATCTGAGAAGTTATTTCATTTCAGAGTTATAAAAATGGCCTTTTTCAGGGAACAAGTAATGGGTTAAGACAGAGGTTTCCAATCACGGTCCTCAAGGCTCCCCAACAGGTCAGGTTTTAGAGATATCCATGGTTGAGCACAGGTGATTTCATTAGTACCTCAGTCAATTTCATTTAACCACCTGTGCAGTACCTGTGTAAAACCCGCATTTTGGGGGTTTGAACGCATTTCTCCCCTTCCTGCATCTCGCCCAATATTTAATGAAGAAAGTAAAATATGAATTGCAGTACAACCAGGTTCAGTAAATAAATGAGTATATGCGTTTTAGCACATCAAGCGCACTACATTGAATGTTCACCTGTTTGCGGAACATATGTGATATAAATTCACACTGCACATGCATAGAAATGGTGGCCTGCAAGTGCGGGTGATGCAGTCATACACATTTCCATTACATCTACAATTACCACCAAAAAAGCAGAACTGACAGGAAGGGACGTTATCACATGGGCAAAGTTCAATGAGGGCATGTTCCAATTTAGACAGCACAATAACAACTTTGAGGCTCTGATGAGACCTAAGGGATACTTGTTCACAGCCCTGTAGGGCTACAGAGGTGATGTGGGATGTGTTACTACAGAGGTGATGTGGGATGTGTTACTACAGAGGTGATGGAGGTTGTGTTACTACAGAGGTGATGTGGGATGTTACTACAGAGGTGATGGGGGATGTGTTACTACAGAGGCGATGGGGGATGTGTTACTACAGAGGTGATGGAGGATGTGTTACTACAGAGGTGATGGAGGATGTGTTACTACAGAGGTGATGTGGGATGTGTTACTACAGAAGTGATGGAGGTTGTGTAACTACAGAGGTGATGTGGGATGTGTTACTACAGAGGTGATGGGGGATGTGTTACTACAGAGGCGATGTGGGATGTGTTACTACAGAGGTGATGGAGGATGTGTTACTACAGAGGTGATGGAGGATGTGTTACTACAGAGGTGATGTGGGATGTGTTACTACAGAAGTGATGGAGGTTGTGTAACTACAGAGGTGATGTGGGATGTGTTACTACAGAGGCGATGGGGGATGTGTTACTACAAAGGCGATGTGGGATGTGTTACTACAGAGGTGATGGAGGATGTGTTACTACAGAGGTGATGGAGGATGTGTTACTACAGAGGTGATGGAGGATGTGTTACCACAGAGGTGATGGAGGATGTGTTACCACAGAGGTGATGGGGGATGTGTTACCACAGAGGTGATGTGGGATGTGTTACCACAGAGGTGATGGAGGATGTGTTACTACAGAGGTGATGGGGGATGTGTTACTACAGAGGTGATGTGGGATGTGTTACTACAGAGGTGATGTGGGATGTGTTACTACAGAGGTGATGTGGGATGTGTTACTACAGAGGTGATGGAGGATGTGTTACTACAGAGGTGATGGAGGATGTGTTACTACAGAGGTGATGGGGGATGTGTTACTACAGAGGTGATGGGGGATGTCTTACTACAGAGGTGATGTGGGATGTGTTACTACAGAGGTGATGGAGGATGTGTTACTTACTACAGAGGTGATTGGGGATGTCTTACTACAGAGGTAATGTAGGATGTGTTACTACAGAGGTGATGGAGGATGTCTTACTACAGAGGTGATGGAGGATGTTACTACAGAGGTGATGGAGGATGTGTTACTACAGAGGTGATGGAGGATGTATATATTGTAACCTTGCGAGCAGGGCCCTCTTACCCTTATGTATGTCTTTTATGTATGTATGTATGTCTTTTACAACCTAGTATAATGTTAATGTTGATTCAAATTGTAAAGCGAGACGGAATTTGCTGCGCTATATAAGAAACTGTTAATAAATAAATAAATGTGTTTCAACAGAGGAAATGAGGAATGTATTACTACAGAGGTGACTGTGGGCAATGAGTTGCTACAGAAGTGATGATGGGGAATATGTTACTACAGAGATGATTGGTGGATGTGTTACTGCAGAGGTGATGGGTAGATGTTGCTATAGAGGTGTTGGAGGGAGAATGTGTTGCTACAGGTGATGGGGGCTGTGGGAGGGAAATGGGTTGCTATAGAGGTGATGGGGGATGTGTTACTATAGAGGGCATGGGAGATGTGTTACTATAGAGGGCATGGGGGATGTGTTACTATAGAGGGAATGGGGGATGTGTTACTATAGACGGCATGGGGGATGTGTTACTATAGAGAGCATGGGGGATGTGTTACTATAGAGAGCATGGGGAATGTGTTTGAAAGAGTAAAAACAAAAATCTCCCCTTCTCCGGCAGCCAATCAGAGAAGGTTTCCCATGTGAATTGTTTGTGATTGGCTGCTGATGAAATGGAGCTCCAGGGATTCTCAACTTTTGTCATTAGCAGTCATCTCTATCCTGGAGTCACACCTACTACACAGAAATGCACACAGGGCCTGATTCAGAGCCGGACGCTATTTGCGGACGCTCGTTCAGAAAAAGGGGCTGGCTATTTAAATTGAGCGCTCGCTCTTTGCGGTCTGTTGCCGCCTCTATGTCTGAGCGAGCGTCCGAAACATGCGCTCGCTATTTTGTAAAGACGACCCTGGCCGCTCGCATCATACGTCATCTCCGCTATTTATTGATTAATCGAGTACATCGAAAGGCGTATGAACTGCTCGCTATTCTTGTGGTAGCATTTTCCTACCGCAATCATGCGAGCAGGTCAGGCTAAAAGACAACCAACTGACGTGGTCGATGACGCTGCTTTGTTAATTATGCACACCCATAAAACGCCCGTTTTGACCGTTTGGCACGCCTGCGTTCGGATCTCCACTCCCCGTTTTCAAGCACCTTCCCCTGTTACCACCCACAAACGCCTCATTCTGTCACTCAAATTAGCAGGTACTCGCTATTTTGCGAGCACACGATTTCCGACCGCACTGACTGCTTGGCGCATGCGCATTACAACCCATATGCATGCACAGATGTGCGAACATCGCTCGGAGCGAACGAGCGGCCGCTTACGAGCGGCACTGAATCAGGCCCACAGCTCACACCTATATATGTCAGTGTTTAAATAGGATTTTGTTTTAGTGTAAACCATGTTTACAATAAATAAATACAATAAAAAAAGAGAAGTGCTTTTCCGAACAGTACAGTACATCACCTCCTTAACAGTTTTTCAGCTGATCCCTGATTTGCCTGTTCAGTCACATTCCTAAGCTGGGAACTGTAACTCATTTCCACAAGGCTACAACTTGCTTTACAAAAAGACAAACTACTGCAGTATAGTCACAAATATGTAAAAATCTCAGGAGCTTATTGAATCTGTATGTGATGTAAAGGGTGTTTTATGAATGTAGTTGGTCTGTGTGCTTGTCCCCATCCCCACCCCCCAAAAAAAGTAACCAGGAAAGTAATAGCTGAGTCACTGGCAATGACATTACGCTCCCATCAGCGACTCACTGTATTGTTAATTGATGGCTCAGTCATCGATGCTTGATGATTTTAGACCATCAGACCATTGATGGTTTATGTTTTGCACATGTGCGGTTGGAGTCGGGTCATACGTAAAACAAATTTGTGTTTTCACCATTATTATTTATTTATTACCAGTTATTTATATAGCGCACACATATTCCGTAGCGCTTTCCAGAGAGAATATTCAGCCATTCACATCAGTCCCTGCCCCAGTGGAGCTTACACTCTATGGCCCTCATTCAGAGCTGTTCGCTATTTGCGGTCGTTCGTTTAAAAACAAGGGGTGGCTATTCAAATGATCCGTACGCACATTGTGGTCTGTTCACACCTCTAAGTCTGAACGAGCGAGCAAAACATACGCTCGTTTATTTGTTAAAAACGCCCCCTGGCCGCTCGCATCCTACGTCATGTCCGCTATTTATTAGATTAATCGAGTACATCGACCAGCGTATGAACTGCTCGCTATTCTTGTGGTTGGTGTTTGCTACCACAAATTTGCGAGCAGTTCTGGCTATAAAATAACCCAGTGACGTGAACAATGACGCTGCTGTTTTAAATATACACACCCATAAAACGCCCGTTTTGACCTTCAAGCACGCCTGCGTTCGGATCTCCACTCCCCATTTTCAAGCACCTTCCCCTGTTACCACCCACATACGCCTCATTCTGTCATTCAAAATAGCAGGCACTCGCTATATTGCATACCAACGATTTTTGGCCGCACTGACTGGTTCACGCATGCGTACTAAAAACCGTACGCATGCGCAGATGTGCAAACATCGCTCGGAACGAGCGTACTGCCGCTAACGAGCGGCTCTGAATGAGGGCCCATGTTCCCTATCACATGCACACACACATACACACTAGGGTTAATTTTTGTTGGGAACCAATTAACCTACCAGTATATTTTTGGAGTGTGGGAGGAAACCTGAGTACCCGGAGGAAACCCACGCAAACACAGGGAGAATATACAAACTCCCCACAGTTGGGCTCAGATATCGATATTTTACCATCAGAGTCTGGCCATCGATGGTGAAAATGCTCACGATCTGCCTCTGACCAAAGATAGTTGCTAAACTATTGATGGTCGATGGCCAACCCTAAATCAATGAGTGAAAGAAGGCTGAGCAGGCAGCATGGATCAATCTTTATGTTGGGTAGGTATTTTGCATATTCAGAATAGACTTCCTGTTAGAAGTACAGACAGTTCAATGAGCTAAAAAAAATGCCTTATAACAGAGGACAGCATTTTGCAATAATGTAGATAACAAGGTTGTCAAGCATGAGTGAGCCGCCAAGGTCCTGTGCTACTCTGCTGGCGTTGGGCGTCTTTTTATTTGCTGAAAATGCGTCTAAGGGGGCCTACACATGGTACGATTTGCAAACGATCTAATCTCGTTTGCGATTTCCCTTGAACTCCTGAACAAACAGTATTTTGCCTACACATGGAACGATTGTACAAACGACCAAACGATACAGATGGGTCGGTAACGACTGCAAATCGTTAACGATATATCGTTTGCAGCAAACAACCTCACGATGCATCTTCTGTCTCTCTATCAGCTGGCACAAAATGGTGGAGGGGAGTATCCTGGATCAATGACGACAAATTGTCCAACTCATCGTTCATATACACGGAGCGATTTGTGCAAAATTGTGAAAGATAGGTCGATACCTTTCTGCAGGTTCAAGAAATCAGCGACCACGATCAGCTACAGTGGGAGCGCACATCGGCAACTTTATTATCCCCACACATGGCACTTTTTATACGATTGGTCATTACAATCGATTGAAAATGGGCAAATCGTGTAAAAAATCGTACAGTGTGTGGGGGCCTTAAGTTGCAATGTGATGCAACCAGCAGACTGTGCTGATTAATGTGATATGTGACATTTGTATATCTGTGTGCACCTGAGTCTGTATATGAACCACAATGGAACGTGGAATGAAAAAAGCTGTGGCTGCTACATTGTAGCACTTTGTATACAGATTCAAAAACTCAGTCACACATAGATATACAGGTGTCGCACATAAAAATGAATCAGCACAGTCTGCTGGTGCTTCCTAGTCACATTGCAGGATGTGTTACTACAGAGGTGATGGAGGATGTGTTACTACAGAGGTGATGGAGGATGTGTTACTACAGAGGTGATGGAGGATGTGTTACTACAGAGGTGATGGAGGATGTGTTACTACAGAGGTGATGGAGGATGTGTTACTACAGAGGTGATGTGGGATGTGTTACTACAGAGGTGATGGAGGATGTGTTACTACAGAGGTGATGGGGGATGTCTTACTACAGAGGTGATGTGGGATGTCTTACTACAGAGGTGATGGAGGATGTCTTACTACAGAGGTGATGGGGGATGTGTTACTACAGAGGTGATGGGGGATGTCTTACTACAGAGGTGATGTGGGATGTGTTACTACAGAGGTGATGGAGGATGTCTTACTACAGAGGTGATGTGGAATGTGTTACTACAGAGGTGATGGAGGATGTGTTACTACAGAGGTGATGGAGGATGTATAGATTGTAAGCTTGCGAGCAGGGCCCTCTTACCCTTATGTATGCCTTTTATGTATGTATGTATGTCTTTTACAACCTAGTATAATGTTAATGTTGATTCAAATTGTAAAGCGAGACTAAATTTGCTGCGCTATATAAGAAACTGTTAATAAATAAATAAATAAATGTGTTTCAACAGAGGAAATGGGGAATGTATTACTACAGAGGTGACTGTGGGCAATGAGTTGCTACAGAAGTGATGATGGGGAATATGTTACTACAGAGATGATTGGTGGATGTGTTACTGCAGAGGTGATGGGTAGATGTTGCTATAGAGGTGTTGGAGGGAGAATGTGTTGCTACAGGTGATGGGGGCTGTGGGAGGGAAATGGGTTGCTATAGAGGTGATGGGGGATGAGTTACTATAGAGGGAATGGGGGATGTGTTACTATAGACGGCATGGGGGATGTGTTACTATAGAGAGCATGGGGAATGTGTTTGAAAGAGTAAAAAAAAAATCTCCCCTTCTCCGGCAGCCAATCAGAGAAGGTTTCCCATGTGAATTGTTTGTGATTGGCTGCTGATGAAATGGAGCTCCAGGGATTCTCAACTTTTGTCATTAGCAGTCATCTCTAGCCTGGAGTCACACCTACTACACAGAAACGCACACAGCTCACACCTATATATGTCAGTGTTTAAATAGGATTTTTTTTTAGTGTAAAACATGTTTACAATAAATAAATACAATAAAAAAAGAGAAGTGCTTTTCCGAACAGTACAGTACATCACCTCCTTAACAGTTTTTCAGCTGATCCCTGATTTGCCTGTTCAGTCACATTCCTAAGCTGGGAACTGTAACTCATTTCCACAAGGCTACAACTTGCTTTACAAAAAGACAAACTACTGCAGTATAGTCACAAATATGTAAAAATCTCAGGAGCTTATTGAATCTGTATGTGATGTAAAGGGTGTTTTATGAATGTAGTTGGTCTGTGTGCTTGTCCCCATCCCCACCCCCCAAAAAAGTAACCAGGAAAGTAATAGCTGAGTCACTGGCAATGACATTACGCTCCCATCAGCGACTCACTGTATTGTTAATTGATGGCTCAGTCATCGATGCTTGATGATTTTAGACCATCAGACCATTGATGGTTTATGTTTTGCACATGTGCGGTTGGAGTCGGTTCATATGTAAAACAAATTTGTGTTTTCACCATTATTATTTATTTATTACCAGTTATTTATATAGCGCACACATATTCCGTAGCGCTTTCCAGAGAGAATATTCAGCCATTCACATCAGTCCCTGCACCAGTGGAGCTTACACTCTATGGCCCTCATTCAGAGCCGGACGCTCTGACCAGAGCGCTCGCTTCTGAATCAGGGCCCTCCTCCATTAAAATGGAGCGTCCTCCTGGACGCTCGTATAGCTGTGGGTGACCACCCACAGCATATACAAGCGTCCAAAAAGATGGTTGTGATGGTCTTGACCATTGCGACCATCGGACTTGCGACGGAAACCCTGCGGTAGGGTTTCCCAGCCACAAGCCCTGGAGTGATTTTGGCTCTATCAGAGCCAAAATCACTCCCACTGACATCACTAGTGATGTCAGTGGGGCCGGCTTCAGACGGTAGCGTTCCCATGCGAACGCCTCCGTCTGGCAGGCACGCCCCCGGCACGCCCACCAAAGGGGGCGTGCTGTCAGTCACCATCGACAGCACGCCCCCTTTGGTGCGAGACCCGGAGCGACAGCTTGGCTGTCGCAGTCCGGGTCTCGCGCATGCACACGATGGAGCTCCCTCCGTCGTGCGCATGCGCAGTGGGGAACATCGACCCACTTGCGAGCGTACTGCCGCTTGCGAGTGGGTCTGAATGACCCCCTATGTTCCCTATCACATGCACACACACATACACACTAGGGTTAATTTTTGTTGGGAACCAATTAACCTACCAGTATATTTTTGGAGTGTGGGAGGAAACCTGAGTACCCGGAGGAAACCCACGCAAACACAGGGAGAATATACAAACTCTCCACAGTTAGGCTCAGATATCGATATTTTACCATCAGAGTCTGGCCATCGATGGTGAAAATGCTCACGATCTGCCTCTGACCAAAGATAGTTGCTAAACTATTGATGGTCGATGGCCAACCCTAAATCAGTGAGTGAAAGAAGGCTGAGCAGGCAGCATGGATCAATCTTTATGCTGGGTAGGTAGGTATTTTGCATATTCAGAATAGACTTCCTGTTAGAAGTACAGACAGTTCAATGAGCTAAAAAAAATGCCTTATAACAGAGGACAGCATTTTGCAATAATGTAGATAACAAGGTTGTCAAGCATGAGTGAGCCGCCAAGGTCCTGTGCTACTCTGCTGGCGTTGGGCGTCTTTTTATTTGCTGAAAATGCGTCTAAGGGGGCCTACACATGGTACGATTTGCAAACGATCTAATCTCGTTTGCGATTTCCCTTGAACTCCTGAACAAACAATTTTTTGCCTACACATGGAACGATTGTACAAACGACCAAACGATACAGATGGGTCGTTAACGACTGCAAAACGTTAACGAATATATCGTTTGCAGCAAACAACCTCACGATGCATCTTCTGTCTCTCTATCAGCTGGCACAAAATGGTGGAGGGGAGTATCCTGGATCAATGACGACAAATTGTCCAACTCATCGTTCATCGTGCATGTACACGGAGCGATGTGTGCAAAATTGTGAAAGATAGGTCGATATCTTTCTGCAGGTTCAAGAAATCAGCGACCACGATCAGCTACAGTGGGAGCGCACATCGGCAACGTTATAATCCCCACACATGGCACTTTTTATACGATTGGTCATTACAATCGATTGAAAGTGGGCAAATCGTGTAAAAAATTGTACAGTGTGTGGGGGCCTTAAGTTGCAATGTGATGCAACCAGCAGACTGTGCTGATTAATTTGATATGTGACATTTGTATATCTGTGTGCACCTGAGTCTGTATATGAACCACAACGGAACGTGGAATGAAAAAAGCTGTGGCTGCTACATTGTAGCACTTTGTATACAGATTCAGAAACTCAGTCACACACAGATATACAGGTGTCGCACATAAAAATTAATCAGCACAGTCTGCTGGTGCGTCTTAGTCACATTGCAGTTTTGGCAAAAAAAAACGCCCCGGCGCCAGCAGAGTCTCATGGGACCTGGCCAGCCGATAGATTGCTTTTTAGCGAGATTGCAGCAAAGATGTATATGGACACATCTTAGAATGTAAGCTCTCGCGACCAGGGCCCTCTTTCCTCACGTGCTTCTTCTTGCCTTACTTTTACTTTCATTTACAATGTCACCTAAAACTTGGTTACTGACACCTTGTTGCTTATTTAGGTGTTATGCAGCATTGTTTATAAATCATGTACTTGTCCTGCATTGTTTGTACTGTTAATAACTGTCTTGTGTGCTCATTTGTTTCTGTACTTTGTAAGCCACTGCGGAACCCTTGTGGCGCCATATAAATAAAGGATAATAATAATAATAATCGGTATGCGTGAAAAGTCCAGAAATCCCTTACTGCATACGTATGAACCCAAGTATCCTATTCCGTTCACCATTGCGTACGGCACTTGAGAAGGGTTTTGCGATTCCTGGCCATTTCAGGGTAGAAACTGTCAGGTGACTTAAAGTGATGGCAAAGACGGCCGGCCATTGCACCATGATGCTGCATTCCCAATCACAATGCAATGTTTCATAAGCCATGTTTAGATGGGTATGAGAGTAGCTAGAGTAGACTCCAGGCTACTGCAAATGTTGATGGTGTGACCAAAGCTGTGTCGATGTTGGTGTGTTTACACTCCATTGCAAATGCACATAGACTACACAGCCTGAAAGTGGGCATCTCACCGCCTGTACGCTCCATGGCACTGTCCAGCACGGGATACAGTCAATATACCGATGGACGGGAAGCCGGAATCCTGTTGTCTAAATCCCGACACGGGTCTAAAGACAGGCATCTAAATCCAGACGCCTATCTTTAGCCCAACGATGGAATCCCGACAGGACGGCTTCCCGAACGAAGGTAAGCGGGGACACTTAGTGGGGGAGGAGGGTTAGGGTTAGCCACCCTCGGGGAGAGTTAGGGTTAGGCTAGAGGAAGGGGGGTTAGGTGCCACTGAGGGGAGGTTAAAATTAGGCACCCCCCAGGAGGGTTAGGTTTAGGGTTAGGTTTAGGGTGCAGGGGGGGAGGGTTAGGTTTAGACACCACCGGGGGGGACTTAGGGTTAGATACCACCCCAGGAGTTTTAGGGTTAGGGGGGAGGAAGGGTAGGGTTAGGGGATTTACCTGCTCAGTCGGAATTATGCATGTTCAGGCTTCTGGCAATGGCATTTTACCCATCCAGCACAAAGGGAAGGCTGAGATTAGCATTGGCATATTACCGCAAGCACTACAGTATTGCAAGAGCTGCTGCCAGCGCAGGCCCAGTGTCCCACAGTGGGACTCAAACTGAACTACATTTATGAGTTAGGGCACACATTGCACAATGGTACATAAGCCTGTAGTGTGAAGAAATCACCTAGAAGATTTTATTAGGTCCCACGGAAGCACTCATAGAGGTAAAAAGAAAATACTGTATCTTTAGTCATTTTGCTAATGAGGAAGGATCTTTCTGGGGGTTTTCTTTTTTGACCTACCAGTCACCGTAAGAACCTGCATTTTATGTCAGATGTTCACAAACCAGTAATAAATAAATAAATGATAAAAGAGTGGAATACTCTGTTTGCTTGGGTGGATCCCTCATAAAATAACGTTATTCAAAACTAAGCTCACATAACAATATAGAGTAATATTGTGCTTATATTCATAGAACACAATTACCTTTATTAAATACTGAAATCCTCAACTGTGTTCCCATAAGCCCTGGGGAACCAGTAAAACAATTGAGTATTATGCAGCAGACGCTAGACCCTGACACACCGGATCCCTGTATGAATGGGCAGAATAGTGCATCCCCACGCTCCATGGTAAAACTTAGGAGCCCAGTAAGGCCACTCTAGAGCCCACACTCAGCTATGAAAAGAGAGTATGTATGTTCAGAACATGACGTGCAGTCAGGGTAGGCAGAGCCTCCCCTGTCAGACTGCAGAGTTTTGACTATAAAAATTATTAGAATAATACAAAGATATATATAACTTAATTATCTTATTTGTATTATTCTGATCGTTTTATAGGCAAAACTCACCAAACTTGCAGCACTCCCAGGGAGAGATGAGGCAGTAAAGAGCTCAACTTCTCCTCTGATCGTTCAGACACTGCCTGAGCTGGGGGCTGGACCACAAAGCAGCCAATAAGACACACAGAAAAAGAGCTAATGGAGGCATGCCTCACTGTGTGGGAGCGTGCCTTGAGCTCTGATGGACACCACTGACGATCAGGTGACCAGTCCAGGAACTACTCAGGCATCGGAGCTCGGCAGCAGCACTGAGGAGTAAAGGAAATTGGCATATACAGACAGAGGAAATACACAGATGAGAGAAAGGTGAGGAGGATCTGCTGCTAGGGGGAGATCTGCGTCTGTGTGTGTATGGGAAATCTTTTGTGCTAGGGGGATATTCTGTGCTAGATATGTGTAAGGGGGATCTGTGGTACGGGGAATCTGTGTGGGGGTGGAGGACCTGTATGAGGGGAGAGATCTGTGTAAGCGGGGCAGGTTCATATGTGTGTGTAAATCTGGCTCAGATACAAGCCAGTGCCTCCCCATCCGTTGACCTCACCACACGTCCCTGATGTGCACCACCTAAAAGATGGGCCTCATGGAGTGCTGCTTATGACCTGTAACTACTGCAGTTCTGCTACTGTCTATGATATTTTTGTTTTCGATTATCATAGCAAAGTGTGACAGCTGCAGCCAATACCAGTTGGAAATATGTGTGTACAGGTTGACAATGCGTCAGGAGTTACTGTACACACCAATGGATGGCCATAGAGTTTTTCCCATACAGTGGTGTTAGCTGCTAAGATTACAGCTGTCCTCCGCATGGCACTGCAGAAGACAGAAACCTGTGGGGCTTGAGTAGGGAAGATATGAAAGTGTGGTGGTAGTGTTGGTAGAGGGAAGGAGAGGGTCATAGCTGACAAGAAGAGAGGGGATGGCATATGCAGGGCCGCTCTTAAGAATTATGGTCCACCTGACAAATTTTGATCCTGGGCCTTCCGTCTTGATATTCATAGAAACATGTGGTAATAAGGAGCGGATTCGGATTTAACCAACGACCGTTTTTGTCCATTTTTCAGTATGTGGGAGCAAATGGTCGATTGTCATTTGCTACCAAACATTACCAGTTTTTATTGCCAACAAGCCAACTCGTTAGATGGTTGAACAGATGATAATATTAAAGGTATATGGCCAGCTTTACATATAAACTCCTCACCCAATCCTGTCCCCCTACAGCTCAAACCTCATCCCTCTCCACATACCCACTTCCCTCTACCAATGACCGCAGACTTTACCCAACTGATTATAAGTGTCCACTCACAGCTCAAGAACATAAACTCACTCTGTACCATAACTAGGGGTGCGTGAGTGGTGCCATCTCCCAGGGCTCAGGGCCCTGGAGACAGCACCGTTGCAGCCCCATGGAACCTGCATTTGGCTTGCAGGGTGCCGGTAACAGTGCTGCAAAACTACCCAAAGCATTCCTTTGAAAACTCCCATTAGTGGGACACTCCAGGCAGTGCTCTATCTCCTGGTCCCAGTGGCACCTCCCCCTCGGTATTATGGCAAGTGTTCGGGGAGGGAGGCAGCATGGAACTCTGGGCCTGATTCAGAGCCGAACGCTCTGACCCGAGCGCTCGCTCTGAATCAGGGCCCTCCTCCCTAAAAATGGAGCGGCCTCTTGGACGCTCGCATAGCTGTGGGTTACCACCCACAGCTATGCGAGCGTCCATGATGATGGTCGCGATGGTCAAGACCATCGCGACCATCGGGCTTGCGACGAGACCCTGCGGTAGGGTCTCGGTGACCGCAAGCCCTGGAGTGATTTTGGCTCTATCAGACACTCACCATCGACAGCATGCCCCCTTTGGTGCGAGACCCCAAGCGACGAATTCCTCGTCGCTCGCCGGGTCTCGCGCATGCGCACGACGGTGCTCCCTCCGTCGTGCGCATGTGCATTCGGGCACCATCGACCGACTTGCGAGCGTCCTTCGCTCGCGAGCGGGTCTAAATCAGGCCCTCTGCTCCAGCGCTGAACTCACTCCCTGTCAGACTCAAAACCAATTTCTTTATCAAAGTCTAACCCACACAATTGTCCACACACAGCTTGACACACACGTGTGCCACCCATGTCTGACTGACAAACTCAAATACCAAAATTGAATGAAGTACAACAATAAACAACTTTCTGTACGTTTAAATCATATTTTATATACTTAAATATTGCTTTTCAGCATCACACATGGTTATATTAGTGTTTATATTCTTTACGGATGTTGCACAATTTCCAAAATAACAGTGTGTAAATATAGCACTATGTATAACTCTATGTATGAAAATATATTTGATTTTGTAGTGATCACAGATTCTGTGATCCCTTATTTTATTCAGCATTGCTTGTAGTTACAGCTTGTTTGGTAAATGTATATGTTTTCCATAAGAACCTGTTTTTAATTGTAAGTTGTTGCCCGGACTTTCCCACTCTGAGTGGCGAGCACCTGAGGACATGAGCACACATGGATACGACAATGATGACAAGCAAGAGGTTACCACGACTCGGGAAGACAGTGTGAAACCCTGACCAGTTGCATTGTTTGACCTGTAATCTATTGTGTAGTGACCAGTTTATCTGAACTGTAATATGTGTTACTAAGGTACTCCTGTATTGTTTGCTGTGTATAAATTGTACCACACTGACCCTGCAAGTTAGTGCGTTCAGAAATGAAGCCTTGCGTTGCGCCAACCGCGCATGCGCAGTGTAAGGGGCGGTACTCATTGTATTTCTTCACAATTATTTTATCTTTAATAACGATAACACATATACACATACATACACACACATACTGTATATACAATAACACATACACATATATACACACACATACTGTATATACAATAACACATACACATATATACACAAACACATACACACATACTGTATATACAATAACACATAAGCACATACATACACATATATACTCACACACGAGATGCAATCGGGAAGCCGGCTGACATTACACCGACAGCCGGCTTCCCGACTGTCATATCCCGGCGTGGGTGAAATGACTGGCGTCTAGATGTAGTGGGCGCTTATTTCACCGACGCCGGGAGACCGGTGCCCGGCATCCGATCGAAGGGATGCCGGACAGCCGCGGGGGGGGAGGGTTCGGTTTATGGCTTCGGGGGGACTTAGGGTTAGGCTAGGGGGATGGAGGGTTAGTGTTAGGCACCCCCCCGGGGGACTTAGGTCTAGGCAGCAGGGAAGGGGGGTTAGGTTTAGGCACTTAGAGGGGGGTTAGGGTTAGACCCTTGGGGGGGAGGTTAGGGAGGGTTAGAGTTAGGGGGGTAGGTTAGGTTAGTTCATACTTACCTGGGGACAATTGGGATTTCCAGCACTGTCGGGCTGCCGCTGCCAGGATCTCTTCATCTGTCTGCCTGATGCTGCCGGGAATCGAACTGCCGGCCATGCGGCCGGCGATATTACATACCGAGGGCCTGATTCAGACCCAGTCGCAAGCGCTGAGCGCTCGCAAATGGGTCAATGGTGGCCCACAGCGCATGCACACGACGGAGCTGGCTCCATCATGCGCATGCGCGAGACCCGGCTAGCGACGGACACTCCGTCACTGCGGGTCTCGCTCCAAAGGGGGCGAGCTGTCGATGTTGAGTGACAGCTCGCCCCCTTTGGTGGGCAGCCGGGGGGGTGGCTGCCCGAACGGAGGCGTTCCCATGAGAACGCCTGCCGTTTGGGGGCGGCCCCACTGACATCACAAGTGATGTCAGTGGAGAGCTTCCAGCTCTGTTAGAGCTGAAATCTCTCTGGGGCTTGTGATGAACGAGACCCTACCACAAGGGTCTCGTCGCAAGCCCGATGGTCGCGATGGTCTTGACCATCGCGACCATCATCATGGCTGCTCGCAATAGCTGTGGGTGGTCACCCACAGCTATGCGAGCGGCCAAGAGGCCCATCCAAAAAAAAAAAGCCCGGCCCTGATTCAGAGCGAGCGACTCTGAATCAGGTCCCGATTCCACACACACCTACTGTATATACAATAGCACATATATACACATAAACACATACATACACATATAGAAATAATAAAACAGTACACTTACATTCCATGCAGCTGCTGCTCACTTCATTAGGCCCCGCGGGGCTTGTCGTGTTGGCTCCGCCCCCATTTCGGCAATGGTAGAAGGGGAATTGGTCAGTCAGGGGGGGTTTCTAGGTACGCAGAAACCCCCCCGATGTGCTCTAGTGATGGGGACCCCTCTGTGTGTGAGGGCCTCTGGAAGACTGCCCCTGTTGCCCTACCCTTAATCCGGCCCTGCATCTGCCCCTCATCCATACTTGCCTACCTTTGTTGTCTCTTCCCCGGGAGATGCCCGGGGAGGAGAGGCAGGTGGGTTGCGATGGGGGCGGGGCCTGACGGGGCACGTCATTAAGCCCCACCCCCTTTGTGGTAAATTACCACCAATGGCGCTAATTTAAATAGAGGGCATGGCTAAATAGCATCATTAAGCCATGACCCCTAGACGGGGACCCGCGATCGCCACGAAAATTCTCCCCATTCTGCCCACTTCACTAGGAAGTGGGCAGAATGCGGGAGAAGTGCCTACCCTTCCGGGGGTGCGGGGGGTTACCCGAAAAATCATGAGCCTCCCACAAATTCCGGGTGGGTAGGCATGTATGTCCTCATCTGAACCAGACTGCTGCACCCATTAACTGGAGTACACCTTCAGCTTGTGCTACAGTACTTGCCTAGTTATAGTGACATATTTGCATTGAAGTGTAGTGTAGTTTTTCACTACCATGTGTAATCATCCCTGTTATGTTTGTGCTGTACTTTTGTATGCACTTTATCTTGTTGTATTTTTGTATGCACTACATATCCTGTACTTTGGTATGTATGGGGCTGTAGACTCTTTGCGATACCCCATAAATAGACTTACCATACTATGGGGGAGATGTACTTAACTCTGAAAAGTGATAAACTGGAGAGTAATAAACATCCAGCCACTCAGCTCCCAACTGTCATGTTACAGGCAGTGTTTGAAAAATGACAGTTGGGAGCTGATTGGCTGGTGGTTTATCACTTTCATAGCTTAGTACATCTGGCCCTATCCCTTTAAACCGGGACACTCATGAATCACACAGGTCCTGTGGCTGACTAAAACCGAGGGGAAATTCAGGCTTGAAGTCAGCCAGCCACAGAACCTGTGTAATTCATTAGTATCCCGGTTTAAAGGGATAGCATTGTAAGCCTACCTATAAATAAGTAAATAAATTAATAATATTGTATTATTTCCTATAGATCTATTTTTGTACAGTTTGTTCTTATAACATTTGTTGAAAGGAATAAGGTTTGGATGTGCAATACTGGAGCACATACAAAAGTAGATAAATGAGCGGTTTTTATAGTCATTTATAAGGTAGACATGAAACAGTTAATCAGAATTATCATTGGTAGGGAGAGAAAATTCTGCTGATTTACCTGTAAATAAGGGCACATTATGCAGAGAGTGCTGGGACACCTCTTCAATCAGTCTCTAAGATGGTATAATTATGTGTCTTGTTTATCAGCCTCATACATACATGACCAGCTAAGTAATTAAAAGCTTTGAGTATCAGGAGTAGATGGCCCATTCTAAATCCAGCTCTAATTATAGAATTAATTAAAGTGCCTGACTAATGTCTCAGAGACCACACCTTTCTGGGTCTAATGAAGGTGAAAACAATTCAAGTATAATTAAGAATGGGGGAGAAAAACATCTCTTAAAATGTTGATTATATTGAAGATTAAATTCTTGCCTGATCGTAAAATCGGAAAAAATAAACAAGTTAACAAATAAGTTTTCCTGTTACTACAATTAATTTACATTTTAATTACAAGATGAATTTTATGTAGTTTTTTTCAGATAGTTCTTAATTCATTGCAGTAATTCTACAGATGTAAATCAGGTAAGAAGTTATTTAAAAACTCACATGAGATTTGTTGGCTGTCAGTCCAGAACTCCTTAGCAATCATACAGATGGCATTACTACCAGGATTCTAATTCCCAGTGCAAACAGCCACGTGTACACCTGAAGTAGGCAATGTAGGATATAGTTCAATCATCCAGGAGAAACCAAGATCAGAGGGATATATATTATATTTAACCCTAATGAAGTCTGTGAAACTCAAACTAAGGAGTCTATTTACAAAGAATAGGATTATGCAAAAACTGCATAATTGTATGGATCCTGGCTATGTAACTTCAGCCTCCTACAATGATTTCACAGAAATCTATTGCAAAAAATAACTATCGTTGCAGACCACATGCCCCATAAATGTCAACGGGGACTTCAATTTGACGCCAACAGTATGTACCGGTTTGGTCCCTTTGGCTTACACCAAGATGGCATAAACCGTGTCTTGCAACGGTATACAATCGGGAAACCGACTGTCATATCCCGGCGAGGGTGAAATGCCGGGCATCTATATCTAGACGCCTGTCATTTCCCCCAACGCCGGGAGACAGGCGCCTGGCATCCCGATCGAAGGGATGCCGGGCGCCGCGAGCAGACAGCCGAGGGGGGGAGGGTTAGGTTTAGGGCACCCGGGGGGGACTTAGGGTTAGGCACCCCCCCCGGGGGACTTAGATTTAGGCAGCAAGGAAGGGGGGGTTAAGCACTTGGAGGGGAGGTTAGGGTTAGGCACCCCTAAGGAGGGTTAAGGTTAGAGGGTTAGGTTAGTTTATACTTACCTTAGGGACGATCGGGATTTCCAGCGCTATTGGGCTTCCGCTACCGGGCTCTGCTGATCTGTTGGGCTGCCGCTGCCGGGAATCGAACTGCCGGCCATGCGGCAGCCGGGATTCCATACCGATTCCCTTGCAACAGAGGGATCTTATGGTCTCTCTCCCGCAGCCTGCATCTGGCTCCCAAATCTGAAACTGTGCACATGTGCAGCCTCAGACTCTCACGAGGAGTCTTTCACAAATGTGAATGACTTCTACGATACTCCAGGTATGTAACTGGCGGTTATTGCTATCACTATCACTGCGAGTTACATTTAGTACATTGCGGGAATAATCATGTAAATATTGATTATCCCTGCTGCAATGTACTATTAATAGAATTGAGGCACGATTTTTAGTATATATGAACATAAATTGGCCAGGTATGGGCTTCTATTAGCTAAATGTATTATAGACTAAAACAGTTTATAAAATGTTTACATAAACTCTGTTTCAAAACTAAATCTGCGCAGTGTCAGATTCCAGAGTTGGACAGAGGCTGCCAGGAGAGGGATAGTGAGATCCCGCTCCTCCGATAATGCCTCCATATGTATAAAGCAGTTTACGCCATCTGAAGATAAAGTAAACTAAAGGGTCACACTTCTGAGGAAGCCACTGAATACGAAGGAGGCGGAGAAACGCGTTAAGAAACTGTACACAAACCACATAACCAGTCGGTTGGTTCTTGCTTATTATCTCCCAGGAGAATCGTGAGTACGGGCACTTTATTAAATAAACAGAGGATTGGATTCTGTCGGCTCCTGATTGTCCACAGCTGTGGACCAAAAGTCTTTGCTGCATGCTAACGAAAGCTACTTACTAACCACACGGGCACAAACTCACAAATAACTGCATAATTAACAGCTTAGTAATCTGAGCCATCCTCATCTGTTGGATTTCTGCTTGAATATAAAAAGACTGCTGCTCTGCTTTACTAAATTGCCTGTTTGTCTCACCACTAAAATAAGCGAAAAATGTCTAAAAAAAACCAAAAAAAACCACAATTATCTTTTTGCTCGATCAACACCTTACAGCAATATACAATTACTGCTGGAGCTTTTTTATTTCACTATATCCCCAAAAACAGAGGGGATTTAAACAACATAGTTGTACAAAGGAAATTTAACACTCTTGTACCAACTGCTGAGTTGTATTACACAGATCTGAGTTGAGTTTTATTAATATTCTTTTTGAAGGTCCTTTTTTGGGATTGCTCTAATATAATATACCACCGGTTGGTTTCATATCCTATTTTTATTTTTTATATTTGATTTTTTACTTAATTTTATGTATTATGTGTCAAATTAATTGTATGTAACATATTAAATTATTGGTCTATCAGTGCTGTCTATCTTTTGCTTACTTCTGTTCTTGCACAGGTTCTAGAGCTTATACCTATCTTTGATAGCAGCTATAGATTAAGTTATTCCTCATATTAGGAATTGAGCGCTTGATCTCTTCTTTGCTTTTTGTTACATAATGGTAAGACCGTAGTCCCCATTGAAAGTAGTAGGAACTCTGGTCTGCATCGCTAATTCGTTTTTTGCAGATTTATGTAAAATCTCCTGCAGTGGGCTATTAGTACATAGCAACAATTCATAACATTATGATTTTATGAAAAAAAAACAACCTTGATAAATTGGCCCCATAACCCTACAAATATATTGATTACTGTACACTACATAGATTAGACACAATGAAATCCATCATAGTATAGTGTAATAATTACTATCTGAGTTGCTACCTTTGTAGGCAGGTGGAAAGCTTTGCAAAAATGTAGATGAACAAACAATAATATTAATAGCAATAATAATAAAACGATAATTCTATCAGTGGTGAATAGTCATGACAGTCCCCCCCCATAAAATCCACCACCTCTAATATGCCACCAGACAGTGACTTCACATTGGAAGCCCCCTCTCCTGCTCATTACACGCCGGCTTTTGTGCACATGTGTTTTTTTCCCTTCCCAGCAGGATTTTTCCCATATGCGCAAACAATATCTGGCGTCAATATCTCTGACTACAGAGAGAAGGAAGGAGCCGCCATTGCTCATAAGGAGTAAATTTACTAAAGTGAGAGTTGTTAGAAGTGGAGATGTTGCCCATAGCAACCAATCAGATTCTAGCTATTATCTAGCATACAGTATCTAGCATGAACTTTAGTCAGGTAAGTTCTGCATAGGGGTTTGGGGGCTACTACTGGGGGCACTGCATAAGGGGCACTACTTCAAGGGGTACTGCATAAAGGGCACTAATACAGGGGGCATTGCATGGTGTATCTGTGCATGTGACCACAATAAGCCGTACACTCCATAGAGCTGGGCTTTATGGAAGAGTGGCGAAAAAAAATCTTTTACTTAATGATAAAAATAAGAAGACATGATTTGAGTTTGCCAAAAGGCATGTGGGCGACTCCCAGGGCCGGATTTCGAGCTAGACATCCTAGGCGCTCGCCTAGAGGCCAAAGTATGAAAATTCTGTCAATGTCCCAATATCTATGCACCTGACTGTGTATATATATATATATATGTTTAGCGAGAGATTACAGCGCCAACTGGGTATAGACCCTCCTAGACCGTGTTACAGTTATGTGATATTTACCTCACACACATATATACTTTAACCCAACCAAGATTTATAAATGGTTATCATGCACTTCCCCAATGATATGGGTGTCAGCTCAACCAGTAAAAACAATGTACCAGTGGTAATCTGCTACATATATAAAAATGGAGCTATTAGAACTGGAATAGAGCGCCTTATGTGCTTATGTACTTTTATATATACACAATTGGTATTAAGTTAATTAGTGAACTGTGTATATAGGGTATTTTTATACAGACGTGCTATTGTTTTTTATGTATTTTATCCTTCATGTGGAAGAATATTATTGTTGGTTTTTGATTAAAATTTTTTACTTTTTTAAATTGTATGAATTGCACTTTTTTATATTTTAAACACTTTAATAACTGAGGCACGGTTGCACAATTATATGAATTTGATTGATATTTATTTTGGTTACCTCATTGTTTGGGAGGTATCCCTTAATATATTATTATTTGCACTGCAGCACTTTTACACAGTTCACTAATTAACTTTTACCTGCTTAATTGATAATGAAATAACGAGGGAATAGCCCACACCTGTCCATGAAATAGCTTTTGAGTTGATAGTCCCATTACTTTTGGCCCCTTAAAATGTGGGAGGCACATATAGAAACCGTTGTAATTCCTACACCGTTCACCTGATTTGGATGTAATTACCCTCAAATTAAATCTGAAAGTCTGCAGTTAAAGCCCATCTTGTTTGTTTCATTTCAAAGCCATTGTGGTGGTGAATAGAGGCCAAAATATGAAAATTCTGTCAATGTCCCAATATTTATGCACCTGACTGTATATCCAGACTCACAAGCTGGCCTACAGAGGGCATTGGTAATTATTTATATATATATATATATATATATATATATATATATAAAATATGGAGAAATTTAATTGACCCTTGAGCGACAGGTATGCTATGTAAGATAAATATTAGTACCATGTGAATAATACATTGATCATCAGGTGAATACAATGTCTTGTGCAATCACAATAAATAATTATAAATTATTACCGTGAAATAAATGTCTTACGAAATGAAAAATAAAATTGTGTTATGTATAATATAAAGAACAAGAAGTGCCTGTGCAATGACAATAAATAAATAAATATGTAAAAGATTATAGACCAAACATCCTGTGAAATGGATGATATAATCCTATTAGCTAAGTCACTAGGAACGAAAAGTGCCAGTGCAATTAAGTAAATATAAAAGAAAATGTATTTACTAGAAAAAGAATAAAAAACGCCTATTGTTAGGCAGAATCCCTAATCAACATATAAATAACATTAAAAACATATAAAAGAGGATGCAGTAAAAATAAATAAAAAAGGAATGAGCAAGTTATAAATAATAGCAGCTTATCTGAGTGTATGAGAGAGCTAGTTTTTTCAAAGTTCATGAGGCAAGTATCAATCACTCGCAACGTGGTTCGTCCTATGACTTCATCAAGGGGATGGTGTATAGATGTAATGGTCAGGTATTTATACCCCACTAGGAGTTCAACCAAGATCAGGAGTCCGCATCACTTCCTGTATATATATATATAAACACACCTATAAATGGTAGGCTTTAGCCTTCCATCAGTTCATCAGCTTATGACTTCTATATTAGAGTAATTCTCCTTCAAATATTATGTTTGTAAGTCAGTTTAAAATGTTATTATTAGGGCTACTTCCGTCCATCATAACGTTACTTCCCCCCTCACTGTGGCGCGTCATATCCGGGGTTTGTGGCCGTGTGGGTCCAGGGCGGATGGAGAATCTGTATCCACGTGACCTCCGTAATCATGCCTGTGTTCTATGGTGGTGTATGTCACCTCCGCTTGTGTGCACGTGTTCCACCGTTACCTCCGACTTGGTACATGCATCCCAGCTGGCCGCGTTATGGGGCGTTACTTCCGCCCTTACTTCACGCATTCCTGTGTTGTTATTCCGCCCTTGTGCTGCTTCTTACACATCATGTGGTTTCTTGCAGCAACATTTCAGTTGCAAGATTGAGGGCTCAATGTGGTTGGCCCTGACTAGTACCAAGATTGGGGACATCCTGGGAATCCCAGGTGTTGTAAACCGTGAACATTTCCAGAAGAAAAGGGCAAAAAATAAGAAAATCCCAGTGATGCTCCTCCATGAAGATTACTAAGGACTACAAGAACTTTTAAATTTAATTCTAGAAGAGACAATAAGGACCCAAAATAGGAAACCTGTAGTTGTAATCCTCTCCGAAGATCAAATCTTTATTTATTTTTATATATTTATTTTTTTATATGTCCGTAATGTTTAAAGCTTTAAAAAGTTGACTATAAGGAGGAAAAACAAAAAAATTATGTAAGGTCATGAATCAGGAACTCACAAATACAGGTTGAGTATCCCATATCCAAATATTCCGAAATACGGAATATTCCGAAATACGAATATTTTTAGCATGACTGAGAAAGTGAAACCTTTGCTTTCTGATGGTTCAATGTACACAAACTTTGTTTAAAGCACAAATTATTAAAAATATTGTATAAAATAACCTTCAGGCTGTGTGTATAGGGTGTATATGAAACATAAATGAATTTTATGTATGTACACAAACTTTTTTTGATGTACAAAATTATTAAAAATATAGTATAAAATGACCTTCAGGCTATGTGTATAAGGTGTATATAAAACATAAATGCATTCTGTGTTTAGATTTGGGTCCCATTCCCTAGACAATTCATTATTTTATGCAAATATTCCAAAATACGGAATATTCCGATATCCAAAATACCCCTGGTCCCAAGCATTTTGGATATGGGAGACTCAACCTGTAGTGCTATGGATTGTTTGAGGGAGGGGGACCCAAACTAGTATCTTGCCTAGGGCCCCATGAGGTCTAAATCTGGCTCTGGCGACTCCCCAAATGTATGGAGGAAGGTGCTCTGGTCAGATGAGACTAAAATTTTACTTTTCGGCCACCAAGGAAAATGCTATGTCTGGTGCAAACCCAACACATCCCATCACCCCAAGAACACCATCCCCACAGTGAAACATGGTGGTGGCAGCATCATGCTGTGGGGATGTTTTTCAGCAGCAGGGACTGGGAAACTGATTCGAGTCGAGATGGATAGTGCTAAATACATGGATATTCTTGAGCAAAACCTTTTACAGTCTGCCTGTGATTTGAGACTGGGACGGAGGTTCACCTTCCAGCAGGACAATGACCCGAAGCATACTGCTAAAGCAACACTTGAGTGGTTTAAGGGGAAACTTTTAAATGTGTTGGAATGGCCTAGTCAAAGCCCAGATCTCAATCCAATTGAGAATCTGTGGTCAGACTTGAAGATTGCTGTTCACAAGCGGAAACCATCCAACATGAAGGAGCTGGAGCAGTTTTGCTTTGAGGAATGGGCAAAAATCCCAGGGGCAAGATGTGGCAAGCTCATAGAGACTTATCCAAAGCGACTTGCAGCTGTAATTGCTGCAAAAGGTGGCTCGACAAAGTACTGACTTTAGGGGGGTGAATAGTTATGCACGCTAAAGTTTTCTGTTATGTTGCCTTAAATGTTGTTTGATTCACAATATATCAAAAAAACACAACTGCACAGTTGTAGGCATGTTCTGTGAATGAAATGATGCACACCTTCACACAATCCATTTTAATTCCAGGTTGTGAGGCAACAAAACATGAAAAATGCAAAGGGGTGTGAATACTTTTGTATAGCAGCCACCTAGCTGGTAAATCTGAATTACCAATTAAAACTACAAATAAAAAATCATGTTATAATCCAATAGTGGGCGCTCATAAATTATTCCGGAACACATAATAAATATAATTCAATATTTATTACATTAAAAAGATAATAACATATAGACCATAAAACAATGATTCCTCAAAATCTACTTTACAGAAACTGTACCATAATCACCTTAAGGATAGGGATATATTTGATTGTATATAAAAGTTCCCAATATTAATTTATTTTATTTGTATAACATATAGATTCCCCTCCGTTTTTACAATGGACCTCAATCCGGACGTAGTATGCAATTATCCAGTCTCGTTATAGATATTGCCAACAGCACAATTAGGTACCTCAGACCTTGGGCAGTCAGACGAAGGCTTCTACACCAGGGGAAGGGCTGATACTAGCATTACTATAAAGTCGCACACGTGACTACAGCAAAAGACGATAAAACGATTGCAGCAGCGTGCGACTAAGAATCAGTCCCAAGGTGCTCACCGCCAACACGTGTATTTTGAACTCAGTATGAGCCCCTTAATCTACTGTTAAATCCATTTTAAGTAATGCAGATATGAAGTGGAATATTCTATCCCAAAACGGTTTAACAAGCCTAGAGTAGGATTCATGTCTAGTGTTTAATGAGTTTCTATACGTGTTAGTTATGCACATGGTAGAATTTAGTATACTGAGAATTATACAGGATTTAAACTAGGGATGAGCGATTCGGATTCTGTGGAATCTGAACCGCTCAGAGTCGCTGCTCGGGTGTTCCCATCTGATTCCACTGCGAGGCTGATTCCACTGCGAGGCTGAACGTCATCCTTCCGACGTCGGATTCTCGAGAGACACGGTTCTAATATAGGGCGTCGCTACCGGGACTCGGCGCCATTTGTTAGTCGGCACGCACGCTGCGTACAGCTCTGCATTAAGTTGGCTGTGTACTCCAGACTAATGGCTGACGCTGTTGGTGGCAAAGTGACTGTAGGGGGCACACTGCATGCTGCGCTACTCTGCTAATAAAGTGGCTGTAGTAGCCTATGACCAGACTCCAGTGGCTGTGCTGTTAAGTGACTGTGTGCATAGGGGGCACACTGCACACTCATGTATGCTACACTATACTCTGCTGATTAAAGTGGCTGCGTGTATAGGGGGCACACTGCACGCTGATGTATGCTGCGCTATACTCTGCTGATTAAAGTGGCTGTGTCCTGACTCACAAAATGTATTTTTTTGGTGCAGTACCCCACTGTGTATACAAGCACTGTGACTCCATGGGCCATAGCCCACTATGTATACAAGTACTGTGACTCCTTGGGCTGTAGCCCACTGCGTATACAAGTACTGTGACTCTGCAGGCCGTAGCCTACTGTTTATACAAGCACCGTGACTCTTGGGCCGTAGCCCTCTGTGTATACAAGCACTGTGACTCCTTGGGCCATAGCCCTCTGTGTATACAAGCACTGTGACTCCTTGGCCAATAGTCCTCTGTGTATACAAGCACAGTGACTCCTTGGGCCATAGCCCTCTGTGTATACAAGCACCCTGACTCCTTGGGCCGTAGCCCTCTGTGTATACAAGCATTGTGACTCCTTGGGCCGCAGCCCTCTGTGTATACAAGTACCGTGACCCCTTGGGCCGTAGCCCTCCGTGCAGGGCTGCCATCAGAAATTATAGCGACCCATCCCTTCTCCCTCAGTCCCATCAACTGTATCCACTGTTTGAAAATTGACTACACATCCATCAAAATGGCCTGGCCCGTGTCTGGGAGAAAGGCAAATACACACATACATACACATACACTTAACTTACCTATCTCGCTCCTTCTTCTGTCTCAGCCAGCCTCTATGCTCCGGACACCAGCTCCTCACACTACCCACCCGCCTGCTGCGGCTCAGTGGCCCGGCATGATGCTGCACCTGCTTCAGTGTAAAAAAAAAACCTTTATTGGGGGCAAGGTAGTGGACACGCTGGCCAATGCAGGAGGGTGGTGTGGCTGGGTGAGAAGTGACTCAAAATGAGTCACTTACTCACTGTATTGTGCAGTGGACTGGGGGGGAAGCCCGGCCAGGGGGATAGCGGTGGGCACATGTGCGGGTGGCTGATAGCAGCGTCTGGGACCACTCCTCCGGGCCTTTCACTGCAGGGGCGGGGGGGGAGCAAATTATTCATCTGATATGACACTGCATGACTTAAGATGGGTACACACTTGTCCAATCCTCCGGGGATCCCACTCCAGATCAGACTGTTGACACAATCCTACTGGATCCAAGATCTGTATCTTAAACAATCCACTGAAAGGACTGTGTCACTTTACACACTCTTCCAAACTTTGGCAGACCGGCTGCCATTAACAGGCAAAGGCATAGCTACAGTAGGCGCAGAGAATGGGGCTGCTACGGGGCCCAGACTGCCTCTGTGGCCGGCCCTCTTCCAGTACTAGTTTCACTTCATCTTCTGACCTCCGGCTTTTCTATTCTCACCAGACTGCTGCGGTAGGGCATCTTGGCCCAAAGCTGATCAAAGCAACAGACATGGGCGTAACTACCACAGGTGCAAAGGGTGCATCTGCCATGGGGCCCAGAGCTGAGGGGGGCCCATCTTCCTTTTTAAAGTTACATGTGTTATATACATTTTTCACCATTGGGTGGTTCACAGGGGCCCATACAAACATTTGCTATGGGGTCTTCAAATACCCAGTTATGCCCCGGCCAATCGCACACCAGAATGGCAGTCCCGGATCAGGTGTTTTCTCCCCTTGGGGCTGCAAAGTAGAAGGTTCTTCCAATGTGAAGCCACTGCCCTGCCATTATGGCAGCCTTGGGGGGGGGGAGTACTAAGGACAAGCTGTAGTAAGCCCTGAGGTTACAGAGGGTCCCACAGATAGATCTCACTGTATATACTACATAGGAAGATGATTTACTGCACTGGCAATATTATATAATTTGAGGTTGGTGCTTGCAACTTTTGCTAAGGCCTCAATAGAGATAATAAAGGGTATATAATACAAGTTATTATGATCTTCTTATCATAGTGAGGGTGCTACCACTGACAGCAATTGGCATTCAAGAAGCACAAAAAGAAACAGTGTTGTCCTACATGCAGTGCACAATAATAGTAAATAGACTCTTAAAATGTAACTTTTATTCATAGTTATATTAAAAATAATAGAACCAGCAAAATAAATCAAAAATACATACAAAAAGATACGAAGATAAAAGTACAGAATAAGGGGCCTATTTATAAAGATAATAAAGTGGCTCACGATAAACATCACTATATATCGCATCACATCGACGCGATATATAGTCATGTTTAGTAGTCGTCCGGTCCCTCAAGGAAACCTGGACGCAGTAAGAATACAGACCTATCAGGAGCCTGATATGTCTGTATTCTTACTGCACATGCGCCCGCGTCCAAGAGCAGCAGGTCAGACCTGCTGTAATGGATGCTGGGAAAACGGGGCAGAGCCAGTGCAGGGGGCCAGGCAGACAGCATGGAAGTATGTTACTGCTGTGTTTAGCCTCGGTACAGACTACGCCATCCTTAGATGGCGAATCTGTAGCGCAGGAGCTTTCCATTCCTTTATGAATTGCACTCACCATATAAAAGTATGCTGATGCGATTCATACACAAAGCAGAGGTGCCGCTGGAAAAGAAATACCCTTCTCCACGGTAACCCCCTCTACGAATCGCCGAAGGCCGTGAAAATCCCCATTTTCAGCTAAACAGGACTTTTCACTGCTTTATGAATAGACCCCTCAAGGTGGGTACACACCTGACAGATATATCTGCAGATGATCATCTGCATGCTACAGCGGGTCCCAGCGCCAGGGGGGCAGGTAGGGGGCGTGGCCTAATCGTGCAGGCTTGGCCACACCCCCTTTGGAAAAAACCCATTTGCAATGCCGGGAAGGGGGGCGCTGTGTGCCCCTCTGCCCGGCACACAGCCAGTGGGGGGCGCTATCACTCTCCCCTTTGGCATAGGAGACTGCTCGGGCTGCTGCTTTAACAGCCTTGGACAGTCTTCCAGTGCAGCCCAGCACACAGCAGCGTGTGCTGGGCTGCTGTGGATGGGCAGCTGTGCCGGACCCGGGTAAGTAGTACCCGCTCGCGGCTCCCCACCCTCTCTCTGCACCCCTGTGTACGGACGATCAGCTGATCATCCGTACACACTTGCTGATGGACAGATATGTCTGCAGTCATATCTGTTCATTGGCTGTTCAGCACAGCCAATGCGATATGTCTGTGAACGATGTTGTTCACAGACATATCATCTGTATACACTGTCCGACGGGGGCACGATATATTGGCCGATCAATTGATCGGCCAATATATCGGCCAGTGTGTACCCAGCATCAGTGTCAGAAATTAAAATAGTGAGAATAAAATGTGTTGGCTAATCTCCCTTGGTCTCTAAATATTTATTAAATATGAGAAGCGTGTTCCTTGTGTATAAAATGCTATATATATATATATATATATATATATATATATATGTTTATGTGGAAGTTTATATATTATGACGGAAACTCTCAAACATGTCCAGTAATTAGCATACTGTAGATGAAAATCGGACCTAATAATAAAAAAAAATAATAAGTAAAAATGGTACAGACGGATAAGGTAAAAAACAATAATCACATTGATTAAAATGCAGCATAAGAAATAGGGGATGTTTAATAAATCATATATCTAAAGTCATCATTAAAAATAGCCACATAAATGAATCCTGAATTTCTAGGTAACCTTTCTTAGGACCAAATCTCCAATAGTCAGTTAAGGTGCATACACACGGTACGATTAAAACAGACGACATGAATAATAACTATATCGTTCATATCGTGCATTTTTCAGTGCCCAATGACCTGCGATGCCCGGGCACGTATGGGTGATAACGATATCGTTCATCACCTGTGCATGCAGGCCAACCTGGTCAATATCGACCAGGTTACTATTGGGACCCGTGATCGTTGATTGCGGGTCGTTGGTGAATAGGTAGTGTGCTGGATGGTTGATATCGAACATCCAGCACACCTGGGAGATCCTTCAACGATATTGCTATAGTTGACGATCGTACCGTGTGTACGCACCATTATTCAGACCAAATTAAGCAGCAAGGCATTACCCAAATTAGGTAGATGAATGTCCAAAACAGTCCTTTCAGTGATAGTACACAGATGGTGAGCTGTAGAGGTCGTCCACTAGGTATCCCTATACTGCAGTGTGGTGTGGTACAGATGGAGAGTGTACGGTCCAGGAACAGGTTGGAAACTCAGTACTCCAAATAAGTCCAGTAAATGGTGGCATATATCAAGAATAATACCAAGGCTTCGGATAGCAAGGTCTAACGCGTTTCCCTGGGCAAGGTCAACCAGCTTCATATTTGGAGTATCGAGTGTCGCAGAACCGCTCACATAGGAGGCCATTCTGTAACTGTACCTGCTATAAGTCTGGTGCAGATTTCCATGTATGCTACCTTTAATTATTGCAAATCTGTGTTGAACATGAACTACTGTATGTATAGTAGGCTATTTTCTCCCCCGACACATGTTGTTCCCATATGCCCAATGAAGACAGTTAAGCAGAGGCGTCTACAGAAAGGAGGGGGCCCCCTCATCTCTCCCTGGCAGCCGGCCAGGTCACCGCAACAGTAAACTCTGGGCACTAGAGTGTGCCCAGAGTCTACTGCGCATGCACAGGCGATCTCCCTAGTGCGCATGCACACAACGCGGCGGCCATTTTTTAGATGTTTTGTCCAACGACACGGGACTTTGGATGGGTATTAAAAAATATGGGTGCAGTGTGGGCCCCTCCCCGCACCCAGGGGCACCGCACACCCTGCACCCATTATAAATACGCCCCTGCAGTTACGCTATTGCAATACATCGCTGGGAATACCATAAACGGTTTCATGGGGAGGAACGGCACACAGTGATTCTTAGCATTATTTCAGTACATACAATTTTCCATATATATTTGGATCTCCTAGTCAAAGCTCTGATGTGAGCAGCTGAAGCCCTTATTTCCGCAGCTGACCATGCTGTGTACAGGTGGGAGAGTTATCACATCGCATCTTTACTGCTATGGAATAATTTTATAACAATGAGCCTGATGAGATGTGTGCTAGTTCCGCCACTGCTGCATCTGTGTACTCGGCTGCTATGCGAAAATACGCAGCTGCAGGTAGATGTATTGAGACTCCCAGCTGCGAGTTTGCAAATCCAACCATCTGCGTACAAAGTCGCAGCATCTGTTCCAGATCATTCGGTTGTCGCAGTCCGGAGCAAGCCTATGGCACTGCAGAGTGGTTTATTTTCAAAAAAGAAATAAAAATGGCACATTTTGAAATCATCATTTGTTACTCATCACAGTCTTTGTGCAGGGATTAGTGCCAGAAATACAGTACATACTGTATCCTTGATTTGATCTAATTTGCCAGTCGCTGCTTATACTGTATAAGATACCTTCTTGTACATACTTTAGGATTACTACCAGGGAGAGTCTCATTGTCAGCGACCTTTTCTAAACCACAGGTTCTCTCGCTATTATCTATTTATATAGGTAATGACGTTTGTGAACTGTAACCACATCAAGGGCTCTATTTACTACAATCCGCATATTGAATGCGGATTGTAGTGTGATATTACCGAGTGAATTCGCATTGCGAATTCAGGCAATATCACAGGGATTTACTATAAATCCCTTGCAGGGACAGAGCTTGCGATAAACCCCTGTCCCTGCGGATCCCATCCGCACTCTAGTCGCGGTATTTTCGGAAAAAATACCGCGACAAAGAGCCCGCGCATGCGCCGACCCACCATCGCTGCTACCCCCACCGACGCTAAGCCCCGCCCCCCGTGATCGCGGACCCCCGCGACCCCCCCTCCCCCCACTTCATTACACTTACCTGCATCCTCCTGGCCTCCGGTGATCTTCTCCGGGCTTCCCGATCAGGTGATCTCCCATACTGCACTGGGGCCCGATCATCTGATGACCGGGCAGCAGTGCACTGTAGGAGACCAGCTGACCGGAGAGGAGCCATCACCGAAGGCCCGATCACCGGTCCCTGGATTCAGGTAAGTAAAAAAAAAAAATGTTTAAATTTTTTTTTTCTTTTTTTTACAGCAATCAGCTTGCGGTCTATTTAGACCACATAGCTGATTACTGGTACCGGCTCCCGCCTCTGCTCTCCCCGTTAGAGCAGAGTGGGAGCCCGGTAACCGGGGGAGACCCTGGATAACGCCACCTCCAGGTGGCGTTATTATCACAGGGCTTCCCCCAGTATTTTTTTACAATTTATTTTTAGTAACTATGGTCGGATCACATTTCCCATTACAGTTATGGGAAATGCGATCTGCTTTACTAAAAATAAGTGATACTTAGGGGTTGGAGTAGAATTTTACTAATTCTACTCCAATTGCCCTGTAATAACTACAGGTGAAACTAAAATAATGTGAAAAGGGTGTGAAAACACCCTTTTTCACTTTATTTTAGTAAAAATAATGTTAATAAATAGAGCCCCAAGCCTCTTAAGTTAACTGACTAATTTGCAACATATAAATAAAATATAATTGCTGATTGGTCACTGGGGTTCACTGTGAATTTTGCACATTATTATTAACCGTAAAGGAGGTGGGGTTGGAATATTACTGGACCAATCTTTACACAGGTCCCATCACTCACATTTAGATCATTTGAAGTACAGATTGAGTCTCCCGTATCCAAAATGCTTGGGACCAGGGGTATTTTGGATAACGGAATATTCTGTATTTTGGAATATTTGCATACCATAATGAGATATCCTGGGAATGGGACCCAAGTCTAAACACAAAATACATGTATGTTTTATATAGACCTTATACACAGCCTGCAGGTCATGCTATACAATATTTTCCATAATTTTGTGGCATAAACAAAGTTTGTGTACAGTACATACAGTACATGAAATTCATTTATGTTTCATATACACTTTAGACACACAGCCTGAAGGCAATTTCATTCAATACGTTTAATAATTTTGTGCCTTAAACAAAGCTTGTGTACATTGAACCATCAAAAAGCAAAAGTGTCACTGTGTCAGTCGTGGTAAAAACAAAACAAAAAAATCTGTATTTCGGAATATTTGGATATAGGAGACTCAACCTGTACATTCTATCAGGACTTTTACCCCTTTCTCTCGCCGCGTTGCTGCTATATATCACCCACCTGGGCCACCCCAACAATTCCTGGGACAATTTTCTGCCTGGCTCCCTCACTTCTTATCCTCTGACATCTCCACCATCATCATGGGTGATTCCAATATCCCTATTGACAGTCCTCAATCTCCTCATGCCTCCAGACTACTCTCTCTAACCTCCTCTCCCAATGGACTGGCTCCTCTACTCATTGGGAGGGCTACTGCCTTGAGCTTTTATTCACCAGACTATGCTCAGTTTCTGAATTTACTAACACTCCTTTCTCTCAGGGCCTGATTCACCACAGATCGCTCTTCTGCTTATACGCACGCACTGCAGTTGCTAATATCAGTGGTGATATGTATATGTGTGCGTTCACATTGCGATCACAGCGTGACATAAGGACGCACACTTCCCCTTACTCACATCCGTATAATAGGGCAACAAAGCGAAGCCATCGGTAACATCAGACCCATATGCAAACTTACACAAGCCCTGACCTTACTCAGGAATTGCTAACAGCCGCGCACGCTATCAGTGCTATGGCTGCTTATGGCCACGCAGTGGATAATTTATGCACGCCCCGGCAACGGCGATGAATGCACTGGCACACCTGCGTTTGCCCGACCACCCCCCGTCACCACCCACAAACGGCATTTCCTGTCAATCACTCTGCTCTGGGTGTGCGTAGCCTCTGCAAACGCAGTTCCCATCACAATTGCTAGTTTGCGCACATACACTGTGCACAACCTTATCACCTGCACGCTCTCCTCCGTCACTTCAAGGTCAGAGTCACTGAAGCCTACCAAAGATTAATGCTATTCATTTTCAGTAACTATCCACCTCTCTGCAACAACTATTTTCACCAATTTCTACATTTGCTTTTGCTGAGACTGCTGTAACACATCTAAACCAGACTCTAGAAATAACCTTCGATGAAGTGACTCCAGTTACCCATCACATCAACCATTGCCCTATGGCAGAGGTTCCCAAACGTTGTCCTCAAGGCTCCCCAACAGTTCTGGTTTTAGAGATATCCCTGGTTGAGCACAGGTGGTTAAATCAATTGACTGAGGTACTAAGTAAGTCACCTGTGCTCAACCATGGATATCTCTAAAACCAGGACTGTTGGGGAGCCTTGAGGACCGCGTTTAGGAACCTCTGACCTATGATGAGAGTCCATTTCGCTTTCCCTATTGTATGTTATATGTTTGTATTTTATTAAAACTGTGTTACACTATATGGAGTTTCTTTTCCATGTTAACTGTAATGGCAGGTGGAAGTTGGATAACAGAAAAGGGACAGGATGTACTAAGGTTGCAGTGAACATTTCGCCAGTCACCGCTACCTTACTGATCGCATATGCACTAACATATATGATTAGTATCACATAGGACAGCTCTTGCGATAAGAGCTGCCCTTTGCGAAGTGGGACCCCATCCTCTCCCAGCCCCGGGAACTTCCTGCTGGTGACTTGTGCAGGAAGCTCCGGGCTCCTCCTTCTCCCTGGTCTGGAAGATTAGGAGGAGGCGGCAGAGGACCCAGGACGAGCACGGGCCGACAAGCAGGACACTCAGGTAAGGTACATCCTGCCCAAGGAGAGGAGGAGTGACAGGTTTTATATATGGATAGACACTATTGTACCCCCTTATGCGAACATTGTCTACTCTTGCCGCTATATTGTTTTGGTACGAGTTCATCATTTAATACCTAGAGTATTACACACTTTAATGTGGCTATATTACACTATTGTTGTGTTTCTATTTTTTTTCTCTCTGGTAATTTGCAGAAAATGCTATATGAATAGGAAGCACGGATAACCAGACTGGGAACTTCCATTTGATTAAGCTTACAATTAGCGCCTGTGAACTTTATGGTGATCGTTGGTTATATGTGTTCTGATTATTGCAGGTATCTTCACAAAAACAGACTCTTACCACTATAATCCATTATGAATGCAGCTGCGAGGCTGATATTCCTAGCCAAATGTTCATCATCTGCTGATCCGCTTTGGCAGTCACTCCATTAGTTACCAGTTTTCTACCATATCCAATATAAAATACTTTTACTGACACATAAGGCTTATAACCAAACCACACCAACCTACATCTCTTCACTTATCTCAAAATATCTCCCAACCAGATATCTCCACTCTGCACAAGATCTGCATCTCTCATCCACACACATTATCTTCTCCCATTCACGGTTACAGCACTTTTTTGGGGTATCAGTGTGTTTTCAAAACAATAGTGGGAGCCGGGGAGGGTTGGCACAGTAAAGATGATGGATTCAATGTGATTTGCAATATCATGCCCCAAGGAGACTGATCTCCCTTTTGGGAGTCTGGGAGAACCCCCAAAAAGAAAGCAATTTGGGGTCCTCGCCGACAGGGAGTCTAAAGGAGAGCTGCACTGTGGTGACTGCAACATTTTTTTTCTCCTGGCAACTGTATAAAAATTGCATTTGGTTTAATAGAAGCATTGTATAACACAAAGGCATAGTAGTTTCATTTTTGTCTACTTCCAAAGAATATTGAGGTCCTCCTGATGGCTGATTTTAATCATAGAGGTATTACACTGAACGGTAAAGTTAGTGCTTTTTGCAAATGAAATAGATTTATACACAACTTCCATGTGCAAGTGGTAATAGAACATAACAGATTTATCTACCGAGAGCCCATAGCCAGACAGCCCAGGGTGATATGTGCACTCAGTGCTCCAGCTGCATTTAGTAGAAAGACCTGTTGTGCAGCACATAATAGAACAGAAACTGTTCTCTTCTTTTTTTTCCCCCTTTCTCTGACCTTTTGGAAAGGCAAAAACTATTTTTAAAACATTCAGCTAAAAAGGTTGAGGCTTTACGCTGCTTATTCATTCACAAAAACATTTATTTACTTTTTTGTCTTTTTATCCTCACATTTACATTAAGGGTGATGGATGAGATCATTATTGTCTCGCTCAAGACGCAGCACTTTCCTATGCTCAGCTCTTACACACAACTAAGGGCTTGATTCACTACTGTACGCAACTGCGATTACGCACGCAGCTGGCCGATTGTTGCGTTCTGCGCAAACATCGCAGTGTACGAGTTAGCTACTGTGATCGGGACTGCATTGACTATGCAGACCCATCGCAGAGTGATTGACAGGAAGTGCCGTTTGTGGGTGGTGATTGGGGGGGTGGTCAGGGAAACGCAGGTGTGCCAGTGCCAGCTCGCACGCCGTTGCAGGGGTGTGCATAAATTAGCCACTGTGATGGCATACGCAGTCTGAGGTCTCATAGCGTACGTGGTTGTTAGCAATTTCTGAGTAAGGTCAGAGCTTGTGCAAGTGTGCATGAGGCTGCAATGGTACTCGATTGTACCGATGGTTTCGCAGTAAAGTGGGCGTCCCTGTGTAGTGCTGCAACGGGATTGGGATCGCAATGGATTTGCATACTATCGCAGTTGAACTGCGTGCGTAATCGCAATTGCGTACGGTAGTGAATCAGGCCCTAAGAGGTTTATGTATCTATCAAGCCGTGAAAAGCATGGAGTAGTGGACCTGAAGAGAAGTTGCTCATAGCAACCAATCAGCTCCTACCTATTGTTTTATAGACTCTACTTGAAAAATGTTACTTCAAAGCTGTCCACACACCAGAGGAATGATGAATTGCTCTAGTGTTTTAGTATCCACTGCTGCTATTCGCAGCGACTTGGATGCTAAAGTAGTACTGTGCTTGATGAATAGAGCCCTGAGTCTATTGGGAGAATTGTGGGGTGTAAATAGATATTTGTAGGCACCATACCAAACGTTTGTAAGGTCCCTTATGAACCACCCAGTGGTGAAAAAATGTATTTAACACATGGAACTTTGACAGGGAAGATGAGGCCCTGCACCTACAGATGTGTCTACATAATCTTACCTCTGTGCGCTACAAGTCGGCTGTGACACTGTAACGTAGCATTTTGCATGCAGGTACACCCGCAGTTGCACACAGAATATAGGCATGCTGCATTTCATTATAATCAACAGGTGCATTTGAAGGTAAAAAGTTGCACGAAAAGACGCTGGGCGCTACAGAGTCACGCCACGGTATGGCATTACTAGTAGGGCTCGTTGACACCATCCAACTAGTTGATTGGTTAGAATGAAAATCTGGTAACGTATGGGAGTAACTGATGATCAGCAATTTGCTCCTAAATACCAGAAAACAGATGTAAATGGTCGTCAGACAAGTTTGTTAAATGTTTGATCTAAACAATTTGTTCAAATAACAGTTTTTGTCCATTTTCCGGCATTTGGGAGCAAATTGCCGATTGTCATTTGCTTTAATACCTTACCAGATTTTCAGTCCAACCAATCAACTAGTTGGATGGTTGGACAGAAAATTTTTACGTGTATACCCAGCCTTAGCTTTGAAGAAAAGGAAGGCCTGAAGAGCCTTAATGCATACAAGATATTTAAAATAAATAAATAAATACTATTGCAAGTGTTCTATTTATTTTTGATCCTTTTGCACCATATTTAAGAAATATTCTTAGACATTCAAGGTTTCCTGATTCATCTCATGGAAAACAGGTTAAAGACATAGATCTGTAGAAACAATGGATATTAGACCCCTGAATTTGCATTAGGGGTGAGCGGGTTCGGATTTCTGAAATCCGAACCCCCCCGATCCGAGGCCGATCCGAGTCAGGCTCGACTTTTCCCGCCTGACTCGGATCTGAAATCGAGGCAAAACGTCATCATCCCGCCTTCCGGGTCTCGCGGGTTTTGGATCCTATATAAGGTACCCGCGTCGGCGCCATTTCCTCACTCGGCTGTGGACAGTGAAGAGGGAGGGTGGGAGTTAGGGCTGGCTGGGCTGTGTACTGTAGTGTAGTGTTGTGCAGAGTAGTGTTGTGCTGTGCTGTGCTGCGCTGCTGTTGTCCATAGGGGCTGTGTCCACTACTTCAAAGTCCATAGGGGCTGGCTGTGTTGTGCTGTGCTGCTGTTGTCCATAGGGGCTGTGTCCACTACTTCAAAGTCCATAGGGGCTGGCTGTGTTGTGCTGTGCTGCTGTTGTCCATAGGGGCTGTGTCCACTACTTCAAAGTCCATAGGGGCTGGCTGGACTGTGTTGTGCAGTCAGTTCTCCATAGGGGCTGTGTCCACTCCAAAGTCCTGTGCAGTGTCCCAGTCCTAAAGGGGTGCTGTAGTGTTGTCCAGGGGGTGTTCTGTCCATCAGGGGTGCTCCCCCCAAGTGCTAAAAAAATATATATTTTTTCTGTGTTTGTGAATTGTGTGCGCAGTAGCCACACGTGCATCAACAAAGTAGTGCCAAGCGTGCGCCTGTGTCATAAGTAAAGGGCCGGCTGGTTTGACCCTTAAAGGGTGCTGTAACCCCCAAAGTACACTCCAAACCAAATAAAAAAATGTTTTCTGTGTTTGTGAATTGTGTGCACTGTGGCTGCACGTGCATCAACAAAGGAGCAGCGCCAAGCGTGCGCCTGTGTCCCATAAGTAAAGAGCCGGCTGGCTCATTTCTTAAAGGGTGGTGTAACCCACAAAGTGCACTACTCTCCAGCAAAAATAAAAAAATATTTTCTGTGTTTGTGTGCGCCTTAGCCGCACGTATATATCAATATAACATAAATGGAGGGCCAAACTTTCTCCGATAAAAATAAAATAGGGAAAGATCAAGAACCACTTCCTCCTAGTGCTGTTGCTGCTGCTGGGAGTTGTTCATCATCCCAGAGAGGAAGTAGGAACACCACTACTTTTACTAAACAATTGACCCTCCAACAATCCCTAGCGATGAGGATGAAGTACGACAGCAGTCATCCTGAAGCAAAACGTATAACTGAGGCCTTGACTGCTATGTTGGTGTTAGACGTGCGTCCGGTATCCGCCATTAGTGCAGTGGGATTTAGACAATTGATGGAGGTAGTGTGTCCCCGGTTCCAAATCCCGTCTAGATTCCACCTGCATCCTTAAAGCAGCAGCGACAAGCGTGCGTCTGTCTGTTAAAGGGTGGTGTAACCCTCAAAGTGCGCTCCACAAACAATAAAAAAATTCTTTTTTTTCTGTCTTTGTGAAATGTGTGGGCTGTAGCCGCACGTGCATCCTTAAAGCAGCAGCGACAAGCGTGCGTCTGTCTGTTAAAGGATTACATCGGTGACAGCATCCAAGTAGGCATGTCAGACAGTCCGTACCTGTACTGGCAGGAAAAAGAAGCAATTTGGAGGTCCCTGTACAAACTGGCTCTATTTTACCTGAGTTGCCCCCCCTCCAGTGTGTACTCCGAAAGAGTGTTTAGTGCAGCCGGGAACCTTGTCAGCGAAAGGCGTAGGAGGTTGCTTCCACAAAATGTGGAGAAGATGAAGTTCATAAATTGAATTATCAACTCTTCCAGGGAGACCAGCCTCCAGAACGTACAGAGGGACCTGTGGTTGTGGATTCCAGCGGGGACGAATTAATACTCTGTGAGGATCAGGATGTACACAACACTGAAGAGGGTGAGGAATCGGTGGATGAGGAGGATGAGGATGACATCTTGCCTCCGTAGAGCCAGTTTGTGCAGGGACAGATTAATTGCCAGCTTGTTTTGTGGGGGCCCAAACGAACCAATCATTTCAGCCACAGTCGTGTGGCAGACCCTGGCGCAGCACTTTCCTATGCTCAGCTCTTACACACAACTAAGGGCTTGATTCACTACTGTACGCAACTGCGATTACGCACGCAGCTGGCCGATTGTTGCGTTCTGCGCAAACATCGCAGTGTACGAGTTAGCTACTGTGATCGGGACTGCATTGACTATGCAGACCCATCGCAGAGTGATTGACAGGAAGTGCCGTTTGTGGGTGGTGATTGGGGGGGTGGTCAGGGAAACGCAGGTGTGCCAGTGCCAGCTCGCACGCCGTTGCAGGGGTGTGCATAAATTAGCCACTGTGATGGCATACGCAGTCTGAGGTCTCATAGCGTACGTGGTTGTTAGCAATTTCTGAGTAAGGTCAGAGCTTGTGCAAGTGTGCATGAGGCTGCAATGGTACTCGATTGTACCGATGGTTTCGCAGTAAAGTGGGCGTCCCTGTGTAGTGCTGCAACGGGATTGGGATCGCAATGGATTTGCATACTATCGCAGTTGAACTGCGTGCGTAATCGCAATTGCGTACGGTAGTGAATCAGGCCCTAAGAGGTTTATGTATCTATCAAGCCGTGAAAAGCATGGAGTAGTGGACCTGAAGAGAAGTTGCTCATAGCAACCAATCAGCTCCTACCTATTGTTTTATAGACTCTACTTGAAAAATGTTACTTCAAAGCTGTCCACACACCAGAGGAATGATGAATTGCTCTAGTGTTTTAGTATCCACTGCTGCTATTCGCAGCGACTTGGATGCTAAAGTAGTACTGTGCTTGATGAATAGAGCCCTGAGTCTATTGGGAGAATTGTGGGGTGTAAATAGATATTTGTAGGCACCATACCAAACGTTTGTAAGGTCCCTTATGAACCACCCAGTGGTGAAAAAATGTATTTAACACATGGAACTTTGACAGGGAAGATGAGGCCCTGCACCTACAGATGTGTCTACATAATCTTACCTCTGTGCGCTACAAGTCGGCTGTGACACTGTAACGTAGCATTTTGCATGCAGGTACACCCGCAGTTGCACACAGAATATAGGCATGCTGCATTTCATTATAATCAACAGGTGCATTTGAAGGTAAAAAGTTGCACGAAAAGACGCTGGGCGCTACAGAGTCACGCCACGGTATGGCATTACTAGTAGGGCTCGTTGACACCATCCAACTAGTTGATTGGTTAGAATGAAAATCTGGTAACGTATGGGAGTAACTGATGATCAGCAATTTGCTCCTAAATACCAGAAAACAGATGTAAATGGTCGTCAGACAAGTTTGTTAAATGTTTGATCTAAACAATTTGTTCAAATAACAGTTTTTGTCCATTTTCCGGCATTTGGGAGCAAATTGCCGATTGTCATTTGCTTTAATACCTTACCAGATTTTCAGTCCAACCAATCAACTAGTTGGATGGTTGGACAGAAAATTTTTACGTGTATACCCAGCCTTAGCTTTGAAGAAAAGGAAGGCCTGAAGAGCCTTAATGCATACAAGATATTTAAAATAAATAAATAAATACTATTGCAAGTGTTCTATTTATTTTTGATCCTTTTGCACCATATTTAAGAAATATTCTTAGACATTCAAGGTTTCCTGATTCATCTCATGGAAAACAGGTTAAAGACATAGATCTGTAGAAACAATGGATATTAGACCCCTGAATTTGCATTAGGGGTGAGCGGGTTCGGATTTCTGAAATCCGAACCCCCCCGATCCGAGGCCGATCCGAGTCAGGCTCGACTTTTCCCGCCTGACTCGGATCTGAAATCGAGGCAAAACGTCATCATCCCGCCTTCCGGGTCTCGCGGGTTTTGGATCCTATATAAGGTACCCGCGTCGGCGCCATTTCCTCACTCGGCTGTGGACAGTGAAGAGGGAGGGTGGGAGTTAGGGCTGGCTGGGCTGTGTACTGTAGTGTAGTGTTGTGCAGAGTAGTGTTGTGCTGTGCTGTGCTGCGCTGCTGTTGTCCATAGGGGCTGTGTCCACTACTTCAAAGTCCATAGGGGCTGGCTGTGTTGTGCTGTGCTGCTGTTGTCCATAGGGGCTGTGTCCACTACTTCAAAGTCCATAGGGGCTGGCTGTGTTGTGCTGTGCTGCTGTTGTCCATAGGGGCTGTGTCCACTACTTCAAAGTCCATAGGGGCTGGCTGGACTGTGTTGTGCAGTCAGTTCTCCATAGGGGCTGTGTCCACTCCAAAGTCCTGTGCAGTGTCCCAGTCCTAAAGGGGTGCTGTAGTGTTGTCCAGGGGGTGTTCTGTCCATCAGGGGTGCTCCCCCCAAGTGCTAAAAAAATATATATTTTTTCTGTGTTTGTGAATTGTGTGCGCAGTAGCCACACGTGCATCAACAAAGTAGTGCCAAGCGTGCGCCTGTGTCATAAGTAAAGGGCCGGCTGGTTTGACCCTTAAAGGGTGCTGTAACCCCCAAAGTACACTCCAAACCAAATAAAAAAATGTTTTCTGTGTTTGTGAATTGTGTGCACTGTGGCTGCACGTGCATCAACAAAGGAGCAGCGCCAAGCGTGCGCCTGTGTCCCATAAGTAAAGAGCCGGCTGGCTCATTTCTTAAAGGGTGGTGTAACCCACAAAGTGCACTACTCTCCAGCAAAAATAAAAAAATATTTTCTGTGTTTGTGTGCGCCTTAGCCGCACGTATATATCAATATAACATAAATGGAGGGCCAAACTTTCTCCGATAAAAATAAAATAGGGAAAGATCAAGAACCACTTCCTCCTAGTGCTGTTGCTGCTGCTGGGAGTTGTTCATCATCCCAGAGAGGAAGTAGGAACACCACTACTTTTACTAAACAATTGACCCTCCAACAATCCCTAGCGATGAGGATGAAGTACGACAGCAGTCATCCTGAAGCAAAACGTATAACTGAGGCCTTGACTGCTATGTTGGTGTTAGACGTGCGTCCGGTATCCGCCATTAGTGCAGTGGGATTTAGACAATTGATGGAGGTAGTGTGTCCCCGGTTCCAAATCCCGTCTAGATTCCACCTGCATCCTTAAAGCAGCAGCGACAAGCGTGCGTCTGTCTGTTAAAGGGTGGTGTAACCCTCAAAGTGCGCTCCACAAACAATAAAAAAATTCTTTTTTTTCTGTCTTTGTGAAATGTGTGGGCTGTAGCCGCACGTGCATCCTTAAAGCAGCAGCGACAAGCGTGCGTCTGTCTGTTAAAGGATTACATCGGTGACAGCATCCAAGTAGGCATGTCAGACAGTCCGTACCTGTACTGGCAGGAAAAAGAAGCAATTTGGAGGTCCCTGTACAAACTGGCTCTATTTTACCTGAGTTGCCCCCCCTCCAGTGTGTACTCCGAAAGAGTGTTTAGTGCAGCCGGGAACCTTGTCAGCGAAAGGCGTAGGAGGTTGCTTCCACAAAATGTGGAGAAGATGAAGTTCATAAATTGAATTATCAACTCTTCCAGGGAGACCAGCCTCCAGAACGTACAGAGGGACCTGTGGTTGTGGATTCCAGCGGGGACGAATTAATACTCTGTGAGGATCAGGATGTACACAACACTGAAGAGGGTGAGGAATCGGTGGATGAGGAGGATGAGGATGACATCTTGCCTCCGTAGAGCCAGTTTGTGCAGGGACAGATTAATTGCCAGCTTGTTTTGTGGGGGCCCAAACGAACCAATCATTTCAGCCACAGTCGTGTGGCAGACCCTGGCGCTGAAATGTTTGGTTTGTTAAAGTGTGCATGTCCTGTTTATACAACATAAGGGTGGGTGGGAGGGCCCAAGGACAATTCCATCTTGCACCTCTTTTTTTTCTTTGAATTATGTACTGTTTGGGGCCTAGTTTTTCAAACTGCCATCCTGTCTGCCACTGCAGTGTCACTCCTAGATGGACCACGTGTTTGTGCCGCCCACTCGTATCTCTTAGCATAGTCATCCAGCTACCTCGGTGCAACCTTTTGGATATAAAAACACTATTGTGAGGTGTGAGGTGTTCAGAATAGACTCGAAATGAGTGGAAATTAAGGTTATTGAGGTTAATAATAGCATAGGAGCAGAAAAACACACAAATTCTGTGATTTTAGCTGTTTTTATGCTTTTTTTAAAAAGAATACTGATCTAAAACACAAAACCCAGAACCCAAAACACGGAAGGGTGGTTTTGTCAAAACCAATCCAGATCCAAAACACGAAGAAAGATCCAGATCGAAAAAACAAAACCCCCTAATTTGCATATAGCAAATTTTACTAAGCTCTCGGTGACAGGTTCTTTTTAAAAAAAAAAAAAAAAAAAAACAGAAGTGTTGTTCAGTAGAAGATAAGCCTGGAGGAAATGGGAAAGTTTCAAGTCCTGAAGGTAAAGGTCACATTAGGGTGCGTAGACACCTGTATGATTTGTAATTGAACCGATTTTACATCCAATTTCCATTGAGGCCAGAACATACGATACAAAGCGTACACACTGTCCAATACCGCATACGACCGAACGATATATTGTAAATATTTGTTGCCTCAGAGACCATGAATGATGAAATTATGACATTGATCATATTATATTATTATTAGGACTTCAATGCAACATACATCACATTGCACATTTATTACGCCCTTCACTAAAGCCTTGGGCACAGCCCAATGCAGCTATTTTCCCAAGGGCTCCGTTGTCTATTTCACAGTCCCAGTCGAAAGCATGTGAGGTGAGGTCAGGGAGGGGGCAGGGTGCTGCCGTGTACGCCAAGTAGAGGACATGAGCAGAATCTCTCTATCAACAAAAACTCATGATCTTTCCTCATAAACCTCACAGTACATCGCCTAGTGTAGATAAGCATGCAAATACATTGGTGTGATGCCCCACAATCAATTACTTGCCCACCCCAATGCTGCTGAGTACTGCAGGGTTCACAGTAGCCAGCTTCTGACTGGGCAGTGTCCTGCCTACACTATTATGAAGCAGCAGTTCTTTCTATCAGTCTGTTTTTTTGCCATCAATAGCTGTGAGGCAGCACTTCGCTCCACTCCATCGGCTCCGCGGCGCCATTTTCCAGGCGTTTTTACAGCACTGACACCGGCGCTGACGTGGGACTCCTGAGACGTAGGACATGGGTGCAAGGTGTGCAGTGCGGGGCCCCCCTGGACCCAGGGGTCCGTGTACACCGCACACCTTGCACCCATTATAAATACGCCCCTGCTGACAAGCATGCGCACATTAAAGGACTCTGATAGGCTGCATTAAGCTGCCAATGTACAAGGATAAAAACCTCGCCTAGCTGCACAGGTTTTGCCGAGGCTCTGACAGGAGCTCCAGAATGATGAATTGTGGAGTAATAAAAATATGTATTGCATAGATAAGCGATGATGCTGATGATCAATTTGTACATCTGTTTAATAAATAACCCCCGCAAATAAATAACCCCACACCGCACACCCTGCACCCAGATTTTGTAAAACTTACCTCTCTGAAGTCCCACGTCGGGTGTCGCAGCCCTGCACAAAACACCTGGAAAATGGCCACCGCGGCCATTTTCCGGCCTTCTGTGCATGCGCAGTGGCGAAATCACCGTGGAAATGGCGGCGGTGCATGCGCAGTAGACTCTGGGCACACACTAATGCCCAGAGTCTACTGCTGCAGCCAGAGCGGAGGGGGTCCCCGACAGGGAATGCACACGGGCCCCCTCCTCTTAACATGCCCCTGCAGGCAGTGTTAGTCAAGAGGTTTAATTATCACTGTCATAATTCTTAATAGGAATTAAAGGGGTGTCTACAGTTATTATCTTGACATCAGTACATAGAGTGATTGCCTGCTGTGGCAAGCTTCTTAAAGGAAGTGCTTCCACCATCTTATATTAAAGTAATTCCAATGGCATATCTATAACAGGTGTAGGGTATGCAATGCACACAGGCCCCTAGGTGAAGGGGGGCCACACCCCACCCATGTTCTTCAATACTTACCCCCCTGGAGTCCCACGCCGGCAGCGCTGTGCAGATCTCCAGGAAGATGGCACGGCATCCATTTTACTAGCAATCTGCGCAGTAGGAAAATGGCCAGTTTACGCTTCCAGTTATTGAGGTGTGGGCCCGGACAGAGACTGCACATGCACCCCTCCTCTCTAAATACGCCCCAGGGTCATTTCTTTGTAACAGATGCAATATTTGGAGAGCTTAATTTAGTTCAGGGGGTAAATTTAATAAAGCTTCTAAAATAGACAAACAGTAGTGTTGCCCATAGCAACCAATCAGATTCGGTCTATCATTTCTAGAAAATTATAGAATGTGAATTACTGAATGTGATACAGTAGGTTGCTATAAGAAAAACCACCACTTGTCTGCTTTAGAAGCTTTAGTAAACCTACCCCAAGGTGTCACTACATTTCATTTCAATGTTGGAACTATGGATGAAAGAAAGTAAAGCAAAGTTATTTATCATTTAATTCCTTTCATTTGTTTTTGTAACCGTTGCAAAACTTTATAAAATGAACCATTACTGAACAGCGTAAATGTCTGAACCAATTTATGTCCTGTGATATTTTTTAAAATAACTTCCAGAAATGAAAAAAATCACAGGCCACAGTCTAACAAGTAAAAAGTTGCTTGGTTTAAATCTCCACTGTTTACTCCAGTACCGTTTCTGTTGTGGGTGAACCTTGCCTAAAGGGGGGGTCGTGCAGGGCACATGCCATGGGCGCACTCGCACCCAGTGGCAGGAGGGACGGGGCGTCGCTGGCCGCCAAGATCAGTGTGTTCCACAGCACTAAACAGTAAAACAGAGTCAGACAGATTTTTATTGGCTGTTGCACCCAGGCCAGTGCTCACTCATTAGCTCCGCCTTCCAGAACCCGCAGTTGGTGAAGGGAGAGACGTCATAGTGCCAAGCGGGAGAAGTGGACGGCAGCGGGCGCAGGAGCGGGGATTCAGCTAAGTATAGTTTTGTGTTCTGTGTGTTTTATGTGCAAGGGGCACTACTACTGGGGGCACTACTGGGCACTGCATGAACAGCACAACTGGGGCACTGCATAAGGGCACTACTACAGGGGGCACTGCATAAAGGGCACTACTTTTGGGGACACTACTACTGGGGGCACTACATGAGAGGCACTACTGGGTAAGTATAGTTTTGTGTGTTTATGTGTAAGGAGCACTACTACTGGGCCAAGCATGAACAGCACAACTGGGGCACTGCATAAGGGCACTACTACAGGGGGCATTGCATAAAGGGCACTACTTTTGGGGGCACTGTATAAGTGCACTACTACTGGGGGCACTGCATAAGGGGCACTACTACTGGGAGCATTAACGTGCACATGGAATGCAAACAAACTGGCATGTCATGTTGACACGCCCCCATTTTTCAGTGGCCACACCCATGCACACAGTTTTGGGGGGCGCCATTTTTCATCTTGCCCTGGGTGCCAAAGGCCCTAGTTGTGCCACTGCAATAGACACCCCTAATTTGTTAAAAGGCCACTGGGTCTTAGGGCTATTACATGGCTGCTATCTGAAGCCCTTATTACATTGCCTAGTACTACTGTACATCAGTGGCCCAGATTTTTAAACACAGTAACACAGGCAAATGTCTAGTAAGCACCAATTGGAAATGCATAGATGGCCACTCTCTTCAACTGCTGCTGAGTAAAATTTGCCTTCTGACCTCAATGGAAAAATTCCCAGCATCTCTCAATGATAAATTTCACAAATGCACCCAGATGTGGCGCTTATTGTACCTTTCCAATGTACTATGCATTGCGGAAAGACTTTTAGAGCATAAACTTGATTATTGAAGTTATGTTTTGAAAAAATATCTTATTGTAACATCTGCACATTACTTTACTATGATGTCATAAAACTTTGATATTACCTACATGACATTGTTTTTACCGAATGTTTGCCACAATTTAGTAGTATATTCTTATTGATTTATACCAAAACAGCCAGAATGAGGAAATTAGTTTTTGCAGCATATAAGGTTTCTGAATATAAACTCTGAATTGGCACTGCACTATACCTATAGTCTCTTCATTTGTTCTCAACCATTACATCCCCATCTCACTTCTTCCCCCACCTATTCCAATATTGTGCCATAGGAGATAATACCACAGATGTAATTGTCCAGTACTTAATCCCAAACAAAGACCTTCAACGCAATCGCAGACCTCAAATGTGAAAGGCAAAAGTCGGTCACAAACTTTAAACCGCAAAATGAAATTGTAATCTATTTATTATTATACTTTGAATATGTTCATTACCATTGAACCAGCCGTCAAATCATCAGCATCTCTAGGATCGGCCCTTATAGCAGGAACAAACTTACAGTAAGGGGAGATTTATCAAATCTCAGAGATAAAAGTGAAGTTGCCCATAGCAACCAACCAGCTTCTAGCTATCACTTTACAGGCTGTGTTAGAATGACAGAAGCTCATTGGTCGCTAGGAGCAACTTCTTCACTTTATCGCTCTTTCCAAGATTTGATCAATCTCCCTCCTATGCTGTAAATAATCTTACAGCGTATCACCGGTGTACATATGGAATAGCCTAAAACAACCGATGTAATCTGAGCTGAATTAACATTAAAAGAAACACCACTTGAATAAGTTAATTAACCTCTTCCACTCCCTTTTTGTAATTGTGTTTAAGAGGAAAAAATGTTAGTGAAATATTATTAAAGGAGACACAATGTGACAAAGTTCATCACTGGCTACACGGTACTATAAACATGTAAATGTCTTTGGGCAATAAAACTTTACTGTCTATTTGGTTAAGCTATCTATGCACAATAATAAAGTATTTGTGTTGTGTAACATTAACTTTTTCATGACCACAAGTTCCATGTGCTGCCACGTACAGTATAACAAGACCTCTAAATAGATGAATTAAGACTTTAGTCCTTGCAGATTTAAACAATTTGTGGGCAATATGTATGGAAAGTGAGAATTTGCAGAGAGGCCAGCTTCATTTTTTGGAGATCTTATAGAAGTTGGAAAATAATGACTTACTTGGAAAAGTGGTCGGTCTCTCTGGATCAGTGGCGTATGAGGTCCAGTTTATGGTAAGGGTATCCTGGCAGTGGTGGTGTCACTATCTGGAGAACAATCCCTGTGTGATAGCCTTTGCTGAAGCAGCACATGAAACTTTCTGAAGGGAGGAGATTAGGGTCATAAACTGTAAATTCATGCAGTGCGTTGCTATTCTAAAGGTTGGTTCATGTTCTTGGTAACACGCCCGACTTTGTAAGACCGGCTACGTCAGTTTCCACCCAGTGCAGACACCTGTCAAAACACAGGTTTGCAATTGGTGCACGGACAAATCCATTATGCATGTTCACCTGCAGAACTAGATTTGACACCTGTAATTGTTTTGCTCTGTGGGGAGCAGCCTAACAGCAGTTAATACGTTCAGGAGATGACTGTTAGAATGTTGGTATATGCACTGGGCTGCTGTACAGTTTCTGACAAGCTCATAGTTTTCACTGCTTGCAAGTAAGGTGGCAAAGTAGTCATTTTAAAAGCATATGAAGGAAAGGTGAAATGCAAGTAGTTTTCTGCACTGCTCCTGAAGGGATGTAGTGGACCGCAGCCATCCCGACAGTAAGTATTAGGGTTAAGGAGAGGATTAGGCTGCTGGGGGGTTGAGTTAGGGTTAAGATGTTGGGGAGGTAGGTTAGAGTTAGGCTGCGGGAAAAGTGGGTTAGGGTTAGGCTACTTACCTTTGGGCAAGTGGATTCTGACTATGGAGATGCCACTGTCTGTATTCTGACTGCTGCCATCCCGACCGCCGGGATCCCGTACCCAACCCCTCATGAACTACCCAGTTAATTAAGTATGGCAGAATTTATAAAAGGATGTTCTTGTCCCTGGGGCACTGCATTAGAGACACTACTGGGTAATTATAGTTTTGTGTTCTGTGTTTTATGCATAAGGGGCACTACTACTGAGGGCAGTGCATAAGGGGCACTACTACTGAGGGCAGTACATAAGGGGCACTACTGGGTAAGTATAGTTTTGTGTTCTGTGTGTTTTATGCATAAGGGGCACTACTACTGAAGGCAGTGCATTAGAGACACTACTGGGTAATTATAGTTTTGTGTTCTGTGTGTTTTATGCATAAGGGGCACTACTACTGAGGGCAGTGCATAAGGGGCACTACTATTGGGGGCAGTGCATGAGAGACACTACTGGGTAAGTATAGTTTTGTGTTCTGTGTGTTTTAGGCATAAGGGGCACTACTACTGAGGGCAGTGCATAAGGGCACTACTATTTGGGGCACTACTTTGTAAGTATAGCTTTGTGTTCTGTGTGTTTTATGCATAAGGAGCACTACTACTGAGGGCAGTACATAAGGGGCACTACTTTGTAAGTATAGCTTTGTGTTCTGTGAGTTTTATGCATAAGGAGCACTACTACTGAGGGCAGTACATAAGGGGCACTACTGGGTAAGTATAGTTTTGTGTTCTGTGTGTTTTATGCATAAGGGGCACTGCTACTGAAGGCAGTGCATAAGGGCACTACTGGATAAGTATAGTTGTGTGTTCTGTGTGTTTTATGCATAAGGGCACTACTATTTGGGGCACTGCATAAGGGGCACTACTGGGTAAGTATAGCTTTGTGTTCTGTGTTTTATGCATAAGGGGCACTGCATGAAAGACACTACTGTGTAAGTATAGTTTTGTGTTCTGTGTGTTTTATGCAAAGGGGCACTACTATTGGGGGCAGTGCATAAGGGGCACTACTATTGGGGGCACTGCATGAGAGACACTACTGGGTAAGTATAGTTTTGTGCTCTGTTTTATGCATAAGGGGCACTACTATTGGGGACACTGCATAAGGGGCACTACTATTGGGGGCACTGCATGAGAGACACTACTGGGTAAGTATAGCTTTGTGTTCTGTGTGTTTTATGCATAAGGGGCACTACTATTGGGGACACTGCATAAGGGGCACTACTATTGGGGGCACTGCATGAGAGACACTAGTGGGTAAGTATAGTTTTGTGTTCTGTGTGTTTTATGCATAAGGGGCACTACTATTGGGGACACTGCATAAGGGGCACTAATATTGGGGGCACTGCATGAGAGACACTAGTGGGTAAGTATAGTTTTGTGTTCTGTGTGTTTTATGCATAAGGGGCACTACTATTGGGGACACTGCATAAGGGGCACTAATATTGGGAGCACTGCATGAGAGACACAGTAGTGGTTAAGTATAGTTTTGTGTTCTGTGTGTTTTACGCATAAGGGACACTACTATTGGGGACACTGCATAAGGGGCACTACTGGGTAAGTATAGTTTTGTGTTCTGTGTGTTTTATCCATAAGGGGCACTGCATAAAGGACACTACTACAGGGAGCATTGCATAAAGGGCACTACTTCTGGGAGTATTGCATAAGGGGCATTGCTACTCTGCATACGGAATGGAATGTTCCCAGAGTGACGAGAAACTGGAATGTCATGTTGACACGCCACCATTATTCAGTGGCTACACCCATGCACACACAGTTTTTGGGGGGTGGGTGCCATTTCTCATCTTGCACTGGGTGGCAAAGACCCTAGTTATGCCACTGCAATAGACACCCCTAATTTGTTAAAAGGCCACTGGGTCTTAGGGCTATTACATTGCTGCTATCTGAAGCAGTTATTACATTGCTTAATACTTTTTAAACACAGTAACACAGGCAAATGTCTAGTAACCACCCATGGGAAATGCATAGATGGCCACTCTTTTCAACTGCTGCTGGGTAAAATTTGCCTTCTGACCTCAATGGAAAAATTCACAGCATCTCTCAATGATAAATTTCACAAACGCACCCAGATGTGGTGCTCATGGTACCTTTCCAAATTACTACGCATTGTTGAAAGACTTTTAGAGCTTAAACTTGATGATTATTGAAGTTTTTAGGTTTTGAAAAATATCTGCTATTGTAACATCTGCACATTATTTTACTATGATGTCATAAAACTTTTGATATTACCTACATGACATTGTTTGTACCGAATGTTTGCCCCAATTTAGTAGTAAATTCTTATTGATTATACAAAAAAAAAAACAGAATGAAGAAATTAGTTTTTGCACCATTTAAGGTTTTCTTTAATCAGCCGAATATAAACTCTGAATTGGCAGTGCACTATACCTATAGTCTTTTCATATGTTAGGCTGCGGGTGGATTTAAGTTAGGGTTAAGATGTTGGGTAGGTAGGTTAGGATTAGGCTGCTGGAAAAGTGGGTTAGGGTTAGGCTACTTAACTTTGGGCATCAGGATTCTGGCTATGGAGATGCCACTGTCTGTATTCTGACTGCTGCCATCCCGACCGCCGGGATTCCGTACCCAACCTCTCCTGATCTACCCAGTCAATTAACTATGGCAGAATTTAGAAACGGATGTTCTGGTCACTGAATTCAGCTATAGTAAATAGGGGATATTAGTTGCAGAGCAAACAGCAGAGATACGAGGAGGTTATGTTGTAAGGTCTGCAGTGAAGCTGGCCACACACTAGACCAACTTACATCCAACCATCCAACTAGTTGATTGGTTGGAATGAAAATCTGGTAAGGTAGGAAAGCAAATGACAATCAACAATTTGCTCCCAAATGCCGGAAAGTGGACAAAAACTGTTGTTTGAACAAATTGTTTAGATCAACCATTTAACAAACTTTTCTGAACATTAATTTTCATCTGTTTTCTGGCATTTAGGAGCAAATTGCTGATCATTTACTCCCATACGTTACCAGATTTTCATTCCAACCAATCAACTAGTTGGCTGGTTGGATGAAAGTTGGTCTAGTGTGTGGCCAGTTTAACTATGCAAATAATACTTTTCTCTTCTCTACCAATAAATCCAGGAGACTCCGAAATTAGGGGAACCTCTACAGAACTCCCCAGAGCAGAGGTTCTTAACCATCCGTCAATACAGTCCACGTTTTAAGGAGATCCATGCTTGAGCACAGATGACTTAATTAGTACCAGAAGCTGGCCACACATCTAAAGATTATCTGTCCAACCAGCCAACTAGTTGATTGGTTGTTATGAAAATCTGGTAAGGTATGAAAGCAAATGACAATCAGCAATTTGCTCCCAAACACTGGAAAACGGACCATAACTGTTGTTTGAACAAATTGTTTAGATCAAACATTTAACAAACTTTTCTGAACGTCCATTTTCATCTGTTTTCTGGCATTTAGGAGCAATTGCTGATCATCAGTTACTCCCATACGTTACCAGATTTTCATTCCAATCAATCAACTAGTTGGCTGGTTGGATGCAAGTTGGTCTATTGTGTGGCCAGCTTTAGTCTAGGGGTAGCCAACCCTGGTCCTCATGAGCTACCAACAGTGCATATTTTCCAGGTCTCCTCACAGAATCACAAGTGATATAATTAGTTTCACCTGTGGATCTTTTCAAATGTGCTAGTGAGTAATGAATACACCTGTGCACCAGCTAGGTGATCTGGAAAACGTCAACTGTTGGTTGCTCTCGAGGACAGAGGTTGGCTACCCTTGCCTTAGTCTATTTGATTTAACCATCTGGACTCAAGCATGAAGTCCTTAAAACCTGTACTGTAATGGCAGAGTTTGGGAATCTCTGCCCTAGAGAATAAACTAGGCTGCCAGACCTACCTACTTCCCCAGAGAAGGACACATCTGTACATTATAAAGTACTCAATAATAGAATTAAAAATAAATGATTCACAACACAACAATGGAAAAAGTTTAGAATGTCTGTATAATGCTTCTAAACCGGGCAGATCTGAAAATTAAATATTACAATTACAGAGTTAATCTACTGAGAACTACACCCGGAAGATTTTCTATTTAATGTCACCTTGCACAATAAACCTTTTCTTAAACGTTTTCTCTGGGTTTTGATAATTTCCTTATTATGAGTGGTGATAATGTGTACATATCAGGAAGATGTTATATATTTACGGACAAATAATAAACGGAGTTAGTCCTTAACACCAGTCAGATAATGTATTGATGCTTGCCTACACAGATTGCTTTACTTTTGTGTTTTCCCCCATTTAACCATGCATTGGACTTTGCTATAAGAGTGAAAGGTAGATTAAGGGCTGACTCGAACTCACACTTGGGGGCCTATTTATCAAGCTTTTTTTTTTTTTTTTTTTACAAAACTTTAGAAACTGCTGTTTCTGCATAATTTTATGGTTTCCTGCTATGTACCAATAGCACAATGCAGCAGAAGGCTATTTAGCGCTGCAGATCACAGTCCCCATTATCATCAATGGGGACTACGATCTGACTCCTAATGTACCAAACTCCAAAAAGTCAAGCTTTTTAGAAGTTTGACCCCGTTCGTATACACCAGACCTGGCCAACCTGTGGGTCTCCAGCTGTTGTAAAACTACAATTCTCAGCATGCCCTGCCACAGTTTTGCTATTAGGGAATGCTAAAACTCTGGCAAGGCATGCTGGAGAGCCACAGGTTGGCCAGGCCTAGTATACACCAGCTTAAGGAGGTGTAAGCCACTTTGAGCCTATGGAGGCTTACAAGCAGATGAGAGATCTTCCGATCTCCCTCCTGCGCCCTGCGAAGTAGACCGACACTGTGCACATGCCCGGCATCTCTGGTACAATGTGGGTGGCTTTTCTCTGCGCCTGCGAGGTGGCTAAGACAAAGGAGCGTCTCAGTCATGCCATATGGCGTACGGATGCCCAGTGAGTACACATCCGTGTTTCATGATGGCTGTAAACTATCCGACTTCAGCTGCTATAAAAGTCATATTTGTTCAATCTTCCAATAATTGGTAATTTGAATAAAAAATAAACACAGCTACAGTATGTGTAATGGTGAACCTCATGCCTTCAGACTGGATTTTTCTATGGCACGTTGACCTCCAATAAATCTACTGGGAACAGTTACATAAAATACAATAAAGATAAGAAGCAGCATCAAGTACAGACAAAAAAGCGAGTTTCTCCCCGATGTCAGAGTTAATGTACTATAGAAAGGTATTTATCAAGGCGTAGTTATGTATTAACTGTCAAGCCTGGGAGACCTGTGTAGCTTTTGCTGAAACAGGACATCACTATCAGTTATCTGTACCCATTAGAGTTTTATAAAAAGGTGTATATGGCACCGTAATCATTCTACACCAGTTGGACTATTCTGTGTTATTGTACCAATTTATGTTACAAGGAGCCTAGTAGTTCCACAGCAGCTGGAGTGTCACATGTTGCTTACCCCCGAGTTAATCCATCAAAGAAAATCCAGAATCTGTGACATGGTTGCGGAATCATTGTCCAATAGCTTAGGTTTGGACCACACAATAAAATTACGCTATATAGTAAACAGAGGGGAAAAAAAATATTGTCTGGCGTTAAGAAATACCTAAATTACTATGTGTGGTGTTTTAATAATGACTGCTCAATCTCCATGCACTCAAAGACATGTCATTGGAATGCAGAAGGACAGACTAAGGCTGTTCTAGGAACACTCCCCAATCCACTGCAAAACCTAAACCCATGAAATGCAGAATAGCAATACACAAGCTGGTGAGCGGGGGTTGCCCAGCAAGCTAAACAATGCCCGACACCCCTGATCTCCCCATTCCAACAGAGAGTTGTGCTTCTCTGAAATACTGGCAAGAGAACGATGAAGGAAAACGTTTATACCTAATTCTGTTACATATTAGGAGCTTTATCTCTATCGACTGCAGTTTTGCAAAAACAGAAAATATCCAGCAAATGAAGGGTGGCTAAATGAATCTCTGCTTGCGGGTCTGCCAACCATGGGTCAACTCTATGGCTCTCCTGGAGACTTACGTCTGGATAAAAAACAAAATTGCATCCAGTGACAATTCTCAAATAAATCGCTTTGTGCAGCACTTTAAAAAACACTTTATTAAATGTCTACTGCATTTCCTCTTCCGTATTCTTATGAAGGGTCTGTGCCCATACTCCAAGCGAACTAGAGACTAAAGCTACTGTAGAGCAACACTGGACTTTAGTATGGTTCTTGAAGAAAGATGTTTCTTGAAGCAGCTTTAATTGTGCTGTCCAAAGGGTCCTTTATTGGACATCCATCTTGTAATGCAGGGGTAAGCAATAGGTGGCCCTCCAGCTGCTGTTGAACTGCACACCCAGCATGCCCTGCAACAGTTTTAGCATACCCCGATAGCAAAACTGTGCCAAAGCGAGCTAGGATGTGTAGTCCCCACAACAGCTGGAGCCACTTATTGTCCTCTCCTATTCTAATGGGACAGCTGTCTTTGGAGACAGGCTGTGCACGGCTGCATCAATTTTAGGTACAGACCATTTAGAAGAGAATCCTTATCCTGAAGTGAAGACATACAGTTAATTATTTTAAGATTAAATGGATGCCTGTACATATATTCTGATTCTAATGAGATATTTAATAATCCAGTATACTAGAAGCACACTGCCTTTTATTTGATAGTCACAGAGCGAAGCTTTGATAGACAGTGGTGCTGGCTCATTCAGCAGGTAGCCCCCCAGCTGTATGGATGATGAACAATCATGTTTAATAAGAGAAGCCACTGGCACTTGAGGGACCAGGCTGTACCTCATCTATGCCCATCCTTTTTAATGTAGGTCTCTACTGCCCCTGTGTATCAGGTTCTCCTTGATGACAAATGGGTCCGTCGTTGATGTCGTCACCCAGGAAATAAACTGCTTAACTTACTTAGAAGCTGTATCAGGGTTTCAATACCACGCATAAAAGGTCCCTCATTAATACAGGTGTCCTCATGTGCTATTTCTGTAGTCTCACCAAGCAGCCTTCGCAGTGCACCAGGTCCTGCATGACTCGGCTTGCATAGAGAGTCTTTTTTGCTGAAATGAGTCTTCGTCGAAACGCGATACGACAAAACCGCTTCACGAGACTGCACTAATTACTTAGATATGGGACACTTGTATACCTGTGCGCGACTGAGTCTGAATCTGTATACGAAGTACTACCATGCAACTGCCGCTGCTTTCGTCAACGAAAAGTTCATGTATACAGATTCGGTAGCACAGAGAGATACAAGTATTGCAAATCTAATTAATCAGTGCAGTCTCATGAAGCGGTTTTGTCACATCACGTTGCGACTAAGACGCACATTCAAGCTAAAAAGATGCTACACCACTCAGAGAAGCTCAAACGCGCCAGGTTTCTTACACCGAATGGCGTATTGAGGCTAGGTTATGAGGACATATCTGCATCAGCTAGAGATTTAACACATGCTGCACAAACACAGTGACATTCCGTTAGTTCTCTACCCTCCATCTGCCCCTGTACAAGTATGGAGAAGATAGAAGTTACTAATACCTCTTTTCGACCAAACCCCGGGTCCGACCTGGGTTTTTGGACATGGTTCCAACCCAGGTCAGACACCATTTACATTGCACCACGATCTGGGTTACTCCCAGGTCAGCTCTGTTCACACTGAACCCAGGTCTGCCCTGCTAAACCTGTGAGGTCATAAAAAGTGGGAGGTGACTGCTCCACAACCACCAATCAGCTTGACCCAGGTCAGATAACCCGGGTTGCACAGTTTACACTGCACCATTACCTGGGTCCATCTAGGGTCCAACCCTGGTAGCTACCTGGGTCATATTGCTGGATCACTTGGTTATTTTTCAGGGACCCTTTTACACTGAGCTGCGACTTGTGTAGACCCAGCTGGTGTAAAAGGGGTATAAGTCATGTTTAAAGAGTTTTTCCAGTAGAATACCCTTAAGAAGGTGTATACCTAGGAAATGTGCTCTTCGGCCTTTAGGGTGTGGGCTCCAGACAGGGGGGGCGACACCTCTTTCCTGTATTAGCACCTCCCCTTTCTGGTCCCAACACCTCCCCTTTATAGGTTTTTTTTATGGCCATATTGATTATTACTATGTATGTATTTGTGTTCACCATGTGTGAATACACAGTTTTAGCACCAGCAGCCCCTGCTCCCCCTCCCCCGGCCATCTCCCTGCAACCCCCATTCTTGTCCTAGATCAGAACCCATCCTCCCCTTTGTGCAGCGGCAGAAGCAGCCATCCCCCTGCTCCCCACTCCCACCAGCCATCTCCCTGCTTCCCCTCTTCCTCAGTATAGCAGCAGTGCAGGACGGGGGCTGTAACGTCTCCCTGCACAATGTCAGTAGCGTACAGACAGTGCCACTGTGCAGGGTTGACAGTCTACACTCCAGTCAGTCCTGCAGCAGCCCCCCCCCCCAATCGACCCCCCCCTGGATCCGCCACTGGCTCCAGATTGATGTAATTTCTCCTTAGTGCTACAGCTCTTAGTAAAGTCTCAGCATTTCAAACAACTTTCCCACCGTCAGCACAGAGGTGTAACCAGGGAGTGACATAATTTAGATACTGGCGATTTCCGGCGAGCTCAGAAAAAGGAGAGCCGAATCCCCAACCCCAAGATTGCACAGGTAACCAGCTCTGTCCCTGCTTCCAATCCGGAATCTGCTTAGCAGGATCATCTGGACGCCCTGGCAATAGCTAAGCCACTTCATTTAAAACCTAAAAACACACACTAAACTTCAAGGATGTACAGTCAGGTTAGGCAGAGTCTCCCTTGTCATACTACTGAGATTTGATATAAAAATGATTAGAATAATACAAGGTAGATATTTATAACTTATTGTAATAATTTTTATAGTCAACATACACCAGCTTTGTGGCGCTCCCTAGGACGGGATCGGTATGACATACCGGCAAAGGCATATCAGGCGGTTCGAATCCAGACGCTGGAACACCGCCAGTGAAGATCCCGACCGGTATTTTCTCTATTTGCTAACCTAACCCAACCCCCCCTAACTCGCCCTTAGGGGTGCCTAACCCTAACCCCCCCCCTTTCCCGCAGCCTAAACCTAAGTTTCCCAGGGGGGGGTGCCTAACCCTAACCACCCCCTTCCCCGAGCCTTAACCTAACCCTCCCCACCCCCGCAGCTGTCCGCACTGGCTGCCCGGCTTACCTTCGATCGGCATGCCGGATGGCAGGTTCCCCACAGGAAGAGGACTGCAGTGATTAGAGCTCAGTAAGCAGAAGCAAGAGAAGACACAATAGTGCAGGTAGGAGAATGAATGGACACTGAAGCTTAGCATAGTGAGCGGAGAATTACAGTGAGTAGGGGGTGACACAGGCTCCCAGCACTCAGATCCATGTGTGCCTCCCCAGCCATTGACCTCACCGCACTGCTACACTTGTGCTCACATGCATACGTAGACACACACTTATCGCTCTTAGAAAAAAAAAGACAGACACACACCCTATACAACTTTTATGGCTTACATCATTGTGAGGGTGTCGACTCATCGGTTAATTCCACACATTCCTTCTCTGTGCTCCAGCCCAGTTACTTGCTGTTAGAGAAGCACAAGGAAAATTCATATGGACACACAGAATGTCAAAAGAAAAAAAAAAATGCAAGATGCAACAGACAGAAATATTACATAGTACAAAATGTATCTATGTTCCGTTCTACATTTATATGTACTGTACACTGGTGTGCCAAAAGTGATGGGATAGATGCCTAGCATTGCATAAGAAGAATGACATGGTGCATTATCGTGCTGGAATATTCCATCGTTGTGAGGGTACTTGAAGTCTATGATCATCAAGCAATGCAATGTAGTGGTTACCGGTCAGTGATGTGTTGAGATGAACCAGCGACCCAACCCATGCCATGTGAACACACCACACCATTATGGAACCACCACCAGCCTGCACGGCACCTTGTTGACAACTGGGGTCCATGGCCTCATGGGGTCTACGCCACACCCGAACCCTACGATCAGCCCAAAACTGGAACAGTGAATCATCCGACCAGGCCACATGTTGCCAGTCCTCCAGGGTTAAATTAGCAACATCATGAGCCCAGGGTAGGCGCTGTGTCTGATGTCGTAGTATTAACAGACACTCTGGTGGGTCTTCTGCTCCCATATCCCATGGAAGCTAAAGAACGCTGCTCTGACCTGCTGAATAGAAGCCTCATATCTCCTGCATTGAATGTGGATGTGATTTGCACAAGTGTCACTTGTCGGTTACCATGGACAAATCTGATGCAGCCACTCCGCTGTCCACGTGTGTGGAAATGGCTACCAGGAGGTATTCCCTGTACACACGTGACCCCGTAGATCGCGGAATGTTGAATGTCCACACAACTTCGGAAATGGAATGTCCCATTTGTCGGGCACCCACTATCACGACCCGTTCGAACTTAGATAATTCCAGTCACCTTGCCATGAGCAGCCCAAGCGGTGTTCATACTGACTCACGCGCTGTCAGATTACAACTGATGCCGGTCTGGGCAGTTCTATTACCATTACATACTGCTCTCTCCTGACTTTTGGCACTTCAGTGTACATAATGTGCGATACAAAGCCATTATACAGTGTGAGGGACAATTCTGCTAAGGTTCAATGCAAAACAAAACACAAAAGAAAAAATTGGTCCATCACCCATCTGTATGCACCCTGAAGATATAATGTATGTAAAGAGTAATTTATATTTGGTGTTTTATATCAAGCAATTTTTCTGCACTCTCTCTACCTTCAGATCTATTGCGTTGTTAGCTACCTTCAAATGTACCTCTCCACAAGTTCCACAAGCCTTCTACCAGTTTGTTTAGGCTCTGGGCACAGATCTTCTATAATGTAACATACAGGGAGCCTGAGGTGTGTAGATATTAGCAATTATATAATGATCAAGACCTAAGTTTAAATCTCTGCATCTTTTATAAGCTGATGAAGTGTTTACAACAAGCGAAGTTTATTAATAGCTTGCATTCATCTTTATTAGCCCTTTCATTTAATCAAATACTTAGCTTGTGAGCAGAGCCCTCTTACTTCTGTGTTTGTCCGTTATTAATTAGATCTATTTTATTACTGTTCTTTTAAGGTTTTGTTCCCATTTTAAAGCTCTATGGAATACGCTGGACCTATATATGTAAATGTTCATCATCAACATACAGTAGTAAAACGGCAAGTTATCCTTGAGCTTAGGTAGCCTTGCTGAACTCTAATGGAAAGTATCCATACACTTACCTTAAAAAAAACCCAAACAAATAAGGAACATACGGATGATCTCATACAAAGGAAAGCAACAACAGGAATAGAAAAAAATCCAGTTGGACTGGAATTGAATTGAAATTAAAACACATTATTACAGTTTGCATAATTAAGAATGCAACTGCTCTGCCCTCACCATCACTTACACTATTTATCCAACCAAACTTACGTGGAGTTTGAAAAGGAACATTTCTCTATTGCATCATTCTACTGGGTAAGAAAGTAGACAGAAATAAAACTGACTTAAATTCAATAAACTAAACTTTTCATGAATTTCTTTCTGAAATAGAAATTGCAGACTGGAGCAATTATGAAAACTAACCTACAGCAACCAAATTCCTAATGTCAATATAGAAAATGAGATCGGATTGCTTGCTATAACCCCTAACAGTCAGACAACCCAATGCACTTCAGGGGTCGCATTGGGGGGGGGGGGGGGGGGCACTCTAACCTTCAAAGGGCCGCACATTACTCTCAGTCTCAGTAGACATCTCAATACACAGCTCAATTAATAGCTTTAATCAAATGAAAGAGACCCCATATATGTAATAAACACATAAGTAGGCATTTACTGTAAAAGAAGCATTACAAGCTTTAATACACAAATTTGACAACCAAGCCGGAAAGAGCTCTAACATGTCCCAAAACAGTGGCAAGAGTACAAAGATATATTGGCAGTGTTTATTATTCCAAAATTTAAAAAAATTGGGCTATTGGAACATTTTATGGTGAGATTGAACAACTTGTAGAGGTTAATGAGTATTTTGCATCTACTATTAGATATAACACTGACAAGCAGATATCTGTACCATTCAAAGGCATACATTAACAGCATATTGTAACATCCTGCCCCACCCCCAACTACCATTTGCGGTATGTGCTCAACAAATAAACGAAAGCTATGATTTACTTTCACTACCATTTGCGGTATGTGCTCAACAAATAAACGAAAGCTATGATTTACTTTCACCCTCTGTAAAATACTCTAAAATCGTGTGTTATACGATATGAAGCCCTATGTTCCTACATTCTCAGTGAAATCCATGCATGATAGCAAATTCAGTCCTGTGCTACAGTATATGGAGTGTCATTTAATATTAAGCTTTTCACCAGGTGGTGGCAATAGGGGGAGATTTAATAAAGCTTGGAGAGAGATAAAATTGGAGATAAATAGCACCAAACAATCAGCTCCTGTCACTTTACAGACTGTGTTTAAAAATGCCAGTTAGGAGCTGATTGGTTGGTGCTATTTATCTCTCTCCAAACTTTATTAAATCTCCCCCTATGTTTTACTTAAAGCTGGCAGAAAAAACAAAAAAAGGGAACAAACTCTTTAATCTTTTAAAACAAGAAAACAAAAATGCGCTAGCAGCACTAAACCACCATCACTACGCAAACTGGCCACGACGCAACTCCAGCTACACAAAGCGGTACCTTGTGTGCAGTATTTAAAAAGAAAGTTATAGTAGTTTAAATTTTGCTGGCGTAGGTCACAGCCCACATAGTTCACCGAAGGTTAAATGGAGAATCTCACACATAGTTGACAACTAATTTTATTACAACAATGCAAAACTTAGGATAACTTCCGCAAACACATGTTGATCGCTTTCCATCCCTCCCAGTGCTGCTAAACATAGGGATCACACAATGTATTAAGGTCATGTTACCTAACAATTAACACAGTTTATAAACAATTAATGTTGTATTCTGTGGATTAAAACCAAAAACACGAACATATGTACAATACAAACGTTTATTTTCAAACAGCTAATAAAACAAGAACATTTACATACTGTGCAATTAAAACAAGAGTGGAAGGTAAAAACATGGGTTACCTTTTAACTATTAGTTAAAGTGCTTGAGAAAAAGTTCCAGAAAATGTAGCAGTCAGTATATAGATTGCAGATAAAACCGTTTGCCATATACGGGTATTGTAATTTCTGCAGCTGTGTGCTAATGACAAACGGACTCACATCAAACGCTAGGTGACCTGACCCTGCATTGTATCCTGAAAGACTGCAGACTATCCTGGAGTCTGAAGTATTAAATTAAGCATAACCTCCAGGCTTTAGCCCTAAGCCAACATACCGCTTACCTTGTTGTACAGCACTTTGTCATCTGTAGTCCTCAAATATTTCCTTCTACTGTTTCAGTGCATAAAAACTAAAATGTTCCTTCCCACCTCTGCTAAAACTAGTGCAATGATACTAGGCGGAGGCTGGGAGACCCCATGACAATCTAACAATAAAAACCCACCACAGTCCATTAGAACTATCGGGTGTATATAACAACACACAAGTTTTCAAGTCAAGTATCCCCACCGAGATACAGTCAATATCCTGGAGGCCGCGATACAGACGCCAGTATCCCGACCACCGGAATACCGCGGGTAAGTAGTAGAGTGGGGGGTTAGGTTCAGAGGTTAGGCACTAAGGGGGAGGGTTACGGTAAGGAGGGGATGATGGACGTGTTGGAGGTACTTGAGGCCTGGAATTGAGAACCCGATTTAGTGCAATGTGTGGCACGCCACAGCTACCAATCGAATTATAGCATTCAATTTACTAACAAATGAAAGGAAAAAAAATAAAAAACACCTCAAACCAGATCTCTAGCTTCAGCAGTTAGACCATGTCTGTGTGTGCTATGGCTTCTACTTCAACTATTTTTCTTAAAATGAGCCTAACTGACAATGCCAAGAAGCTTAGTACACGGGACAGACATGTAGTACATCAGTTTACACATCCACACTGAAATTGCCACGTGTATCCCCTGAGGAACCTGTTTTCTTCCTTGAGATGGAAAATTAATTCCTGGAATCAAAATGAGAAGCAGGAGCTGTGGGGTCACTACAGCCAAAAAAAAACAATGATAGCTAAAATCTGGACAGGACAGGACACTGGACACATGATAAAATCTTGAATGGCTCAGAAAACAGGTTCTGCAATAGGAACCTACGGTTAAACCTATAGTTATCTTGCACCTGACCATTTTTCCCTTTTTAGATTTTCTCCCAAGGAAGACCCCAGACACCTGCTATCAGATGTGTGTGGGACAGTCTTCCATCTCCTGTCATAACACTCTCCACACTACAGAACCTAGGTTATATACAGTACGAAACACCTATGGCAAGTAGTCAGAACTGTATCGTACAAGAAACAGAGGGTCCTTGGAATTCTTCTAGTTGGGGGGGGGGGGGGGGGTGATTTGGAAATAAAACCACATGTGCTATAGTTCATCTACCACTACAGCATTGCATTGTTCTTCTAGGTCTTTTTAAGTTTTCCCGGACCTGTGAAGATAGGAGAATCTTTTACCTGTTCCCTGGAGCCATAAGAAAGGAATAGTGATTTTATGAGGCTGTAAAGCTTGTGTTTTGTAATAATAATTATAATCAGTGCTTATTCTAGTCCATGAAAACAGGTGCCAGAACTCATCTAAAGTTACAAGCTGAGAGCAGATTTATAGTAGCTTCCTTACTCTAGATAAGTGTGTAGATGCTCTGCATTCATTTTTGAAATTTCACAGATTTTTCTCCTGATTCTTCAACCAGTCATAAGAATTAAAACTATGGGGTATATTTACTAAAGTGCACGTTTTCAGAAGTGATGTTTTCCCATAGCAAGCAACCAGACTCTACTTGACATTTATCTAGCACCTCCTAGCAGATAACAGCTAGAATCTGATTGGTTGTTATGGGCAACAACTCCACTTCTTAAAACCCGCACCTTAGTAAATATACTCCTTAGACTAAAGAAAAAAGTTGCCAGTACTGCATACCCCTGTGTACCTGCAAACAAAAGCATAGATGATAATGATATGAAGAAAAAAAAAAAAGCCACTGATTTTGGACTACATCTTGCAGATAGATTTAGGCACCTTGTGATTTTCCAGCTATTTTGATTTATCTAGTCTACACCAAGAAAGCTTTTACAGTACGTTGGTGTTCTTTTAAAACGAATACCCACAGTCCACTATGTATTGTGACTGACCACATCCAAGTAGCATCATGATGAGGGGTCTTAACCCGGAACTGTAATAGGAGCAAAACAAACACAGAAATGGTCACTCTCCCAGGAGCCTTGAACCTCAGGGACAAGGTGAAGGCAGAACTAAATTAGATTGATATGACGGTTGTCCAATCCAGTGCAGTCCTCACTACACACCTTATCCTGGCATGGCTTAAATTCTGATCTGTGGTTCCAGTCCATTCTTTGCTAGAACTTAATATAACCAGTCACTTTTGGTGATATTAATGTGCCAGCTGTGTACAAGTGGGGGTTGGGGGTCGCGTGGGTAGGGGGGCATCGGCCTGCTATACATGGTGGGGGTCAGTCCACCCAGTTGGGTATATAAATACAAATTCTTATTTCAAACTGATTTAATACTGATCATTCACATTCATAAATACACTGTATTCTTTATCCCATTTGTACAAGTGCATAGAAGTACAAAGTCATAAAAACATAGAAAATATAATTATTCACATAAATTAAAAGCCCATTTACATAGTTCAGTGCATCCTAGGATCTTGCAGAATGACATGGTCATTGCCAAGTGCTGGTAGAATTACAGTGTTTCCCTTTATTCCAGCAGATCCTGCAAAATAGAAGAAACAGATGTAAAATATGAGATATGGTAAGAACTTACCTTTGTTATCTCTATTTCTACGAAGTCCATAGGGTTCCCCAGGATACCTTGGGGTATAGGTGATGACGTCAGGCATCGGGCACCATAGAGTTAAGTTTTCAGCCTCCCAGGATGCACTAGGGTCCCCCTCCTATACCTCGCCCCCGAGCCAAGGCATCTCAGTTACGTACCAAGCCATAGGCCGGAGGACTAGAAGGAAGAGAGAGAAGAAAGATCTGGACACACACAAGAATCACATTCTCACCAGAGGGAGACTGAAAAAAAACGGTGACCAGAGTAAAGCCCATCTGCAGCACAGGTGCGACAGGGCAGAAGTCCTGTGGAACCCTATGGACTTCGCAGAAATAGAGATAACAAAGGTAAGTTCTTACCAGATCTCATATTTTCTACATCAGGGTCCATAGGGTATCCACAGGATACCTTGGGGATGTCCCAAAGCAGTATCCTTTAAGGGTGGGGACACTCCTGTGCTGAAAGGGGAATCCGCCGCCAGAAGGAAGCATCCTGAGAGGCAAGGTGCCAAACGCGTAATACCTCACAAATGGTCAAACGCGTAATACCTCACAAATGGTATTGACAGAGGACCACGTGGCAGCCTTGCAGATCTGGACTGCAGATGCACCACGTCGAGCTGCCCACGAAAGACCCACAGACCTAGTGGAATGTGCCCTCACAGAAGAAGGAACCGGAAGGCCTTCATGAAGATAAGCTTCTGAAATAGCCATACGAATCCAACCTGCCAAAGTTTGCTTTGAAGCAGGCCAACCCTTTTTACGGAAGCCATAGGAGGACAAACAAGGCGTCCGACTTCCTAAAAGAAGAAGTGCGGTCAACATAAATCCTTAAGGCCCGCACCACGTCCAAAGTGGCCTCACCCACTGAAAGATCAGGTGAGTTAAAAGCCGGCACAATGATTTCCTCGATGTGGAAACTTGAAACAACTTTGGGAAGTAATCCAGGACGAGTGCGCAGCACCGCCCTGTTCCTATGAAAAATCAGAAAAGGGAGTCTACAGGAGAGAGCCCCTAAGTCAGAAACAAGTCTGGCCGAAGCAATGGCCAGAAGGAATATTGTTTTAGCTGTCAGCCATTTAAGGCTAAATCCCAAGGCGCCACCGGTGGAACAAAAGGTGGCTGAATGCGAATAACACCTTGCATAAAGGTGCGCACATCAGGGAGCGCAGCAATCCTTCGATGGAACCAGACTGACAGGGAAGACACCTGCACCTTCAGAGAAGCAAAGCGAAACCCATGGTCTAGCCCCGCCTGTAGGAAAGCCAATACTCTAGACAGACGGAACTCCCGAGGGGCATAACCTCTCGGTCGACACCACTGGAAGAACGTATGCCACATACGATGGTATATCCTTGCAGAGGATGGTTTCCGAGCTCTTAGCATGGTTTGCACCACAGAGCTGGAAAACCCCCTGGACCTTAACATGGCCGTCTCAACAGCCACGCCGTCAAAGACAGCCGAGCCAGGTCCGGGTGAAGACAAGGACCCTGTGATAGCAGGTCCGGTCGTAGCGGCAACCGCAGAGGAATGTCCACGGATAGACTCTGAAAGTCTGAGAACCAGTGCCGCCGGGGCCACTCGGGAGTGATCAACAGGAGTGTACCCCCTTCCTGTTTGAATTTCCGGATTACCCGCAGAAGAAGGGAAAACGGAGGAAAGAGATAAGCAAACCGGAACATCCACTGGACGGACAGAGCATCCACCAGAGACACCTTTTCGTCTCTTGTTCGAGACCCGTACACCGGCAACTTGTTGTTGTGCCGTGACGCCATGAGGTCTATCTCTGGAAGACCCCACCTGTCCACCAGAAGTTGAAAGACGTCCTGGTGCAGAGACCATTCCGCCGAATGTACGTCCTGGCGACTGAGAAAATCCGCTTCCCAGTTGAGGACTCCCGGGATGAATACTGCTGATATAGCCGGGAGATTGCGTTCCGCCCAGACCAGGATGCGGGACACCTCTACGAGTGCCGCCCGGCTTCGGGTTCCTCCTTGTCAATTTATGTAGGCCACGGTGGTGGCGTTGTCCGACTGGACTTGCACGGGGTGACCTTGGAGAACCCAATGTGCCTGCTGGAGAGCATTAAAAACCGTGCGGAGTTCCAAGATGTTTATTGGAAGCTCCTTTTCTGCCTGAATCCACCTGCCCTGGAACAAGTGTGGACCCGTGACAGCTCCCCAGCCCCGAAGACTGGCGTCCGTTGTTAACTGGACCCAGTTCGCCACCCAAAATGGACGACCCTTGTTGAGGTGGGTCGTCTGCAACCACCAGACTAGAGACAGGCGAACCTTTGGAGTGAGCACCATCGTCTGGGACTTTAGACTGAAGCAGTCCATTCCATTTGGACAGGATCAATTGCTGCAGAGGTCTGGAGTGAAACTGGGCATATTCCACCATGTCGAATACTGACAACATGGAGCCCAACAACCTCATTGCCGAGTGCAGAGACACTCGGCGACACTGTAGACAACAGCGCACCTTCAACTGCAAGACAGAGATCTTTTTCCCGTCACAAAGATCCGTTGCTGTCTAGAGTCCAACAAGGCTCCGAGGTGCAGAATCCTCTGAGACGGGATCAGGGTGGACTTTTGCCAGTTTATCAACCAGCCGTGACGTTGCAGTACTGCAATGGTCAGGTCCAAATGGTGTAGAAGGAGCTCTGGAGATCCTGCCACCAACAGAAGGTCGTCCAGATACGGCAACAAGCGGACTCCCTGCATCCACAGGTAAGCCGCCATGACCGCATTGCCTTGGTTAACACTCGTGGTGCTGTCGCCAGGCTAAAAGGTAACGCCCGGAACTGGAAGTGATCGTTGCGGATTCCAAACCTGAGGAACTGCTGATGGCGCAAAAGAATAGGGACATGCAGGTAAGCGTCCTGTATGTCCAAAAACACCATGTAATCCCCAGGTTCCAGCACCAGAATGATAGACCGTAAGGTCTCCATCCGAAACCGAGGCACCCTCAAGGACTTGTTGAGGGCCTTGAGGTTGAGTATAGGACGGTACGACCCATTGGGTTTCAGCACCAAAAATAGATTGGAATAGAAACCCTGGTCCCTCTGGGAGAATGGAACAGGCACTATAACTCCAGCCTGGAGCATAGTATGCAAAACCTTCCGCAGTTCCAAGGCTTTGTTCCGATCTAATGGAAGGCCTGTGGTGAAGAACCGGGATGGGGGCCTGTGCCGAAAGGAGCATACCCGTGAGAAACCACTTCGTGAGCCCAATTGTCTGTCGTAGTTATTGACCAACACTGGGCGAACTGCAACAGGCGGCCTCCCACTTTGGGATCCCCTAAAGGGAGGCCCGGACCATCAGGCCGCAGGCTTGTCATCTGACTTAGGGGCCGGACGTCTGGTACTCCAGGCCTGTTTCCTCGGCTTGGCCGATTTCTTGGGCCCAGCCTGTCGGGGAAAAGTTTGTGCTTTAGGCCTATCCTGGGCCCTGTAAGGCCAAAAGGACTACGTACCCGAACTTGAAGGGACCGCAGCAGACGGGAGACATGCAGATTTGGCTGCTGCCAGCGTAGCTACGATTTTGTCCAGATCCGGACCAAATAGAAGCTTTGCCTTTTAATGAAGAAGTCCTAAGCCCTTTTTGGAATCAGCGTCCGCTTTCCAAGATCGCAACCATAAGGTGCGATGAGCAGCAACAGCTGCAGAAGAAATCCTAGAGGTGAGGATACTGATATCCAAGGCCGCTTCATTGATGTAAGTGGCCGAATCCCGGAGATTTCCCACCAACTCGGCCAGTTCAGCCGAACAGTCAGAGTCCAAAGACTCCTCCAAACTATCCGCCCAGCGCTCCATAGCTCTGGCTACCCAACACACGGCCAAAGCCGGTCTGGATGCCCCCCCCGCAAGGAAATAAATGGACTTCAGGCAGATTTCCAGCTTGCAGTCCGTAGCATCCTTCAAGGAGGACATGGAAGGCATGGGCAAAGTGGCACTTCGGACTAGGCGTGTCACGTGAGAATCCACCTGTGGAGGGGATTTCCACTTAGAAAAATAATTGTCAGCAAACGGATAAGCCACGGCTAAACGCCTCTGAGGCTGATACCGTTTTCCGGGATGTTTCCACGCCTCCTCTAAATGGTCTACTAACTGACCCGAAAGTGGAAACACTGTGGCGTCACCCCTAATATCCTTGAAAAAGGCATATTTGGACTTGGACACTGGAGAATCATCATCCTCAATGACTAAAGCCGTGCGGACTGCCCGAATAAGGCCAGGAATATAAACTTTGGACTTAGCGTCCAACTCTTTAGTACGGAGAGGTTCTTGGTCAGATAGATCCAGAATCTCCCCATCATCGGACGTCACGTCGTCATCCTCATAAGCAGCAGACAGACGCCACAGCCCGCTTGTGCAGCCGCAACACAGACTCCCCTTGTAACACTTCCGACAAACGCTGTACTGAAGTTGTCAGTGAATTAACCCACACAGGCTCCTGGGAAACCTAGTGAGGGTAAATAGGGAGACTGTGGGGTACCATCAGTTGTCTCGGGAACCCCTGCATGGGTGACGACACCACTGACTGCTGGGACAATCCCATCTGGGAAAGCGCAGGTGGCGGAGATAACTGGCCCATTAGGGTTGTAAGCGCCTTAGCGAAACAAGCCCAGGGAGGTTCCTGTACCGGGGCCGTGACAGTAATTGGCCACGCCAATAAATAAACTGCCGACATAACCCCTCCGCATTACCCTCCCCCTCCGCTATTGGTACATTGCACTTAGTACACATAAGCTGGAGAGGAAATTCACTCTCAGACATGATGGTAAGTATGTGACCCCTCTCACTGATACTCGTTAGTATAGTGGGAGAACCGCCCTACAATCACCGCACCGCAAGGGCTTTAGCAGAGTAAGAGCAGGCACAGTAAAATGGCTGACAGTAGAAAGTGAAAGTACAGGCAGCAGACACTAGCAGAAGTCACATACAATGCAGAAGAAATCAATCCCTGCACTATCAGCTCTGTTTCTTAACTACACAGACACAGTCTGGTAGGACACAGCGCTGCATACACAGACCTGCAGTCAACGGAGGAGAGGTATGCCGGGGGACCCAGACCGCGATGCCACCGATCAGCAGCTCCAGCAGCGTTCACCATGCAAAGATGGCCGCCAAGGAGCAGAGAGGAGGCTGGCCTGGGGGAGGAGCGCTGCCACAGGGCCAATCAGCAGCGCAGAGAGGGATGTGTGCAGCGGGGGAGGCGCCGGCTGTATACAGGGAAGGCGCGCTCCCCTGGCATGCAATTAACCCCTGGAACGCCGCAGCGCTTGCCGCTCAGCTGCGGCCCGCTGTCCCAGGGGGGTAGTGGAAGCGCAGGTTAGTACCTGGCTCCACGCTGCAGCCAGTCCCCAGGGAGCCCCCTGCCTGGGGACTGTGGACCATGTGCTCAGCAGGGACCCGCTGCGGGACCCCCGCTGCTTACCTGCTCCCCCTTGAATCCGGCCATGGTCCGAAGCATCTGGGGTCACCGCTAGCTGTGACCCCAGATACTTACCAGCATCCCTGGATCAGTACTGGCGTTCTGGTACCGGCGGGGAGTAGGGGAGACGGCATGGACGTCAGCAATGACTGTCCATGCTGTACTCCCAGATGTGCAGCCACGGCTACCTTGAAGAAAACTTCAGGGGCTATTCATGTGCTCCGACTCCGAGCCGGGCACCAACGAAACTGAGATGCCTTGGCTCGGGGGCGGGGTATAGGAGAAGGACCCTAGTGCATCCTGGAAGGCTGAAAACTTAACTATATGGTGCCCGATGCCTGACGTCATCACCTATACCCCAAGGTATCCTGTGGATACCCTATGGACCCTGATGTAGAAAGTAGGTTTAGAATAGTTACAAATGTGTGAAGCTCAATATTTACAGTAATGTACATAACCTAATAGGAGCAGACAATTTCCTGAGCGATTTTGCTGCATGTAGTACTATCAGCGTCATGATAAAAATACAAAACATAAATCTATACTGTATATGGCAGAGGTGGGGAACCCTTTTTCAGCAGAGGGCCATTTTGATATATAGAACATTCACGGGCACGGTGCAGGCCACACCCCTGCCATGTGACATCACACGGGGGCGGGCCAGAATCCCTGGTGATTACAGCAATGACCAGAGCATCCTGAGGATGCTGTAAGGGCAGCGCTGTGACTGTCTGAAGTGTCCTAAGGACGCTCCAGGCGGCACTGCTGCATAGATTTTGGCTGTAGGGTACCATTCTAGGCACCCTGCTAGCCAGATGAGGCTAGCAGAAAAAGCTCAGAGGGCCAGACTAAATGATTCCGTGGGCCTTAGGTTCCCCATCCCTGGTATATGGTATTGGCACATTTACTGTAATAAAACACTGCAAAAGGACAAAAACAATCCATGTATAAAATATTACTGTTGACATAACCTGGTTTGATAAAGAGAAAAAAAAAAAAACACATTTTAAGCAACACTAATTATTATATCTATCTATCTATTTCAACATAGATCATCCATAAGTTTGGCATTTGCTAGTAATAAAATGGACAAGCCCTTAGATGTATGTTTATAGACTGGATTCCTCCTCGTGGTGCACATCTCCTAAAAAGGGAGGCTTACTGGATACACTTTTTGGACACCTTGTCGCCTAAAGGACTAAATGAACAGAACTCTATTTTTCTTTAAGAGAGGTGAAGTTTTTTTCTGATATGCCTCTGACAGAGAAGGTGGCTGCTCTAACCTGTTGGTTCATCCACTGAATAAACTTTATTGCCTGCCATTTCATCTTTATTTTATTTGTATATATTTTTTTCACGATATAGGGTTTTCTTTAAGTTTTGAATATGATTGGCTTATATTTCAGAGTATTTGTATATGAAGTGTTAGTATAATATTATATTCCACTTTGGTGATACCTATGTGGTGGAGCTATGGGTGCGATACCGTGAACACTCACATTAGATTTTGGTATGGTTTATTATCTTCTTAGGTACCAGCACCGCAATTTGGATTGATGGTTGGATAGATTATTTAGTATCGACAAAGTGTGACTTTTAAGACTTTTGTTTACATATTGACTGCTATCAAGTGATCGAGGGCGTGGTTATTGTGCGCTCCATGTAGGTTGCAACGCAGGTGAATGCAAAGGGCTGGATCCGATAACGCTGCTTCAACACTGGCTGATCGACACCCCGAGACTGAAACTTCCAGCTATGGCCCGTATTCAATTTGAGGCAAAATGTCCAGACTTTTCACCTGCTGGACTTTGCCTCCTTCGCCTGTTTTCCAGGTGGAAAAGTATCTCGCGCGTGCCCGCTATTCCCCATATTCAATTCCAAAGTAGGCGAAAACAGGAACAGGCGAAAAAATACGGGAATTTTCGGGAAATAATTGTAGGACCCCCTAAAGATGTCCAGACCTGGGGGAATCACTATGGGTACCCCCGTTTTTGCATGCAGAAGAAAGTCGGGGTTTTAAATAGCCGCGGCAGGTGTTTTTTTCCCTGACATTGAAGAAGTGATGCAGAAGAGCACTTAGCTTTTTTTTTTTGCTTTTAAAAATGATCCCATCAAATCTGGGGTAAATGAAAATGGGTACTAGCTTTAAGTCCCTAAACTAATTTAAAATTCTGCTAATTTCCTATTCTAGAAAACACCTGCAGCATACTTACAGAATACCCCTGAACCAATTTCGCTATTTTTAAACACTGTTCCCCTATTTTTTTTTATCTCCCCAAAATTTTAAATGATTTTTTTGGGGTGTCCCGATTTTTTTCTGTAACTTTTTTTTTTTGCATATTTCATTTTAAAAGGGGGTAATCCCAAGGGTGCAGGCTATTTTTTTTTTAAGCCTGCACCCCTATCCGCAAATTCTGCATTTTTTTCCCCGTTTTTTTTACATTGACTTTTCGCACCGGCAAAAAGTAAATGTAATTGAATATGGGGATATTTCAAATAGGCGAAAATGACGTCATCGACAATAAATTATCGCCGATTCCAACATTTCGCCTCAAATTCAATACGGGCATATGCATTCCACTAGTATGGAACGCATGTGGGGTTTAGTTCGTGGTGCAGTATATTGGTGATCATTTAGCTCTGCTTAACGAGTTTTTGTACATTGGGCGTATGCTCTGCCACTGTTAATGGAGTCTATTCATAATGTCACTGCCAAAGGCTTACTGCGATCAGCTGACCGGAATTTCCAGGTATGCGTTCTACATCTGTGGAATGCTGACATACGCTGTCTGTTTTATACGCTGTCTGTGGTAAGCAACGCCGCCTATACCATCTCTTTTTAATGACATGCTGCACTGTTGTATGGATTCACTGCTGCTGTATCTATGCACACACTATTGATACGGCTACTAAATTGTGTTAGGCTGGTAATTGTTAATGAATGAAGTGGGAGTGTTCATAGTATGGTACTTATAGTCCTACTTGGACAGTCTGGTTTGTGACTGACTGCTGAGCATTGGTCTTGAAAAAGGTCTTGTTATAGACCGAAACGTTGACCCTGCACATGTACCCTGTTGATCTGCTGTGAGTAACACACTATTGCTTCTAACAAGTCTGGTGAGTGTGGACAATTTTTTATACTATATACTACAATGCCCCGGCACTCCAATCGCCTACTCGGATCATACGTGTAGCTGGCTCTGGTGCCCTGTTCGGGGGTCAGCGCCCCCCAACATAATATCCACAAGCAAGAGGCAGCACTCCAGTCAGTGCGGCCGAAAATCGTTTGTTCGCTAAATAGCGAATGCCTGCTATTTTGAGTGACAGGAGGAGGCGTATGTGGGTGGTAACAGGGGAAGGTGCTTGAAAACTGGGAGTGGAAATCAGAACGCAGGCGTGCTTAAAGGTCAAAACGGGCGTTTTATGGGTGTGCATAATTAATACAGCAGCTTCGTTAAACACGTCAGTTGGTTGATTTATAGTCAGAACTGCTCGCAAGATTGTAGTAGGAAAAACCAACCACAAGAATAGCGAGCAGTTCATACGCTGTTCGATGTACTCAATTAATCTCTTAAATAGCGGACATGACGTAGGATGCGAGCGGCCAGGGGGCGTCTTTTTCCAAATTACGACCGCAAGTTTTGTTCGCTCGTTCAGACATAGAGGCGTGAACAGACCGCAAAGTGCGAACGGTTCATTTGAATAGCCACCCCTTTTTAATGAACGAGCGAGCGCAAATAGTGTCCGGCTCTGAATCAGGCCCTAAGTCCCTTTTAACTTAAAACCCAATTCTTCTTCATAACTTCCCCTGCAGAAGGATTGCCTAAATTATGGAGAGTTCACAGCAATCATCCTCTCATTAGCTATTATATGACTCTAATTGCGATGTGGGATTGTTGAGATGTTCGATATGTTGGAAACGATACAGCAGATTTTAAAAAATCGCACCTAACCTGTATGCGGATTTCAGCTATGTGCATATGATCTTCCAAGCTTCCAGCTATCATTGAGACATCAATTTGTATCTTATAAGGCAGCTCAAATATGACTTGTCTTTGATCTGGCTATATCTAATCACACCTGAAGGCCAGATTTAATACACTTTGGTTTGACTACTCTTTTGTATATAATGGCAGATACCTGCTGTGTAGGGTTTCCAGCTTCATAAAGTCTAGGTAATCAATATGTGGCTCCAGACAAAAAGACCTTGTTAAATTTGGTTCCTTGTCATAGGATGCCCTCAGAGAGATACATCCTAACGACCTCCAAACATCCTCTGCAGAGTGGCAATAACATGATAATGCACTATATAACACAGAATACACAACCTAATAAGGGCAGTCAGATTTCCCGTCTTCAAATACTTTACAGTTACAAAACCAGTTCCTCTAGGACAGTGGTTCTCAAACTCTGGGGGTCATTCAGACCCACTCGTGAGCAAAGGACGCTCGCAAGCGGGTCGATGTTGTGCGAATGCGCATGCGCACGATGGAGGGAGCTCCATCGTGCGCATGTGCGAGACCTGGCGAGTGACGAGGAATATGTCGCTCGGGGTCTCGCACCAAAGGGGGCGTGCTGTCGATGGTGAGTGACAGCACGCCCCCTTTGGTGGGCGTGCCGGGGGCGTGGCTGCCAGACGGAGGCGTTCCCATGGGAACGTCTACCGTCTGAAGCCGGCCCCACTGACATCAGTAATGATGTCAGTGGGAGTGATTTTGGCTCTGATAGAGCCAAAATCACTCCTGGGCTTGCGGCAGTGAGACCCTACCACAGGGTCTCGTCGCAAGCCCGATGGACGTGATAGTCTTGACCATCGCGACCATCTTTTTGGCCGCTCGCATATGCTGTGGGTGGTCACCCACAGCTATGCGAGCGGCCAGGAGGCCGCTCCATTTTCAGGTAGGAGGGCACTGATTCAGAGCGTTCGGCTCTGAATCAGGCCCTCTGTCCTCAGGATTCCACACAGTTCACATTTTCCAGGGCACCCAGTGAGGACTTACCTGGTTCAGCAGCTCCAGCGGTGATATCCCAATGATTTCCAGCTCATAGTCATGTGCTTCTAATGGTGTGCGTTTCCTTATCCCTCCCCCTAGTGCCTAACCCTTACCTCCCCTCCTGTAACCTAACTCCCATCCCGCAGTCTAACCCTCCGGCCCATGCAGACATTTCACATGTCAGCATCGACATCCTAGCTGTCGACGCTGGTGTCAACATTGTAAACGTCAACATTATGACTCCATCCCCCCCACCTTGTGTCTCAAACTACGGGTATATAGATCTGTGTGCCAGCAAGATACAGGCATAATTATTATTATCCAGCAATAACAGTTTTCACTGAGAATCTGTTACGGCTGCAATTTTAGTTCTAAGTTTGCAATACTGCCTGGCAACGGTAAGAGTACTCTTACGAGCCAATTCTTGGGTCCACTTCAGTGTATAGAAGACCTGGTTTGTGGATTCACCCAATGGGCAGTGATACCAGAAAATACTTGGTGGGGAACAAAAAAGCTTTAATTAGAGAATGCATTTTTTCTTTCTATCATTACTCCCTGCCATCTAAGATAGAGATAAGAATATTGAATAGGCTGCTTTTTCCGACAGGGGCTACCTTGATAGATAGAGGCCCCATTTACAGCCAAAACATTTGCTTTCTCCCTTGTTAAAATAGATTCCATGAACATCCCACAGAACTTCAGTACAGCCAATTCTTCAGCCAGGTAAATTTGGATTGTCTATACCTTTCTTCCCTCTCACAGTGCATCCAGAAAGTATTCACAACGCTTCACTTTTTCCACATTTTGTTATCTTACAGCCTTATTCCAAAATGGAATTAATTCATTTTTGTCCTCAAAATTCTACACACAATACCCCATAATGACAACGTGTAAATAGTTTTCTTAGAGATTTTTGTAAATTTTATTAAAATAAAAAACAAAGAAATCACATGTACATAAGTATTCACAGCCTTTGCCATGAAGCTCAAAATTGAGCTCAGGTGCATCCTGTTTTCACTGATCATCCTTGAGATGTTCCTACAGCTTAATTGGAGTCTACCTGTGGTAAATTCAGCTGTTTGGACATGATTTTGAAAGGCATACACCTGTCTATATAAGGTCCCACACTTGACAGTGCATGTCAGAGCACAAACAAAGTATGAAGTCCAAAGAATTGTCTGTAGACCTCTGAGACAGGATTATCTTGAGGCACAAATCTGGGGAGGGGTACAGAAAAATATCTGCTGCTTTGAAGGTCCCAATGAGCACAGTGGCCTCCATCATCCATAAATAGAAGAAGTTCAGAACCACCAGGACTCTTCCTAGAGTTGGCCGGCCGTCTAAACTGAGCGATCGGGGAAGAAGGACCCTAGTCAGAGAGGTGACCAAGAACCCGATGGTCACTCACTTAGAGCTAAAGCATTCCTCTATGTAGAGAGGAGAACTTTTCAGAAGGACAACCATTTCTGCAGCAATCCACCAATCAGGCTTGTATGGTAGAGTGGCCAGACAGAAGCCACTCCGGCCCGCCTGGAGTTTGCCAAAATGCACCTGAAGGACTCTCCGGACCATGAGACACAAAATTCTCTGGTCTGATGAGACAATGATTGAACTCTTTGGCATCAATGCCAGGCGTTATGTTTGGAGGAAACCAGGCACCGCTCATCACCAGGCCAATACCATCCCTACAGTGAAGCATGGTGGTGGCAGCAACATGCTGTGGGGGATGTTTTTCAGCGGCAGGAACTGGGAGACTAGTCAGGATAGAGGGAAAGATGAATTCAGCAATGTACAGAGACATCCTGGATGAAAACCTGCTCCAGGGCGTTCTTGACCTCAGACTGGGGCGACGGTTCATCTTTCAGCAGGACACCGACTCTAAGCACACAGCCAAAATATCAAAGGAGTGGCTTCAGGACAACTCTGTCAATGTCCTCGAGTGGCCCAGCCAGAGCCCAGACTTGAATCCTATTGAACATCTCTGGAGAAATCTGAAAATGGTTGTGCACCGATGATTCCCATTCAACCTGATGGAGCTTGAGAGTGCTGCAAAGAGGAATGGGCGAAACTGCCCAAAGATAGGTGTGCCAAGCTTGTGGCATCATATTTAAAAAGGCTGTAATTGCTGCCAAAGGTGCACCAACAAAGTATTGAGCAAAGGCTGTAAATATTTATGCACATGTGATTTCTTGTCATTATGGGGTATTGTGTGTAGAATTTAAAGGACAAAAATGAATTTTTTCCATTTTGGAATAAGGCTGTAACATAACAAAATGTGGAAAAAGTGAGGCGCTGTGAATATTTTCCGGATGCACTGCATGTCAAGCTGTACTCAGGGGCGTATTAAGAGAGGAGGGGGCCAGTGTGCATTCCCCGTCCGTGGCTCCCCCCCTCTCACACGCTGCCAGCAGCGGACTGACTGCAGCAGTAGACTAGTCTGTGTTGCGTATGCATAGGTCACCGGGAAAATGTTGCGGCTGGCAATTTCCCCACTGCGCATGCTCCAAATGTAGGGAAAATGGCTGTGACCGCCATTTTCCAGGCATTCTGTGCAAGTCTGCTACAGTCGACGAGGGACTCCGGAGAGGTATTAGAAAATGTGGGTGCAAGGTGTGCACCCCATTATAGATACGCCCCTGGCTGTACTTGTTAAACTTGCTGAAGTGTGGCATTTACTTTGCATTTTGAATACAGGAATTCACCAATACTTAGGACAGCAGGAAGATCAGGATATACCATTCAAGCAAAAAAAATTAACTTTCAAGTTTGATAGGTTTTCCATAAAATGACAGTTCCCTGCTGACATCTTCTCCCTAATCTGTAGATATGTAGCATATTTTCTAGATGACTATGTCATTGCGTATTTTAGCTGTAACATGTAACACAAGAATAAAACAGCGCTAATGCTAATTAGTGCAAATCTGAATTAATTTTAGATTTGTGATTTTGATGAATACAAATTTAGAGAGACCACAAGTGAAAGTACTAAAAAGTCATAAAATAATTTATAAAAACAAAAAGTATGGAGCATATTTGAGATTTCCTTTAGCCAGTCTTCCATGATTATACATGTACAGTATTGTCACCGGAGGGGAGCATATCCCTACCTACTGACTGTATAAGAGCGGAGTCCCTATCTATGAGATCTCAGGTTACCATATTTAGTTTACATTTAAGTTTTGCGTGCAACTTGATTTTTCTATTTATTGTTACCAACTTCGCTTATTTATATTTGCACTCATCAATATTAGCGCTGTCCCATTATTATGTGTACAGATGTGCCCACATACATCTAGCCTCTTTGCGCATTAAAACAGCCCTTCTAGTCGCACCATGCTGTGGCGAGATTCTGTAGCACAGAGGGTCATTTAGTGCTACTTCTTCCCTTCAAATTAATCATCTTCCCTAAATGATGTGAATAGGACACACAAGCAGCTTCTGCTGATTAAAATGATATGCAGCATGCCTATATTCTGTGTGCAACTGCATCTGCATGCAAAATGCTACGTTAGTGTCAGAGCCGCTGACACTAACGTAGCATTTCGCATTCAGATACAACAGAAGCGGCTTGTGCGTCCTATTGGCATCGCTTTGCAATAGACGCATTTAAAAGGGTAAAGGTCGTATGAAAAGACGATCGGCACTACAGAGTCGCACGGAGCTCGCACGTTATGTGGATTATTATTATTATCCTTCTTTATTTATATGGCACCACAAGTGTTCCGCAGCACCTTACATAGTACATAGAACTAATAAGTGAACAAGTAACTTACAGTACAATACAGTGCAGTACAAGGACACAACTTACATACATTGCTGCAATAGCGATTAAAGCACTCACAATAAGCAGCCGGGAGTTGGCAGTCACGTGTTAGGTGCCCTTATGGGGAGTAAGGAGTAGAAGAAAATGTATAGAGGAGCACATGAGTGAAGAGGTCCCTGTTCGTGAGAGCTTACATTCTAAAGTGGATAGATATATGTGGACACATCCGTAGTATCTTTCTTTTTGTGGATTTGTAATCCACAGGAACAGCATCTTATAGCAATATTAGGTGAGATCATATTTTGCATTTTATTAATTTAATTAGCATCGGGAATAATTTGTTAGTTCAAAGCTCTTTCTTGGTAACATAAGTATAATGTGTATAAAGATGAAGTACCTCGTCTGAGTCATCTTGCAGTCTGTTGGTGGTGCTGTTGTCTAACTCTTCCTGATGACTCTGGAGAACAGAGTATCTGTAGGTAATATTACTGAAAAATAAAAAGAATTAACCAGATTGTCTCTGAAAATGCGCATTTCTCTGTGCAAATGTATCGCCGAGAAATAACACTGATATCACAGCTTATTTGTACATCTTATCGTAACAGCAGAGCATTGTTCTGAAGAATTAGAAGAAATGGAACAGAATGCCTGTGTCATATCTCAAGCTTTATTCCCTATATTTTTATATCACTTCTAAATGAGATTTATTCATTTCCTGCTAACACTATCTACAGAAACCTTTGTCAAACAAAGCAGCACGTCGGGGGCAGTTCTCATCTTAGACGATTAAATGTACTGTAACAATCCTGTTTATTTGGATCAGAGGAGAAGGATAAAGGATTGCATAGTACAACTAATACACTGGAGGAGATCTGACCAATTCTTGACTTTTAATCAGTGAATAACAAGTCTCTACTTTTCCACAGAAGACTGATCATAGCCTAAATGTGATCTATATGTACAATGAAATCGGACGTCGCTCTCACCTTTCTGAGCAGCAGTACTTTCGGACAATAAAAACAGCCGCCAACACCGCCAGCAATGCGACCACCACTACAGCAGCGATTATTCCTGGGTGAACTCTGATCTGCAATAAGACACCACCATTAGCATGTGTCTGGACATTTAACATGGATTTTATAGTGGGTACATATAAATAAAAATCACTGGGCTTATGGGAAAAATTAGCAAAGCGCAGTAAACGTGTGCAGCTGGTGATGTAGTCGCTAACCTTATTAAGATGCCCTTCTCGTCACATGTCTGTTGACAAGTTTGCTATATTACACATGAACTGAAGCTACAGCAGAGTTCATGTTACCCAGGATCTGCTAAATGATGGAATGCAGGACAGACCTGATACAAGTATCCTCCTTACCCATTACCTAGGCAGTGCCGTAGTAACAGGGTAGCTGGGGCGCTCGTCCCCACACGACATATGCCATGGTGCCCCCACAATGGCGAGGTGGCAACTGGGGTTTGTGTGTGGCATCATGTGAACTGGCGGTACTACAGTGTGTTTAACACCTCTGTTGCTGGGAGTATTTATTTACACATTATACTTTTTAATAATATCACTAGCATATTTTATTGGTAGGGGTCCCCACAAGCCTTAATCCAGCCCTACATCTAGGGATTATTTGGCAGCATCAAAACTGCATCACCACAGGGCAATGTAGATTTTGCATAAATGTCCCGTTACGTATAAACTCTGATTGACGCGATTCGTAAATGAAGAAGTATAGCTGGAAAGTTAGCAAGCCTTCTAGAGAAGGTCAGTGGAGGAGTTGCCCATAGCAACCAGATTCCAGACTATTCGTTATCTAGTACTTTCCATAAAAGAATAGCTAGAATATGATTGGTTCCTAGATGAATTTCTATATTGGGTACACAAGCTTGATACATAACTTCAGTTTGCAGTCCCTATTCAGTAGACTTGCAGTCGGAGTAAGTTAGCAAAACCCATTGTATCTGCAATATCCCCTGCGTTAATCATTTGTTAAATAGGTCCGAAACATTAAACATACAGAAAAGGACGCTTTCACATAAATCAAATAGTGAAACTTTACAAAAATTGTCCCCTAATTCTGAGCCGGCTGTGCACATTGCTTTATTATACTGTACATTGTATGCAAAGATCACGTTGCCAGGAGCCAAACTTTACTGTTACCAGAGCCACAGGCTGCAGCTGACAGCTCACAGTGCAAACAGAGTACAGCATGGAATCCGCAAAACAGGTTTATAAAAGTAATGACGTAAAATGGATCCCGGACAATAGTGACCTAGCTAACTTTGAATATACGCTTTTACCAGGATAATGTAAGATTGCTGCTGTCACGAAGTGTGAACCATTTTTTTCGGCAGTTTAGCAGATTGCTGGAACTGGTCTATATTTTATGCCTGCCAGTGTCATGCTACATCTGCGGCTAATGACATTTCCTGCTCATTTTGCTAAACATATCTAGGAAGAGTTACAGGTGACGTTATCACTTTCAAAGCATCAACATATTTTAATATAGTCTCTTTGAATTGTTCAAAAGGTGTACATATTACTTCATACATTTTAAGTATACACAATGTGAACCATCTTCATGAAAGCTCTGTACGGATTTATAACCTGTCTTCTATAGTGCAAGGCTCCTTTATATTGCCATATGAATGAAAGATTAACAAAATGCATAACGTTACAGAAAACTCATGTGAATTTCTATATCAAGAGACTGTTTAAAAAAAAAAACAACAAAAAAAAACCACACATATAAGTGAACGTCTCCCGTGAGAATCAGTCACAGAGGGCGGGATGCATCTTCCATTACACCAGTATGCATGAAGAAAATTGCAAAGGACAGCTCTCTCGATAAGTACTGTCTTATGCAATAGAAGGACTTCCGGGTTTATGAGCCAGAAGTCCCTCTACACATGCGTCGTATGACTGGTTCCCTCTCACAGCACCTTGCAAAAGGCTTCTATTGGGCAACGCCATCTGAAGACGCCGTTGAACATCGGCTCCAAACTGCAGGAGGTCCAAAGCTTGGTGCAGATGAGAAATGCAGTCAAACCACCGAAAACTGCATTTTCGGGGGTTTACTGCATTATTGATGATGGCGCATCCCACCCTGAATCTTCATGAGAAAAATGGCTGACATCACTGGGAAATAAAATTGCTGCTTAAATACAGATCACGCATGTTATTTTACATAAACAGCAGTGCTCAATGTTATCAACTGCAGACCTGAATACAATTCACAGAGAAGAAACCAGCTCGATGTTACCAGGACATTCTGATTTTATCACATTGGTTCTACAGTACAGATAAATATGGAAAACTCATCTGATACAATCCATGCTGAATTATTGTGACACTGGGATTTAATACGGAATAGAGATCTGGGCACCCAACAGGCGACACAGGAACCACAAGTCTACTTTTTAGAGGGGTGGAGGGGGGGTTAGGATTAGGGAGTCTAGCAGGGATAGGTTTGGGGGGAGATTAGGGTTAGGCATTCCCCCCGGGAGTGTTAGCTTGCAGTAAGGAGGGTTAAGCACCACTAAAGGGAGGGTCGAGGGGGGGGGGGTAGTTTGTCGTACTTATCTGCCTCTGTCGGGATCTTCATCCTGTCGGGCTGCCGTTGGCATTTCAATCCCATGCCCTCTGAACAGCAGCAGGAAATAATGTATTGATTTTGAGTGGTGCATTTAGTGGCCATATTGCCGTGTTTTACTGGTCAGTTCTATTTTCAGCATATTAGATAAAGATGTTTAACATCTTTGCTGCAGTCACAGCGAAAAGCCCTTATTGGCTTGCCAGGTTCTGGGAGACACTGCTAGTGCCAGGCGTCTTTCTGCTGAAAATGCATTTAAGTTGCAATGTGATGCGACTAGGAGGCACCAGCAGGCTGCGCTGATTCATTGGATATGTGACACTTGTATATCTGTGTGCGACTGTATGAGGTGTTACAATGTATACAGCTTTTTTCATTCCAAGTTCCGTTCTGCTTTATTTACAGACTCAGATGTACAAGCGTCGCATATCACATTAATCAGCATAGTCTGCTTGCCTCTCCTAGTCTCATCACATTGTGATTTAGATGCATTTTCAGCAGAAAAAGATGCCCGACGCTACTAGAGTTGCACATGAACTAGCACACAGACATCTGTACATAAGATTGTTAGATTACTTGGAATGAACATTAAATAAAAATATAATAAAAGAGCAAGAGAGAGAAAGAATTTTATCTGGTTCTTCTTGTTACTTGTACGATCATGCGAGTCCATTATAGACACACTTTACTGTGAGTGTCTATATAATGGTATTTGTAATTATATATATATATATATATATATATATATATATATATATATATATATATATACATATATATATATCCCCCCAAAGTGAGGCCGCACTCGCATCTTCAATGAAATAAGCAATCACTGGGGTGTCTCCCAAACCCACTTGCGTAGATAGAAGCATAGAAACAAAAATATTGGGGCACTCACCAGGTTTCTTCATGCATATAGAAGTTGCCGTTTATTCCGCACATATTGTTAAAGGTGTTATAATGCTCGTTGTAGGTGATTTGGACATCTGTACATGCTGTGTTGTGTTGGTTGTGCTTCCTGATGAAGACGTTTGAGCATTATTTATTTATTAACAGTTTCTTATATAGCGCAGCAAATTCCGTTGCGCTTTACAATTTGAATCAACATTAACATTATACTGGGTTGTAAAAGACATACATACATACATAAGGGTAAGAGGACCCTGCTCGCAAGCTTACAATCTATAAATAGCACCTTTAACAATATGCGAGTAATAAACAACTTTTATATGCATGAAGAAACCTGGTGAGTGCACCATTTTTTGTGTATATATTTTTTTTAATTATTATTATTTTGGAATTTTTCATTTTTAACAGTAGTTGTTACGGATATGGTCTGTCCACTGTGTTGGAGTATTAACACTCCGGGACAAGGATATTAAATGACTCAATAAAGAGCCCTTTTACCTTTACTTGTAATAGTGAACATTTCTTTTTGCTATAGCTCCTGATATGTGCAAGTAAAAAAATGTTCCATGGTCGAGTCGAGGCTTGCTATCTATTAGGGTTTTAGACTGCCACGGGGATAATTTGCTAATAAAGCTGAGTCTTACCATTTCTATCTCATATTATATGAACTGACCAAGAGATAGTTACACATTGAGTCATATATGTGAATGTATATCACCATCATTAGCAGGTTGAGTTTCCACACTGTCTCCGTGTATTACAGGTATGTCTCATGCACTTGCAGTGTGCAAACATGTAAAGTGTTATTTTTTATTCTCAGGCATAATATTCCTAGGGGTATGTGCCTGCTTCCAAGCCATATGGTAGCCGAGTGCTCTACTGCCCAGAATATGTATTGTGCACACATACATAATAAACTTCCCCCCATGTCAGGCTCTATCCCTACAGACATCTAACGCAGTGGAACCTGCACATGCAAATTAAGATCACATTTCACAGCAGAGTTGCTTCCTCTAGCTGAGTTAAAACCATCTTAGTGAAAAACAATTACCAAATGTTCCAAGGTGAGCACCATATTAATAATCACTCTGCCAGATGTAAAGCAATAGTACTGTTCTGTGTAGACCAGCAATACTGCTAAACCCCTAGGAATATTGGCAATGGTACGTACGTTTGCATACACAACTCACATAACACAAAACAAAAATACACGAAAGGCATGATAAAAAGGTTATAGTTCCAGTATGAGGCAATATATTCTCATTTCACAATGGTCAATGATTTTGGAAGGGGTTTTGGTGAAGAAATAAAAATAAAAAATCCTGAAGAACCGGTAGGCGAGTTACATATTTTACACCAGTGCGCTCCATTGATTACATGTGATTTGTACTGTTTTTACAGATACAGTTTAGTAAACAAAGTTTACATATAGCTCGCTGGAAGCTGATAACCAGCCTACGGGCATGGGGTCCAGGCTTTGCAGCTCTCTCGGTTCCTCCTGAAGGCGCCACCACTTCTGGACAGCGGCGCACCTCTGCAGACCCCTAGCTGAGCAGAGCCTTGTATGCAGGTACAAATATGCTGCATACAGCTCCAGGCTAAATGAATGCTAATCAAGCACTCATAATGGTTTAGGCCAGGGGTGGGGAACCTTTTTTCTGCTGAGGGCCATTTTGATATATAGAACACTTGCTGGCCCGGTGCAGGCCACACACCCTCCATGTGATGTCACAGGGGGGCGGGGGCACAATCGCCAGTGATTACAGCAATGCCCGAAGAATCCTGTGGATGATCCGGGGAGCTGTAAGGGCAGCGGTGTGACCGTCTGAAGCGTCCTAAGGACGCTCCAGGTGGCACTGCTGCATAGATTCTGGCTGCAGGGTGCCATTCTAGGCACCCTGCTAGCCAGATCAGGCTAGCAGAAAAAAGCTCAGAGGGCCAGACTAAATGATTCAGAGGGCCTTACACGGCCCCCGGACAGGAGGTTCCCCATCCCTGCTTTAGGTGGTTATGAATGGACAAATTAAGGGTCCAGACAGATATTCTGCACCGAAGCAGAATCAATACCAGCACCTTGATGACAACCAAACAGTGTTGAAAAAGCATTAAATTTTGAGGCGTCACGTCTGCGAGTAGGAGCCCAGCTTCACAAGCTGGCTACACCAGTACCAACCCAAGGGCAGAGTCACACCATTAAGTGACATTTATTTCCATTGTACAATTAATATCACAGGCCATTGTTATTCATACGTGGACATCTATAATGTTACACGCTTCACAAGAGAGAGATGGGTATAAAATTATACAGTACAGACAGGTCGTGCTCTGGATAGTTTGAGATTATTAGTACGAGAAATATCACACTCAAGACTGTGCTGTATGACTGTTGTATGATCAAGGGAAACCTTCTATCTGACTCCCAGGATATCAGCAATTCACTTACCAGCCCATATATCATCTGTCAGGATGACGGTTGTCCATTATTTTATAGAAGTGAAAACAATTACAATATTAGTGGGTAAATGGGGTTTATAATGAGGCCTACATTGTAGCTCAATTATCAAAGCAGACAATGTACTGTCTCCCACATTGATAAAAAAAAAAAAAAAATAGGGAAGGTCACAAGCAGATTGTGGATGGGTGGGAGGTGGTGGGCTGGACCAGAGGTGGTGGTCTGGACCAGATTACTAGGTGCAATCCAGAATTACCAATCTGGATAGCACATAGTTTATTGGTATTGGTGAGCCCCCTCTCCTCACATTATAACCACATGCTTTAGTAGAATATTAGTGTTATGGTAGACTTACCTTGATAACTCCTTTTCTTCGAGGTCCATAAGGTCCCACAGGGATATCGTGGGGATATGTGGTTGGAGAGATCAGGCACCAAACAGTTAAAGCTTTCAACTCCCAGGATGCCTCGGGTCCTCCTCCATATATACCCCGCCCCTAGCCACAGGCCTTCAGTTTGTTAACAAGCTTCAAGGCAGGAGAAGGAAAGAGGAGAAGGAAGAGCAATCGTACACCAGAAACATTTACACAAAATGAGGGATTCTGTGACCGAAAGAAAAATTACCCAACGTAGCCAGGTGCGTCAGGGTGGGTGCCCTGTGGACCCTATGGACCTCGAAGAAAAGGAGTTATCAATGTAAGTCTACCATAACTAATTTTTTTATTCAGGGTCCATAGGGATCCACAGGGATACCATGAGGATGTCCTAAAAGCAGTTCCCCTAGGGTGGGGGACGCTCCTGAGCAGAAAGGAGAACTAGTCGCCCAAAGGAAGTAAGCATTAGAGGCAAAAGTATCAAAGGTGTAGAACCTAAGAAAAGTGTGGGCAGAAGACCACATGGCTGCCTTACACATTTATTCAGCAGAGGCACCACGACTAAATGCCTGATGGCAGTAGAATGTGCTTTAACCGTGCTTGGGACAGGGAGATCAGCCTGTGTGTACACCTGAGAGATAGTCATGCATAGCCATCTCTCCAGAGTCTGCTTATTAGCTGGCCATCCTCGTTTGTGAATACCATATAATACAAAAAGAGCATCTGATTTTCGATACAGAGAGCATGAACTACATCCAGGGAGGCTTCACCTACAGAAAGATCTGGAGCCTGAAAAACTAGACTTACAGTTTCTTCATTCACATGGAAATGGAATGAAAAGAATAAAAAGAATGCCAAACCCTGTAATAGATGCGGGCAGAGACAGACTTTCGTGCCCTAAGCATCGTTTGATTTACAGAACTGGAAAAAACCTTTTGCTCTTAGGATGGAAGATTCAAGATCTATGCAGTCAAAGCCAGACGAGGTAAGTCCGAATGCCGGCAGGGACCCTGCGTCAGCAGATCCTGCCATATAGGAAGAGGATAAGGATGGTTTATGGATAGACTCTGTATGTCTGTGAACCAATGACGTCTGGGCCAAGCCAGAGCCACCAGTATTACTGTTCTGCCTTCCTGCTTGAATTTCCTGAGCACTCTCTGGAGGAGGGAAATCAGAGGAAAGACACACAGCTTAAAGTCCCATCTTACTGCCAGTGCATCCACAAAGCCTGCTAATGGGTCTCTGGACCTGAACCCGTACCTGGGGATCTAGTGGTTGTGATGTGATGCCATGAGATTTATTTCTGGTAGACCCCACTCTCCGGCGTGTATGTCCAGGCGACTTAGGAGTACTACCGGTATGAATATTGCCGAGATGGCCGGAAGATGACGTTCTGCCAAAATCAGAACCATTGTCACCTCTTTCATGGCTGCATAACGTCTTGTGCCTTCCTGATGGTTGAGATAGGCCACTGTAGTCACTTTGTCGGACTGGATGGATCTGGACCGGTCTTGCCCTTGAGCAGGTCCTGTGCCATGACATGTGCTCTGTATACTACTCGTAGTTCCAGAATATTTATTGGCAGATGACTTTCAGGAGGGAGTGACTAACCTCTGGAGTGAGAAGGATCCTCTGGGACCTTATTAGATGATACTGTCTGTTCCACTTGGAGAGAATCAATTTTTGCAGAGGCCTGCAATGGAATAGAGCATACCCCATTATGTCGAAGGTGGATACCATTGATCCCAGGACCTGTATCACTGATAGAACTGACACCCTTCGCTTGCGTACTCTCAATAATAGGGCCGCAATCTTTTCCTTTGGTAGAAAGACCCTTTGTGCCCGAGAGTCCAGAAGTGCTCACAGATGTACCATCTATAGTGGGAGAAAAAGGATTTCTTTAAATTGATTACCCAGCCATGCTTCTGTTGGCAGGCTATGGTCAGCTGAAGATGGTGTTGTAAAAACTGGAGTTTGTGTCAATATCAGAAGCTCATCCAGATATGGTAGTATTCCGACGCCTGAGATAGGCCGTCATGACTGCCATTATCTTGGTAAATACCCAAGGGCTGTTGATAGGCCAAAAGGCAGCACCTGGAACTGGTAATGTTGCTGTAGGACAGCAAACCGTAAAAATTGTTGGTGGGATGGCATAATATGAACATGCAGATGCACATCGTGAATGTCCAGGTAAGCCATAAAATCCCCAGGTTCCATTGCCAAAATAATTCACCTGAGAGTTTCCATACGGAACTTGGGTACACGGATAAATTTGTTGAGGGTTTTTAGATTTAGAATAGGGCGATGAGACCCATTCGATTTCTGAACCAAAAATAGATTGGAATTACAACCCCTTCCTTGTTGTAACACAGAAACTGGTATTATTACCCCTGCCTGCAGCAGGGAATGAATGGCCTCCTAAAGGGCCACCTTTACCACACATGATGGAAGCATTGTGCAACAAAACTTCTGGGGAGGATGCCTCCTGAAAGTGAGAGCATACCCCTGAGATACCACTTCTCAGACCCAGGCATCTGCTGTTTGATGCCAGCAATCCCTCAGAAGGAGGCCCGCCCCATCAGGCCGAGGTTTTGTTGTCCGGCTTAGAAGCTGGACGTCTGATCGGCCCAGACCTCTTAGTTTGTTGACTGGTTGTCCTGCAAAAACTAGGACTACCTGGAGGAAGACTGTTCCCTTGCTCGTTCCTGAGGATGAAGAGACTGAAAAGAAAACTGCCTAGACTTCAATGTAGCCATAGATGACAGACCTGCAGATTATGAAGCTGCCAGAGTAGCCATTATCTCATCTTAAGGTGCCCATACATCGTCGCGGTGCAGGGCTGCCATCGGAAGTTTCCGATTGCCATCGGAAATGTCCGATCGCCCACCATCGATGTTCTACAATCCGTCGCCAGATTGATGACATTTGACATGTTAAATGTCCGCGATCTGACAATTCCGATACATTTTTGATCGCGATCGTCAAATCGCCGAAATCCAACATGTTGCATTCTGCGATCCCGGGTTGCAGCATCGCGGGCAATCCGTCGCTAATGTATGGGGCCCATAACTCTGCTCCAAAAAGTATATTTCCATAAAAAGGTCAAGTTTCCAGAGCCTTCTTTGATCCTGTATAAGCTTTCCAGGATCTTAACCAAAAGGACCCTGCGCGCCACTACTGACGCTGCTGATACTTTAGAAGCTAAAATTCCGGCATCTATTGCAGCTCCTCCCAAATAGGAGGCCACTTCCCGTATGTGGGAGATATACTGCATCTGTTCTCTGGTAGCATTTGGTAGAGAGTCCTCCAATGTCCCCCGTCCATTCCTCAACAACATTGGCTACCCAGGCTCCAGCTATAGCTGGATGAGTAGCGGCTCCAGATGATGAAAATATTGCCTTAAGACATGTTTACATTTTTCTATCTGTAGAATCCTTAAAAGAAGATGCTGACGGAATAGGCAACGTAGCATTTCTGACTAAGGGCCTGATTCAGACCCGCTCGCGAGCGGGTCAATGGTGCCCTAGTGCGCATGCGCACGATGGAGGGAGCTCAGTCGTGCGCATGCGTGAGACCCGCATAGCGACGGCCAGCCATCGCTATTGGTCTCGCACCAAAGGGGGCGTGATGTCGATGGTGAGTGACAGCACACCCCCTTTGGTGGGCGTGCCGGGGGCGTTGCTGCCCAGACAGAGGCGTTCCCATGGGAACGCCTACCGTCTGGGGCCGGCTCCACTGACATCACTAGTGATGTCAGTGGGAGTGCTTTTGGGTCTGATAGAGCCAAAAGCACTCCTGGGCTTGCGGCAGGGAAACCCTACCGCAGGGTCGCGTCGCAAGCCCGATGGTCGCGATTTGTCTTGACCATCGCGACCATCTTTTTGGCCGCTCGCATAAGTTGTGGGTGGTCACCCACAGCTATGCGAGCGGCCAGGAGGCCACTCCAATTTTAGGTAGGAGGGCCCTGATTCAGAGGGAGCGCTCTTGTCAGAGCGTCCGGCTCTGAATCAGGCCCTAAGTGCGTCACATGAACATCCACAATAGGAGCCCACTTAGTACATTCAGAAGCTGAAAAAAGGATACAAACTAGGTTAATCTTTTATGCACATGAAACCGTTTATCTGGGTTACCCCATACCTCTTCCATAAGCTCAGTGAGCTGCTCAGATTTAAAAAACTCCATTTTGACCACCTTCTGGTGTTTAAACACTGGAGCCTTCTTACTAGGAGCTGGTTCATCATCATGAAAATCTAGGATTGATTTAACAATCCTCACTAAAGAAGGAACATCCACTGAGGATGGATGGTCCTCCTCTCCCGAGCTAGATCCTGGAGAAGAACTCTGAGCATCATCTGGTTCATCTGATGATCCGTCTGAATCCATATGCTGAGCAGACTGATAAAAAGAAAACTTGCGTTTAGGCCCCTTAGTAACCAGGGCCGGACTAGCGATCTGGCACTTCTGGCATATGCCACAAGGGCCGATGGTCAAGTGGGCCAGTCTGGCAGTCTGCATGGATGTTATAGAAAAGGTCTTTCCCAAAATGTCCGCCACCTGAGAGAAGACATTTATTGCACATTAAGAACTGTAAGATCTTCATTGGCCATGTTCTGCCAGTAGATACTAGAGGACCAGCGGGACCTCTAGTAACAGGTAAGGTCTGACACGCCCCCTACACAGGGCCGGATTGACATCTTCTTAACTGCTGATCTACAGGAAAATTTTTCTGCTGCCAGTGGCCATACCAGGTCCCACCCCCAGATCGAGGTGCCGCCTTCGACCAGAGACCCCCCCACCTGCTTTGTAAAGAGCTGGAAGTACTGAAGAGGAGCAGCAGCGTGCTAATACAGGAGCAGGAGGAGACAATGCAATAGCTTAATTTCCTGGACCCTGAAAAGGAGAGGGGGAACTACCAAACACGATCAGGTAAGTGTGTGCACTTGTGTTGCATCTTTGGGGCTAAAGCCAACTTGGACTAAACATTTATGCCAGCTCCCTCACTTGCAATTAGTGACAGTGTGTATGTACATATATATATTCACTATCTCCCCCTCAGTGTCCCATCCTTCACCCTCCCTGTAACCCCCAATCAGTGTCCCAGCCCTCACCCTCCCTGTAACTCCCCCTCCGGCATGTGTGACCAATCGATATTTTCTGATCGGTCGCGTGCAAACATGTACAATTATCTGGCCGATCAGATGATATCGAGTGGATCGGCCAGATAATTGTATGGTAAATGCCCAGTGTAAGTAACAATCACCCTCAGTTTTCTCCATCACTCAAAACGAATAAAAAAGATGGGGAGAATGGAAACAAAGACATAGAAGGACAGAAGAGCGACAGGGTGAAAAGAGCAAGACAAGGGATGGAAGAGACAAAGAAGGGGGATCAGAGAAAGAGGGTGAAGAATATCAGAGGGAGAAAGAGAAATAGTGATGGGAGGAGAGAGATGTGGGGATGAGAGAACGGAGAGAGAGATGGAATAAGAAGCAGAAATAGAGGAGGAGAAAGGAATTTCTATGAATTTAGTATGGATCCATCTTTTTCAATATATTTAGGGCCTGATTCTGAAACTGACGCAGATGCGGGTGTTCTTGCATCGTTTGCTGCAATTATGTCTGTGTCTTTATGCTGCTAAGAATCTCTTCCTTGTTTTACAAATCATGCGCCCAAATTTACCAGGACAGACACCCACTCGCAGCATCTGAATTTGTTACATTACCTATGGCAGGTGCAGTTTCTCCATCTGAGTAAGGCCTCCTATGTAAGCTGCTGTGTCCCTGTATGTAGCTGCTTCCAGCGACGCAGCATCTGCATGTGTTGGATTTGCCACACCCCGTTATCTCCCAGTCACTGCACAGGAATGCTTAATATAATTCCAACACCCTGTGTACAGATCTGTACTGTGTCTCTATGGGCAGACAATCGGGACACATGCGCGGTGATGAAAAAACATTGGCTGTTTGCATAGTGATCGGCAAAGCGTGCAACTCAGAATCAGGTCCTCAGTGTGGAACCATCTTTTCCTATATATTTAGTATGGATCCAGGTTTTCTGGGTATGCACGTGTTTGGCATATTTGGCATAGAGGGCTTTTAGGACTCATTTTTGGACGCATGCGTAATAGAGAACAATCTTACTGTTTTATATTTACTATTATACATTGCCAGTAGTGACTTATCTAAGACGTTGTTTGGATTATCGGAGTGTTTGACCACATATGTAGTTTAAAGCCATTATTGGGATTCTTGACATATTGTAATGTTGCTAGTGTAGGGCTCAACAAAACCGGGTGGCCAGGTCGCCATGGCTACCAGATTTTGCTGGCTGGCTACTATATTTTGCAGCGATTGAGGAAGCAGATCCTCATCAGCTCCGGCAGAGATTTGTGCCTATAGTATTGCTGTGTTCAGATCATGGAGACGACTCCTCTCCATCCTGGCCTGCTCTGATCCCTGCTGTCTGTCCCAGTCTACGCTGATTCTCCTGTACGTCCCAGCTCTCTGCTGTCTCCTATCTCCGGATGCATAGAGCTCTCCGGTAGTAGGGTCTATGGTGTGACCACGAGGGGAGGGGGGGGTTTTGGTGCTTTCTGGCACATTATTTTATTTGAAATGTGGTCTGTTATTACTGGAGGGTGGGGGGTGGAGCAGGGGAGCTGTGCAGAGCAGTGAGGACACCTCCATTTTACGGTATCCATTCAACTGTGACCATTTTGTGGACTAGTATAGTGTGTATAACAGTTGCATAACACACAGAGCTCTGCTCCTCACTCGTTTTTTTTTTTTCTTGGGGGGGGGGGGATGGTGGTCTTGCTCCTACACTTTAGAAAAAATTGTCAAGCGCTGTGCTAGGGTAATAGTTTGCTAGTCCCACTAACATTTTTGTTGGGCCCCACCTACGGTTGATTTTGTCTTGTCTACATGGGGCACTTTCAGGAAATTTTTCCAGGGTCACTTTAATTTCCCAATCCACTTTTGACTGGAGTATTATCGCAACTGCAATCCAATCTGGGCATGGCATTACCGCCCATGATCGCATTGCAAGATGCAATCCTATTGCCGGAATGAGTAATCCGGCACCTGCAGTGACAGGGGCCCCAAAAGGAGCCCATCCCTGTGATGTGCCCAGACAGCTGCCGGGGCTACTGTGCATGCACAGTAGCCCCGGCACATGCATGACTGCCACTGCGATGTGTAGCACATAGGTTAACGCCATCTTCAGGCGGGCACCAGGCCCTCGGCTATTCACCTCAACCAGAAGTAGGAAAGGATGACCTAATAATAGGGATAAAGCTGGCCATACACTAGATCAACTTACATCCAACCATCCAACTAGGGAGATGGATAACGAATTTAGACGTGCAGAGGGGCCATTTCAGTGGTGTTCCAATGGGCATTACTGTGTGGGGCATAGTATGGCGTACGGGGCTTTACGGTGTGATGTAATGTGAATGAAGGGGCACTACTGTTTGGCATAATTTGAATTGGGGGTACTATTGTGTGGTCACGCCCTTCCCAGCGAGCCCACCCGTTTTTTTTCGGTGCTCGCCTTCGGCACACACTCTCCGTGCTTCTATTATGGAGGGCAGCACCAATGCTCTCTATGTACACAGGGCACCAAAATGTGTAGTAACAACTATGCTTAGGTGTGCACAGATGTGTCCTCCTCTGTGCTCAGCACGATCTGCCCTAAAAAAAACTACAGTGATCCCTATCTAATCCTCTACAACTGCTAAGCTAGTGCTTGGTCAATTGGAAAAAGGTCTTACCTTTTCTTTGGGTGTGATCTGCACCAATGTGGTGCCAGCTTTACCTAACCGAACCAACCAAATTCCAAAGGCCAAATGTAATAGGGTGAGTTTAGAAAAATGAGAGAACTCACATATTTAAACTCAGCCTATGTAATAAAGTCACAGAACATGCAAACTTGCATGTTTTTCAGACTCAAAGATCTCTCAAGATTTACACGCTCATCCATGCATTTCCTGTTTTGAAAATACAACTCGATCATTGTATTAGTGTGAGAGTTTTAATGCTAAACTCACATTTTCTAAACTCTCACCCTAATACATTTGGGCCCAAATGTCTGACTATGGCACATGTTTAAACCCTTGCAGGATGTGTGTGTGTGTGTGTGTTTTAATAGAGAATAATGTACATTTTTATGTTTGTAAGAGCATAGACTGAACAGTGGAAGGAGTCAGGAATAGTAAATGAAGGAGTCTGTGCCAGGAACCAGATGCTGACACAGAGATGGGCCTGTGTGCTTTAAAATGCCAGGGCCTAATTGTAGTCTCAGTCCGGGCCGGTTAGTAACTACCGGTCTGCTTGCAACCGCTGACTGAGCCATACTCTGACTTGAGTGGGCATAAGCATCCATCCAGGAAGGATGTATAGGTGGTGTAAACATAGCATGCTGTTGGTACCCCATACAAGTAGGCATTATGGGAGTAGCCATACGATCCACAAACTGCTTCATAACCTAAGACAAGGAAGACACCCAAGATGGCTCTTGTACAGGGACTGGTATACTGGACTGGTGAGGTGACTCTTTATAAACAGACAGCACATAAACCATCCTTAATCAAAGTCCTGAGAGATCAAGCCCACTAAACAGGCTTCACATGAAATCAGCACAGGGCTCCCCTCCTCCTGATTGCCTTTACTTATTGACATATCAATTTCAAAAGGTAACAATGTAATGTAATGTGACAACTGTCACAAATAACAATTAAATGTGAAGTATAAGCTAACCCCCACACACCTGCAACAGAGGGATGAGGAGAAGAACAGTGATAGCTATAACGGTCAGAAATAAAAGGCAGTATAAAAACACAGCAGCTAGCAAAACAGTCACACACAATGCATATGCAAATTTAGTTACAATGGGCTCTGAATCAACTACTCAAAACACAATGCTTGGTAGGATATAGAGCACTATATACCTGACCCATGGGAAAGGTATACAGGGAGACTGACCCAAAACCTCCTGAGACCAACAGCTACAGCAGCGCACAGATAGTGGACTGTGAGCGTCTCCTATACACAAAGGCGGGTAGGAGGAACAACCCGGATGCGTGAAAACCTTTGATGGGACCGTGTCTGGCTCGGAGCTGCTGGGGGAGCACCTACCTCCCCAAAGCTGCGTTAACCAACCGGGTACGCTGGCCTCGTGGCAGTAGAAGAGTCTGCTGCCGATCCCCAGTGTCAGACAATAAGGCCACAGTGGTCTAGTGAGTACTCGAACGCTCCGGGTCCTGACTGCAACGGCTTCCGGTGCGTCTCCTACGTCGGAAGCAAGGACTGCAGTGCACGACTCCCCATAAGCAAGGAATCTCCTTACCTGACATCTCCGTGCGTCCGGATGCAGTCCGGGTCCCAGCATGGCTGCTAGAATGCTCAGCCAAGACCCGCCGGAAGCACCAGCTATTACTAGTGTTGCGGCAGACAGAGGTAGAAGGAGTTGCAGTATATGCATCTTAATTCAGACGCTCAGTACTGCCAACCCAGAAACATAGAAAATAAAATAAAACAAAAAAAAAGGCTTATGACTGTCTGAGCAATCCCGTTACAAAGGTGCGTCTGAATCCTACGGCACCAAACGAACAACTGAAGGCTTGTGGCTAGGGGTGGAGTATATATATGGGAGGAGGACCAGAGACATCCTAGGAGCTGAAAGCTTTAACTGTTTGGTGCCTGGACCTCTCCAATAACATTATCCCCATGGTATCCCTGACCTTCCCTATGGACCCTGAAGAAGAAACGATCAATGTCACGTGAAGAAAAAATATGAGAGATAACAATGGTAAGTTCTTACCATATCTATTTCTACGAAGTCCATAGGGTTCCACAGGATACCTTGGGGTATAGGTGATGACGTCAGTCTTCAGGCACCACAGAGTTAAAGTTTTCAGCCTCCCAGGATGCATCTGGGTCCCTCTCCTATACCCCGCCCCCGGGCTAAGGCATCTCAGTTACGTCACAAGCCATAGGCCGGAGGAGGAGAAGAAAGAGAGAGAAGAAAAAAAAAATCTGGACACTCACAAGAATCACATTCTCACCATAGGGAGACGGAAAAAACGGTGACCAGAATAAAGCCCATCTGCAGTACAGGTGCGACAGGGCGGGAGTCCTGTGGAACCCTATGGACTTCGTAGAAATAGAGATAACAAGGGTAAGTTCTTACCATATCTCATATTTTCTACTTCAGGGTCCATAGGGTATCCACAGGATACCTTGGGGATGTCCCAAAGCAGTATCCTTTAAGGGTGGGGACGCTCCTGTGCTGAGAGGAGAATCCGCCGCCCGAAGGAAGCATCCTGAGAGGCAAAGATGTCAAAAGCGTAATACCTCACAAAGGTATTGACAGAAGACTACGTAGCAGCCTTGCAGATCTGAACTGCAGAGGCACCACGTCTAGCTGCAAACGAAGGACCCACAGACCTAGTGGAATGAGCCCTCACCAAGGAGGGAACTGGAAGACCTTCATGAAGATAAGTTTCTGAAATTGCCATACGAATCCAGCCTGCCAAAGTCTACTTTGAAGCAGGCCAACCCTTTTTACGGAAGCCATAGAGGACAAACAAGGCGTCCGACTTCCTAAAAGAAGAAGTGCGATCAACATAAATTCTCAATGCCCGCACAACATCCCAAGTGGCGTCACCCACTGAAAGTCCAGGTGAATTGAAAGCCGGCACAACAATTTCTTCATTGATGTGAAAACTGGATACCACTTCGGGAAGGAATCCCGGACGAGTGCGAAGCACCGCCCTATTCCTATGAAAATTCAGAAAAGGGGGTCTACAAGAGAGAACCCCTAAATCCGACATCCGTCTGGCCGAGGCAATGGCCAGAAGGAATATGGTTTCAGCTGTAAGCCATTTAAAGTCCACTGAGTCCAGTGGTTCAAACGGCGGTCCCTAGAGAACTCTCAGGACCACAGCCCAATTCCAAGGCGCCACCGGTGGAACAAAAGGTGGCTGAATGCAAAGAACACCTCGCATAAAGGTGTGCACATCAGAGAGCGCAGCAATCCTACGATGAAACCAGACTGACAGGGCAGACACCTGCACTTTCAGAGAAGCCAGGCGAAGCCCATGATCCAGTCCAGCCTGTAGGAAAGCCAACACCCTAGACAGGCGGAACTCCCTAAGGGAATAACCTCTAGGTCTACATCACCGGAAGAAAGTATGCCACACACGATGGTAGATTCTTGCCGAGGAAGGTTTACAAGCTCTTAGTATGGTTTGCACCACGGAGCTAGAAAAACCCTCTGGACCTTAGCATGACCGTTTCAACAGCCACACCGAGTCAGGTCCGGGTGAAGACAAGGACCCTATGACAGCAGATTCGGTCGTAATGGTAACCTCAGAGGAACGTCTACTGACAGACTCTGGAGGTCGGAGAACCAGTGCCGTCTGGGCCACTCGGAAGCTATCAACAGTAGCGTACCTCCTTCTTGATTTGAATTTCCGTAATACCCGCGGAAGAAGGGAAAACGGAGGGAAAAGGTAGGCAAACTGGAACATCTACTAGACGGACAGGGCATACACCAGAGACGCCTTTTCGTCTCATGTTCGAGACCCGTACACCGGCAACTTGTTGTTGTGCCGGGACGCCATGAGGTCTATCTCTGGAAGACCCCACTTGTCCACCAGACTCCGAAAGACGTCCTGGTATAAAGACCACTCTCCAAGTTCCTCCTTGCTGGTTTAAATAGGCCACCGTGGTGGCGTTGTCCGACGGGACCTGCACAGGGTGACCCTGGAGAACCGGCTGTGCCCGCTGGAGAGCTCTTGACACCACATGGAGCTCCAGAATGTTTATTGGAAGCTCCGCTACCGCCCGAGTCCACCTGCCCTGAAACAAGTGTGGACCCGTGACAGCTCCCCAGCACCGGAGACTGGCGTCCGTTGTTAACAGGACCCAGTTCGCCACCCAGAACGGGCGTCTGCAAACACCAGGTTAGAGACAGGCGAACATCCGGAGTGAGCCCCATCGTCTGGGACTTGAGACACTGAGGCAATCCATTCCATCTGGACCGGATCAATAGCAGCAGAGGTTTGGAGTGAAATTGGGCGTACTCCACCATGTCGAATACCGACACAATTGAGCCCAATAATCTCTTTGCCAAGTGTGTCGACACTCGACGACACTGCAGACAACTGCGCACCCTCAACTACAAAGCAAGGATCTTTTCCTCCGTCACAAAGATCCACTGCTGCCTGGAGTCCAATAAGGCCCCGAGGTGCAGGATCCTCTGAGACGGGGTGAGAGTGGACCTCTGCCAGTTTGTCAACCAGCCGTGACGTTGCAGTACCGCAATCGTCAGATCCAGATGGTGTAAAAGAAACTCTGGAGACCCCGCTATCAACAGGAGGTCGTCCAGATAAGGCAACAGTCGAACTCCCTGCGTCCGCAGGAGAGCCGCCATGACCTTGGTGAATACCCGTGGAGCAGTCACCAGGCCAAAAGGCAGTGCCCGGAACTGGAAATGTTCGTTGCAGATTGCCAATCTGAGGAACTGCTGATGGCGCAAAAAAATAGGGACATGCAGGTAAGCGTCCTGGATGTCCAATGACACCATGTAGTCCCCAGAATAATGGACCGCAGGGTCTCCATCCGAAACAGAGGCACCCTCAAGGACTTGCTGAGGGCCTTTAGGTTTAGTATTGAACGGTAAGACCCATTGGGTTTCTGCACCAAAAATAGAATGGAATAGAAACCCAGGCCCCTCTGGGAAATTGGAACATGCACTGCGACCAGCACCGGGCGAACTGAAGCAGGCGCCCCCCACTTTGGGGTCCCCCAAAAGGAGGCCTGGACCGTCAGGCCGCAGGTTTGTTATCTGACCTAGGAGCCGGACATCTGGTACTCCAGACCTGATTCTTGGGCTTGGACAATTTCTTGGCCCCAGCCTGCCGTGGACAGGACTGTACTTTAGGCCTACCTTGGGCCCTGTGAGGCCAAAAGGACGACCCACCAGCACTAGAAAGAATCGTAGCAGACAGAAGACATGCAGATTTTGCTGCTGCCAACGTAACTACAATTTTGTCCAGATCTGGACCAAATAGTACCTGTCCAGACCTTCTAATCACTTTTTGGAATCCGCGTCCGCTTTCCAAGAACGCAACCATAAGGTGCGACGAGCAGCCACGGCTGCAGAGGAGATCCTAGAGGTGAGCATCCAAATATCTAAGGCCGCTTCATTAATGTAAGTGGCCGAGTCTCGGAGATTGCCCACCAACTCGGTCTGTTCAGCCGAACAGTCAGAGTCCAAAGACGCCTCCAAATTATCCGCCCAGCGCTCCATAGCTCTGGCTACCCAACACACGGCCAGAGCCGGTCTGGATGCTTCCCTGCAAGGGAATAAACGGCTTTGAGGCAGATCTCCACCTTGCGGTCAGTGACATCCTTCAAGGATGACATCGAAGGCATAGGCAATGTGGCACTTTTGACTAGGCGTGTGACATGTGAATCCACTTGCGTAGGGGATTCCCGCTTAGAAAAATAATTGACCGCAAACGGATAAGCCACGGCTAAGCGTCTCTGGGGCTGAAACCGTTTACCTGGATTTTTCCACGCCTCCTCTAAATGATCCACTAACTGATCAGAAAGAGGGAACACCGTAGCCTCACCCTTAATATCCTTAAAAAGGCATATATGAATGTGGCCACCAAAGGATCAATATCCTCAATAACTAAAGCCGAGCGGACCGCTCGAATAAGACCAGGGATATACACCTTGGACTTAGCGTCCGGCTCTTTGGTACGGAGAGGTTCTTGGTCAGATAGATCCAGAATCTCCCCATGATCTGACGTCTCATCGTCATCCCCATAAGGAGCAGATAAAGACGCCACCGGCCGTTATGAGGCCGCAACACAGACTCCCCCTGTAAAACATCGGACAAATGCTGAACCGATGTAGTTAAGAGTATTAACCCACGCAGGCTCCGGAGAAACCTGGGAAGGGACAGGGAGACTGTGGGGTACCATCAATTGTCTCGGGAACTCCCGCATGGGTGACGACACCACTGACTGCTGGGACAAACCCGTCTGGGTAAACGCAGGTGGCGGAGCTAGCTGGCCCACAAGGGTTGTAAGCGCCTTAGCGAAACAAGCCCAGGGAGGTTCCTGTACCGGGACCATAATCGGCCGTGACAGTGCCAGGCACTGGGGGCATAACCCCTCCGCGTTACCCTCTCCCTCCGCTATTGGTACCTTACATTTAGTACACATGAGCTGGAGAGGAAAATCAGTCTCAGACATGATGGTAAGTATGTGACACTCACACCTATACGTATTGGTATAGTGTGAATAACACCCTGCACACCGCGCACCGCAAGGGCTTTGAGCAGAGCAAGATCAGGGACAGTAATAAAGCTGACAGTAGAAAGTGAAAGTACAGACAGCAGGCTAGCAGTTCAGTCACATACAATGCAGAAGAAACAAATCCCTGCACTATTAGCGCTGATTCTCAACTACTCAGACCCTCAGGCTGGTAGGACTCAGCGCTGCATACACTGACCTGTGACAAACAGAGGAGAGGTATGCTGGGGGACCCAGACCGCAATGCCACCGCTCACAGGCTTCCAGCAGTGTTCACCATGCTTTAAAGATGGCCACCGAGGAGCAGAAGATGAAGGAGGCCGGCCTGGGGAGGACAGCTGACACACTGTGGCCAATCAGGCAGAGCAGAGAGGCTGTGTGCAGCAGGGGAGGCGCCGGCTGTGAGACAGGGAAAGCGCGCTCCCCTGGCATGCATTTAACCCCTGGGACGCCGCAGCGCATGCCGCTCAGCAGCGGCCCGCTGTCCCAGGGGGTAGTGGAAGGGCAGGTTGGTCGCCTGGCTCCACGCTGCAGCCAGTCCCCAGGGAGCCCCCTGCCTGGGGACCCAGGACCATGTGACCAGCAGGGACCCACCGCGGGACCCCGCTGCTTACCTGCATCCCCTTGGATCCGGCCATGGTCCAAAACATCTGGGGACACCGCTAGCCGTGACCCCAGATGTCTACCAGCATCCCCGGATCAGTACCGGCGTTCTGGTACCGGCGGGGTGTAGGGGAGACGGCATGGACGTCAGTACTGACTGTCCATGCTGTACTCCCAGATGTGCAGCCAGCGCTGCCTTTAAAAGAAACTTCAGGGGCTCTTCATAGCCCCCCTCTGCACAGTGCCTCCGACTCCGGCCAGGCACCGACGAAACTGAGATGCCTTGGCCCGGGGGCGGGGTATAGGAGAGGGACCCAGATGCATCCTGGGAGGCTGAAAACTTTAACTCTGTGGTGCCTGAAGACTGACGTCATCACCTATACCCCAAGGTATCCTGTGGATACCCTATGGACCCTGAAGTAGAAAAAACTAGTAAAATAACCTTGCTAACACAAACGAAGCTACTTAGTAATATTACAGCTTTGTAAAATGTACAAAACCCAACATGGTTACCTGGACAGAGTGTCCCATGCAAGTTGTATGAGAACACAACTGGAGGTAAACACTTAATCATACAATGGTTTCTTCTTGGTAGTGAACTTATTACACTAATGTAATGACACTCTCCCTCCCCCACCTCCCCCCTTTAAAAATATATTCAGATGTTTTTCTTTGCGGAACATACAGGTTATACTCCTCTTTCAACAACAATTTAATGGCAACGAACAGTGAGCAAAGACTGAGATTAACCAGTGCTGGCCGCAATAAGAACGAGGGATCCCGGGAAAGACAACTGAACGACGCAGTAGGTGGGCGATTGATTTCACAATACCTGATGGTGCAGCTTTACATTCTAGTGTATAAGCTTTCTTAATCCATGCCAAGGTCATTGGTCATATGCCATAACCATACATAATAATAGCCTCAACATCATCCATGGACCGCAGAGTGGGCCACAAAGATTTAAACTAGGTACAGTCTTGAGAAAGTCCCGTTACCTTAAGGGACGAAACGCGTTGACCTTTCACCCTCCAGCTACCATTTGCTCCAGACAAGCCAGAGTGGCCGTTGCCTACTAAAGAGCCTGACTGCCAGTCGCCAGGAACGACATCATCAGCGGTTTTCACTTGCCGCATACATCGCTATCTTCCACTGCTGTCTGACATCTGCTCCTGCACGTACACCACCATTCGGTCCATAGGAACGCCAACAGCAGCAGCCGCCTATTACCGCACACAGCATTCACCCCTGGCCACTTTCAGATATCTACTACCACTTACTGATGAAAGTATCCAATCCTGGACCTTTCTGTGTGGCCACGCTAATACAGGGAGTTGGGGACATTAAAAGGTGGAACTATCTGCTCATTTGGACAGAGGTAACATAATACTTAAGCTGCAGGACCAGTTGCAGTGGGATTGTAACTGGACACCAGTTCAATCACTAACCGCTATGAATTGCATTTTTACTGGCTTGTTCTGTGGTTCACATATGAGAACATTGGAATTGTAAAAAATAGCCACTTGCTTCCAAACTATGGCCCTCATTCAGAGCCACTCGCTAGCGGCAGTACGCTCGTTCCGAGCGATGTTCGCACATCTGCGCATGCGTACGGATCGTTATACGCATGCGCGAACCAGTCAGTGCGGCCGAAATTCATGTGCTCGCAATATAGCGAATGCCTGCTATTTTGAGTGACAGAATGAGGCGTATGTGGGTGGTAACAGGGGAAGGTGCTTGAAAATGGGGAGTGGAGATCCGAACGCAGGCGTGCTTAAAGGTCAAAACGGGCGTTTTATGGGTGTGCATAATTAATACAGCAGCGTCATTGACCACGTCACTGGGTTATTTTCTAGCCAGAACTGCTCGCAAGTTTGTGGTAGCAAAAACCAACCACAAGAATAGCGAGCAGTTCATACGCTGGTCGATGTACTCGATTAATCTAATAAATAGCGGACATGACGTATGGTGCGTGCGGCCAGGGGGCGTTTTTAACAAATAAACGAGCGTATGTTTTGCTCGCTCATTCAAACTTAGAGGTGTGAACAGACTGCAATTTGCGAACTGATCATTTGAATAGCCACCCCTTGTTTTTGAACGAGCGAGCGCAAATAGCGAACGGCTCTGAATCAGGCCCTATATGTTTAATAGATTCATTTGTAGCAACTAAGGCCCTCAGAGCCGCTCGTAAGCGGCCGCTCGTTCGTTATGAGCGATGTTCGCTCATCTGCTCATGCGTACGGATTTTAATACGCATGCGCGAACCAGTCAGTGCGGCCGAAAATCGTTTGTTCGCAAAATAGCGAATGCCTGCTATTTTGAGTGACAGGAGGAGGCGTATGTGGGTGGTAACAGGGGAAGGTGCTTGAAAACGGGGAGTGTAATTCAGAACGCAGGCGTGCTTAAAGGTCAAAACGGGCGTTTTAAAGGGAGTGCATAATTAATCCAGCAGCGTCATTGACCACATCACTTGGTTTTTTTTAACTCAGAACTGCTCGCAAAATAGCGGTTGAAAAAACCAACCACAAGAATAGCGAGCAGTTCATACGCTGTTCGATGTACTCGATTAATCTAATAAATAGCGGACATGACATATGGTGCGAGCGGCCAGGGGGCGTATTTTTCAAATTTACGTTCGCATGTTTTGCTCGCTCGTTCAGACTTAGAGGCGTGAACAGACCGCAAAGTGCGAACGGTTCATTTGAATAGCCACCCCTTTTTAGAAAACGAACGACCGCAAATAGCGAGTGGCTCTGAATGAGGGCCTAAGCCTTTTATGAAGTGTGGACACTGACTGCTCTCACACACAAATGATGATCTATTAGCCCTGTATGCAATGCTACATATCTAATTCCAACTATATATGGTAATTTTATTATACTAGGGACAATATATTTTTTTCTTATGAAATATGCTGCTATACTAATAGTGATTTATTATACATTTTTATATATTGTTTAGATGTCTATGTGATTAAACTTTTATTGTATAATTACATACAAGCCTCCGGTGTCTAAATAGAAAGCAAACACTGATATATCTATCGATTATTGAATGGGATTACTATATACCACTATGCGCAGTAAATAAATAACTTTTTAGGTACACACCATGCGATCCATTGAACGATCCATCTTTCCGTTGCGGATCAGAACAAAAGATCGTGCGGATCACATCGTTTGTACGGACTGTGCGCTTCCACGGTCGCATGCAATGCCGGCCGTACTGCAGAGCCAACCAAATGATATCGCATGCGGCGCCGCTGCTTGTAATGAATGACAGCACAAGGGATTGTTCAGTCATTCATTACATCACTCAACGTGTGCTCGCGGTATGATATGTCGTCCTGTCAGGCCGACATATCGTCCGGGAACACATTGCCAAGTGTGTACCCAGCATAACTCATTAGGTCGTTCGCTTATCCTCAGCTCTTAAAACTAAATCTTTCTACATCATAATCTCCACCCCATGAGCTCAGAAATAATCATAGGCTTGGAGCCAAGCAACATTAGGCCCTTGGCATGTGTTTGTGACCAGAAAGGAGTAGCTCCCAGGTCAGTATTCACACAATCATTCTAAATGTTTACATAATCATTGACTAGCTCGGACGCATCTTTCAAAACCACAAAAAGGGATAATGAGATGGGGGTGGGGGTGTTAGCAAAAGAGCCAGCCACGCGAGCTCATTTGTGATCACCATGGTTATATTAATTAAATTTAAAAAAATATATAATGATGCAGAAATGGCCTTAAAACGTAGTGTTCACAATTACTGCAAATGGACAAGAGAGATGGTGAAGTATGTGTCTTGGACTAAACTGAAGAAATTCATCTTCCAACAATGAGCTGGACATGTGTGGGAAAGGTTTTTGAAGGTGTGCTTTGTCTAAAATGTATGAACGATGGGACGGTACAGGTCAAAAAGACTTCTGAAATTAGGATGGAAAGAGTGTCGGACTTCTGTACAACCAAACAATGGAACGCCAAGGACGTTTCCCTTTTCCAACAAAGAATGAATTCTGTATTCAGCTGTAAGCTACAGGACATGACATCCAAAGGGAACTATCCCATGAAAGTAAATATAGAATCTCAAAAGGAATAGAATAATTTTCATTGATTAGAAGATCAATATGCTTCTGACTGACTGTGTAATGTGGCAATGACACAGTAAAAGAGAATTGAGGCCTTTGTATATTTATTTAGGACTCTGGGACATACTTTGGTAAAAGTTTAAAAAAAAAAAAAAAAAAACATAAAACAGTATTTGAATGGGTTCCTTTTCTCTTAACCTTTACTGTGCACAATTAAACTTGCATAACCAGCAGGTAGCTTTTCATTGAAGAGAAGAGAGGTAGAGGGGAAAAGGATCTTTACACATGAAGTATAATAGCGAGGCTTTGTTGAGGTCAGGTAACAAGAATTGTAAGGAGTGACTGTCGCTGGTGTCATTCAATGCTCCGCGAGTCCTTTGAACAGACAGGATCTAGTGAAAATACATCAATGGGAAAAGGCTAAAGAAAAATGTCACATCACAGGGAGAGAGTCTCTATTGTTCGCTCATTTCTTCCAACAGTCGCATCTGTTTAAATAACAAAACATTCTATAAAATTGCTTATCAGAGCTTGAAAATAAACACTTTGAAAGGGAACATAAACGTAAAAATAAAGTGTCCCCTTATAAGTAGAACTGACTGTCCTAGAATTACCTTCTTTCTGTCCTAAGGAGGGCTTTAATAAAACCCATTTTCTGAGCTGCCTTATAGTGATCCTAATTATTTCAGGCATGTTCATAAATGTGGTAGAAATAGGACTGCTATGAGATTCCATATGGTCTGGAAGTTCTAGCCAATAAATGTGTTTATATAAGCTTAAGATCTTTCTATGGTGTTAATAACGGTGGTGCCCCAAGCTGCTTCGATAACCTCCGCCCTGAGCCCGGTTCAGCTCACTGCTAATTACAGATTCCAAATGATTGGGAATCTGCGCAGGACCTATTCTAAGCATGTGCAGAACGGGATCTGTGTGATCGCACGCCGGCCCCTGTATACCTCTGCCTGATTGACAGGCAGAGGAGTTTATGAGGCCAGCCTGCAATCCCGGAAACAGGGACGTGTCACCCCAATCCTCAGGGAGTGGCAAGGCCAGGGTCTGCATCCATGTACACAGAGTCCTGGCCTCGCATGCCGGCCAGCCTGCATAAGCTGAAGCTGACGGTGCCATGACAGACTGTGATCCCAGGCTATGACCACGGTCGCAGCGCAGGGATCGCAGATGCATTTGGAATTTAGCAAGGACGGAATTGCAAAGCGGCTAGTGTGTGGCTTTGCAATTCAATCAATCAAGCCCTGCATTCACAAATCTTTAGTATATGTTCTCAGTTCAAGCAATAACGAATTGTTCATGACAAGTAAGGTTACAAACAATACTTTGCATCTGTACAGAAGTTTGCTAAACTGAGACTAAACACACCTCTCCAGTGACTGGCACCTGCTAGAAGTGGTCAGCTCATACCAGTATTATGCCACTCATAACTCTACTCTGGTTGACACTAACTGTGACTGCCGTTTTCAGTACAATATGCCCTCTTCAGAGCTGTGCGCTAATGATGCCGCATGTGTGCGCAACTGTGAAAAAATATGTAAACACTGAGCCGTTGGGATTTGTATTGAAACCCCCACCTGTGGCTTGGCAAATACAAGCATCTGCGCACAATTTCGATTATCGCAGTTCTGAGGATCCCTAATGGCTACTTATAATGGCCGCTGGAACTGCAATGCCAGAGTAATAATCGCTCAACTGTGAAAATATTAGCATTGTGTTTATTTTTGAATCAGGCCCCTTGTTCTGAAGCTGCACTTGCTGAACCTTCACGTAGAGACACACCTCAATATTAGCTGATTTGCTGGCTCATTCTGCGACAACTCACAGGCAGAAGTAACACAAAAAGAAAAAGAAAAAAAAGTCTTAGCGCTGCTTTTCTGTTACTTAAAACTATTTTTCATTCTACCTTAGCATCTATATTTTTTTTAATACTGAAGCTGGGTACACACCTATACAATCATCAAGCCGTTCTTTAGATTTTGACCCGTTCATATGATGTAACAAGAGTGTGTATGCACCTATCGGAAGAAAAGTGGTCGAATCGAAGGATCACATCATATGTGCGCTTTAATATTCATCCAATTCGACAGGGCCGGATCAGATCAAAAGTGAGGTGTGTACGCACCTTCCACCGTTTTTGCGATTCTCCACCAGTGCTGCCTCTGCGGGTGGTACAATCATTTTCTTTTGGCAGTCGGGGATTGAAGGTTGGCAGTATGATTGTATAGGTGTGTGCGCGTGCTTATGGGCGCGATGGTCAGGACGTCCGAACGAGAGTGAAGTCGATCGAACCAACGCATCGAAACAGTGATCGCAAAAGGTGTCTACCCAGCTTTACCTTTATACAGTTTAAAAAAAAAAAATAATAATTTATATCATCCCAAGAAACACAATATAATAAAAAAGTAAAACAACAAGTAAAACATTGAGTACAATTATTTTACATCATGGCTCAATATTTAATAATCAGTCACTACTTTTGAAGATGAAACAATTAAAAGTTTCTGCTGGAACAATAATTCTTGTTTAAATATCAAAACAGAAGAATGGTTTTATGGAGTTATTTTGATATAGTGAATTCCTGGGTATTGATACTCAATATCCAAAGGAAAACCAAAATTGAAACATGTGAATGATAGAATGCCATTTACTCTATAAATACACAATTCAGGACAAGCTGCTCACAGGGTAATAATGCAGCATATGGGGGTGTATATATCACCTTTATCCAAATCGCAGAAGGTATAATGAGGGAGCCTTGGTGAACAGCAAGAAGGACATCTGGACAGTTAATCGTTGTCCCTCCTCCTGCCTCTCTAACCAATGACCTCTCCAGGCTGCAGCCTGTGCAGCTACAGTCAACTTGTGTGCATCTGTTAAATAAGCAGCTGACAAGTCCTGTGTCCATAGTTAAACACAAGAATGTCAGTAGTCAGACATGCTGAGTGTAAGGTACGTAGGACTACACAACTGATGAAACCCAAGGCAATAATGCAAAGTCTCTACCGTGTTTCATCCCCTAAACTGGTGATTTCTTCAGGTTAATTGGCATGGGACCGGATGAGATGGAAGAGGTTACCATGATCTACACAAGTCCACTCTCCCCAAAACAACAGATCACAGACACAAGTTTAAAACAGAATAACTAGGATTGGGAACAAGGCTGCCAAAGCAGAGAGCAAAGTAAAGATAATTAAAAGTAAAATGATTCATTGATTTCCTCTTCCTCCACTATGAAAGTAGAAACCATGAATACCAAAGTAGTTAATTCACCCTTCTACTATAACTGCTGAAGTATAGACAACACTGTATTATTTAGGATTACAAAAAATATGAAGGCAAGAGCATGCTGCTGCTTTGCACAATCCTTCAGCTGAGGCAGGCACTTATACTCCTTGTCAGTGTGCCTTAATAATAATAATATATTTATTTTTCCACTTTTAGGCATCATGAATACAAAATTTTACCCTACTGGCAATAGTACAGTTTGTCCCTTTAAAATAAAAAGATGCTTTAGGGCTCATGCCCCTCTCGGACACATGTAAATGTATATTACCCTATCCTAGTCCACACAGTTAAAAAGACTACTTTCAAAGTCATGAACTTTAAAGTTGTTCAAATGGAGCCTGTGTCAGTGGCAGTTCTAGGGACAGCAAGCGGGGCTATTGTCAGGGGCACAGTGTGCCCACTGGCGCAGTGTAATTAGCACTTGCCAGTCTGAGACCACTGTGGCGCCGCTGTCATGATGACCCCTGTTACACTGCAACATAGTCACAGCCGCGCCTGGCATTCTGGGACTGTGAGCGCAGGGGAGAGTATACCTGGGACATGGAGGAGCAGCAGCAGCTGCTGGCACTGGGAGTGGCAGCACTCGTCCTCTCCACTCACTCATCAGTTCCAGTGTCAAACGCTGATTCAGCTAGTCCCGGTCCCACCAGGCAGCGCATGTCGCATGTATTTAAATACCCATGGGCAGCGCTGCAGCCACTGACCCTGCCTGACTCTGGAGCTCTGGCCCCTGAAAGACTGTTTTTGCTCTATAAAATGATAAATAATAATAAATACTTCTAACCACACAGATAGTCTATAGCTGCCCTTTAGCAGAAGCGCTTTCACTAAGGCTCAGTGTGGGATTATGTGTAAAGGGCATTACAGTGTGGCATTATGTGTAATAGGCATTGTGGGCGGCATAATGTGTTATAAAGGGCATTATTGTGTGGCATAGGTGTAAACAGCATTACAGTGAGGCAGACTGCGTAAAGGGAATTACTGCGTGGCATGTTATAAGGGGCACTACTACAGTGTGGCATAAAACGTACAAAATCTGGTGGCACCATATTCCCAAATGGTGCTGCTGTTCCCAATCCCTCCCCGAATGCCGGTGGTGCTGGGCGTGACGTAGTCACACATGGCATTCTGGGAGCGGCCGCAGGAGAGGATGGAGCAGCTGCACACTTTCAGCGCACCCACTTTCTACTGGACATGCAGCCTAGAGTGATTAACATGGGACGGGACACGAAGCCACACACCCTTTTCAAGAGAACATCCTCTTTGATGTTTTCTTTTCTTTTGGGGGGCACCAAAGGGAACTTTTGCCCTGAGCTCCACAAGATCTAGAACCTGCCCTGGCCTTTGTGAGTGCATGTTAAACATAACTTTAAATTCCTTTGTTGCAAGAGGATGCCAAAATATTCATCTTCTATTCCACTACTTATGCTGGCCATACACTCTGCAATTATCGGGACGATCCGCCCGATATCGGCTGATCGCCGCGATAATTGCAGCGTGTATGCAGGCGACCGAGGGTTAAATATTGCTCGGTCGGGCATGCTGGATTGTCCAGCATGCCCGTCCGATGCGATATTTACCCGGGAAACTGTCGGCCGTATCGGGCAGTGTATGCCCAGCACGGCCGACAGACAGACATTTCCTGTGTTCCTTCCTATGGAAGGAACAGGGAAATGTCTCCTCCCCCCGGGGGCGGAGCGCGGATGTCGGGCTATACACTATGAGATTTCTCTCACAGTGTATGCCGCGGACATCTGCGGCTGGCAGCCAGCCAGATAAAATGTCTGTCGGTCTGACAGACATTTTATCTGGCAGTGTATGCCCAGCATTACATGTGTCAAAAAGTCACTACTGCTGGGCATACACTGTCAGATAAAAGGTTGGTCAGTCCGAGAGCCTGAAACCCACCAGATATCATGGCCATACACAGGGCCAGATTCAGAGCCGGACGCTCTGACAGAGCGCTCGCTCTGAATCAGGGCCGGCCCTCTGGTTTTTTTTGAGCGGCCTCCTGGCCACTTGCATAGCTGTAGGTGACCACCCACAGCTATAGCGAGCAGCCATGATGATGGTCGCGATAGTCAAGGCCATCGCGACCATCGGGCTTGCGACGAGACCCTTGTGGTAGGGTCTCGTTGCTGCAAGCCCAAGAGAGCTTTCGGCTCGAACAGAGCCAAAAGCACTCCCACTGACATCACTTGTGATGTCAGTGGGGCCAGCCCCAGACGGTAGGCGTTCCCATGGGAACGCCTCCGTCTGGGCAGCCACGCCCCTGGACCGCCCACCAAAGAGGGCATGCTGTCACTCAACAATGACAGCACGCCCCCTTTGGTACGAGACCCGGAGCGACGGTTTGCCCGCCGCTATCCGGGTCTCACACATGCGCACAACAGCACCGGCTGTGTCGTGCGCATGCGCACTGGGCCACCATTGACCCGCTTGCGAGCACATAGCGCTCGCGAGCGGGTCTGAATCAGGCCCACAGATATATCACAGTGCACGGCCACATTATATCGGTTTTTCTCCCCTGGGGAAGAAACATTTTCCCATTTCTCAGCTGTTCAAGAACAGGGAAAATGTTGGATGCTAGGCCCAGGGCAGGACGTACACTGGCCGATTAGCAGCTCACAAGTTATCGGATCTTTTGAAAATGTAGGATGATTTGGCATGGCTGACAGACTAAACATTTTTGGTCGGTCACGCAAATACACTGTAAAATTATTTGGCTGATCAATAGAGATCTCGCAGATCGCCGAGATAATTGTATAATGTATGCCCAAGCAAAAGGCACATTCATTGCAAGACCCTTAACTACTCCTTGTAGGAACTTATGGAATAACTTGCTGATGAGTTTCTTAAAAGTTCACCAGTTCTTGAAAAAGTTTCAGATTGTGTAGTATAACTTTGAAGTAGACTGCTCAATTTTGGGATGGAGGACACATATAACCTAGAATTAGATACTTGTAAAATTTACATTTTACTGAGAGAACATAAAATATTGTCAGCCATTTTATCCCAGTCGCCCCGACATGCCATCTCAACTGATGAGCCACTCTTCATCCCTTTATGAAGCAAGTGCTCAACATCTTCATGCTTTTTAATGATACACACAACAACAAAGTCTGCAACAATATCCCAATCTGCACGCAGCCAAACCATTGTCACCGGGAGCTGTAACCCCCATATCTTGGTAGGTATACATTCACCCTGCATCTTTTTAAACACCTCTCATGCGCCCCCTTACCAGGAACTGTTTTTAGACCGTCCCCAGGCCCCAACTTGCAGGATATTTTAGCATTGTACAAATGGAATAATATGAGATATGGTTAGAACTTACCCTTGTTATCTCTATTTCTACGAAGTCCATAGGGTTCCACAGGATACCTTGGGGTATAGGCGATGGCGGCAGACATCCAGGCACCACAGAGTTAAATTTTCAGCCTCCCAGGATGCACTGGGGTCCCTCTCCTATACCCCGCCCCAGAGCCTCAGGCCACTCAGTTTCGTAACAAGCCATAGGCCGGAGCAGGAGCAAAAAAGAGAGAGAAGACAGTCTGGAACACACAAGAATCACATTCTCACCAGAAGGAGACGGAGAAACCGGTGACCAGATCAAAGCCCATCTGCAGTACAGGTGCGAAATAGAGATAACAAGGATAAGTTCTTACCATATCTCATATTTTCTACTTCAGGGTCCATAGGGTATCCACAGGATACCTTGGGGATGTCCCAAAGCAGTATCCTTTAAGGGTGGGGACGCTCTTGTGCTGTACGGAGAATCCGCCGCCGAAAGGAAGCATCCTGAGAGGCGAAGGTATCAAAAGCATAATACCTTACAAAAATATGGACAGATGACCATGTGGCTGCCAATCACCGCTGAGGCGCCACGTCGAGCTGCCCACGAAGGACCCAGAGACCTAGTGGAAGAGCTTTAATAGAGGATGGAACAGGAAGACCTGTGAATCCATCCTGACAAAGATAGTGTAGTGGCAGGCCAACCCTTTTTATGGAAACCAGAAAGGACAAAACCGAGAGTCTGATTTCCTAAATGGACTGGTACGGTCAACTTAAATTCTTAGCGCCCGTACCACAGCCAAATAGGCCTCACCAGCAGACAGGACTGGGGAAGTAAAGGCCGGTGCTATAATTTCCTCATTGATGTGGAAACTAAACACCCCCGTAGGTAAAAAACCAGGGCAAGTGCGAAGCACTGCCCTGTTCCTAGGAAAGCTGAGAAAAAGGGAGGTCTACATGCCAGAGCCTCCCATTCTGAGATCCTACTGGCCAAATTAAGAGCCAGAAAGAATACAGTCCTAGCCGTAAGCCATTTGAAATCCACTGAGCCCAGCGGATCAAATGGCGGTCCTCAGAGAGCCCTAAGGACCACAGCCAAATCCCAAGGAGCCACAGATGGAACAAAGGGATGCTGACTTACACCCTGCACAAAAGTGCGGACATCAGGAAGAGTAGCAATCCTACACTGAAACCATACTAACAGGGCAGAAACCTGCACCTTCAGGTAAGCAAGGCGAAGACCGTTATCTAAGCCCACCTGTAGGAAAGCCAACCTCTGGATATCCGGAATACCCGAGGAGCCTAGCCTCTAGGGCGACACAACTGAAAGAAAGCATACCATACCCAATGGTAAATTCTTGCAGATAAAAGCTTCCGAGCTCTTAGCATGGACAGAGGCCCTGTTAACTATAGAGCTGGAAAAACTCCTAGACCTTAAGAGGGCAGTCTCCACCGCCACACTGTCAAGGACAGACAAGCCAGGTCTGGGTATCAGCCAGGATCCCGAGACAACAAGTCCGGGCGTAGAGGCAACAGCTTCGGAGTGTTAACTGAGAGGCTCCGAAGATCTGAGTAATAGTGCCATCTGGCCAACGCTGGAGCTATCAGCAGGAGTGTGCCTCCTTCTTGCTATTACTGGAGGAATAAAGGCATAACGGAGGGACGAGGTACACCACTTGGAAGGTCCACTGGACCTACCTACGTCTATCAGAAGAGTCTCATCTCTGAAAGGCTCCACTTGTTCACCAGAAGATTGAACACCTCCTGATAAAGAGTACATTTCCCTGAATGCACATCTTGGCGGCTGAGAAAGCCTGCTTTCCATCTGAGGATTCCTGAATGAACACTGCCGATGACGGCAGGGATATAGCCTTCCACCCAACCAGAATTCGGGACACCACTGATAGTGTCGCCTGACTTCAGGAACCTCCTAGGTGGTTTACATAAGCCATCATGATGGCGTTGTCAGACTGTACCTGCACGGTATTTCCGTGGAGGACCTATCCTGCATGCTGGAGAGCCTTGAATAATGCTCAGAGTTCTCAGATGTTTATGGGAAGTGCAAAAGCTACTGGTGTCCACCTGCCCTGGAACAAGTGTGGACCCATCACTGCTTCCCAGCCACGTATACTGGCGTCCGTCGTCAGAAGGACCCTGTCCGCAATCCCAAAGGGGGTGCCCCTTGTTTAGAATCAGAGAGGACCATTTCCAGTTCATCAGTCAGCCCTAACGTAGCAACACAGATATTGTCCGTTGCATATGGCACTGAAGTATCTTGGGGACCGTGGTAACAACAGGAGGTTGCCCGGATAGGGTAAAAAGCGGACCCCCTGCATCCGCAGGTGGGCTGCCATAACTGCCATGACCCTGGTAAACCATGAGGCGCGGAGGCCAGACCAAGGGGCAATGCCAGAAACTGGAAATGCTTATCGACCACTGCAAACCTGAGGAAAACACTGGTGTGCTAAGAAAAGAGGGATATTCAGGTAGTCACCCTGAATACATCCAACGACACCACAAATTTCCCAGGCTCCATTGAATGATGGAATGCAGGGTCCCCCTCCCGAACCGAGGAACCCTTAAGAATTTGTTGAAGGATCAGAGGTTGAGAATGTCCTGGTAAGACCCATTGGGTGTCTGTACCAGAAAGAGGATGGAGTAATACCTCGTTCCCCTTTGGGGCAACGGAATAGGTACTATAACTCCTGCCTGGAGTGTAACACCCTCAAAAATTACAGGGCCTTGTCCTGAATTGACAGAAGACCTGTAACGAAAAACCGTCTAGGAGGCTTTTACCGGGAGGAGAGGACATACCTTCAAGAAAATACATCTCTTAGCCCAGTGTCCGTGGTGGTCAGACACCAGCACTGGGCGAACTGGAAAAGCCGGCCTCCAACTCTGGGGTCTCCCGAGAGGAGGCCCGTCCCGTGAGGCTGAAGGCTTATAGTCCAACTTGGGAGTAGGACGTCTTGTACTCCAAGCCTGTTCTTATGGCTGAGCAGATTTCCTGGCTACTGACTGTCTTGGAAAGCTGTATTTTAGACTTGCCCTGGCCTCACAGGGCCGAAAAGACAAAGCCCCAGACCCTGATGGGACTGTAGCCGATGGCAGACATGCAGACGTAGCTGCTGCCTGCGGGGCCACAATTGCGTCCAGACGAGGGCCAAACAGGACTTGTCCCGTAAAAGGCAAAGCATTCCAAATGGAATCTGCATCCGCTTTCCAAGAGCGCAACCACAGGGAGGGGCAAGCCGCTACTGCTGCCGAGATTCTCGAAAGGAGTAGGCTATATGTAAGACCGTCTCATTATGAACGTGGCTAAGTCTCTGAGAATTTGCCACTATCCACCTGCTCTGCTGGAGAGTCAGTGTGCAGAGATCCAGTTACCTACTCAGCGCTCCATGGCTCTGTCCCCCCAGCACACGGCCATAGCCGGCCTGGAAGCCCCTCCAGCAAGGGAATACTGGATTTTAGATATATTTGCACCTTGCAATCTGGAACCTCCTACAAAGAGGACCTGGAGGGCATGGGCAACGTAGCATTCCTCACTAGACGTGTAACATGAGAATCTACCCGTAAAGGTAACTCCCATTCAGAAATGTAATTATCCGCAAAAGGGGTATGCAAAAAGTCAACCGTTTTTGAGGCTGGAACCGCTTACCCAGATTTTCCACGCCTCCTCTAAATGATCCACCTGACCAGATAGAGGAATTACAGTGGCAACACCCTTATCCTTAAAGAAGGCATATTTGAATTTAGCCACGGGGCATATGTAATAACCAAAGCCGCACGGACTGCCCGTAGAAGGCCAGGTATATAGACTTTAGACCCAGACTACGCCTCCTTTGCACTAAGGGGTTCGTGTCTGAAAAAGTCAATAATGTCACCGTCATCAGACGTCATGCCTTTACCCGTCTGAGACCCGAAAGGCCGTTTAGAAGGCTGAAATGGTGACTCCCTCTGTAAAACGTCCATCAGGTGCTATACCATTTGGACAATAAATTCATCCACACAGGCTCCTGCGAGACCTGGGGGGGGCGATAAACAGGATACACTGGGGTACCATCAACTGTCCAGGGACACCTGCATGTGATGAGGCCACCACAGGTAGCGATAACCCCTATGGGGAAACGCAGGGGGCGTTGCCCACAAAGGCTGTAAGCATCTTAGCCAGCCGAGGGCGATCCCCTTTTTTGTGCAGGCACAGTGACAGAAATGGGGCGTGATATATAATACAACATGCCCTCCATAAACCCTCAGCGTCTACATATCCCTCCGCTAACTGCACATGATATCAGTACATTATAGCTGGAAGAGGATATCCTCGTTCACTTTCAGACATGAGGAATGTGAACGGAGCGTATGTGACCTCCCACACAGAAAAACCATGTTTACTGTGAGGTAATAAACACCCTGCAACACCGCACCGCAAGGGCTGTAGCAGAAGAACAGGGATAGGAAAAAGGCTGACAGTCAGAAATGAAAAGTACAGGCAAACAGCGCTACCATTTAAGTCACATACAATGCAAAGATAACATCCTGCATTACAAGCACTGCGATCAACTACACAGACCAGAGCCTGGTAAGAAACAGTGCTGCATACACTGACCTTAATTAAAGGAGAGGTATGCGGGGGAATTATACTGACCCAAGTACAGTATACAGACGCAGCACCTCTAGACCAGATCCCAGCATTCAGAAAGAAAACCTCCGTCAATCAGCATTCAGCAAGACGACTAAAGACCCAGTGTTTGAGCACACATGTTTATACCCCCCCAGAATAGACAGGACAATAGAGAAGTTTCTTGCTTATGCCATTGGCTCCCAGGGGAGAAGCATATGTTACAGTGCATTTAACAGGCTGGTTCAAATAGACTCGCCCAGCCTCAAACAACTGAGGGTCTTTTCCCTCCCACTTCCCCATGCTGCATCCTAACAGTTGTTCATAAAATATACATTTTGTTGCTTGTAGTCTCTGCGGTCCATAAGTTGGGAATGCATGATGCGATCTCCACACCGATAGTACCGGAATTCTGTTGAAAGAGTACGCATCAGTTCGAAACCAAACACGGCTGTCTTAACATGTATAGAACCTTAGTTATCAAATATCTTTATTTCACAGTATTTAAACTAACTGAACCAACTTAAATCATATACTTTAAAGCTTATTAAACCTTATGTGTGAATATGTAATGTGTGAGCAGTCGGGGTTTGATATAAAGACATATTAATGTGTGTATGAGGAAGGGTGCACTTAACTCTCACTAAGTGAACATCTTAGCAGTGTGACATGCTGAGCCAGATAGTTCCACATGCCCACTCTGTCAGCAGTCCCCCCCCCCCCATCTGTCCCAGGCTTCAAAAGAAAAAACTCTTTATTCTCCCAGTCTCTTGTGTGAAATGCAAATAGCCCAGCTACAAGAGACAGACCTAAGATGACACTCTAGTCTTTGAAATCATGTCATTGCAGGAAGCCGGCTAATGTAGGTGTGTATTCGAGCCAGACCACCTGTAGTGAGGGCAGACACTGTCCAGGAAGCTTATCTACACAAGCTAGTTGTCACATAGCCATTTGCTCTATTCATCTAATGCAATCAATTTTGGCATACTGTAAAGCCATTTCTGAAATATATATATCCTTTATAATACGTAAAGCAATGAAATGGGTTTTTGGTGAATCGCCGTAACCTATGGCGATGGTCACAGATGCATTCGCATGATGCTAATAGTATTATCGCCACATGTACTAAAGTGTGAGTTTATCTAAAATGGCGCTTAGGCGGCCATTTCGCAAAATGGCATCTTGCGGCCAGTCGCAAGATGGTGTCGCTGCGATTCAATTTTAAACTGATCTTGTCTCAGCCAATAATACAGTTTCGACAGTCCACCCTTTGATAGCGAACATGCTATCACAATCTGATCTTAAAATTTAATTTAGGCTTACATTTATATATTATTTAGTGTTATTATGGGATGGCACAAGGTGGTTCTTAATCCATCAATAATGTGTCTCTGGTTGGGGACATAAAACTACTATTATACGCACACCGCGGATCTTGGAAGATCATGTGAAAGGTGTGGGGATGCACCAGTCTTATAAAAGCAGTCTTGGAGGGGAATTGAGACTTTACATTATCTGAGGTGTTTTAAAAATAACATTTCAATAATAAATTTTTATGCATGGCTAAATATAATACATTAAATGATGGTATTTCCTAGCTCAGGGTTGTAATGCAGTTCTGTATTTACCTCGGTATTCATACTGGCCACTATCATAATTTCATTCTTTCGTTTTACTCTATTTTTACATTTTCCACACTTCAACACAATAGGAACACACCGGCCGCATATGCCAATTATTATGATGACAATCAGTATAAGGATTAAGAATTTGCCTATGCTGGCGATCACTTCCTGGACCCATTCCCCTAGACCTGGGAACCATTTCACTGGGTTCAGCCATGAAACCCATCCTTCTATCTTCTCCCTTACTTCAGCCACTGAAGCGTTATGGTTCTTGCGAAATTCCCACTTTAGCTGCAGAATTTCATCCATCTTCCAGTCTATCACCTGATTAGGGTCTCTGGTATCATTGGTGACATAGGTGCAACATTTTACTCCAAATTGGGTGGCTAACATTAAGCAATACCCCCCAGTAACAGCAGTTAAATAATTCAACACTAGCCTGTGTTGCACCAGTTCTTTCTTGTACACTTGCAATTCTCTCCCTGAATACCTGAATGGGTCATCGTACATCTCGGTGATATTATCTATCAATTTAGCAAATTCCTGAATATATCTAAATTTTAATGTACCCCGAGCAATTCTGGTAGGATCCAGTGCGACTAAAACTTGAAAGCCAGTTGTCTCACTAATTAACTGAGTGGCTTTATGCACGTCACCAGGTATTATATTTCTCTTGCCTCTGTGTTCATATTGCGTGTGAAGATATGGTGATGGTGTGTTTTTATGTATACCAAGCATTTCAACATGTGTGAGGGTCATAACTTCTGGAAGTATTCTTCCCAAATAACAAAACAATTACAATACTAAGATTGGTCAGACACTCCCCTGATTTGGTATAGTACTGCTCCTCCTGACTCCACTCCATCAGCTCTGCCATCAGATCACATTTCCTTTATCGGTCCCCCATCACAGAAACTGGGTATCTCCAAACAGATCATCACAACAGAAACTTCTGGAAGAAAGAACTAGGATGACCACAGCAGACCACTCCATTGCTGGAAGCACTGATCTACACATTTTTTTTAGCTCAGATATCTCACCGTCACCTTTTTAAACCTTCCGACACAAGCTCGCACAGGTCCACGTTATCGGCCTTGCCTCCACCTTGTTTCTCCACCGGTTGGTTAACCTCCCTATAGTGAGTGGAATGGACCCACGTATCTTCCTCGGCCACCCTTTGAGGATGTTGTATCGTCAGATACAGACCTTTCCACCCATCAGTCAAACAATCTGAGCTAAAAAAAAAAAAAAATTTGGATCATAACAAATTCTCCAGGTTTGACATCATGGACAGCTTGCATTAAATATGTTGGTTAATAACACTTTCAATTTCTGTTATTCGCATTCATCTTCGTGAGACCCTGCACAGTAACCTCATTATCAAATTTTCACATGAGGCTACCTGTTTGAACAGTATCTCAAAGGGGGGCAAATAAAGGAAAAGACAGTCTGGGATAATCTTAGTGTTGTTACCCATCATCTTACACATATTCTTGGAAATGTCACCTGTAAAATAAGTCCCCCTATCTTTTTTTTTAAATAATTCTAGGGATATAGTATCTGCATACAGGTTCCTGCAATTAAATCTTGTTATTAATAGCTACTGCTCTAAATAATGTCTGGGCCACTGGGGTGGATAGTATTCTGAGTAGTCGACCTCAGCCTGGCATGGCTGCCGTTTATCCTTAGCAACCTTGTGTCCTATGAGTGGGAGATAAAGCACAACAGTTTAATATCATTTAAACATGACCTAAAATACAACAATAAATCGTCCACATTTTACATTAGAACAGATACATTGGCAGGTTGAAAAGATTGTAAACAGTCATATAAGGCATGGGAGAAGATACTGGGGTTACCTATGAACCCATGGGAAACTCGTGTTCCAGTGTGGTGTTCTTCACTTTGCAGTACTTACTTATGTGTCCCACTTGGTGACAGTTAAAACATAATTTTGAACGGGGTGGATGAAAAGATTGTTGTGGGATTTGAGCAAGAGGGAAAGGTGGTGGGTATGGGTAAGGATAGGAAGGGTAAGGATATTGTGGGGGATATGAGTATGGGACCTGTGGTTGTGTATGATATGTGGGGTAAGGATGTGTTTGCTGTGGTGTGGGATTGGTGAGGACGTGCAATTGTTCAGGTGCAGGTGTGTGTGTGGGTGCAGGTGTGTCGGTTGGCTGTGATGTTATTGTCATTCCTTCCAGAGCTTGGATACTGACAGCCATTAGTTTTTCGCTCTGGGTCTCTCTCTTCTTTGTGATATTTTTATCATGTTCTATGGCAGACTGTATGAGGTTATCTATTGTAAGTCCCCTCCAGCCAGGCTGTGAGGTCTGAGCCCAAGTCTTTAAGTCGTCTCTCAGACAGTCCATGAGTACCGTGACTATCATTTCCCTGTGGTGAGTGCTATCTTTAATATCTTCTATCCCAGTGTACTGGTTGATAGCCTGCAGAGCCCGATCGCAATAATCCTCTGCAGATTCACTCTCCTTTTGCTTAATTGTGAAAATTTTGTTCCAGTTAACTACTACTGGAAAATATATTCCCAATTGAGTTACAATGCGGGAAACTTGGTCTGTTAAGGGAACGTCACCATCCAATACACAATCTGTGATCAATTTTGTCACGTCGGTATTGCGTCGCAGACAGGCCCTTAACACCACACGCCAATCTTTATTAGTTGGCTCATGAGAACTACCCAAATTTCTAAAAAAATCTTTGACATTTGGCTAGTTCCTTTTTGGGATCGGGGAAATCATTTATGTTTGAATTTAGTTCTGCTCTTGTCCAGGGACAATGCATTACTATTATTACTGGGCACTACACCGTTCGCATCTGCATTTCCATTCGGAACAGTTATCGTCCGAATTGGATGCAGACCGGTAGCGTTGCTACCTCTGACCTGGTTACCTAGCTGGGGGGTTTAATCTGCTGCTGCTACATATGGTATTAACAACTTCCTCTACGGATGCAGTGTGTGTTAACACTTCCCTTGCTGTTACCGATGGAGATGGCAGCACCACCCGTGATTGTGGTGATGCAGCATCTATCATTTCCACAGCATGGGAAATGGCAGACATTACAATAGGCTCATCATCCACATCATAAACATTTTCTTTATGGTTGCTTAAGAGAGGGTACAAATTGCTTGTTACATTTTTATGGATATTTTTGGTAACTGTACTTGCACCTCCATCCACATAAGGTGGGGGAGGTGAGCGTGAACTGTCAGCAATACTCTCCACAACGCTACCTTGCCGCACATGCGCCCCATTTTGCGGCTCGTCCGTATTGCAATTTAGCGTCGCGGATGGATTTTCTGGCAATGTGCTCGCGGCGCTAGTTTGCGTCGCTTGCACATTTTTAAGCCACGCATCCCCTTCATGCTGCCACAATTTTAAACATTCACAATATTTGACCTTTTTCTCTCGGGAGCGCATCAAACTGATGTGATCCCAGACATTATCTAATACATCCTTATCAAAACTACCAATTCTGGGAAATGGTCTAACACTCGTCATCGTCATTTTAAACCACACATCACAATACCTTATTGCATAAGTACCGTACTTAGTATGCATAATACGACGGGCCGATCCAATCGGAGCTTTCATTAGCAGCACATCATTGTCGAACATCTCTACGGTTTGCATGGCTCCCATTCTGAGACAAAATCCTACGCTTTTCAATAAAAATGTAAACTGGTGAAAGACAAATCAAGATACTTTCACTTACCTGTGGACGATTTAAGTTGGCGGCGCCCACACACCTGGATAAGATTTGAAAAAGGCAACTTCCACACCCGGATAAGATTTAGTAAGGCAACTTCCACACCTATGGAAGTTTATATGTCGGCCGCTCCCATGCACCTCTCTACAACAAAGACAACATGTACACCTGCTACTGTGTATAGAACGGTAAAGCTACTTACCGAGCGGCTAGACTAACCCTTGCACCTAGCCCTTAAGGATCATACTCTACCCTTAACTTTGTCCAACAAATATTCACTGTTACACACATTTTCCTGCGCAGAAAAATACACGTTAAGCCAGATATTGATAACAATTGAAAAAGGTAAACCTCGACGGCTTTGTTTAAACACGTGGCAGTAGAACCGGAAGTACGTATGATCTGTGTACAATTTAGCGCAAACGAATTATACTGACCCAAGTACAGTATACATACGCAGCACCTCTGGACCAGATCCCGGCATTCAGAAAGAAAACCTCCGTCAATCAGCATTCAGCAAGACGACTAAAGACCCAGTGTTTGAGCACACATGTTTATACCCCCCAGAATAGACAGGACAATAGAGAAGCTTCTTGCTTATGCCATTGGTTCCCAGGGGAGAAGCATATGTTACAGTGCATTTAACAGGCTGGTTCAAATAGACTCGCCCAGCCTCAAACAACTGAGAGTCTTTTCCCTCCCGCCTGCCCATGCTGCATCCTAACAGTTGTTCATAAAATATACATTTTGTTGCTTGTAGTCTCTGCGGTCCATAAGTTGGGAATGCATGATGCGATCTCCACAACGATAGTACCGGAATTCTGTTGAAAGAGTACGCATCAGTTCGAAACCAAACACGGCTGTCTTAACATGTATAGAACCTTAGTTATCAGATATCTTTATTTCACAGTATTTAAACTAACTGAACCAACTTAAATCATATACTTTAAAGCTTATTAAACCTTATGTGTGAATATGTAATGTGTGAGCATTCGGGGTTTGATATAAAGACGTATTAATGTGTGTATGAGGAAGGGTGCACTTAACTCTCACTAAGTGAACATCTTAGCAGTGTGACATGCTGAGCCAGATAGTTCCACATGCCCACTCTGTCAGCAGTCCCCCCCCCATCTGTCCCAGGCTTCAAAAGAAAAAACTCTTTATTCTCCCAGTCTCTTGTGTGAAATGCAAATAGCCCAGCTACAAGAGACAGACCTAAGATGACACTCTAGTCTTTGAAATCATGTCATTGCAGGAAGCCTGCTAATGTAGGTGTGTATTCGAGCCAGACCACCTGTAGTGAGGGCAGACACTGTCCAAGAAGCTTATCTACACAAGCTAGTTGTCACGTAGCCATTTGCTCTATTCATCTAATGCAATCAATTTTGGCATACTGTAAAGCCATTTCTGAAATATATATATCCTTTATAATACGTAAAGCAATGAAATGGGCTTTTGGTGAATCGCCGTAACCTATGGCGATGGTCACAGATGCATTCGCATGATGCTAATAGTATTATCGCCACATGTACTAAAGTGTGAGTTTCTCTAAAATGGCGCTTAGGGGGCCATTTTGCAAAATGGCATCTTGCGGCCAGCTGCAAGATGGTGTCGCTGCGATTCAATTTTAAACTGATCTTGTCTCAGCCAATAATCCAGTTTCGACAATAGATAGATAGATAGATAGATAGATAGATAATCTGGTAATAAATAAAGGACTAGTGTTAAGGATTTATCCATCAATCATTCTGGACATGAAAATTGGGCAAAATTAGGAGACTGAAATGGGTGAATCAGACAAGCGCAATAAACAGTGTCAAGCCTCAGTATGGCCTTATAAAATTAGCAGGACTGTTGGCAGGTATAAATAGTTTTTTGTTTTAGCAAAACTTTGAGACATTAATGCAGAGTCAAGTTGGGTACACATTTAAACTATGTGTATCCAGCACGATCTCGCAAGCGACGGGACCGGCATCGGAAAGTCCTTACACATACTTGGCAGCATGGCCCTCGCCAATGTTGCTGCCCGTCGGACCTGCATGCACACTAGACCAGGGGTGGGCAATAAGCGGCCCTCCAGCTGTTGAACTACAAATCCCAGAATACCTTGCTACAGTTTTAGCCTTGACAAATAGCAAACATGTGACAGGGCATGCTGGGATGTGTAGTTCTGCAACAGCTGGGGGGCCCCGCTTATTGCCCACCCCTATACTAGACGATGTGCCTTCTACAGTGTTCTCCCAAGAATTTTTTTCCAGCCGAGGGGCATCCAAAAGTAGCCGGGTGGGGGCTTTCGCAATTATTTGCGCGCCGGGAAAAGGGGTATCTCCCTTACCAATCCAGCCCGACAGGTCTCAGGCTGCTCCCCCACTGGCTCTCAGTCAAAAGTGCCCATTATGCAGTGCCCCCTGTAGTTTTCCCCTTTATACAGTGCCCCCTGAAGTTTAGCTTTGCCCTTATGCAGTGCCCCCAGGCTGAAGTAGTGCCCCCAGACTGGACCCTTATGCAGTGCCCCCAGGTTTAAACAGTGTCCCTTATGCAGTGCCCCCAGGCTGGTCCCTTCGGCAGTGCCCCCAGACTGGTCCTGGCCCCGGCCCCAGCCCAGTACTTACCTTTACTTGCTAGCCGCTCGCTCTCCCACTCCCGTTGCATCGCACTGACTGGATCTAACTAGTTCCAACAGGCGCGCGGGGCAGGCTCCTCTTGTCGCCGGTGACGTCATGACATCACCCGCGCAGTGCATCACTGGGAACACTTGCCTCTGAAGCAAATCAGAGGCTTCTATAGCCTCCGGTCACTTCAGAGGCCAGCGTTCCACAGAGGGGGTCGGCGGGGAAAGTTCAGGGCTATGCGCCCGCAGGAAACATCCTGGGGAGAACACTGCTTATACATCATTCGATCCGCCCGAATCGAACAACATATCGTCTAGTGTATACCGGCCATCAGGGAACAAATCTGACAAAAAAAAGTGTAACACAAATAAAGATGTAAATAAACATGGTAACAGGTTACAAGTTATGGACACCTTATTACACAAGTACAATAGTATCTGTAAATGTTGTATGAATGTATTTTACTTTACCCGAGTAAAAACAAAACTAGCCTTCATTCTTATTTTCTTTTACAAGTGATCTCGCAATAATCCTTTTTAGCTTTTGTAATAAGATATTTTACATGTGTAGGCTTTTCAAATAAAATAAATGACAAAATTATACCTTTGCCGTTTGCTATTGAACATGTTCAATAGCATTAACAAATAACTATACCTAATTTTTCTCTCGCTGTCTAAATAAATCATATGATCACAACTCTTTCCACTTTCAGAATAATAAAGTCAATTCGGATTTTTCAATTTTGAAAGACAAAATATAGGTGTCTGCCTTTATATTAATGATAATACAATCTTGTTACTGTACCTCTTGGCTACAAATAATAATCTAGCTACTGGGCTTCTTTGACTTGTTATGTGAAGTAATGGTTGGCCTTTCCTGAGAGACAAAACAATTGATAACACAGGGATTTGGCACAAAGGGCCCAAAGTTAAGGACAGTTTGTCGTGTTCTGTGAATTATACAGAATAAAAATGCTCTCGCAAGAAAAACAACAAGTCTCTAATTAATGGTGCATTTTATTTTATTTTAATACTTTATATTGGTACTTTTTCAAAACTGCGTGAGAAAACAGGATTTTGGTACTTACCGTTAAATCCCTTTCTCAGATTCCACAGGGCACACTGGAGTCTCAGTACAGTTGGGTGTATATATATATATATATATATATATATATATATATATATATATATATATATATATATATATATATATATATATATATATATATATATATATATATATATATATATATATATATATATATATATATATATGATAACCGGGAGCTGGCACTTTAATAAAATTTGAATAGTAGCTGGCTCCTCCCACTCTATACCCCCCTACAGGACAGTCTAAATAAACTGCGCCCGAGGAGAGCTGGAAATAGAACAACAGAGGAGAAGAGAACTAGAACATGCCTAAACAACAAGCAAATATGCAAACAAATCAAGCAGACCTTGAAGAAGAACAAAAAAAAAATGGACTGCCCAAACGTCGCAGAACAATAACATATGCAGGTGGAACAGCGCCCAGTGTCCCCTGTGGAATCGGAGAAAGGGATTTAATGGTAAGTACCAAAATCCTGTTTTCTCCTTCATCCACTAGGGGACTGTACAGTGGGGACGTCCCAGAGCTCACATCCCGGGCATGAGAGCGCTGAGAACCCTGCAAAACACCACGGCCATACTGTGAAGCAGAAGCCGCAACCGTGTCAAAACGATAAAATTTTGTAAAAGTATGCCGGCCCGGCCAAGTGGCCGCTCGACAAAGCTGGGTCAGGGAAACCCCGCTGGCAGCCGCCCACAAACGACCCACCAAGCGCGTAGAATGCGCTGTGATTGAAGTATGTGGTTGCTTTGATGCAGCCAGATAGGCTTGTCCGATTATCAGACGAATCCATCTAGAAATAGCAGCCTTAGAAGCCGGCCAGCCCGGCCGCGCCATATCATATCAAACAAACAGTGTATCCGACTTCCGGAGGGATGCTGTCCTATCAACATAAATCCAAAGAGCCCGGACAACATCTAGGGATCTGAAAGCCAAAAGAATCCTCTTTAACACCAGAACTACGATCGGTTGATGTGCAACGCCGACTCTACATTAGGCAAAAAGGATAACTGCGTACATAGCTCAGCCCTGTCCTCATGAAAAATGAGGTAAGGCGGAAGACAAGAAAGCACCCCTAGCTCAGAGACACGCCTAGCAGAGGCGAGCGCCAACAGGAGAACCACTTTCCATGATAAAAATTTTACTTCCACTGTTTGTAAAGGTTCAAATAGGGAAGATTGGAGAAAAAAAAAAGAGAGGACCAAATCCAAATCCCATGGGGCCGTAGGAGGTACAAATGGAGGTTGTAATCTGACAATCCCTTGTAGAAAAGTCTGGACATCCAGTAATAATGCTAGTCGCTTTTGAAAGAAAATTGACAAAGCCGATACTTAAACTTTTAAGGATCCCACACGAAGACCTGCTGCTAAACCAGCCTGTAGAAAAAGAAGCATGGCTTGGCTAAGTTGAATTCTGACGGTGGCGCACCCTTGCGTTCACAACAAGCGACATATGCCTTCCATATGCGATGATAGTGCTTAGAGGTAACTTCCTTTCTATGCTTTTACATAGTAGGAATCACCCTGGAAGGGATACCCTTCTTTCTTAAGATAGCCCTTTCAACAGCCACGCCATCAAACGAAACCGCTTCAAGTCCTGATAAATAAACTGAGCCTGTTGCAGTAGATCTTCTTGCAGAAGAGGTCACGGGTCGTCTATCAGTAGAAGACATAGATTGGAATACCACGCCCATCTGGGCCAGTCTGGAGCCACCAACAGAACCTTTACCCCTTCTCGTTTGATTCTTTGCAGCAGACGAGGAAGGAGTGGGAGTGGTGGAAACAGGTAGACAGACAAACCGCCAAGGAGCTGTTAAGAGCATCCACCGCCAGTGCCTGTGGATCTCTTGTCCTGGAGCAGTAACATGAGAGTTGATGGTTCAGCCTGGTATGAAAATTGCTGATATTGCTACCGCATATTCCTTTGCCCAGAGAAGAATGCGGCTTACCTCCCTCATGGGGGACCGACTTGTAGTACCGCCCTGTTTGTAGATGTACGCCACAGCCATGGTGCTGTCGGATTGCACTCTGATGGCCTGGGCCTTCAGAGGATGTGCCACCTGAAGAGCATAGAACACGGCCCGTAGCTCCAGAATGTTTATGGGCAGTACTGCCTCCAGCTGAGTCCAGCGGCCTTGAAAGTGTCTTCCCTGAGTCACTGCCCCCCATCCTCTCAGACGGGCATCTGTGGTGAGGAGAATCCACAGTGCAAATCTCTTGCCTGTCAATAGGTGAGAGGAATTCAGCCAAAGGAGAGATGTCAGAGGCCTGGGTGACAGTTGAACTCGCTGGGGAAGAAAGAGGTGGGACCCTGACCATTGAGAGAGGAGGTCCAGTTGGAATAGACGGGCATGGAACCTCCCGTATTGGAAGGACTCGAAAGACGCAACCATCTTTCCCTGAAGGCGAATACACAGGTGCACTGACACCCTGCGATGACTCAGTATCAATCGCACCATGTCTTGGATGGAGGTGACTTTATCCTGTGGAAGAAATATCTTCTTCTCCACTGCCTAGAAAAGGCAGACACTGTATAGGCTGCATATGAGATTTTTGGCAATTCAGGATCCATCGTGTTGCAGACTCTGTTACCCGGATGTCCTGCAGTAATTGAGAGACTGACGGAGCCTTGAGGAGTAGGTCATCCAAGTAAGGGACGATTGTAACCCCTTGTATCTGAAAGAAGGGCCATCATTACTGCCATGACCTTCGTGAAAACACTCTTGGTGCTGATGAAAGACCAAAAGGTAAGGCCTGGAATTGAAAATTAGAGGCCCGCACTGCGAACCAAAGGAATGCCTGATGAGGAGGCCAACTGGGAATGTGGAGATAAGCATCCTTTATATCTAAGGATATGAGAAACTCACCCCTCTCTAGCCCTGCAATGACGGATTGCAGGGACTCCATCTTGAACTTGAAAATCCACAAATAAGGATTGAGATGTTTCAAGTTCAGAATGGGTCTCACCAAGCCGTCTGGCTTGGGAACCACAAACAAGCTGGGATAAAAACCCTGACCCTGTTGGTGGCTAGGGACATGCACTATTACTTGAGAAGACAGTAGCTTTTGTATTGCCTCCTGTATAACAACCCATTTGTCCACAGATGCCGGCAAACCGGTTGTGAAAAAACAAGGAGGAGGTTGGATCTGAAAATCCAACTTCAACCCCTGAATAATGATGTCCCGGACCCACACATCCTGGCAAGACTTGATCCAAACTTCCTTGAAGTTGCAAAGGCGAGCTCCCACCCTGCGGTCCCCCAGGAGAGAAGGGAGCGCGTCATGCTGGAGGCTTAACTGAAGCCTTATCCTGCTGGGAGGAGGATGCTGTGTCTCTAACCTTGCCTCTGGGACCCTGGGAGATAGCGGGAGTGCCTCTGCCATGGACCCTGAATCTCCCTGGAATACAAAAGGACTGAAAGGACGGTCCGGCAAAGGGCTGCCTGGGGGGAGGAGCAGCAGATGGGAGATAAGTGGACTTACCACCTGTGGCTTGAGATATCCACTTATCCAGTGCCGTTCCAAACAGAGCTTCTCCTGTGAATGGAAGAGTTTCCACGGCTCTCTTGGATTCCGTATCCGCCTGCCATTGTCGCAGCCACAGGGCCCTGCGGGCTGAGACAGCAAAGGCCGAGGATCTAGAGGAAAGACTACAAATATCCTTAGAAGCCTCTCAAAGAAAAGCAGCAGACTCTGCAAATCTGTTCCGCTAGAGGAACCAGATCCTCTGCCAGAGCCCCAGTCTTAAGGCCCTCAGCGAGCTGCGTAGCCAATGCTTCCACCGCCTTGTTGACCCAATAGCTGACTAATGGGGGTCGAAGAGACACTCCCGCTACAGTGTACATTGACTTCAAGGTAACTTCCTGTCAGAAGGCTCCTTTAAAGACACTGCCCCTGGAACAGGGAGCACTGTCTTTTTTGACAGATGTGACACTGAAGGGTCCACTGAAGGAGGGGTTTCTCATAAATGCCTGCTTTCTGCAGGAAAGGGATAGTATGATAAAAGCTTCCTTGAAATCTGAAACTTTTTATCAGGGTGTTTCCATTCTGAGATAAGGATCTCGTCCAATTCCTCAGATACTGGAAAGGAGGCTGCCAGTCTTTGCTTTTTATTAAAGATAGACGGCCTAACCTCTACAGGATCCCTGTCCTCAACATGTAACACCTGGCGTATCACTGCAATCAGTGACTAATCCCTGATATACAGGCTCAGCCTCCTCTGGTGCCTGTTCCTCTATAGGGTCCTGCACCTCCCCTTCCTCAGTTATCAGGCATGTCGTCCTCTTCCGGATCATCACAGCTAAGAGGATTCTGTATTAGTCTCCTGGCAGGGACACTAGAGGATGCCTGCACTGGAGGAACCTGAGCTGACATAACCCTTGTGAGCCCTTCCACAGACCTGGCTAAAGATCGCGCCCAGTCTGGTTCAGAGAAGGCAGACCTTTGAGAAATTTCAACCTCTCTCTCCCTGCAAGAAGCTTCTAGCTCTGCAGACATTTGAGACATGACTGATGTAATTTGATCAGACCATGAATTTTGTGAGGATGCTGCAGTCTTTGTCTCTGAATCACACTTCTCACACAACAGGGAGCTGGATGATAGTCCTTGTGTAAACTTCTCTGCACAATGCTTACAAGAGAAAGTTTTTGTGCAGCCTTAGACCACTTGAAAGTCATTCTACCACTTCACTGTACACAGACACAAGTGATACAAACACATGCAGAGAGACATTTTGAAGAAGAGATCGCATAATCTCCTTCTCTGCCCCTATCAACCCCGCCCAACCAACTCTGCTTCAGAGACCAGTGCTATTAACACAATATAATGCTGTAATCACTGTGTAAACACAGTCCAACCTGATCTTCACAAGTCTATCCCCACTGTGCAGGCACAGTCTGGGCAGACATGTCTGTTCTTTGCATGAGTCAGCAGCCTGTGTTTGTAAAATGGCCACCAGACTCCTTGTGAAAGCTCTGGGGCTGCTGGGAGGCAGGAGCAGAACTGTGTGTTAGGCTCCTTCCCCTCGATTCTTGCTGCTGCTGTTTTAATGCCCGCCTGTCATTTTATCCTGGTCACCCTGCTACTCAGAGTGCCAGGAGTCACTAACCTTTCTGCTGCCAAATGCTGCCGGCGGCGGGCTGTGCTAATGGGGGAGCACGACGCACATCGCACGCAGCGCGTCTGGCTACCCCCCAGAGACAGTGGTCCCTGTAGCTGAAGACCTCAGCGCGTGCTGCAAGCAGTGGCGATGAGGTCTCTTGGCAGCTCTAACGAAGCAGACAGGCAGGGGCAGTGAGATGCCTGTCTGATCTTCTTGCTGATCGAGGATCCATTGATTTTTAGCAGAGAGCTCTTGTATGTGGCCAGTGCCATGGCACAAAATTTAGACTGTAGGGTGGTATAGAGGGGAAGGAGCTAGCTACTATTCAAATGTATTAAAGTGCCAGCTCCCGGTTTTCCCACATCTATACCCCACTGTACTGAGACTCCAGTGTCCCCTAGTGGATGAAGGAGAAAGAAGAGAAGGCATAAGAGTCTGCATTGGTACACGTATAACTGCTTGGTCTTTTGATCAACCACTTATAAGGTGGAATAGCATTCCCCAGATCACATAACTGATGCAACTCAGAACATACCAAACGCAGTACAAACATAACAATGAAATTATGTTCCAGAAGAGGACACTAGGATGATTAGTTGATTGAAGTTTGTGATCCTTAAGATCACATATCTAGAATAAAATAAAATATCACTTTTATTCAGTATATATAAAAATGTTTATTGAGTTGGCCATGACCAGTATGACAACACAGCAAAGTTTTGAAAACAAAGGTGTAGAAATTAAATAAAGTGCATGTGAAGGTGAATAATATTATAAAAAAAAAAAAAAAGATTTAAAATTCTTCTCAGACATGAGTATTTTTAAAAGGATAAAATACTTCTACATAAGTAACTACTGTGTAGTTCTGTAAGAGCGTAGCTTTTTGGTCCCTAAATTACAGTATGTGACCAATAGGGTGGATGAGGTCAAAAGAATTGGACTAGGGACCTCATTCAGACCCGCTCTCAAGCGCCTATGCGCTCGCAAGCGGGTCGATGGTGGGGTACTGCACGTGCGCAAGCCCCAGAGCGAGAGAGAAATTCTCTCACTCCGGGGCTTGCTACAAAAGGGGCGGCTGTCAATATGTCTGAAAGATGACGTTTTGCCTCATTCTGGGATCCGAACTTGGTGGAAAGATCAAAGTTAAAAACGAACCGCTCACCTCTGTAATTATGGGTGTAATGTGGCCTCCCCTCATACAGAAAAGGTCTGTTTTCTGTAGCTAAAAAGGCCAGGTCGCAAGGTGTCACCAGGGAGAATTTGTTCAGCTCTGCTCAGTCAGTAATCTTGATGACACATTAATATTTGAAATGATCGCCTATGGAAGACATTTCTGAGATAGGATGGTGTTTGCCTGGAGTATTAATAAGTCGGCAATCAAACACTAATAACCAAGCTCTATACAGCTCTATAAACGCAGCTGTTACTTTGCAACATACAGATCTTACTAGGGAGAATGCAGTATCTCGACAGAGATTTAATGAAAATGGCTATGTATAAAATATTGCCATAGTATGTCAATGTTGGTAGCCATTACGAACGACAGATTAGCAGGTTAGCAATGTTCTCAACGTTAATGAAGTTGCACTCTCTAAATATCAATAATGTAACATTGAGGTCAACAATTCTGCAGAGTCTATGCAAATCGTGCTGAACCCGTGTCTGCCCTGCAAAATAGTGGAGGGTCATCAAAGAGTGGACAATGCCTGCCAACGTCATCGTTCAGCGCTCCGGAGCAATCCAGATCCGCCAATTAGTAGCTTGGTAGCGTGACTCGGGTTGAATAACCCGGGTCGCACCTTTCACACTGCAGGCTAGCCACGTCGGCCCCCGGAATAACCCTGGTAGCGACCGGGAACATTGGACCAGTGTAGACCCTTTTCACAGCAAGACAGGACACGGTTTGACCCGGCAATATTCTGAGTCAGAAGCTTGGAGTGAAAGAGGTTTTGGGGTTTTAAATTAATCTGCATTGTTGCCTTCATGTGGTAATTCTGGCACTACTCCTACCAATCTCAACTTTCTCAGCCGCTGCATGTTTAAAATAACAATTTGAATAAATATTGGCCTTAAAAACCTAGCTCATTAGTTGTAAGAAATAGGCTTGCGGCTGATGCCGTAAGCAAATGGTCTTCCACAGGTTCCAATAGACTCAGAGCATCTCCTATTTTATAATAGACTAATGCTCCTCGGCTTGTCGCTGTACTACAATATGCTTAATGAAGTGTTCATTCTAGCACCCTGTACCGGTCACAACCAGTGCAGTTCCTCTTTCCTGCCTGGGATGTTGCTCTCTGCTCTGGTGCTTCTAGCAAACTCAGCTAATGCAACAAACTGCTGATATACGGTGCAGACCAGAAAGTGTTAGAGGCACCAGAGCAAAGAGTGACACTCAAGCCAGGAAAGAGGAACTGCACGTTTTGTGACAGGTGCTAGAATGAACACTATAATGAATAAATGCTGCTGCCATAAGCAAACCATTTGGCAGGATCATGGTAACAGCACTGCTTGTTCCAGGGAATGAATAGTTTTACTGGGGTAGCTATCAGAGACACACCAGTCCTGGCCTGCCAATTAGTCTGGAGAGGACAGGTCATGAGGACAAGTCTGAAGCCTAGGAACAGCCAAACAAAATAAGTTTCTTTGAAGCACCAACAGAGAATGGCAACGTGGGATGTCAGACTGAGATACAGTAATAGCAAATTATGCATCTGACCATTCCTTTCATCCTTCAGTACTCTACGGCAGCCAATATGCGTCAAGTTACATCTAGTTTAGGAAGAGGCCGATGCATAAAACATGCCCTGGAATAGTATATTTTGCAGCACTACTTCTCCGGTCTTTGAGTAACTTCCCAAACAGTCACTGAAAAATAGAATGTCTGACACCTGGGGGGAAAACCTGGGCTACCATGGTGTACTTTGAACAGAAGGCATTATTATTTAGGTACACAGTATGCAGCTTTCTACTTCAGTACTTCATGCCAGCCCATACAATGAAATGTAGACAAATTGGATGTGACAAACAGCTTCATGAGACTGCACAACCCCAAAGGAAGAACCACTACCTTGCCAACAGTTTCAGGGCTTGTTGGCACTATGGTGGAGAGACCCAGCACAGGAGCGGGGCTACACGCCATCAAAATTGTGATTTACTGTATACTACAGAATGACGCGACTGAATACAAGTTTCATTATCCAACCTCACGACCGCCTACTATGGTTTGGCGCCTCATGCCTCAGTGATAATTAGTAGCTTCTAGTGAAGTGAAACTTGCACACACATGCTATGTGACTTTATTAACACACAAATTTTGTAACCTATAACTTTTATAAATGGGGAGGGGTGGAAGGGTTTCCTATGCACATCAAACAATTTGTCAGTAAAATCCCCCACGCACGGGGCGATTTTTCACACGATATGGCCGTTTTCGACTGACTAACAACCAATCATGTAAAAAAAATGGCGTTTTCGAGACGATTATGAGGCGCGTCCCCGCAGTCGTGCATCGGCATCGTAGATCAAATGGTTTTGCAGAAAGATTTCGACCGATTGAGTACGATGTGACACATCTTAATACATCGGATCGTATGGTCGTTTGTACAATCATACCTTTTCTAAACACAAATCGCAAACATAAAATGGAAGCTGCTCAAATCAATTTGGCAATACTCTTCAGGTGCATGAAAGGGAGGGGTCATAATAAACAGAAAGGGGAGTATCCCCTAGATATCCCCCAGCACACTAAATTGTATCTGCAACAATACATGAAAACTATATGGTAGGGACTGCCAGTATCAGAGAAGCTGTGAAGTGGCTGGCAGCTTACCATGTACTTATAAATGTATGCAACAAATATCTCTGAGCTCTTGTAGTGCTAGTTGTAGTTCCCAGGGGTGACTCCCAGGTAAGCTGGCTCTCAATTTGGATGTATTTCTGTATGTGCCTTTATCATGAGGCCTTACAACAGATAATTACATGGCCCAGAGTGGGCATTTTTATCATGCAGAGTAGGGACTGCCAGTATCAGAGAAGCAGTGAAGTGGCCTGGCAGCTTATCATGTACTTATAAATGTATGCAATAAATCTCTCTCAAATTCTATTACCATATAGTTGCAGGTACAATTTAGTGTGCTGGGGGATATCTAGGGGATACTCCCCTTTCTGTTTTTCTGTTAAACACAATCGTACAGCATGTCAAAGGTAGAATTTTCAAGGGAAATCGTATGCGCCATCGGATCTGATACAAATCGCCCCATGTATGGGGATCTTAAGACCAACAATAAAGGCATTAGAATCATCATACAAGACTCTAAAATAGCTAAAGCAGATATAAATTTACTGGATATTTCTAAAAAAATAATTAGCAGAATTAGAGTATATTAATATATTTTGTTGGACTGTAGATGTAATTAGGAGTTTACAGATCGTGGTGTGCTCTATTACCGAAGTGACCGGAATATTTCACCGTGGGGACACAAGTGATATTTTTACACAACAAAAAACACGCAACTTTGTAGCAAGCAGCGTTCTCTCAAAGCTCCTACTGACATGCAGCATAAACCACAAAATACAGAGAGAAATAAACTTAAAAGTTTATTGCTAAACTACTGCCAGGGCTGACTTTGATTTGAATATTTCCTATGCATTTAAATCCCTTTGTTCGGCCTAAGTAAGACTACCCACTCACAATTTTGTACAATTTCTGCATCTCTTGCCTGAAATGGAGGCTTAAGTAGCTCTCCCTCGCTCTCTAGTACATTTCATGTTCCATTTTCTCTTGCTCAAATTCATTTTCTATGTATTTGGAATGAAAAGCAATTCACATCCATCAGCTCAAATAGCAGTTCATCACAGCCAAGAAAGGTTCGGAGTAATATAGTCTGAAAGTAATCCAGCATGTTGCTGCCGTCCGTCCTATATCAATCTTAGTAGACAACAGAAACGAACTACAAACCAGCAGCCTCCCCTTCTACCCAACATACAATAGCTACAGACACTAAATTTAAACTATATATGGATGGTTTCATGGACTGTCTCTCTGGCATCCAATAAGTGGATTGTATCATGATTAAAAAGGAAAACTGCGTTTGTTTGTTTTCCCGTTTAGGACTTACAAACTTTATTCCTGTTCCTTTGTATTCACAGGCTGTGTACGCCTCACTTCTGAAACCCCTGGGAATTTTCGAAAGGAATGCATAATTAACTGTACTGAATATATTACTAGATAGTATCTTTGATTGCCTATTACTCTTAAAATGTAGCCCTTAAGGTATGGCGCGAGAGAAGTATACTCAATCATTTTCAACAGTATACATAGGCAATCATATCAATTTATTGCAGAGCGGTTCTAAAACGGAGGGTTTGGGCAACAAGGGATTTGAGCGATATTTAATAGGATACATTTATGTAAATTAGGGAGATGCATACACATACAGTAGCTGTAGGTAGTTTCTATGAATTTGCTTAGATTTGATTCCCTAAACAGGTATCCACAAATGTTTTTGTGCTTTTCTTTAAATTGCCATTTCATTTGCGGCATATTCCATTTATTTCAGGTCTAAAGACTACATTCATTATTCATCTAGATGGTGATTAATACATCCTTTACTATATCCACCACTCAAAACATTAATGCCAAGGCAGCATGCCCACTGATGTTTTAAATGTATTTTTCAAATGCCACCAGTGAGCTAGCGTTTGTGTGCTTACCAGCGCTTTGAAACGCAGCTAAAATAAGTAAAAAAAACCATGTAGCATTATGAAAAAATTAAGCGCAAATGGGTATTACACTACTCGGAACAATGATTTCTAATGTCTTTTGCTAAGGTTAATGCATTCAAAATAAAGATAGATTCCGGATTTATACCATTAATATGCAGAACTTCATTACTTTATTAGACAATGCAATAGCTGTGCAGTGCAATGACTAACCTACTGACGAATGCCATCTGCTCGCACCTGCAATAAATATCTATCAAAGAGCCTTAATTCTATCTTCCATCCAGTAACATACTAGTAAGCAAATCCATATCGGAGTCACTCTCATTATGGCCACACGTAGGTAGTAACAGGTGGTAACAGTAGCACTGCACAATCTGTTGTCTTGTACTGTGTGATTTAGCAGATAAGGTTTGTGCCAGATATATAAGGTGAAGGATGCAAGAACTGGGTCCCATGTCCTGGGATGGATGGCAGCATTAGGTATTACAGACACAAGTCCAACCAGCCCACAATTAAACTTACTGTCCAGGAAATTGAGGTGAAACAAAAATGAAGGTCCATCTGCATAGAAAGGGGTATATTTATACATTGAGATTCACTAGGGTAGGGAGCCTCTGGCACTCTAGATGCTGCGAAGCTACACATCCCAGCATTTCCTGACACAGTTTTACCATTAGGCATGCGGTGATGTGTAGTTTCACAGCTTCTGGAGTGCCGCAGGTTGCCTACTCTAGCACAAGGTGTAACTGGTGCGAAAGGCAACCCAACTAGCCGACAGTAAAACATTAATGCAGCATCCTTGCATCAATCCAAACACAACAGTCCCACCTGTTATTAACACATCGGCCAGCTAATCATCCTGCTAATGGGCTGAGTGGTCAGGGTACAGGGCTCCGCCTTAAGCAATGGAGACAGACCTCCTCTCTATTGTAGGGCCCCAGTGCAGGAGAAGACTGAAGGAGAGGGAAGGGGCGTGGCCACCACACGGCACGGCTCTCCGCAGGCCAACTGACTGATCTCACTGACAACCAGGGGAGAGAGTCCCCATCCACATAATACTTTAATGGTCCATTCAGTATCACTGAATAAAATTAATAATCACTCGGCATCATTGAATGAAAATTAATAATCACTCGGCAAGAACAGGTAGGGGCACTGCCAGTGAGGCGATCAATTTCAAACTGGATCATGCAAACAGCTTAGTTCCACATAACAGTTTTGTACATGAGAGCGCTCGGACAGAGTATGTAAAGAAAGAGTATTGGTTGGTGGTTAGAAAACCGGCAGATTAAATAAAAACAAAGAAATGTTTCTATTGGGCTAAAATTAGCAGCAGTCTTAAAAGTAACCGGGTGTTATTCAATTGTTTGCACCACCAAGTTTTCTTGCGCCCTAATGCACGGGATTAGCTACATTAAGCAGATTCTCCCATGCCAAGTACCAGGCGCACTGCAGTTAAGGTGCTCCTGGCACTCACGACCAGCCCCAAAGCCCTACTAGATTTTTGCACACACCTGAGGAGGGAGCAAGAACAAATCTATAACTGCAGCCTCGGGGCTGGTTGCCCAAAAACAAATAAATGGCTCCTGTGAACTATCGACGGGAGCCAAAAAAAAAAATAAAACAAATCGCCACCATAAATTCTACTACCCCAACCGAAGTGAGTTTTTAGGGTGTACTCTAATTTGAACAGAGGAGGTGAAACTTGCATAATTAAAGCCACAGAACTGCCTTTTCAATTAAAAAATTAGGATTTAAGGGAAAAAAATTAAAATCCAGTTTCTAACATCATGAATGTACGCAAAATATTATTTGCATAGGTTTCGTGCTTCACTGGATAAGGGTGTTCAGTCAGACCCATCCACACTCCTGCATGAAATCATTTGTATTACACCTAATGCATTAAAAAACAGCTAAACAGCATACAACACCACGCCATTGAAAAATATACATGCCTTGACATTTTAATGCATACAATATTGTTCCCATTTGAGATGCGACCTTTTAGAGTGAAAAGTGGAAGAAAATTGTTCTGAAGTACTAGATCATTTAGCAATTTTACAAAATACATTCACGAAACGCAAGGTGAAAAAAGCTAAACTCCTTTGTAGTGTGATGAATACATTCTGGAGGGTTTAACACCATCATGAGCACTGACAAAAATTCTACAATTTACTCAAAAAAGAAAACTCAAGTTTTGGGCAGAATATCCCAACTACAATCTGGTCAAAGTTTCTATTAACCCCTAAAAAAAAATAAAAAAAAATAAATAAATAAAAAAAAAAAAGTACCAACTTGAAGGAAATTACATTTCCTTTTTGCCATTTCATCCACTTAATCTAGAAAATCAGTTGGACACCACCTTAATATCTACTTTCTTAACTATTGCTAGTCAATTAGTTACTTGATCTATGCAAAGGTGCCCATCCACTAGCAACCTGTGGCACTCCAGTTGCCGTGGAACTACACATGCCAGCATTCCCTTTCAGTTTTGCCATTAGTGCATGCTGGGATGTATAGTTCCATAGCAGCTGGAGTAGCTCAGAGCAGGAACACTGTATACATGCCAGTGGTTGCCAAACACTGTTCTCAAGGCACCCCAATTGTAAAGTGCAACGGAATATGCTGCACTATATAAGTAACTTAATAAATAAAATTTAACGTTTCTACTTTAAATCTTGGGATTCAGCGTCCCACTAATTGTTAGAGAGAAGCAGCTGGTCTGAATTGAACATTTTAAGCGCCTAGGTTTTTTTCTGTTGTCATTTTAAGGTCCGTATTCAATTACATGCGAAAAGTCCCGGAGTTTTAACATGCTGGACTTTGCCGTCATCGCTGGTTTTGCATGCGAAAAAGCATTGCGCGTGTCACAGCTTATCCCCGTATTCAATTAGAAAGCGACAAAAACGGCATCCGAAACCAGCGAAAAGTCCTTTCAAAAATAGGGAAAACACTCCGTACCCCCGAAAAAGCTGCTCTAACATAGGGAATAACTATAGGGATGTTCTAGCACCCCTAATAATAATCTGGGAGCTTTTTTTCTCCAAAAGCTTGTTTTTAGCGGCTTTACATAAGTGGTGAAGAATGGCATTTAGCAATATTTTTTCAGCAAAATAACTAATCCCAGCAAATTTGGGGTACATGAAAATGGGTGCTAGCATATTTTGAAGTTGGTAATGTGAAATGGTGCAGGGTGGTTTCCGTAAGTTTGCACCCCAAAACCCCAATTCTGCACTTTTTTTCTGACAGATTTCATAGGCAAATCTTTTTCGCCGATTCCAATGCATTGACTTTCTGCACCGGTGAAAAGTTTTTGGAATTGAAAACGGGGATACGTTTCCACCTGGCGAAATGACGTCACCGGCCTTTCGTACCTAATTGAAAACGGCATTAAGCTATAAAACGATTATGCCCATAACACCAAGTTTACAGCTATAGCAGTGGTTCCCAAACTGTGTTCCGGGACACCCTGGGGGCGACACAGAGCACCTGCAGGGCTGCCACCCATTGGTGGTCCAGTACTCAATCAAAATGTGTTATGTCAATGTGATTGGCAGCCACCAGCACTAGTTTTGTCCATCATAAAATATGTGGACAATTAAAAGTGCAACCCTGTCCACCACCATATAACTAAACTTAAGACAGGTAGATACAATTTAGTCAAGATTTTTTACTGAATTTCCAGAAACTTTTTGGTGTAGGGGTGGCGTGCTTCACAAAAATTTTGGGACCACTGCTCTGTAGCAAGTGGCCATAAAGATAATTATATGCGGACTAGCAGATGTCCCGGTTTCACCGGGGTAGACCTTAGATATTTTTTTATTCCATTCCACCTCTCCAGTAAGACATTAATCCTTCACTACTATAGTAATGCATCACTGCTACAGTATAGTAAGACACTACCCTCCCTCACCTGTGTACTAACTCATTCCACTCCCTCACCTCTGTAGTAACATTTCCCTCCCTCACCCGTGTTGTAACTCATTCGACATTCACTTCCCTCACACCTGTAACACATTACCCTCACTCACATCTGTAATAACTTATTCCCCTCCCTCGCCCTAGTTGTAACACATTCCCTTCCTTCACCCCGTAGTAACACATTTGACATTCCCCTCCCTCCCCTGTGTAGTAAAACTTTCCTCTCACCTCTGTAGTAACAGAGTGCCCCTAACACTACACTCCATACTGTACACTTACCCCCGAACTCTGAACCCACTACTACTTACAGTTGTGTTACAAGGTGGGTGCGGACCGCAACCGGGTGTCACCTGCCGGGGGCATTACTGTAGCATTAAGTGCAGCAATTGGCTCCTGACAGAGTGAGGGAGCCGGTACTGCAAATACACTGGTCCCTGGGGTCAGTCCACATCTCCGGGACCCCCCCCCGGTGCGTACCACTAAACTTACCACACCGGGTGTCACCCAGTGGAGGGACACCACTGTGTCCTTATCCATCAACACTTAACACAATACTGTACCCTTATCCCCTAACCCTGCACCCAATATTGTATTTTTACCCCCAACCCTTCCCTCACTAGTCACATAGGGGAGCCACACCAACTGCCAGTGATGTTTGGCAGCACTTGGGATGACAGTTGGTGTTTGAATATGATCTGTGCTACAGCCACGATGAGACAGTCAGGCAGGACAATTGCACAGGGGGAGGAAACATTTTAGCCCTTTTCATCCCCCATAAGAGTTGAATTTTGTGAAAGGATCAACCCGGGTTGTGCGTTCCACAAACCTGGGTAACTGTGCGGTGTGGATGGTGCGACCTGGGTTATGACCCTGGGTCATGCTAAAGATCTGATTGGAGCTTCTGGTGCGCTCAGAGAGAATCTCCAAGCACCCTGGAGATCACACACATGGCTACCTGGCAGGATGCAGAAGTGAAGAAGCTCTTAGCAATAAGGGGAGAGGAGGAGATCCACAAACAAATAACAGGCACTGTCAAAGAAGCAACAGTCTACAGAAATATTGCACAAATCCTGACTGCCAGGAGGGTGAAGTGTTCGCAGCAGCAGGTGGTCATCAAGCTAAAGGCACTATGCAAACAATTCAGCAAAGTGTATGACCGCAATCGGAAGAAATGTGGCATTGGACGTATTGAGTGGCCCTATTATGATTTACGCAATAGTATTCAGCAACTCAGCGCTGACAAACCCCATATCTATATCCTCCTCCAGCTGTACCAGTAGCCACAATTCTACACCTGAAAACACACACACAAGTTTTGTAGGGCTGACACAGGTTCAGAGTGAACAGGGACAACCTGGGAATAACACGGGTCCAATGTGCGGTGTGAAAGAGGTCCAAGTAGCCATGACACGGGATGGAAAAATGTTCAAAAGCTCAGGTCGGACCCGGGATTTTGGTGCGAAAGTGGTATTACTGATGAAGTTTATATTATACCCTACATTTGTGGTGTGGTACTGTGCAGGAAATACAGGGCAATAGCATCTTGCAGGAAAGAGTCATTTTGTGCAGCATATACAAGTTTGCCCTTGTTTCATACATGGTAATTGACGTGCATATAGTTTCTAAGCATTGAGCAACCCAGGATAAACTCTCTGTGGACTTAAAAGAAGGATTTTAGGACAGTACACATTGCAGACATATCCACAATGCTGAACATATCCAATACACATATAGTATACATGCCTGTTACCATTCCAACTCAGCCAATTCATTGTTCAGAGGTTCCTAAACTCCGCCATTACAGTCCAGGTTTTAAAGGATATTCATGCTTGAGCGCCGTCCCCCCTCCTTTTCTCCCTCCTTCACAGCAGCCCAACCCACAGCGTGCGCTGAGCTGCAGTGGGAGACTGCTGTGACTGCTGAGCAGCAGCCACAGCAGTCTCCTATGCCTGTGGGGGAAGGCTGTATGTGAAGTACACCCTGCATAAATGTGCGGACACCAGGAAGAGGAGCAATCCTCTGCTGAAACCACACCGATAGGCTAGCCTTTAAAGAGGCTAGGCAGAGAGCTTGATCTAAATCCGCCTGTAGGAAAGCCAGAACTCTGGATACCTGAAACACCTGGGGATCGTACCGTTTAGGGAGACACCATTCAAAGTAGGTATGCGACACCCTGTGGTAAATCCTGGCAGAAACAGGTTTCTGAGCTCTGAGTATGGTGTTAACCACCCATGAGTCTGCAGCACTGTGATTGCCAGCTGTAGATGGTGGAGAAGTACTTCTGCAGACCTGGCTAGCAGCAGCAGGTCGTCTAGGTAAGGCAACAGGCGGACCCCCTGCAGCCGCAAATGGGCCGCCATAACAGCCATAATTTTGGTAAACACCCTGGGCGCCGTGGAAAGGCCAAATGGCAGGGCCTGAAACTGGAAGTGTTGCTGTAACACTGCGAACCTAAGAAACCTCTGGTGGGCCGAAGCGATTGGGACATGCAGGTATGCATCCTGAATATCCAGAGACACCAAAAAATCCCCAGGTTCCATAGCCAGTATAGACTGCAGGGTTTCCATCTTTAACAGAGGTACTCGGAGAAACAGGTTTAGGGACTTGAGGTTGAGGATAGGCCTGTATGAACCATTTGGGTTTGGAACCAGAAAGAAGTTGGAATAATAGCCCATTCTCCTCTGAGGAGTAGGTACCGGAACTATGACTCCCACCTGGAGCGTAGAACGCATAACTTTCTGAAGTTCCAATGCCTTTTCCTGATCCATCTGAAGTCCCGTAGTGAAGAATTGATGAGGTCTCCCTTACCTAAGTGTCTCTGGTGGTCTGACACCAGCACTGGGTGAACTGAAGAAGTAGTCCCCCCCACCTTGGGATCCCCCAAGGGGAGGCCCATCCAGGCAGGCTGAGGGCTTGGCATCAGCCTTGGCAGCTGGACGTCTGGTGCTCCAAGCCTGTTTCTTGGGCTTTGCCACCTTCCTGGTTCCTGATGGTCTAGGAAAGGACCGGACCTTAGGCTTCCCTGGAGGACGGTATGTCCGAAAGGACGAAGTCCCAGAACCTGAGGCCGTCGGGTCAGAGAGAAGATAAGCTGATTTGGCTGCCGCCAATGTGTCAACAAGTTTGTCCAAATCCAGCCCAAACAGGACCTGTCCATTGAAAGGTAAACCCTCCAACCCTAACTTTGACTCAGCATCTGCTCTTCAAAGATCGTAACCAAAGAGCGTCGTGCAGACATAGCCGCAGCTGAAATGCGAGATGTTAAGAGACTAACATCCAAAGCGGCTGCATTAATATATGTAGCAGAGTCTCTGAGATAACCTACCAGTTCAATCTGTTCACTGGTAGCCTCCAAGGGCAAGGACGCCTTTATGGATTTTGCCCATCGTTCCATGGCCCTGGCCACCCAGCATATAGCCATAGCTGGCCTGGAGGCCCCTCCAGAGAGGGAATAAATGGACTTCAAACACACGTCCACCTTCCTGTCTGTGACATCCATTAAAGAGGACATGGACGGCATGGGAAGAGTCGCACTCTGTTCCAGGCGTGTAATATTAGAGTCCACCTGAGGAGCAGTTTCCCATTTAGAGAAATAATTTTCCTCAAAAGGGATAAGTGGCAACCAAACGGTTTTGCGGCTGAAATTTCCTTCCGGGAGATTTCCAAGCTTCTTCCAAATGTTCTGCTAGCTGATCAGACAGCAGCAGCCGAACTTTTGACGGCCTTAAAAAAGGCATGTTTGGATTTAGCGGCCGGGGTCGTCTCATCTCCAATATCCATAGCACAGGGACCGCACGGATGAGGCCATGGACAGATTTTTTTACTTCAGTTCAGCAGCCTTTTGGACGAGCTCTGAATCCAACAAGTCATGAATTTCCCCATCATCAGTCGACATATCATCTTGATAGTACGTGGACTGAGCAGACAGTAAATCTTTCTTAGCCGGACGCAGGGGGGAATCACCCTGCAACATCTCAGTCAGGTTTTGCACCGTGGTGAAGAGGGAATTAACCCACTTGGGTTCCGGCGCCAACCGAGGTGGTGGTGGTTTGTACAGGAAGGCTCTGTGCCACAACCAACTGTCGGGAGGTGGGAGGTGGTAAAGCTACCTGCAGAGTGAACCCCAACTGAGGGTACACTGGGGGAGGTGTTTATTCAAAGCTTGTGCAAAACAAGCCCAGGGAGGCTCCTGTGAAGAGCTAGTCCCAGCAGGTGAAACCGCAGCTCTAATACATAAAGTACACAATCCTCCAATTAGAATTTCCCCCCTCTCTGAGACCTGCAAAGCATTTAGTGCAGGACTGCAGAATAGGAGCATCATTCTGACCAGATTCACTGCCAGGCATGATAACTGTATGTGTCACACCCCACAGAACAATATTTTTGAAACTGTGAAGTAACCTTTCCACCCTGACAGCACTAACACCGTGAGGGCTTGTGAGAGAGAAAGTACAGGGATAGCAAAATCGCTGACAGAGAAAGCTGAGTATTCAGACAGCGCTAGCATAAGACACATACAATGCCAGGAAAAACCTGCAGTATAATGCACCTCTATCTACTACACACACCTATAGACGGGTAGGAACAGTGCCACATACACCAACCTTCTGGAGGAGATGTATGTTAGGGGACCTAGGCTCCGCAGCTCTCGTTGGTTCCAGCGTGTAATGTGCAAAAGATATGAGCTCTCCGGCAGCTAGGAGGCGGGCCCAGAGGAGGAGCGCTAATGGCGCCAGACCGCAGTGCAAAGGCGCCTAGTGCAGGAGGGAAGGGGCCGGCTGTGCAGTACAGGGAAGGCCCGCTCCCCTAGCATGCCAATAACACCCGGGATGCCGGCGTGTCCTTAACGCTACGGCCCCATATCCCTGGTGATCTAGTGATAGCGCAGGAGCTGTGCCTGGCTCCACACGCAGCCCTTCCCTCCCAGGGAGTCCCCAGTCCTGGGAAGAAATTAGGACTGTGATTCAGCGGACGCCCGCTGCTTACCTTAATGTCCCCAGTGAAGTCCGGCCACAGTCCTGGGTCTCAGGGGGTTTCTGCTACCTGAAACCCCCAGAAGCCCGCCGCGATCCCCAGCACAATGCTGGCGTCCCAGCGCCCACAGGGAGTCGGAGAGGCAGCATGGACATCGGCTGGATTGTCCGCACTGACCGCTCTGCATGACGCAGCCCCCATTGAAGTGACCCGACTCCGGACAGGCACCTACGAAACTGAAGGTGCCTTGGCCTGGGGGCGGGGTGTAAGAGGGGTCCCGGTGCATCCTGGGAGGCTGAATTTAACTGTTGAGGTGCCCAACGACTGCGTCATCGCCTATACCCCAAGGTCTCCTGTGGAGCCCTATGGACCCTGAAGTAGAAAATACAACAATAAAAGTCCAGGCAACTCCAGCTAGTACTCCATAAAATGCAGTTTAAAGTTAAAAAATAAATAAATAAATAAAAAACACAATAAAAACATTCCAGGATGCTGTAAAGCCAGGGTTTGAACTGGCAGGGTAGAGGCATGGGATCTTATTGACCAACGGGATAGGCTTTGCTGCAGGCAGTCCGCAAGTTGCGGCCCTCAACCTGCACCCTGGAGGTGACAGTGTGGGATTACAACAGAAGTGACGTACATAATCATCAGGCAAAGAACATAGTCTGGGAATCCAAGGTCAGGGTCAAAAGCAAAGTAGCATGTATGGTGAGACAAGCAAAGGTTTGGGGCAGGCAGGTCACAGAACATTGAGAAAAGTCAGGATCATGGGCACAGGCAAAAGGTTCGTCGTCAGGACAAGCAGGGTCTAGTACAAAAAGCAGATTCACAGACACTGGAGCAGGGTAAGAGACCTAGTGCTCTGCCACTGAATAGTCCCTATGGAAAGTGTCGAAAGATCACCAGCACGCATCAGCAATGAGGAGACGGACGCCGAGCAGGAGAGACACCAGACCTGGCAAGACGGCACACAGTGCCTAATCGTGACAAACACTTGATATAGGCTAAAGCTGGACAGCAGTATAAATAGTTTAACGCCATGCTTCAATGCAAGTTTTTACATTTTTTCTTTTACCTCAAAAGGAACCTTTATCATCATTTTAGTTGCTGTAGATGTGGCTCATCTGTCATTTCCCAATCATCCAATTAAAGAAGGACGACAGTTACATTTATTATTGTAGAGGAGAACTTCCCTCCCCCGATATGCTGGACCCCTATATTATGGCAACCCTGTTACATGTAATGGTCCATTCTCTAGGATTCAACCGCCTCCAAAGTTTATATGAACGAGGAGGGGAGTTTATTTGTAAAACCATATCCTGAAGGCCATACAAATTAATGGCTATTCTTCAACCGAAGTCTAATTGAGAAAGTTTGTGAGGTGCAGAAAGTTTTTAAACACATTTGTGCCGTTAGACTTTTTACGTTCTTTTTGCAGTCACAGACTGGCACATTACTGCACTGGAACCAGATTTCTTATTGTCAAGTACAATTAATTGAACGTCCTTTTTAAAATGAGAAGACGCTCAGAGTATCATGGCTTTAGGTACTCAACAAGCGTTTTATGCAAATTACTGCTAATTAAGTCACAAAATCCAATTTGTATAGCCCATGCTAGTAAGATAATGATGGATTATCGTTAAGGTAAAAATGCACTTGATGAAACCAATAAACATGAGATAAGATGCAGTTGTCATTTTTATCACTGTAGGACATATATATATATATATATATATATATATAGTCATTGTCAGGTAGGTATATTGTCACTTTATTTTCCTAGAAAACGTTCAGTAGAAAATATTGGTACAAAATACTCTGAATAGCAGATCTCATTACGTATAATAATAATAATAATAATAATAATAATAATAATAATAATAGAACTATTATCTTTTTATTGTACCATGTGAGGGTATGCAATTGGGAGGCCGGCAGACCTAATCCCGAAAGCCGGCTTCCTGACTGTCATATCCCGGCAAGGGTCTAAAGACAGGTGTCGATATACCGACGCGTGTCATTAGACATACGCCGGGAGCCCGACGCCCGGCATCCCGATTGAAGGGACGCCGAGCGCGGATAGTCGCGTGCCGGGGGAGGTTTATGTTTAATGGTCCCGGGTGGGGACTTAGGGTGAGGCACCCCCCCAGGAGGTTAGGTTTAGGCTAGGGGAAGGAGGGTTAGGCACCCCCGGGGGGAGGTTAGGGTTAGACAGTTAGAGGGAGGATTAGAGTTAGGTACTGGGGGGGGGGGGGGGGGTTAGGCACCCATAAGGCAGGGTTAGGGGGTAGAATTAGGTTAGCTAATACTTACCTGAGGACGATCGGGATTTCCACTGCTGCCGGGATGCTGGTGTCGTGATTCCAACCGCCGAACATGCGTCCGGCGGTAGATCATACCGATTCCCATGTGACCCTATCCAGCCAGATGTTCCGAATGAAATCAATGAATCAGGATGGAAAGCAAACAGTCCAGTTGGAGAGTTGATCTTTGCATGTGGCCAAATTTGTTATAGATCCAACTGCTCTGGAACCATCTGGGCAAAACTGGATTTAAACTTCTAACCGTATTTATTTATGAACAGTTCATTAAATTGCGCATATGTATTCCATAGCACTTTTAGAAAGAGAATATTCAGCCATTCACATCCCTGTCCCAGTGGAGCTTACACTCTATGGGGGAAATTCAATTCCCAGCGTGGCTAGAGGATTTCTGAGGATCCGACTTAACTGGTGCCCCAGGGCAGCACTGCGTGTGATAAAAGCTTTGCGTCCTGCACTTAAGCAGGAAAACGCAGTTTAGCGCGAATAAGCCCTGGCCATTAGTTGCAGTGGATTGCATCTCCTGACTTAACTGCATCATCACGAGAGCTACATCGCCACACTAGGAACTGAATTGCCCCCTATATTCCTTACCACATGTACACAAAACACACTACGGGGGCGATTAAACATTCTGCGCGCCCCCTGCTCGGCATCTATACAACTAGGCGCCAGACAGAGCAATTCAACTGTTTCTACAATCGGGCACCTATTATCATTTACCGCGGCTAAAAGCACCGGGAGGCATCCAAAACAATTGAATCGCTGCCCTAGAGTTAATTTTTGCTGAGAGAGAATTATTCTACTAGTATATCTTTTTTTTTTGTGGGTGAAAACCGAAGTACCCTGAGGAATCCCACACACTCATGGGGAGAATATACAAACTCTACACAGTTAGGGCTACGGTGGGAATTTGCCTACAATAACTCAGTGCAGTAAGGCAGTAATGCTAATCAGTATCCAAGCAAAGGGCTACCTTTATGTCAGGAAAACAATAATTATCCCTAATGGTTGTGTAAAGTCCAAAAGGAATTTATTAAGCATATTACAAAATATGTAATAGTTGTTTTACACGCTGAATAACCAATCACAGAAGCCGGACACCATAATTAGAAGTGGTGTCAGATACTTTAGGCCTTGAAGTGTACATACATTTTCCAAAGTGACATGTAAACTGCAATGGACAGAATTTAATGTTTGAAGATTACATTTACATTTTGTAATCCTAGTATTTGAATTTTTGAACAGTGATCAACCTGGATAATACAGTAAAGCACATAATTACAGTGTTCTGAGGTTACGCAACATAAAAAGGCTTAGAAAAGCCTGAAACTTGGTATACATTATTCAGCATATAAAAGTACCACCAAGTTAAACAACAGAAGACAAACAAGTACGGATTCGGACAGACACAGCCACTTGCCCGGTGTGCTCGGGGGCTGTAACCCATGGGGTACTATTGGGATCACAGTCACTGTCACTTTAGGAATGTCCAGAGGATCAGAAATGATTTTGTGCCTGCATATTTTGTGACTTAACATCAAATTAAAACTACATAATTAGCCGACAAACCTGCAGCTGTGAGCACTTTCAGAAAACTAACATTACTGGTAAGGCTACAGGTTCCTGGAGTCACAAAAAGAAAATGAAAATAAAAAAACTGAACTGTTGTCAATATATAACAATACTCTACAGTAAATACACGTAACATGCAGCAAACTCGTGCAGATAAGTAGTGTTCCCGCTAGGCTGTTTCAGCAGGGCGCTGCGCCCTGCCCTTATAGCCGAGCCCCTCTGAAACAGCCGTCCCCACCCACGTACCGTAGTGTCCCATGGAAGAGTGGGGGTGGTGAGGGGGAGTTCCGGTGAAAAATCTATCCACACTGTTTGGAGAGCGTGGGGGTAGCAGAGCTTCTCCGTGAGTGTCAGGCACGCCCCCTACAGTGATGAAAAGGGGGCATGTCTCAAGGCCATGCCCCCTGCTCTGAGTGGCCAAGTCACTTATTCGGTCGCCCGAACGCTGCAGTGCCCTTTGATGACTGGCACCCTGCCTGCACTAGCGAGAACACTAGAGGAGTATACCAATAATGGTGATAGGGTGAATTATTGTGAGTACCAATAACTCTCCACCACTTAAGTACTTGAATCCAAAGCAGTATTAAATAATTACACTTAAACTGGGTACACACTTATGTGATTTATATCCAATCTGACCCCACAACCTGCCAGTTGGTCAGACATCGGTAGAGTGTGTACGCTTATGCGACTTCTAGTTTAATCCAATCCTGGTTGTGTCAAAAGACTTTTAAACCTGCTTAAAAATAAGGAGACTGACCTCCGATTAACCAACCAATATAGAAGTGTGTACACTGCTGCTACTGGTTAGTCCAATTCTTCTCCCGATTTATCCCTCATGCAGCACCACCTTTGTGGGCGGATTGAAAGCACTGCACAGATTAAGGTGCCTACACACTATATGATATTTTGCACGATTTGCCAGATTTCGGACTTATTGGAACGACAAATCATGCAGTGTATACCGCAGGTCATTTGTCATATCCTCAGATCTTCCCTACATACAGTCAGAACTGGCAATCTGGTTAACTATTCGCAGCATATCGTTCTGTGTTTATGCACGAACTATATGTCGTTCCGACCTGAACGATGCAGACATCCCTTGACAGGCATTTCCCTAATGACACAGATGCATGCATAGATCAGTGAGATCGTGCATGCATCTGTATAAAAAAAAATGCTTCTCAAGTTAAAACAATAAAAAAAAAAATAAAACCTCTCAGCAAATAAAAGCTCAGCACCGGGATTTGTATACAGAAATGCCGCGACTGAGCGGTCATTCGGGAAGTACCATCCTTAGGAGGACGCTACATGTGTCGGTGGCTCGGGAAAATCAAATTTTTTTTTATTTTAAGAAGTCGTGGATGCCTTCTTGCACAAGAAGACCTGTCCAGGTATTGTAGGGGAATAGGTGTGTAGTGTTCCCTCTAGCTCCGGCGGGAGGCAGGGCGCCGGAGCTAGAGAGGGCATGCCCGCGCGCGCGACCGAGAAGGGGGCATGGTCATCGGAAAAGGGGGCGTGTCTATAAGACGCGTCCCCTTTTCGTCACTCTTGGGGGCGTGCCCGGCACTTACGGACACGCCGGGCAGCCCTCAAGCCCTGCAGACAGGGAGAATAGATGCCGGGCGGATGCGCCCGGCATCTATTCTCCGGCGGTGACCGGGTCACCGCATGTTTCTCCACCCGTGGGACACTGCGTCCCGCGGGTGAGAGCGGCTCCCGCAGACTGTGAGGGCAGGGCGCTTTTTGCCCTCCTCCTGGAGGGCAGGGTGCTTTTTGTCCTCCAGGAGGGCAGGGCGCCGCGCCCCGCTAAAACAGCCTAGCGGGAACGCTACGTGTGTTGTATGTAATAAAACTGTGCTGTCACGGTGTGTGTGTCTTGTGCTTATTTTAACTTTTCTTTTGCAGGTGAAATACAGATACAGCAGGTCCATAATGTCCCACATGCTGGTACTTGTGGTTCTCCAATTACCAGCATGTGGGGGAGACTTGCTGGGACCTGTAGTTCTATTGCAAAAGACCATCTGTTTTTACACACACATTTACACCATCAACCCGGCACCCACCGCCCATCATTTTATTTTTTAAATTTTACACTATAATACATTTTTAAACAGATGCATGCACAGATCTCACTGATCTGTGCATGCATCTGTGGCCCGCATTCAATTTGGGAGCGAAAAATCTGTGCTGGACTTTTCGCTCCACATCGGAGCTTTTCCTGGGATAAAGTATCGGGCGTGCGCCCGCTTCATCCATGTATTCAATTTAAAAATGAGCGAAAACGGGACCCGGTTAATTGGGATCTACGAAAAAATACGGGAATTTTCGGGAAATAATTGTAGGACCCCCCTAAAGATATACAGACCTGGGGGATCACTATGGGTACCCCCATTTTTGCCTGCAGAAGAAAGTCAGGGTTTTAAATAGCCGCAGCGGGGGGTTTTTCCCGACATTGAAGAAGTGAAGCAGAAGAGCACTTAGGTGGGTTTTTTTTCGTTTTTGTTTTTTTAAGTGGTCCCACCAAATTTGGGGTACATGAAAATGGGTGCTAGCATATTTTTAAGTCCCTAAAGTACTTTTTAAAAAATTCTGCAAAAATGCACCTGCCGCTAATAGCCTATTCCAGAAAACACCTGCCGCATACTTACAGAACACCCCTGAACCTATTTCTCTATTTTTAATCATTGTTTTCCCTTTTTTTTTTTACCCCAAATTTTTAAATTCTTTTTTGGGGTGTCCCTATTTTTCTTTAAAGCTTTTTTTGAAAGTTTATATTTTTAAATGTCAATCCCAGCCTGCACCCCTAAACCCCAATTCTGCACTTTTTTTGCCATGTAAAACATGGTGAAAAATTATCCCCATTTTTTTGCAAAGACTTTTCGAATCTGCGAAAAGTCTTTGAAATTGAATAAGGGGATAACTGAAATAGGCAATAATTACGTCATCGGCAAAAAATTATCGCTGATTCCGACTTTTCGCAGCCTAATTGAACACCCTTGTGTGTCTAGATAGTACAGCCCATTATTTACATTTGGGCAGACATCTTAAGTTGATTGTCAGGGGTTTTGGACTGTAAATTATATATTGTGCACGATCTAACAATTTGGAAATCGTTAACGATGCATGATATATCGTTAGGTCATATGTCACATTTCACTGTTTTATGCTCGATATCGGATGTCCAGGAGTGCCGGGGAGTTCAATGGAAATCACTGATGACAGAGCATGGGAGAGAGTTCCAGAGTAAAGGGAGAAGCACGGGAGAAGTATTGGATTTGGGAGTTTGAGTTGATCAGAGCAGAGGTTGGTGAAAGAACAGGGAGAGCGTGTGCACACAAATGGGGCTGAAGATGTAGAAAGGAGTGGAACGAATGGAGGCTTTATGTGGGTGGGGAGCGTTTAAGCTATATTCTATGGTAAATAACACTGACAATGTGAAAACAAGCCCATTTCCCAGGAGGAAACACACATTATCTTCAGGAGGTGGTCTTTCCACCCTTTGATAAATCAGCGCCTGAATTATATAGCACAAGAGGCCGATAGGTCAGATATACACACTTACCAATTGGCCACTCGATATGTTGGGCCTGGCATCACAACTGGACGGCATTTAAATTTGCCCACCCAGTTGTGAAGTCAGTGGTAGGGATGGGCATTGAATAGTTGCCGGGCTTCCAACTACAAATCATGCGATGCAATGGCAAGTAGCCATTGCATCGCATCAAATCAATGCTATAACCATTGCGACAAAAGGAGTGGGGAAAGGGGGCGGAGCCTCATCCCCAACATCCCTGTGGGAGCGTGCCCTCAGGCTCCTCCCTATACACAGAATAGATATTCTCTATTCATCTGTTCTCCTGCTGCACACCTGCTTCTCTGCTATATAGAGCAGGGCTGTGTGCTTTCCCTCCACAGCCAGCCATCGGATGAGCGTCGGGAAGCTGCATCCGATGGCTGGCAACCATCAAATTTCCAGTATTCAATGGAAAGAGTACTTCCTTCGAATCTGAAACATTAATAGTTGCTAACCATCGGCTTACGGTGTCCATCCCTAGTCAGTGGTCCCTGCAGCCAGAGTACGGCGGGTCACCCATATACACATCTTTCAGATATATAACGGCTGTGCTGCAGGGCCGACCAGATATGTCTATGTACAACATGCCACATGACAGGCGTATAAACTACCAATGTGACTCACATCTAAAATCTTGTGCACCAGCACCCATCACCTGGATCTGATCACTGCACTACCCCTATTGTTATCACCTGCCTTGTATTTTACTTTTACAGGTTGAGTGACCCATATCCAAATATTACAAAATACGGAATGTTTTTAGCACGACTGAGATAGTGAAACCTTTGCTTTTTGATGGTTCAAAGTACACAAACTTTATTTAACCACTTGCCTGGTTGCGACCACACCAGACTTGGCTTTCCCTGACATGGTCGCATCTGATGGGAGCAATCACAAATACTAGCTTGGCAGCTGCGGATATATGAACACTTGTATATACTGTGCTGTGGTAATACTACTTGTACAGTCTGAGGAACACTTAGGGGGTATCCAATTAGCAGCACTAGCGTTCCCGCTAGGCTGTTCTAGCGGGGCGCAGCGCCCTGCCCTACTTCTGGAAGGCAAAAATCGCCCTGCCCTCCAGAAGAAGAGCAAAAAGCGCCCTGCCCTAACAGCCTGCGGGAGCCGTCTTCACCCGCGGGTCGCAATGTCCCGCGGGTGAAGAAATGTGCGGTGACCCGGTCACCGCCAGAGAATAGACGCCGGGCGCATGCGCCCGGCATCTATTCTCCCTGTCTGCAGGGCTTGGGGGCTGCCCGGCGTGTCCGTAAGTGCCGGGAACGCCCCCAAGAGTGACGAAAAGGGGACGCATCTTATAGACACGCCCCCTTTTTGATGACCACGCCCCCTTCTCAGTCGCGCGCGTGCCTGCGAGCTTATCGCGAACCCCATGTGTTTTCGTGAGATATATCCTATTATCTCATTCAAAACAGGATAGGGTGAAAAAAAACATCAGCAATAAACGGGGATAATCAGTGAAAAATCCCCACTTTTCACAGATAGCGGGGATCCATTAGCGCCCAAACAATGTTTGGGGCTAATTGAATACCACCCTTAGTGGAAGTGTATTACGTTAAACTTGTTTTGAACATAAATAATAACATTAAATAATAATATTCCTTAATATGTGTGGATGCGTAGTGCCTTACATCTATATACGGAATCAGTATGTAATGCCGGCGGACTAAATACTGATGCTGGAAGCCCGAACAGGCAGGATCCCGACTGGGGCTGGTAAGTACCCTAACCCTCCCCTCTCCTGCCCTAACCCTATACCTCTCTTAGTGGTGCCTAACCCTAACCTCCCCTGCCAGCACCCTAATCCTCCTGGGGGGGGGCTAACCTAACCCCCCCCCCCTTGCCCTAGCCTCACCATAACCCTCCACAGGGGGTGCCTAACCTTAATTCCCCCCGGGGATGCCTAAAACTAACCCTCCCCCCCAGCTAACAGTCCCCGCTTATTTTCGTTCGTGACGGCGGTCATCGGGATTTCAGTGTCTGGCTAAAGATAGGCGTTGGTATTTAGACGCCTATCTTTTAGCGGAACCGGTATGATTTACCGCCAGACGCAAGTAATCCTGACAGCGGCTGCCCGTCATGGGTGAAAATCCTGATCGTCCCTAAGGTAAGTATCGCTAACCTAATTCCCTCCCTTAACCCTCTCCTTAGGGGTACCTAACTCTAACCTTCCCCCCCAGTGCCTAAACCTCACCCCCCCTTCCCCACCGCCTAACCCTAACCTCCCAGGGGGGTGCCTAACCGTAAGTCCCCCCCCGGGAGCCCTAAACCCCCCCACTCCTGTCCACGCCCGGCATCCGTTCGATCGGGATGCCGGGCGCCGGTAAAATGACAGGCGTCTAGATTTAGACACGTGTCATTTAACCCTCGCCGGGATAAAGCAGTCGAGAAGCCGGCTGTCGGGATTAGGCCGGCCGGCTTCCTGACTGCATACCCTTTTAGCACAGAGTCAGGCTTCCAGCATTGAGATTCCAATATCCAGCATTCCGGACACCGGTAAAAAAAACTGCATCCCCTACATACAGTACTGCACAGATGGCAACAATTGGTTGTCATCTGGTGTGGGACTACAAGTACCAGCATGTTGCCCAATAGTGGGTGCAAGATATCAGTGTGTGGCCACCACAAGACCACAGAGTTACTTACAATCATACACTACATAGAATAACTGAACGGGTCACAGCAGGGAATTAGGGATCCGCTGTGGCAGCTGAGGGTCTCGGATTGATCACAAGCACAGTCACCTGTTGCAGGGCGCCGTCTCCAAGCAGCTGTTTCCCGGGGCTCCCTGCACTCTGTAGGAGACCTCTACCGCTGTGCTCGCCGGTCAGAGACCGCAAATCGAGCCCCAGGCTGCTGGCCTGTCCAACCGCGATTCCTCCGAGTCCAAATACGGCCGGAGAAAGCTGCAGCTGCCACCGAAGCGCCATATTGTCCGGCACAGCTCAGTCATCATGAGCAGCTATATGAAAGGTTCTGATTGGCTGCGACGCGCTAGCCGCAGGTACTGATTGGTCGGTGTGGGAGTAGTGGGTGTAGTAGGATCCATTTACCTGAAGCAGGTATTAGCACTGCAGCTACACACCATACAGCAGAGCGCATTGTACACACACATTGCACAGCGCCCCTGTACACACACAGTCAGGACACTACAAACCCAATTTTTACCCCACAAATGGATATAATCTATAAATGGCTGTAATTGCACCTTTTAATGGGAGACCATTTGCAACTTTACCTATAACTTAATGGTTTTATTTGTATTCAGGAGGTAATTGGATTATTGCATTAAACACACTGAATGGAGCACAAAGTGTTTGTAAAACCACACCAAAAAGCTATAGCTATGCACCTAAAATGCAAGTAAAGCACAAGTGGATAAGTTGCCATTGGAAATAATGAGTTTTATTGTCAGTCCTGATTACATATGCTGTACTGGTAATGGGTATGATGCCTAAAGATGATGAAAAGTGTATTGGTAATACTGGTAGTTACATTCTTGCAACTCCCTTAATTGATTTCAGACATGTTTAGAAGTAGTGTACAGTAGCTCTCATTCATATTAGGGTTAGTACACACTGTACATTTGGTCTAATAGGATCATTAGTACAATTTCCCTGCATTGGTTATAAGGCACATTGGGGTAGATGTATGAAAGCGACACGTTAAGTGCCGCTATAACGCTTCCTGCTTCGCCTCGGTAAAGCACTACCGATGAGATGTAAGAACATCTCATCGGCCGGAGAGGGGGAGCGTAAACCCCCCCTCCGGTGCTACCCGCTAGAGACAGCAGCGCATCAGCCTAGTGGTGATGCACTGTGTCTCTGTCCCGGCCGGCTCCACTGAGCATGCGCGGGATCTCGCAAGTATCGTGAGATCCCCGTGTGCAGCCCTGGAGCCGGCAGCGCTGTCCCTGCTGTGGGGATAGGCTGGCGCCAGGCTATAGCTGTCAATAACAACAACTACAGCCGGCCGAACGGTCATGCGGTATGACCGTTAATACATGGCCCTGCCGCTCGGCGCTGCTATCTTGTAGATAGCAGCGCCGATAATGACAGGGGCGCACAGCGCCCCTGTCATTTACCGCCCAGACCCCCAATCATACATCGGGGAGAAGCGGTATCAGCGCACATAACGTGCGCTGATACCGCCTCTAGGCTTCGTACATCTACCCCAATGATCCCTATGGCTTCATGCATTTTCTGAAAAGTATTAGTGTGTTATCATCAACAAGTAGATCTTACTAACTGCTTTAGAGCTCATTTACATTCGGATGCAAATCAATTTCATGACACGCCTCTCATATAGCAGCACACGCCCACTTTACCACCGCACTCATAGGTGCTGCTTTCACAATCTCCCTGAAATACTTTTCAGAAGTAGGCAAGTATGCCATATATACACAGCACTGTGGGCCTGATTCAGAGCCGGACGCTCTGACAGAGCGCTCGCTCTGAATCAGGGCCGTCCCTCCTTCATTTTGGAGCGGCCTCCTGGCCGCTCGCATAGCTGTGGGTGACCACCCACAGCTATAGCGAGCGGCCAAAATGATGGTCGCGATGGTCAAGACCATCGCGACCATCGGGCTTGCGACGAGACCCTGTGGTAGGGTCACGCTGCCGCAAGCCCAGGAGTGCTTTTGGCTCTATCAGAGCCAAAAGCACTCCCACTGACATCACTAGTGATGTCAGTGGGGCCGGCCCCAGACGGTAGGCGTTCCCATGGGAACGCCTCCGTCTGGGCAGCCACGCCCCCGGCACGCCCACCAAAGGGGGCGTGCTGTCAATCACCATCGACAGCACACCCCCTTTGGTGCGAGACCCATAACGACGGCTTGGCCGTCGTTATTCGGGTCTCACGCATGCGCACGACGGAGCCGCTGGTGTCCGTCGTGCGCATGCGCACTTGGACACCATCGACCCGCTTGCGAGCGCTCAGTGCTCGCGAGCGGGTCTAAATCAGGCCCTGTGTACACATGTCATGGCACACACATAGCAGAAAGCTGTGTACACACGCTAGGTAATGGTGCATACACACGGTCAGATTTGTCAGATGAACGAACGATTTCTGACTGCATTAAAATGAATGGAATCATCCAAGTCTGATGCTGCCCACGCACATAGCGATATTTTACCCGATCTGGCCGATTCCGACACATTGGAACGACAGATTGTGTAAAATATGGCCAAATCCTGAGTAAATCATGAGTCGCCACTCACGATCACGATGCGATGCGCGTCCCCGCTGGTCGCACATCGCATCGTCAGATCTGCCATGCAGTAGGGCAGATCTGACAATCTAGGACGCGATGCACTGTGAAAGTCTGGATGCAGGAGAGATCGTATGAAGATTGGACACCAAATTGTGTGCAGATCGTGTGCAGAGCTGCCGGGGAGAGTTTCAAGGGAAATCGTACACATCGGCTGATGGTGTGCAGATCGCTATGTGTGTGGGCACCTTGACTGCAAACACATCAGATGTCAGATATCGTTATCTGACAATCGGGAACGCGCATCGTTCATACATGTCAGATATGTCAAATTTTCCTTCAGATATGAACAATTTTTTAAATCATTATCGTTCAGATCTGAAGAAATATCTGAACGTGTGTATGCACCATAACACAGATAGCAGAGCTCCATAAATGCAGGCCAGGACACACACAGAGTACAGCTTTGTGTACACACGCCAGGTAACACAGATAGCAGAGCTCCATATATGCAGGCCAGGAGTCCACATAGTACACACGCCAGGCGACCGTCACACAGATAGTACAACGCCATGGACAGAAACATAGCACAGCTTCGTCTACACATGCCAGAGGATGTAGTTGAAATGCCGGCTGTCGAGGTGCCGGTGCTCAGAATCCCACCACCGGCATCCCGACGTTAAGTAGTGGGGTTTGAGGAGGGATAGGGATAGGCCTAGGTGGGGGGGGAAGGTTAGGCACTAGGGGGGAGAGGGAGAGGCAGGGTTATAATACTTACCGACAGGTGTCGGTATCCGAACCTTGTCGGAATTCTGACCACCGGCATCCTGTACCCAACCACCCCACCCCAGGATACACATACCACAGACCGTACACACATGCCAGGACACACATAGCACAGCGCTGTGTACATGCACTAAGACACACATGGAAAACTCTGTGTATACACTCTAGGACACATGTAGCACAGCACTTTGTACACATGCCAGGAATCACACATACCAGGAGTTGTGTACACATGCCAAAAAACACCAATAGCACAGCGTTGTGTACACCTGCCAGGACACAGGTGTGACCATCGCCATGAGTTACGGCGATTCATCAAAGCCACATGTTATGACTGTATGTATTTTGTGTGCCCTGGGTAAAGTGTGTGTATATTATTATAATTCCCCTAAAGTATATATTTAACAAATGTCTGCTTGTTATGAATTGAGACCGTATGTGAAAACTGCATTGCATAACACAACTGAGAACCAAATGGCCAAGTGCTACCTTTGACGACAAAGGAGTGCTTTTGCTCTTCACCCTAGGGGGCCCTAGTTCCAGGCCAATGCACAGACGGTCCGGCTCAGTTTGTAGGTTATCAGTTTTCCTGCCATAAAAAGACCTTTCCAAGTCAGGGAGATATATGAAACTTAGCAGGCTGGGGCACTGTGTCGTGACAACAGGCACAACACGGTGCTGTGTACACACGCAAAGGACAAATGGAACAACGCCATATACACAAGCAAGGTCACGCATATAACAGTGCCATGTACAAAAGCAGGACACACATATAATGTTTATTCTAGCACCCTGCACCTGTCACAACCCGCGGAGTTCCTCTTTCCTGCCTGGGGTGTCGCTCTCTGACATGGTGCACACTCAGTTGATGCAACAAATTGCTGAGGTACAGACCAAGTTAATCAATTAAATTGCTACATTGGATGCCCATTAATTAGCGAGGTGCATCGTCCTCCTAGTATCCAGGTAACACATTGATAATGTAGAATAGTGCATTTTTTGCAGACAAATTCTAAAATTGGGAAACTTTGTTTAGGCTTGCTATATAAATATAATATTACATTGTTACTGTCACCTGACCTAGAACATCTCTACATTTTCTTAAACGGAATTTTAAAAGAAAAGTCATTTTAAATTCTCAAATGGCAATGAGTTTTTATATAATGTTATTGGTTTAGAAAGAGATTACAAATTTGACTACCTAATTCTTACACACCTAAATGCCTGTGATGTGTTTCTAAAAAAAAAAAAAGACACAACACACCCATCTGGATTCAGACTAAAGGGGACCATAGCTGTATGACACCGAATCGCAATCCAATCCACGGATCGGCCTGGAGCAATGCGGCCCGCTTTTGCCGTTTCGTAACGATATATCGCCTACAACGCTCAGTGTGTACGCATGATTGTACACTCCTGCGGTAGTTAGCAAATGGTCGCCAGGTTTGATGTGTTGCACATTAAACTTAGGGATATCGCTAGCGGCCAGTGTATTGTTAATAAATGACGTAACGTTGATTGTTCCGTCATTCACTAAAGTCGTCCAGTGTGGACGCACAATCACTGTTCGTGGGCATTCATTCCAATGTCGGAACGAACGCCTGTCGCTCCAGTGTGTACCCAGCCTAAGATTACAGCTGTTTAATAATATTGAAAGGAAGACATAACCTCTTTAGCGAGTACTAAAGGGGTTATTGTCTCAATGAAAAATGGGGCCCTAAGTTTATATTTCAGGTTTAGGGTCCCTTAAGTAATAAAGGGGTCTATTTACTAAGCAGTGCTAGGAGACAGAGTGAAAAGTGATAAGGTGCCAGCCAATCAGCTCCCAACTGTCATTTTTTAAACACAGCCTGTGAGATGGCAGTTGGGAGCTGATTGGTTGGCACCTTATCACTTTTCACTCTGTCTCCTAACACTGCTTAGTAAATAGACCCCAAAGACTAAAAAAGTAAAAAAAAAAAAAAAGAATAATACAAAAAAAGATTGAAAAAAAGCCCAAAATGTTTTATTCGGCTACAATTCAGCTTAAAAATATGCAGCTTAAGAATAAATGCTAGCACAGCTCTTATACGCACGATAGGTGGTAAAACTATGCCGACGAACAAATTGCCTGCAGTTAAAATTTTGTCTTTAATGTTGCAGCAGCAGCTGGTCTAATAAATATGCAGTATTTTAAAGGCATGTTTGCAGTGCAGAGCTGGTGGTTTCAGCGTGTAGGAGTTTTCAGAACCATTAAATGAGCACTAACATAAACCTCTGTATATTGGGGGTCACCCATGTTGGTGCAGACAACCATTGTTGGTTTTCTAACATTATAAATGTGGATTGCACAGAAAGTGTCTCTTATCATTTCAAATATGTATAGCTGTATAACTTTATTTCAGGTGTGTTAAACTAAAAGCATCGTTAGAAGACATTTCCTATGACTGCATATCACAGTACTTATGCTGGCCATACACGCTACAATTATCGGGGCGATCCGCCTGATATCGGCGGATCGCCCTGATAATTGTAGCGTATGGGGGGGCGACCGAGGGTTAAATATTGCTCGGTCGGGCATGCCGGATTGTCCAGCATGCCCGTCCGATGCGATATTTCCCGTTAAACTGTCGGCCACATCGGGCAGTGTATGCCCAGCGCAGCCGACAGACAGACATTTCCTGTGTTCCTTCCTACGGAAGGAACAGGGAAATATCTCCTCCCCCGGGGGTGGAGCGCGGATGTCTGCCGAATACACTGTGAGAGAAATCTCACAGTGTATGCCGGCAACATCTGCAGCTGGCAGCTGACCAGATAAAATGTCTGTCGGTCTGACAGACATTTTATCTGGCCGTGTATGCCCAGCATAAGTAGGAAATTCTTTATCTAGTCTATGTATCGTTAATATGTTGCCAAGACACCTGACTGATAGATATTCAGGGTTACTATGTGCACTTGTGACCCCGGATCACATATGTGTACTGGAATTGGGCTTCTAGTGCAGATTCTCCAAATAAAAGAAAATATTTTTTTTTTTTTACTTTATATGGAGAAACTGTTGTTTTTTGCATTTGTTTGTTATTTATTCAAATTAAATTAAACATTTTGCCCTCTATTGCCATCTCGAGATCCTTGTTAAAATGTGCTATCTCAGGAAGTGGATCACAAAGGCTGTCTCTGGCTTTTGTCGGATTTGGGGCTTGGTAAATAGGGAGATGCTCTATCGACAATGAATAAATAAACCCCTAAGGAGTAGATGTTCTAAGCCTTGGAAAGACATAAAGTGGAGAGTGATAACGTACCAACCAATCAGCTCCTGTCATTTTTCAAACACAGCCTGTAAAGTGACAGGTAGAAACTGATTTCTACTTCAGGGTCCATAGGTTCTACAGGGAGACCTTGGGGTATAGGGGATGATGGAGTCATCTGGGCACTACGCAGTTAAATTTTTCTCCCAGGATACACTGGGTCTCCCTCCTATACCCCGCCCCGGGCCAGAGGCACCTCAGTTTCATTGGGTGCCCTGCCCGGAGTCGGGTCACTGCACGCGGTGGGGCTGTTCCATACCCCTGAAGATTTTATTATTTTAAGAAGTTTTCCTTATTCTTCAGAGCGGACAGTCCAGGGGAAGTCCACGCTGCTGCTCCGTCACCCCGCCGGTGCTAAGACACCGGTACTGATTCGGGGATCTTGGCGGGCCTCCGGGGTCTTGCCTAGCAGGGACCCTGGAGAATCCTTTGACTGCGCTCGGGCGCTACGGGGAGCAGGTAAGCTGAGACACAGTTTTTTCCTCCAGGGCTGGGGGTCTCCATGGGGATGACAGCGGGTGGAGCCAGGCACTGAGTCCTGCGCTTCCACTAGATCACCAGTTCAGCGACCTGGGGGTTATTCGCCGGGCAGGGAAGGCTGCCTTTCTTGTTTAACAGCCGGCTCCTCCTCTCAGCTGAGCGATCCTTTCCACTGCGGTCTGGCTACGCTGAGTTGCTCTCCTCCTCGGGCCATGCCACCACTGAGATCTCCGGCGGCCATTTTCTTGGTGGCAATGTCGCAGTTCCCTCTGGCCAGCATGCGCCCGGTCCCCCTGCATACCTCTCCCTTTTTGGTCAGTGTCTGCAGCACTATTGCCTACCTGACACAGAGTCTGCGTAGTTGATTATAGGCACTAGTTGATTATAGGCACTAGCATAAGTCACATACAATGCAGAAATGAACCTGCCCCATTTCACATGGGGCAGGTTCATTTCTGCATTGTATGTGACTTATGCTAGCACTGTCTATCTGTGTCTATTTTTTTCACAAACTGTCAGTACCAAACTGTCATTTCTATCTTTTCTCTGATTCATGCCCTGCTTACAGATGTAGTCAGGGTGTTTCTGATATCTCACATATATAGAGCATTTGTGAGAATTGTCACATACTGTTGTACATTGCACTCTGCCATATCTGAGCAGTAAGCTCCTGCAGCTTGCCCAAGCGTCAGACAGGACCAGTAATTTGCCTTCCTGACTAGTAATATATATATATATACTTAGAGGGGTATTCAATATGAAACGTTAACTTCACTGTCAAAGTTAACGTTTCATATCGGAGTTTTTACTTGAGTTAAAGTATCGGGCGCCCTCCCGCTTATACCCGTATTCAATATAAAATTTACGAAAACGGGAAACTCCGAAGTTGGATTTGCGTAAAGTTACGAATTTTTCCTTAAAAAAATTGAAAGACCCCCCTAAAGTAGTAAAAACATGGGGGAACACTATGGGTACCCCCGTTTTAGCCTTTAATTCAAAGTCGGGGATTTAAATAGCCGCAGCAGGTGTTTTTTTCCGACATTGAAGAAGTGATGCAGAAGAGCACTTAGGTTATTTTTTTCGTTTTTTTAAGTGGTCCTATCAAATTTGGGGTAAATGAAAATGGGTACTAGCATATTTTGATGTCCCTAAAGTAAGTTTTTAAAAATTCTGCATTTGTGCACATGCCGCTATAATTCTATTCTAGAAAACATCTGCCGCATACTTGCAGAATAGCCCTGAACCTATTTCCCTATTGTTAAACAATTTTTTCCCATTTTTTTTTTTCACCCCAAATTTTAAATTAATTTTTTTGGGTGTCCCTATTTTTTATTTTTTATTTTTTGACACAGTTCATTTTTAAATGTCATTCCCAGGGTTGCAGGCTATTTTTTTTAAGCCTGCACCCCTAAACCCCAATTCTGCACTTTTTTTCTACACCTATTCAATGGTGAAAAGTTATCCCCGTTTTTTATCAAAGACTTTTCAAAACTGCGATAAGTCTTTGAAATTGAATACGGTGTAAAAGTCAAACCTGCGATAATGACGTCAAAAGTGCGAGATTAACGCAAAAACGATGTTATCGCTCCCATATTGAATACCCTTGTTAGTGGTGGCATTAATACTTAGTACCGTATTGTGTGCGATATTGCTCTACAGCTATGTCTGGGAGGGACAATAATGTGCGCTCTGCTGCACCCACTCTGCTATTTTGCAGGTTAGGTGCTGCAGGTTTATGTGAGGAGGATATGGTGCAGGATGGATTAGGTGGTACAATCCACCAGGCCCTTCTAATGTCCCCGGTCCCTATGCAGGAACCCCCTTGGGCTTTCTTTTATCTCAGGTCCTGGCTACTATTGCGGGACGCTTAGCAGTGCCAGCTGTTTTCCCCTCTTTGGGTTTACCACAACAGATTACTGCTATGCAGATCCCTCCTGTGCCCCCACAAGGGGTAGATGGCGGCTATCTCTACTGCTCTACAGACTTGTTGCATGAGGAGAAAGCTGCTTAGCCATCTAGGCGTCTTCTGGTGTCATCATAGTCCACACAACTCTCTGAGATGTCATCTGATGGCGGAGAGATTGCGGATGTCTCTAACCCGGAGTCACCTCCACTGGAGATGGAGACTCGGTTTGGGGTTACTGTTCCTGCTTTGGTGTGAACTGTCAGAGCCGTATGGGTCATAGAGAATAACGAACCAGCTCCTTTGTACAAGCAGGCTCTGTTTGTGCTAATAAAGAGCTACTTCTGCGGAATTCCCTTTACCGGATCAGTTAGTTGATCACAGGGCTACAGCCTGGTGAACGCCCGGTAAGAGGTATCAACCTCAGGGCTTTTTGGCTGCGTGTTATCCATTTCCTGAAGTTCCTTCCACGAAATGAAACTCACATGTAATATGGTTAATTACAAGTGCTATGTTACCTATGCCTTCTATTTCTTCCCTGAATTTTAGGAAGGTGGAGGTTTGCGGAAGTCTATATACCTTCCCCCAAATGCTTCTAGACCTTAGAGGTTTTTTGGTTAATAACATGATGCAGCCACACATATTGGGAAGGCTGTTCTGGATATCAATCTCCTGACTTCCAGTGTCTTGGCAGCAGCTGTGGCGGCTCGCCGTTTTTCCTGTGGTGGCATTCTTGGAGGGCAGATGCTGATTCCAAGAAAGGCCTACAATGCTTCCCATACACTGGAGAAGTATTTTTCAGTCCTGACATGGACAGGATTGTGGACATATTGGCAGCGGTTAATTCTGCGTTTCTGCCTTCGGCTGCGGCATCAGCGAAACCTTGTACTTTCTCCTTTCGATCCTTACGTCCTCAAGGTTAGCCCACAGGTCAGATCTTCCCAAGGCCGTCAGCTTTCAGTAGGGCTGTCAAACCTACGAAACAGGCCTGGAGTACAAGACGTCCTCCTTCCAAGTCAGAGAATAAACCCTCAGCCTAATGGGATGGGCCTCCCTCTGGGGGTTACCAGGGTGGGAGGCCGACTTCTGGTCACCCAGTGTTGGCGTTGGACCACCGTAGACACCTGGATAAGTGAAGTAGTCTCTCATGGGATGACATGGCCTTACAAATCCAGAAAGCCATTCGATCCTTGCTTCAAGCAGAAGTCTTAGTACCGGTCCCATTGCCCCAGAGGGGAACGGGTTTTATTCCAAACTCTTTCTGGTTCAAAATCCAAACGGATCCCAGCCTATCCGTAATCTTAAGCCACTGAAGAATTCCTCAGGGTACCTCAGTTCAGGCTGGAAACTCTACGCTCAATAATACTGGCTACGGAACCTGGGGATATTATGGTGTCTCTGGATATTCAGGATGCATGCCTGCATATTCCAATTGCTTTGGCTCACCAGTGTTTTCTCAGGTTTGCTGTATTGCAACAAAATTTCCAGTTTTGGGCTCTGCCGTTTGGCCTATCTACTACACCTCGGGTGTTTACCAAAATTATGGCAGTAAGGCAGGGTCTCCAGAGGGACTTCACCACCACCTACAGCTGACTCTATCTATGCTACAGATGCATGGGTGGTTAATCAGTTGCAAGAATTCCTCCCTGATTCCATCCCAAAGGAAGCTACATCTGGGAGCTCTGTTGGATTCACAACAGCAGTGGATCTTTCTGTCTATGGAAAAGATCTCCACTTTGCTGACGCAAGTACGCAGATGCATCCACAGTCGCTGAGTGTCCATCCACTCAGCAATGCTGTTACTGGGTTCCTTGGTGTCGACGTTCGACATGGTGAAATACAGTATGCCCTGTTTCATTCCTGGCCTCTGCAGAAATTGAACCTCTCCAGGTGGGACGGATTACCCCATCGGATAAGGAAAACGATGGTGCTCTTTCCATAGGAGCGTCTGTATTTCCTGGTGGCTGCAGAAGGGCCACCTCACCAGGGGGCGCCCCTTTTGATTTCTGGTCTGGTTTCTGAGAATGTACACCAATCTCCGGGATTGGGGCGCAGTGACAGGTCCACGCTCATTTCTGGGATGGTGGATAGCAGAAGAGGCTGCTCTGCCAATCGACATATTGGAACTTCGGGCGGTCTTCAGGGTCCTGCAACAAGCCAGACTTATACTTCACGGAAAGCCCGTGCAAGTTCAGTCAGACAACTCCACAACGTGGCTTAAGTCAACCATCAAAGAGGAACTCAAAGTCAGGCGGCAATGACAGAGGTGTCACGCATTCTGACATCAGCCATTTCGGCTATGTTCATTCCAGGACTTCCTCAGCCATCACGACATGCATCCCGGGGAATGGTCTCTTCACCAAGAAGTGTTTCAGCTCCTAGTGGACAAGTGGGGCCTTCCGGCCGTGGACCTCATGGCCTCCCGACACAATCACAAACTGCCAGTGTACGGGTCCAGGGCAATAGACGCTGAGGCTCTCTTGGTAGTCGTTCTGTCTGTCTAGTGGACCTTCCGGTTTGCGTACTTGTTTCCTCTACTCTCCTTTCTTTCTCGAGTACTTTGGAAGTTCAAACAAGAAGGAAGCACTGTCCTGCTGGTGGCCCCAGCGTGGCCCAGACGTCACTGGTACTCAGCTCTTCAGAGTCTCTCCATTTACACTCCGTTGCTGTTGCCTCAACGTCCGGACCTGTTGTCTCAAGGTCCTTGCCTTTACCCGGACCTGGGTTGTCTTTCTTTGACAGCGTGGCTCTTGAGTCATCCATCCTAGAGTCCAAGGGTTTTTCTGGCTCTGTGGTTAACACCATGCACAGAGCGCGTAACCAGCCTCTGCCTGGATTTACCGCATGGTGTGGAACACCTGCTTTCAATGGTGTCTTCCCAGAGGTTACGACCCCCAGGTATTTCGGATATCCAGTGTTTTGGCTTTCCTGCAGGTGGGTTTGGATCTTGATCTCCGCTTTGCCTCACTGAAGGTGCATGTATCTGCTCTTCCAGTGTGGTTCCAGCGAAGGATTGCTCCTCTTCCTGATATCCGCGTTTTCCTACAAAGTGTCCTTCGCATTCAGCCTACCTTTGTCCCTCCTGTGGCATCTTGGGATTTGACTGTTGTCCTTAGGGCCCTCCATTTGAACCCCTGGACTCAGTGGATCTCAAATGGCTTACAGCTAAGACTGTTTCTTTTGGCTATATCTTCAGCCAGAAGAGTATCAGACTTGGGGGTTCTCTCTTGCCATTCCCCATTTCTTGTCTTTCACCAGGACAGGGCGGTGCTTCAGACTCGCCCTGGGTTCCTTCCTAAGGTGGTTTCTAGTTTCCACATTAATGATGAAATTATTGTACTGGCCTTTAATTCTCCAGACCTCTCGGCAGGTGAGGCCTCTTTGGATGTGGCACGTGCCCTCAGGATTTCTGTGGACCGTACCAGTTTCCTTCGGAAGTCAGACTCCTTGTTTGTCCTCTACGGCTTTCACAAGAAAGGATGGCCAGCCAATAAACAAACTTTGGGTAGATGGCTTCGCATGCCAATATCGGTGGCTTACACTCATGAGGGCCTTCCATTGCCGTCCTGTTACTGCTCAATCTGCTCGGTCTCCGTGGGCAGCTCGCCGTGGGGCCTCGACTGTTCAGATTGGTAAGACGGCCACGTGGTCTTCTGTGCAGACCTTTCTCAGGTATTATGCATGCGATACCTCTGCCTCTCAGGATGCTTCCTTTGGGCTGCAGATTCTCCTCCATGCACAGGAGCGTCCCCATCCTTAAAGAGACTGCTTTGGGGCATCCCCAAGGTCTCCCTGTGGAGCCTATGGACCCTGAAGTAGAAAATGAGAAAAAAACTTAGAAAAAGAACTTACCTTTGTTATCTCTCTATCTACGTAGGTCATAGGGTCCACAGGGCACCCACCCTGACGCACCTGTGCTTCGGATGGGCTTTGCTCTGGTCACCGGTTTTCCGTCTCCTTTGTGTGATAATGTGATGCTTGAGTGTTCCAGACTTTCTTCTCTCTTTTCTTCTCCTCCAGCCTTTGGCTTGCTATGAAACTGAGGTGCCTCTGGCCTGGGGGCGGGGTATAGGAGGGAGACCTAGTGCATCCTGGGAGAAAAATTTTAATGCGTGGTGCCCAATGACTCCATTATCAGCTATACCCCAAGGTCTCCCTGTGGACCCAATGGACTTCGCAAAAAGGTGTTCTTACCATATCGCTAATTTTTTGCCAGAATCTACTGCGCGTACGGGGTCTTCGGGAAAATGGTGCCCACATCTTATTCCCAGGGACATTAGTACTGTGCATGTGCAAGTCACCAGGAATATACACTGAACTGCCACAGTAATGGGATAGCAATATGTAAAGGTAATGGGAGGACTGTGATGTCTTGGAAATAGCCAGAACTGCATTAATTGTAATCTGACATCTTGTGAGTCATTTTGAACACCAGCTAGGCTGCTCAAGGCAAGGCAACATGAATTATCAGAGTTTGTATGGGGCATGATAGTGGGTGCCTGAAGTATGGGACATTCCATTTCTGAAGTTGTGCAGATAATCAACATTCCCCGATCTATGGTGTCGTATGTACTGGAAATATCTCATGGAAGGCATTACCACCCACCGTGGACAACACAGTGGCCGACACGGATGCTTAATGATTGTAACCAGAGGCTGCTGTCCAGAATTGTCCATGGTAATAGACAAGTGACACTGGCTCAAATCACATCCACATTCAATGCAGGAGGTACCAGATGCATATCCAGCAGATCAATGCAGCAATCTTTAGCTTCTATGGGATATGGGAGCAGGAGACCCACACAGCGCCTCACCAGGACTTGTTGTTACTTTTACCCTGGAGGACTGGCATCATGTGGCATAGTCTGATGAGTCACGGTTCCATTTGTTTCGGGCTGATGGTAGGGTTCAGGTGCTGTGCAGACCTCATGAGGCCATGGACCCCAGTTGTCAACAAGGTACCATGCAGGCTGGTGGTGATTCCACAATGGTATGAGGTGTGTTAACGTGGCATGGGTTGGGTCCGCTGGTCCGTCTGAACATGTCATTGACCTGTATCTGATACGTTGCATTGCTTGATGACCATTTGCAGCCTTTAATGGACTTCATATACCCCCACAACGATGGAATATTCCAGCAGGATAAAGCACCATGTCATCGATCCCAAGTTGTCCAGAATTGGTGCGAGGAGCATCCTGGAGAGTTCAGATGAATGGTGTGGCCACCACGTTTGCCAGATATGAACCCAATCGAGCATTTATGGAACGTGGTGAAGAGGTCCATTCGCACCCAAGATCCTGCACCTACAAATATCAGGGAGCTGTGGAAATCTGGCATGGGTTAGCATATCTCCAGAGGTTTTCCATCCACTACTTAATTAAGTCTGATGCTAAGTAGGTGACCAGGTTTTATTTTTATGTTTAGTGTTAGAGGGAGGAAGATTGGAAGGGCGTGGAGGAGAAGAAGCTGGTAAGGGGTGGAGGGGGTACCAAGGTAGACTGCCTATAGGACAAAGGGGTGTCTTACTTCCTGGGGGGGAGGGAATTATAAGGTGAGAAAGGGCAGCCACTGTTGCTCTTATCCAGTGACCCAAAAGAGATACTGTACTTGTCTCCATCTCAGGGAGGGGTCGGTGCAATGCCAATTAAACAGGAGTGGTACTGCTCAACCAAGTTACGGAGGGGCACAATTTATTCCATCCCAGTTAAAAAATCAGATATATCAATAAGGGGCTGTTGCTGAGGGCGCACTCTGCTTTTCTCACCACCCTTAACTGCAATTTCTAATTCAATCAATACATTCGGCTATGTCCTTTTTAATAGCATTATTTTTATGTAGTATGGGTTTTAAATAACCTAAGATGTTTGAAATAATAAAACCACTGGGCGACTTAATCAACTTCCTGAATGCTTAAATTCCTCACAACACTGCAGACAGTGCAAACATAGAAATAGGCAGTATCAATGCATATAAATAAAATGAATGTATTTGTACTGTGTATGTGTATGAGCCGCACTGAGTATGCACCAAATTTCTTTACCGTCAGTGGTTGCAGTGATGACTTGGACGCAGAGTGATTGACAGTGAACATCGATTGTGCGACTGTGTACACAAGCGGCGGACTTGAGAAGCCGCTAAAGGGCGTCGCAATACAAATCCCAGCGGTTGCCACATTTTCATATCTTCGTACAACCACTGCATTCAGGAGCGTAGCCTTGACGGGATTTGCGTCCACCACTGAATAAGACCCTGTCTCTGCCTTATGTGATTTTGTTTTATTTTTGTTTTGTAGGAGTATGAATATATTTAATCAGCCATGTGAAGGGTTAAAAAAAAAAAAAGGAAATTAAAACATCTAGGATTCAATTTATATGTTTGATGCTTTACTGATTCAGGAATTAATAATTCAAAGTTAAGATAAAATCCTGGAAATTGGAAGGATCGGTCAATGTGCATTTTTCACTTGCTGGGCTAATGATTCTTATGGCAAGGCAAAATAATTAAGGATTTCACTTTTCCTTTGACTTTGCTCTCCAGGAAAGGTAACACCAACAGGTAATCACCCAGCTAGGTTTACACTTGTTCATAATACCACAAAATAAGTCTTCTCTCACACAAGAAAAGAGATAATTTTATTCAAATGTATCTAAATGGAACATAATATGCATTTAAATTCATTCATCCCCACTCCAAGCACCCATATCTACGTTTTTATTCACATTACTCGATTCTCACAGTGCATCTACATCCAATACGTGGTGCTTTACCTTTGACTGAGAAAGTGTGTCTGTTTTGTTCTCTGATACATGCTGTAAACAATAAAACACACGCTGTTCCTACAAGACGAAACCTGGCTGGCACAATGGCGATCGCCTCCAACACAGCAGGCTGTAAATTCCTCTTACAGTGTAACAGAGTGGAAAATACACTGAAGCGATAGCTTGGCTCGCAGTGTTTGTCAGCTAATGTCTCTTCAAGAAAATGTCTATATTTATTTATGCACAGATGTTGTGTCCTAATACAATCTATTGTTTTTGTGGAATATAAATGCTGTACATATTTGTGCTTAAAGGCGATGACCACCCAAACCTATACAAAACTGGGGTTTCTGCAGAGCTGTGCCAAAAGTCTATAGTGCTTACTTAGAGTTCCCATATTATATTTGAAAAGCGTGGGCAATAAGCATCCCTCCAGCTGTTTTTGAACTACACATCCCAGCATGCTGGGATGTGTAGTCTTACAACAGCTGGGGGTCAGCTTATTGCCCACCCCTAGGTTAAATGGAAAGTATTTTCATCCTTTCAAATGGCCGTGTCTCCCCAGTATGCAGTTATGTATAGGCACACAACCCTCCAGACCTTCATTTGAGTCCCCTCTTTTCAAATGATATGGCCACTTAGTAGATATTTTGTGCTCTAGCCAATAATGCCCTTGTGAGGATACGGGAATTCGCAGATCACTCAGATATGGTGATAGATAAACACTGAACAATGTTTTCTGCTATAGACAATAACGCCCTTGTGAGAATACGGGAACTTGCAGATCACTCATATGGTGATAGATAAACACTGAAAAATGTTTTCTGCAGAACAGGGTTAAACACAGCACGGCACACTTGCCAATAATAACATCCAACTAATAAAGCAGTAAGTCCAACAAAGGGGATGGGTACAGGATGCCGTCATTAGGGATCCCGGCAGTCAAAATCCCGACAGGGTTAGGATACCAACACCTGTTGGTATGTATCCTAACCCTCTCTCTACCCTAACCCTCCCTCCCCGGTGCCTGAACCCAACCTCTCCACCTAGTACCTAAACCTAACCTCCCCCTCCCCACAACCTAAACCTAACCCTCCCCCCTAGTGCCTAACCCTCTCCACAACCCTGCTACTTACCTTCAGGATGCTGGCGCCGGTATTCTAAGCGCTGACATCTCTTGTGCCGAGATACTAAACGTATCCCCAACAAAATCTTGTGGTGCAGACGTATTAGCTGGGCTCTAGATGAAGTCCTTAAGCAGAGACAAGGTCTAGGACAAGTGTTCTAAGTCCAGTTAATTCCAACATGATGTGTCCCACAATGAACTCTTGGCAGAGCATCACCCCTTAGCCAAAGCCAGTGAATAATATTCCAATGCTAGCAGGGAGCATCTTATTATATGCTCAGAAAAGCCTTAGAACTCAGGGGTGTGTTCAGCTTTCCTATATCTCATTGCATCCCAGTCATCCCAGAATATAATACACAATGATAAGTCAGCCTGCTAACCTACTTGCCCCTGTATGGTTTCTAAAGGACTAAACATATTCAATAACAGATAAACACAGTAAAATTACATATTGTGACAGCCATGATAAATAGAATATACAAGTAGGTTTATTAAAGGGGGTGTAAGAGGATGTGAGTCCAGGGCAGGTCACTGCATAAATAAGTTAATAATCACCATATAAATTACAGGAAATTCGGCAAATATAAAGCATTGGTTTCCAATATGGAAGTAAATAGGCAATGGGCAATAATTCTCTTGAATAGTGAAATAGCTTCTTTATCTTAACTGCCGCAGCACCTCTTTCGCTATAAGTAGGGTAAATGTAGTTTCTCACCTACTTCGATACATTAGATTCTAAAAATGCAATAACCTTCAAAAAACACACATATAAGGAAATAGCAAAATAAATTATTACTCAGCAGACAAGCACAACCCCAGACTGAACAGTCATTTACTTTAAAGTAAACACACATTTTTGTCATTGGAATACTCTCTTGCTAGGTGGTAACTGTCCTATAAGATGCATGTACTTGTAATCCACAATAGCGGAAAGTAATAGGAATAGCATCTTATGCTGGTCTATCTTGATTCCAGAGAACATTAGCTTTAACTTTCCAGTGATAAAGCACAATAAAACCAGTTCCACTTTCAGTAGCACAAGTATCTTCAGCACTTAGTAGTATCAATAGCTCACCCCCAAAGTGAACTTTAAACGGCTTGTAATTCTGCCTCTATTATACTAATAGACTCAGTCACTGGTTCCATAGTAACTCAAACAGGTCATATAACAAGCTGTCAGTACTTTCAGATTTCTAGCTCAGTCTCTTGTGTTAGGGTTACTCAGTACTATCAATATGCTTTCCATATAATTTCAATAGGTTCTCAACAGGTTCTCAGTATGCTCTCAATATGCTTGCAATACGGACATCTACTTTAACAGCTTTAAGTCGCACAGCCTCCACGTATCTGCTGTGGCTCACAACACTGTCTCCAGATCTTAGAATCACTCTGCTAGTGCTTCTACAGTGGCCCTATCAGCGGGTACTCAGTGGCACTTGGCACCACTGCAGTATCTTCGCTTGCCCAGTCTCTCTCCGCAGACCTGCAGCACCTCACCCTGCTCTCCTGCTCTGCTCCTCAGCATCTCAACTGCATGTGAAAACACTGAATTAATTTTCTGTTGCTGACTTGTCCCTTTGGAGCATTGCGGCTCCACCTGGAGGCAGCCTCCTAAATTACAGTGTCCATTGGGTCCTATAAACCACGGGTATCATATACTTTTCATTCAAATTTTAATAAAAAAGAAAGACACTTTTTTCAGCCATTTTCAGTCAAATTTTCTTTTTAATGTCAGTAGGAATAATCAAATAAATAAAGCTGCATTTATTAATATTTGTGTCCCTTTTGTAGACAATATATGAATATCGCTACTATGCAAAGGTAGTCTCCAGTTAAGGTAATATGCACTTGCATGACCTGCTGCAGCTTTGCTGGTTCAACAATGAAAGGTTTTAGGTGACACTCAAGATGATATTAACAAGAGGTGGAATCAAGGCTTTTCATTGCTGGAGAAACTGATCAGAAACCAATCCACATAGCAATCTGTGAAAAAAGAGGTACAAAAGAGAGTAGAACTTCGCTCTTGTGTGCCCGAGGGTGACGTGTTCCAGTGCATGTGTGGAGTGGGTGGTGGAGGGGTATCTCGGGTGGATGGTGGGTGGGTTGAATGTTGGGTTGTAGGGGGGGTTGGTGGTATGGAGTGCTGCACCTTGGTGTCCTGCACTATGGTCGAATTGGAGAAGGGGGGGTTAAGGTGCGCTCTACCTTGGTGTAATGGTACTGACTGTGGTGGTGTGCTGGGTGGGTATGGTGTGGGGTAATTTGATGCAGGGGGGAGTGAGAAGTGTAGATGAGACTAACAAATGAAAAAAACAGACAGAGTGTGGGGGCCAAATCTTTTATTGGAGTAGTCACAGTGCTGCTCCGATTAGGTCCCGGGCAAGGGGGGGTGGCGATGGTGGTGGATGGGGATGAGACTGGGGAGGTAGGTAGATCCTTTAAGGGGGCTCCTTGCCATGCGGTTCAGTGACCGGCACATCACCCCTGCTGGACCTATGGTCTACAGTCTAGGAAGTCTCAGGTGGTGGGAGGATGGGGGGAGAATGCGGTGAGTCAGAGCACCCAGGCGGCGTCCCGAGTGGTGGTGAGAGTCTCGGAGTACTTACCTACTGGTAGGATTTGTGGTAAGTGGGATGTCGACAGTGCGGCCGTGGATGGGAGGTTTTGCTACAGAGGTGGGTAGGCAAGAGTCAATAGGATGCTGGTTGGTCTGCGGATGCACAAGACTGCTGGTGGTGGGAGGTCACCAGACCTGTGGTGGTCAGTGACCGAAGTGTGGAGCTTGTTGGAGTTCGTTGGGTGCTGGGTCCCCTGTGACTTCTTGTGCTGCTGTGCAGCCCGCTGAGCCACTGGTGCAGGTGGGGGGACTGCTGGGGGACCGACCGCAGGAGTGTGGAATTGTACCACCCTGTTGTGGGGGGCGGTCTGCCTGGGACAGAAGGTGGAGGACACACTCTTCGAGGGGCTAGTCTGTGGTGGGGCCGGACACTGGAGGTGTGACTGGTGCGGACCAGCGAGTGTGTGAGTGATGGGCGGGAGATGGCTGAGACAATCGGCGGTCCCTGGTGGGGATAGGGAACGTCGGAGGATGCAAGCCGGGATTGCTTGTGGAGAGAGGGGGAGTCTCCAACTAGTTTCGGCAGGGTCTGCCTTCAAGGAGGTTGTGAGAAGGAAGACCCTGCTGAAACACGCAACAGGGGTGGACCAATTCCACACTCCTGTGGTCGGTCCCCCAGCGGTCCCCCCACCCGCACCAGTGGTTCAGCGGGCTGCACAGCAGCACAAGAAGTCACAGGGGACCCAGCACCCAACGAACTCCAACAAGCTCCACACTTTGGTCGCTGACCACCACAGGTCCGGTGACCTCCCACCACCAGCAGTCTCGTGCATCCGCAGACCAACCAGCATCCTATTGACTCTTGCCTACTCACCTCTGCAGCAAAACCTCCCATCCACGGCCGCACCGTCGACATCCCACTTACCACAAATCCTACTGGTAGGTAAGTACTCTGAGACTCTCACCACCACATGGGATGCTGCCTAGGTGCTCTGACTCACTCATCGCATTCTCTCCCCATCCTCCCACCACCTGAGACTTCCTAGACTGTAGACCATAGGTCCAGCAGGGGTGACGTGCCGGTCACTGAACTGCATGGCAAGGAGCCCCCTGAAAGGGTCTAACTACCTACCCAGTTCATCCCCATCCACCACCATCGCCACCCCCACTTGCCCCGACCTTATCAGAGCAGGACTGTGAAAACAGAGGGATCAAAAAGAATTTCAGTGATTTCTCAGTGGTATTCCTCTTAGATTGGAGGAACCGGCAGGGCTGCTTAGACTTCCAGCGGGCCCAAGTGCTTGCTACGCCTCCTCATTCAGTATGAATTTATGGTGTGCACCGCCGCAAAGCCCTGCACTCCCGCACCCCTACAGATACCTGGACAATTCATACCCACCTCCCCCTCATGGCACCCCAGTGAGGCAGAGAAAACCCCTTTCTGTCAAATAACCCAGAGAAAGGGATTATCACAGCCTCCTAGGTATAGGAAAACTAAAGGTATACAGTAAGTCATTGGGTACTGCAAAAATGAATGACAGATATTGATGTTGGAATGTGACCAGCCCAAAAGTGCCCAGATAGACTCAGCACAATGAAATCTTCAGCAGGGAAGGGGTTAAAATAATGACCATGAAAGAGGGCGGAGTTTCATAATTACCTATATGAATCATTAGGCAGCAAATTTCAACTTTGTGCCTAAACAACCAACCTCCACAAAATATCAGGGGCTACTAGAAGCTATAACATTGCAAACTCCAGAGTGAAACAGGACATTAAAAGTAAACTTCTCCCTACCCAGGGTCAGTTTAAGAAAGGAGGGGGGTGCAGTATCCATGTGGGCACCCCCCCTCTCGCAGAGCGCAGTTTCGTATAGACTCCAGGTGCCATGGTCATACTAGCCTACTCTCCCGGAACTATCTGGAGGCTCCCGAAAATCGGGTGTCACTTCCTCCCTCCAGAAAAAGCGGACAAGTCTCCCAGCTGACCGCTTGGCCTTTGGACCCCCCGCACCAACAACAACGATTCGTGTTGAATTGCCCCATCATGCCGGTAATTTTGGCATTGAGTAGAGGGGGTGGAGACACGATAACATGATTGTCCGGTCATGCTCACACTCCTACCCAATTCAGTGTTATGTTATCTGCCATGCCGCGCCACGCACCCCGCTATGCCGACCTGGCTGCCTCCTCCCTGAGGGGGAAGCCAGAATGTCGGTAAGTATGGTGCAGGGTGGGCTCGGGGCCCAAACTGCACCACACACACAGCCACCATGCCACACGCCATACCATATAATGGTGGCCTGTGTGCACCACACACTGTGCCACCATTATAGACATGCCACTGTCCCTACCACTTCTCCAATACTATGTTGTAACAATCCAACTTTCAATAAGCCCACATTAACATCACAACTAACGTGACTATCTTGAATTTTTCTAGGAGGATGAATGAAGTCTTGTGACCATGGGGTAAATTTACTAAAGTGAGAGTTTTTAGAAGTGAGTTTTAAAAGTGATGTTGCCTATAGCAACCAATCAAATTTTAGCTATTATCTTCTAGGAGGTGCTAGTTAAATGTTAAGTAGAATCTGATTGGTTGCTATGGGCAACATCACTTCTAAAACTGACTTCTAAAAACTCTCACTTTAGTAAATTTACCCCCCATATGAGATTCAGAAAACAAAAGTGATTGTTCACCTTCTCAGGACCAGGTGCCCATAAAAGTGGATCTTGCACAAAGCACACCCTTAAATACATCTGCCTGTAGCCACTTATCTACAAATATTAGGACAGCACTGTAGCGTCTGTTCCATACATAACAAAAAAGGGCTGTTTCCACTCTTCTACAGACTTTCATGTGGTCCAGGCCAGCAGGCTCTTCCATCCTGTAATATCTCTGGCTCAGCACATGTTCGCACAGTGTGGTACAATATGCAGCAGGAACGGTAAAGACGCATTGTCCAAGGAAGATTATGCAAAATACTCGCCCTTAGGGAATCTGCAGTTGTAACAAAAAAGCAAAAAAAATCACTTGTCTGTCTAGCGCAAGAAGAAGAAAAAAAAAATCAATATCTCTATTTCAAGTGATCCAGCTGCAGATGTTGGCACGCCAAATGATGATTAACACAAGCAAGCTGTTTGAAGTATTATTGTATGCAAATACTTCTTTAGGTAATTAGCCACTGATTCCATTTCATGTTACATAAAGTAGTAGGAATGATTTATGACTGAGCATGGGAATTCATCCCTGCTGTGCACAAATCTGCCTACAAAATATTTGTGCTTACAATTAAATATTATTCTGCCCGGGGAAAATATCACTATTTCCGCATATAATGATTTCGGCCATTGTTTTATTTAAAAAAAGTATTTTTATTCCGAAATGGAGTTTCAAATCGCCGGCTCCCTAAAATTCGCACATGATATATAGTACTAACATAATATTTAATGCGCCAAGACACTCAAGAGACTAATTTCCAGTGGTTAATATCACCCCATGGACACGACTGATAAGTTTAATTAAAAGCCTGGGCTTGATTGTAGTACAAAGGTTACTTGGGGCTGCGGAGCAGGCGGTGGAGAGCTGCACTCCTGAATTGCTGTTTTACAGCTCACAGTTGTGCGCATTACCATTTAGCAATAATCATTATACAAGCCCTTGAGTATGTTATTGCTATGGAGATGACATTGTAGTAGGAGATCTTAGAAGCGCTTCAGCTGAAACACGGATAATGTCCAAACAGTTCTGCTTCTCTGTTAGCGAAGTTTAAATTTAGACTTGTCACCTTCTCAAGTCACAGTAGTGGAGAGCAAAGCACAAAAAAAAAGAGGGTCTTAGAAAGTAACTAGAAATAGATGAACGTTTGTTTCTTAATCCCGGCATGGGAATGATGATTTAGGTGAGATGGAGTTATGAATGATGTCACGGTACCCGTCTCTATGCTCATTGAAATCTGAGTTGTGCTTGTGTTGTGTTACAACAGGGATAGTTTTAGCAGCTGCAGAAGTCACGCCAAATATATACAAGTTTATTTCCTGCATTTTTCCCAAATCGATGTGTGAGATCCTGCGCCATTCATCATGCAGATCGTTACAAATCCTCGGCATCTTATGCAATAACGTGTCAAGAAGCCAGAATTGATGTCCGCAGGAGAGGAACAGGGCTTGGGATTAGCCAAAAGCTTTTATGTGAGGTACATTCATATGTCTTGTCACTGAGAGCCTCAAATCACAAGAAGTTATCCAGGGGAGTATTAAGAGAGGAGGGGGCTCATGTGCAGTCTCCGTCCAGGCCCCCTCCTCTCTACCTGGCGGAGGCACTGAGCGCAGCAGTAGACTCTGGGCACTGGTAGACTCTAGCACTGTGTCCGAGTCTACTGCGCATGTGCAGGTCATGGTGCGGCAGCCATTTTCCCGGCAGTTTCTCTACTGCACCTGCGCAAAACACTGGGAAAATGGCCACTGCGCCATTTTGCCGATGATTTTGTACAGTGCTGGTAAGAGATAAGTATTGAATAAATGGGGACAGAGTGTGCAATGTGGCCCCCCCTGGGCACTGTGCAATGTGGCACCGCACCCTGCACCCATTATAGGTATGGCCTTCAAGTTGTCCCTATAAGGGTGTGCATGGAGAGCTTGTAAGTATTTTTTAATATTGAGAAATAACAACTTAGCATTTTCGTAATTTTCAACTTTTAAATTTCCTTAATTGGGACAGAGGCCCTGATTCAGAACCAGACGCTATGACAGAGTGCTCGCTCTGAATCAGGGCCGTCCCTCCTCCTTTTTGGAGTGGCCTCCTGGCCGCTCGCCTAGCTGTGGGTGACCACCCACAGCTATAGCGAGCGGCCAAAATGATGGTCAAGACCATCGCGACCATCGGGCTTGCGACGAGACCCTTGCGGTAGGGTCTCGCTGCCGCAAGCCCTGGAGTGCTTTTGGCTCTATCAGAGCCAAAAGCACTCCCACTGAGATCACTAGTGATGTCAGTGGGGCCGGCCCCAGACGGTAGGCGTTCCCATGGGAACGCCTCCGTCTGGGCAGCCACGCCCCCGGCACGCCCACCAAAGGGGGCGTGCTGTCAATCACCATCGACAGCACGCCCCCTTTAATGCGAGACCCATAATGACGGCATGGCCATCGTTATTCGGGTCTCGTGCATGCGCACGACGGAGCCGCCCGCTCAGCACTCGCGAGCGGGTCTGAATCAGGCCCAGTTTGGCCAGGATACATGGGCGCATGGCCACATTACGTCGGCGGCAGCCATATCCCAAAGGGAGCGTGCCAGTCTTTTTTTTTTTCTTTTAATAATATATTTATTAAAGATCAACACAGTATACATCAGAAAATGATGCAAAGATAACAGAATATGAGAATAAAAGCACACAATCTAATATCAGGGTTAAAAAAGAATAAGACAACAATATAACAATATATGAGTCACTGTGAGACCTATTTTTGGGGGGATAATGGCAAGAAATTAGGACAGGGGGAAAGATGGAGGGAAGCGATACGGTGTGGTTAGGATGAGAATGAAGGAGGGGGGCGGAAACAAGAAAGAAAAGTAAATAAATAAAAAAGGAAAAAAGAAAAATTATTGAAGGGAGAAAGGAGAGGAGAGTTAGGTGAATGGGGAACTAGGGGGCCCATAACTTGTCAAAAGAGGAGTGTTTGAGAATACTGGTCATGTATTCCATACGTTGGACCTGCCAAACACTATTAATAATTGAATGAAGGGTGGGGGGAGAGGGCTGCTTCCAGTCATCTGCCAGCTGACAAGTGGCCGCTGGGAGAATGTGCCTGATAAGTTTGTTTTGATGGTATGTCGCCTCAGGGTTAGCCAAGGGCAAAATAAAAAAATTAGGATGCAGAGGGATTGAAAGATGGAGAATTGAAGAAATTAAATTCCTAATATCTGTCCAGAAACCAGTAAGCTTTGGACAATTCCACCAAATGTGGATAAACGTGCCCTCCAACGTGCAGACCCACCAGCATCTATCGGATACATCTGGGAGCATCTATTTCGGTCAGGAGGGGACCATCTGTAGAGGATTTTGTATACATTCTCTTTTATCCTCAAACAGATTGAACTAGAAGCTGCCCTCATCATCTATGGACTCGCCCAGGTCCCACTCCCAGGTCAACTCATATGGGTCTCGTGCGGGCATTGTGGCTAAAGACAGCTCCGAGTATAATGTCGAGATCAGTCCGGCAGTGGAAGACTGATGTAGGCAGAGCGATTCAATAAATGTCAGGGGGCGGAGAGTAAGACGGTGTTTAACTGCGCCATGAAAGTTTTGAATCTGTACATATTGGAAAAAGTGTTTAGAAGGAATATGATATATAGATTGAATGTCGGAAAATAAGGGAAATGAGGTGTTGTGAGTCAAATCATTTAGGTATCTAACACCACTTTTTAGCCAAGGGGAGAATGCTAAGGGGATTATGCCGGGGGGGGGAATCTTTAGCGTTAAACAAGGGACTGATTGGAGTAGGAGGTGGAGAAAAGCCAAATTTACAGACAGCTGAGTCCCACAACGACAAGGAATGGGAGACAATGAGGTGATCTTGAACCTTTTTCAGGTGGCGAGCCCTTGGGAGCCAGAGGAGGGAGGTAGGAGAAAGCAACCAAAGAGACTCCGCCTCAAAATGAACCCAGACTCTAGAAGAACCTGGGCTATTCCATAAGACGCATTGAGCAAGCTGCGCAGTGAGGTAATAATGTTTAAAATTAGGGATACCCAGACCACCTCCCTGGGTGGGTCTTTGGAGAATTCAGAGGCGCACCAGAGGTCGTTTACCTGTCCAAATGAATTGTGAGGTATGGAATTGAAGACATTTAAAAACAAGGAGGATATAGATAGGAAGAGACTGGAAGAGGTAGAGGAGCCTAGGGAGAATGTTCATTTTAATGGCATTAATTCAGCCGATCCAGGATATTAAGTGATGGGACCACAAAGCAAGGTCTGACTTAATTTGGGAGAGTACACATGGGAAGTTAGCCTGATAAAGTTGGTGATAATCCCTGGTTATGAATACACGTAGATATTTAATCTTCTGGAGACGCCAATTAAATGAAAAAAGACATTCCAAAGGGGCTTTGTCATCTTGTGAAATATAAAAGTCAAGGACTTCTGTCTTATCTAGACTAATCTCGTATCCGGAAAAGTGACTATAAAGTTTGAGTTCAGCTAGGGTGGATGGGAGTGAGGTAAGCGGGTCTGTGATGGACAATAATAAGTCATCCGCATATAAGGCCAATTTATGCTCCATGGAACCAACACAAACCCTAGATATCTCTGAATTAGTTCGAATTCTTGTGGCCATAGGTTCTATAACAAGGGCAAAAATAAGCGGTGAAAGGGGGCATCCCTGACGTGTACCATTTGAGATACCGAATGGGGCCAAGGTCAGACCATTGGCAGAGATGGTGGCAGAGGTGGAGCAATACAGTGCTGATATACCATGGAGGAATTTACCAGGAAAGCCCATTGACCCAAGAACCCCATACATGAAGGACCAGGAGATTCTGTCAAATGCCTTTTCAGCATCTAATGACATAATTAGAGAAGGAATTCTGCAACCATGGATGGAGTGTATCAGGTCGATAGTCCTCCTGGTGTTGTCAGGAGCCTGTCGCCCTGGAATAAATCCCACCTGGTCAGGTTGAATTAAGGACGGTAGAAGGGGGTTCAATCTAGTGGCCAGTATTTTAGCATATAGCTTTAAATTTACATTAAGTAGGGAAATTGGCCTATAACTAGAGCAAAGCGAATGGTCTTTCCCAGGTTTTGGTATCACAGTAATGTTGGCTTGTGTCGTGGTAGAATCAATGGTTGCACCGTTCAGCACTTTATTAACCACTTAACTGACGAATTCTTTTTCCAAAAACCACTCCAAAATTGTCGGTTTCTTTTATGATTGAATTAGGTCACGAACATAGGCCCTGATTCAGAGCCGGACGCTCTGACCAGAGCGCTCGCTCTGAATCAGGGCCCACCTCCATTAATATGGAGCGTTCTCCTGGACGCTCGTATAGCTGTGGGTCATCACCCACAGCATATATGAGCATGCAGGATGATGGTCGCGATGGTCTTGCGCATGTGCACTGGGCCACATGGTCGTGCGCATGTGCACTGGGCCACCATCGACCTGCTTGCGAGCGCATAGCGCTCGCGAGTGGGTCTGAATCAGGCCCAGTGTCTCTATCCCAGCCGGCTCCACTGAGAATGCGCGGGATCTCGCCAGTATCGCGAGATCCCCGCGTGCAGCCCTAGAGCCGGCAGCAGCCCCAGAAGGGACAGCACTGTCCTTGTTGTGGGTATAGGCTAGCGCCAGGCTGTAGCTGTCCATAACGACAGCTACAGCTAGACGAATGGTCATGCGCTATGACCGGTCATACATAGCCCTTATGCTCGGCGCTGCTATCTAGTAGATAGCAGCACCGATAATAACAGGGGTGCATAGCGCCCCTATCATTTTCCATCCAGACCCCCGATCATACATCGGGGAGAAGCAGTATCAGTGCACATAACGCACATAACATAATATTATTATAATAATTTTATTGATATAGCGCTTTTTCTCCTAAAGGACTCAAAGTGCTTTACATTTACAGTACAAAATACAAAATAAGCTTAAACAAGGGACATTACTGAAATGCTTTGGTGAATAGGTGAGTCTTGAGTCTATTTTTGAAGGATTCTAGAGTGGAGGCCTCTCGAACTGTGCGGGGAAGATTCTAGGTACTGTTAATAGTCCTTTGTCAGCGGATCGCAGTAATCGAGTGGGATAGTAAGGAATCAGAAGCTGCTTCAGGTACCCTGGGCCATGGTCATGTAGGGCTTTGTAAATTATTAATCCAATCCGGAAAGCAATTCCCCATCTGACAGGCAGCCAGTGAAGGGATTAGAGAATGGGTGTTATGTGGCTGGAACGGGGCTGGATGGTATATAGCCTGGCAGCTGCATTTTGTACCATCTGCAAGCGGTGTAATTCTTTTGCTGGGAGACCGAGGTAGAGGGCGTTGCAGTAGTCTAGGCGTGATGATATAAATGCATGTATGACTTTAGGCAGATCTTCTGAGGGGATTAAGGCCCTCATTCAGAGCCAGACGCTCTGAGCAGAGCACTCGCTCTGAATGAGGGCCGTCCTCCATAAAAATGGAGCGTCCTCCTGGACGCTCGTATAGCTGTGGGTCACCACCCACAGCACATATGAGCGTGCAGGATGATGGTCGCGATGGTCTTGACCATCGCGACCATCGCCAGTGCGACCAGAAGCCTGTGGTCGGGGTTTTCGACCACAAGCCCTGGAGTGATTTTGGCTCTATCAGAGCCAAAATCACTCCCACTGCCATCACTAGTGATGTCAGTGGGGCCGGCTTCTGACGGTAGGCGTTCCCTTGGGAACGCCTCCGTCTGGCAGGCACGCCCCCGGCACGCCCACCAAAGGGGGCGTGCTGTCAATCAACATCGACAGCACGCCCCTTTGATCAGACACAACGAGCGAAGGAAAGTCCTTCGCTCGTCGCGTCTGGCGCATGCGCACGACAGCTCCCTCCGTCGTGCGCATGCGCAGTGCACACCATCGACCCACTTGCGAGCGGACAGCCGCTTGCGAGTGGGTCTGAATGAGGCCCTAAGTGCTTGATTCTGGCTATGTTCCTCAGATGAAAGAATGAGGATTTGATTGTGGCTGATACCTGTCAAGCCACTATCCTGGACAACACCATGATTCCGCGGAATTGGTATGAAATACCGCCGGCCGCATGGCCGGTGGTCCGATTCCCGTCAGCGGCAGCACGACAGGAGCAGAGTGTGACGCAGCGGAAGCCCGACAGCGCTGGAAATCCCGATCGTGGATAGGTAAGTATCACCTAACCTAACCCCCCTAACCCTCCTTAGGGGTGCCTAACCCTAACTTCCCCCCTCTAAGTGCCTAACCCTAACCACCCCCTTCCCCGCTGCCTAAACCTAAGTCCCCCGGGGGGGTGCCTAACCCTAAGTCCCCCCCGGGGGTGCCTAACCCTCCCTCCCCCTAGCCTAACCCTCCCGGGGGGGTGCCTAACCCTAAGTCCCCCCCGGGAGCCCTAAACCTAACCCTCCCCCCCCGCGGCTGTCCGCTCGCGGCGCCCGGCATCACTACGATCGGGATGCCGGGCGCCGGCCTCCCGGCGTCGGGGAAATGCGGTCGTCTACATCTAGACGCCCGGCATTTCACCCATGCTGGGATAAGACAGTCGGGAAGCCGCCTGCCGGTATTTAGGCAGTCGGCTTCCCGATTGCCTCCCTGATTCCGCACATGGTTAGTGTTTTGTAATTCTGAACCCCCAATTTACTCTGAGTCCTGCACATACACATTTGGGGAGGGAATAGTGGGGTCCTGCAGCATATAGTAGAGGGGCAGCACATGATTTCTGACAGATTAGGGCAGACTGCGGGGACCTGCAAGTGTATACTAGGAGTCCTGCACATATAAACATTTCTGAGGGGAGTAATGGGTTCCTGGATCATCTCGATATAGGGTGTCACCAAACTCAATAACTCCCGGAAGGTGACGTCATCCATCCTCAGATAGTTTCGGAAGTCATCAGGGTTGTTCTCACGAAGTCCCATCAGCAGTGGCATGTGCGACAGAGTATCCCTCTGCAGCAACCACTCACTGGTCCAGCATGAGTGCACCCTTCTCCGTCTCTCAGACCTCTCCCTATCAGCTAAAAGCACGATTCCAGCATATGCTGTCATCACACGATAGCAATAAGAAGGATCCATGAGGAAGAAAAATAAGTACAGTTTGTTTAAAGACAAGCCAAAAACAAACCACAGCAAATGAACAATGCAACAATGTTCAGCAGGTATAAACCAAACCAAACTAGCCACAGAGCATAAATACAATGAGTAAAATGGCTGCCACCTATTTATTCCCTCATTATAGCCACGCCCACCCCTCTAAAATCTTATCTGCCCCCTATAGCTGAAAGCTGTCAATCACAGTTTGAAACAATATCGTTTATCGTTACATCGTTTGCAAATCGTTTGCAAATCATTCAGGACCTCATTCAGAGTCGGTCGTTGCGGCCGCATGGTCGTACGCCACCGATGTTTGCTATAATGCGCTTGCATAAAGTTCGCAATGCACGTGCGCAAACTAGCCGCTATGATCAGAAATTTCTCTCTCCTTGAACACAGCCAGGTCGGTAGTTTGAGTGACAGATGGAGGCGTTTGTGGGTGGTAACAGGAGAAGGTGCTTGAAAACGGGGGAGTGGAGATCCAAACGCAGGCGTGCCTCATTATGCGAACGGCGTTTTATGGGACTGCATACGGATTTATGGGAGTGCATAATTAACAAAGTAGCGTCATGGCACATGTGACATGGGAGGTTTTTACACTGACATGATCGTAGAGCTTAAGAGAGGGTATGGCCAACCTTAAGCTCTACGACCAGTTCCGATTGGTTCCCGATGGTCTCGATTAATCCTTATATGCCCGGAGATAATGTGCAATGCGTACGAGAAGAGGGCGTATTTTTTTGTCTTCCGACCGCTTCCTCCCCTTGGTCGGCCAACTACCAATCCGAACTTAGGGACGCAACTTGCGAGGGAATCATTTGAATATCCGGCCCCTTTTCCCGTACGACCGTGCGGCCGCTTCGACCGACTCTGAATGAGGTCCTCAGAGTGGAAGATCAAATTTCAAGGGAGCATTCAAGGGAAAATCGTTTAGAGGTTGGACAGGGCTAAAATCGTCTAGTGGATGCCCCCCATTAGATTTTTTGCCGATGGGGAGGTGGAGAGGGGGGAGGGCGGACTGCCGTGGCGGGGACTTTAAAAACAATACATGCCAGTGATGTATGTATTTGGCTGGCTGCATTTGTGTGTGTGTCTCTGTGTCAGTGTGTGTGTGTATCTGTGTCATTGTGTGTGTATCTGCATCAGTGTGTGTAACTGTGTCAGTGTGTGTGTATCTGTGTCAGTGTGTGTGTCTGTGTGTGTATCTGCATCAGTGTGTGTATCTGCATCAGTGTGTGTGTATCTGTGTCAGTATGTGTGTCTGTATGTGTATCTGCATCAGGTTGCCTACCTTTAATATTCTCTTCCCAGGAGAAGCCCGGGTAAGAGATGCAGCAGGGGGCCAACGGGGGCGGGGCTTGACGATTCGTGTCATTAAGCCCCGCCCCCTCACGGTAAAATTGCCGCGATTGGGCACAATTTACATAGGGGGCGGGGCCAAATGCTGTGATTCATGCAGAATCACAGCTTAAGCCCCGCCCCCTTCACGGAGACCCGCGATTGCCGCGGGTATTCTCCTAATTCTGCCCACTTCACTAGGAAGTGGGCAGAATGCGGGAGAAATGCCTACCCTTCCGGGGGTGCGGGGGTTACCCGAAAAATCGGGAGCCTCCTGCGAAAACCGGGAGGGTAGGCATGTATGATCTGCATCAGTGTGTGTATCTGTGTCAGTGTTTGTGTGTGTATCTGTGTCAGTGTGTGTATCTGTGTCAGTGTGTGTGTATCTGTGTCAGTGTGTGTGTATGTATCTGTGTCAGTGTGTGTCTCTGTGTGTGAGTATCTGTGTCAGTGTGTGTGTATGTATCTGTGTCAGTATATGTCTCTGTGTCAGTGTGTGTGTGTATCTGCACCAGTGTGTGTATCTGTGGCAGTGTGTGTGTATCTGTGTGTGTATCTGTGTCAGTGTGTGTATCTTTGTCAGTGTGTGTATCTGTGATGGTGTGACTGAGAGATGACACAGGTGGGGCCGTGATGGTGTTGCTGAGATGACGCAGGGGGAGGCGATGCTGTGGCTGGTAGACAATGCATGGGGGAGACAATGGTGTGGCTAAGAGACAACGCAGGGGGAGGCGATGGTGTGGCTAAGAGATGACACATGGGGGAGGTGATGGTGTGGCTAAGAGACGACGCAGAAGGGAGGCGGTGGTGTGGCTGAGAGATGACAAGGGGGGTGATGGTGTAATGAGAGACGATGCAGGAGGAGATTGTGTGGCTGAGAGTCACAGGGGAAAGGAAGTTACACAGGGGGAACGAGTCTGATTGAACCGCTGTTGTATGATGATGACCTTAATATTCCTACACAAACAGGCATCTACCGGACGATGTGACCTACATGAATATTGAATACCGACTGAAGACGCCGTCTGCCCAGGGAGGATACATTTCTTCAGAGGTTCCACATAGTGAGAAACCACCGTATAGGTAAGGTGCATATGGAATGGAAAGGAATGGTCCCAGAATGACAAGAAATGGGTGGTGTGTCATGTTGGCACGCCCTATTTTCAGTGGCCACACCCCTTCGCTATGTGACCATGCCTATTTTTATGGCGCATGCCCTAGGTGCGCAAATATATATTAATATGTGATAGTGTGTGAGGGGGGGGCCATCGTACTGCAACTTGCCCTGGGCTCCAAACACCCTAGTTATGCCACTGGGAGGGAGGATCACCCGGACCCAAGGGTAGCACAGATCCTGCGCACAGTGGCTCTGTGACCCCCTGCAGTGACACAGCAGGGGGTCACGGAGAGGGACAGCCCAGCAGAGGATGCAGACCACATGCAGCGGGGTGAACAGTGAGTGGCACCACTTCTCAGGGGACCTGTCCTGGAACACCGACGGCAGGAGGTGAGGAGTAACCAGCCGCAATTTAGTCACGGAGTCTGCAGACAGATACAGCGGAGGGTCACTGGACGGGAATCCAACCAGATTAGGCAGCCCAGCAGAGGACGTGGGTCACAAACGGCCCTGGGCACAGTCAGAGGCACGGCGTGGCAGAAAGAAAGGACCATGCCCCCGGGGGAAAGAGCGGACCTGCAGCCAAGATAAGCGGCTCAACAGGGAATCTACAGCAGAAGGCAGCTAGGAAACATAAATTTTGCGAGAAAGGTGGAGAGGGTAGCAAGGATGGATGTCCCCTTTCCTCCTCTAAAGACACTCGGGGTCTGATTCAGATGTGCCAATGTTTGCGTGGTTGAGCGATTATCTTTGCATCTGCGTGTGCATAAATAGTCCTGAAAACCCCTACGGTGCATGTGTTGCACAGAGTGTACGCCGAGTCTTTAGAGATTAGCAGGTAGTTGAAGACAAAACACATCAGAACTTTGGAGTTCCGAGTTGAACCGAGTCCCGACTCAGATCACTATGGGGGTTTCGAATAGACTGATACAATCACTATAGTACGGTGGACACACTGGGCCTGAATCAGAGCTGCTCGTTCGCTCCGAGCGATGTTTGCCCAACTGCGCATGCGCACGGATCGTTATACGCATGCGCGAACCAGTCAGTGCGGTCGAAAATCATGTGCTCGCAAAATAGCGAATGCCTGCTATTTTGACTTACAGGAGGAGGCGTATGTGGGTGGTAACGGGGGAAGGTGCTTGAAAACGGGGAGTGGAGATCCGAACGCAGGCGTGCTTAAAGGTCAAAACAGGCGTTTTAAGGGTGTGCATAATTAAAACAGCAGCGTCATTGACCACGTCACTGGGTTATTTTATAACCAGAACTGCTCGCAAAATTGTGGTAGCAAAAACCAGCCACAAGAATAGCGAGCAGTTCATACCCTGGTCGATGTACCCGATTAATCTAATAAATAGCGGACATGACGTAGGATGCGAGCGGGCCAGGGAGCGTAGTTTTTTAAAAAACGACCGCAAGTTTTGTTCGCTCGTTCAGACCTAGAGGCGTGAACAGACCGCAAAGAGCGAACGGTTCATTTGAATAGCCACCCCTATTTTCTGGACGAGCGAGCGCTAATTGCGTCCGGCTCTGAATCAGGCCCACTGTTGCCACTCTACAAGTATTATTCACAAACCTGTGATAAGTTGCACTTGACTGCTCACATATTTTAAACCATCAACTTATTATCTGGGATACAGCACAGCTTGACATACTTTTCAGCTACACAGCATCATTATCTTTTTATTCATCTGTTTTTTAGTATTGCTATTTATATGTTTTTAATTTTCCTTATTCCTGTATTATTTATTTATGTACATTCAATGACATTATAATACCCTTTTTTTCTTGAATATTATATTTACACATTTATATTTATTCCTGTTTATCAGCGGGTGTTTCTTTCTATTTATGTTTTGTGTGGGGTTGCAATTTTTTCCCCTTTTTGTTACTTACCGCTGCAGGTACATTTTTTAGTAATCAGTGTGTTTTTTAAGCCCTTGGGTTTTTTCTTTCCCTTTCCGGGGTTTCGAATCAGGGCGTTTTTTTTTTTATGGTGCGTCCTCCTGGACGCTCGCATAGCTGTGGGTTACCACCCACAGCTTATGCGAGCGTCCATGATGATGGTCGCGATGGTTAAGACCATCGCGACCATCGGGCTTGCAACGAGACCCTGCGGTAGGGTCTCGCTTCCGCAAGCCCTGGAGTGATTTTGGCTCTATCAGAGCCAAAATCACTCCCACTGACATGGGAACGCCTCCGTCTGGGCAGCCACGCCCCGGCACGCCCACCAAAGGGGGCGTGCTGTCACTCACCATCAACAGCACGCCCCCTTCGGTGCGAGACTCTGAGCGACGGCTTCTCCGTCGCTCGCCGGGTCTCACGCATGCGTACGACGGAGCAGCCTCCGTCGTGCGCATGCGCATTTGGGTACCATCGACCCGCTTGTGAGCGTCCTGCGCTCGCGAGCGGGTCTGAATGAGACCCTGATTTCCGGCTCTGGTCTGCTCACAAATAGGATCTCGGATCTAAAAACTGGATCTCGCGTGTTTGATTTCATGATTTCAGGTGTCAAAATTTACTGAAAATTAAGGTTATTGATGTTAATAATACTAAAGGAACAACAACAGGTCCAAGTTACATGATTTTAGCTGTTTTTATCAAACTTTTAAAGCAATCCAAAACCGAACCAAAACACTTGAGGGTGGTTTTGTCAAAACCAAAACACGATGATGATTTAGAACCGAAACCAAAACATGGGGTTGTGCGCACATCTCTAATTAGACCTGGTGGTGCAACCAGTCGTTACTGGGAGGCGACTGGGAAGTGGTGAAGTGAAAAAAAAGGTTGTCTCATGAGCATGTACTGGGAGTGTTACAGGTGTGTCAGTGAATGAGGCTGCATTCCCACATGCAGAGCTGCTGCCACAGAGTGTTTACAGCAATTTCAAAAGCTGGTGCAAGTGTCGATAGTGATCACCAGCAGTTTTTCCGCTGTCCATGGGCATTGAAAGTCTCAGGGCTTGCACTTACTGTCCGGTGCATACTAGTACATAAGGGTGGGCTGAAACTAGCAGTTGCATATTATCACCAATTTTGAGCTTTTAGTCAAAGACTAAACCGCTTCATAGCTATCAGTAGCAACAGTGTGCCACCTAGGATCAAAATATAACATAACTAACCAATATGCAGCTGAAGAGGAAAAGCATCATGTCAGGTTACTGAATGCAATTGCACTATAGTATGTATTTTCCATATGAAATATAAAGCCTTAGTCAAGACCAGGAGCGTAAATAGAACTTTGTGGGCCCCATAACAAAATTTTTAAGGGCCTCCCCCCAACTCAGGTCTCAACCAGAGTGTATACATATATATAAATGTATATACATGTATACAGTATATATGTATATACCAGAAGTTCCCAAGTGCCCCCCCCAGATATGGAGGGACAGTGAGAGAGCTTAGGAGGGGGCAATGAGAGATATATTAAGGGACAGGGAGACATAAGGAGGGGGCAATGAGAGAGATATGGAGGGACAGTGAGAGAGCTTTGGAGGGGGCAATGAGAGATATATTAAGGGACAGGGAGACATAAGGAGGGGGCAATGAGAGAGATTTGAAGGTGCCCAATGGGCAATGAGAGAAATTTGAAGCTATAGAGGGGGCAGTGAGAGATATATAGAGGGGCAGTGAGAGCTTTGGAGGGTGCAATGAGAGAGCTATAGAAGGGGCAGTGAGAGAGCTATGAAGGGGCAATGAGAGATATATGGAGAAACAGTGAGAGAGCTTTGGAAGGGGCAATGAGAGATATATGGAGAAACAGTGAGAGAGCTTTGGAGGGGGCAATGAGAGGTATATGAAGGGACAGGGAGACATAAGGAAGAGGCAATGAGAGATACTGTATGAAGGTTTGCAGTGAGAGAACTATAGAGGGGGCAGTGGGAGAGATATGAAGGGGCAATGAGAGAGATATGGAGGAGCAGTTAAGAGCTTTGGAGTGGGCAATGAGAGATATATGGAGAAACAGTGAGAGAGCTTTGGAGGGGGCAATGAGAGGTATATGAAGCGACAGGGAGACATAAGGAAAGGGCAATGAGGGAGATACTGTATGAAGGTGTGCAGTGAGAGAACTATAGAGGGGGCAGTGAGAGAGATATGAAGGGGCAATGAGAGAGATTTGGAGGCGGCAATGAGAAAGATGTGAAGGACAGTCACAGATATGATGGAAGGGGGCAATGAGAGAGACCCAAGCATAGTTATGCATTATGTTGGTGAGTGACCAGATGAGGTGACTATGAAAAAAATATATGATTATTATTATTAATAATGTAAGAAGACAAATGTGTCTGGAAAATAAATGAAACACTTGTTTAACAGGGTATTATCACTTGTCTAACAGAGTAAGATCAGCCTCAGTTGCCTACTTTTTCACAGACAATTTAACATATATTTTTTGCAAGTGTTAAAGGTTATTCAAAGCTGCCAGAATCAGCCTCTCTGTGATATTTAATTTCAACCTGATCACCAACTTCTTTATACTGCTTATGTCTCAAGAGGCAGAATGAACAATTTGTATACAAAGGAATGGGATTAAAATGCCGGCAGCTATTTAGCCGCCGGTTCAAATCCCGACATCATCAGCCCGACAGGAGGAAATCCCAACGGCAGGTAAGTCTGCCGGTCTATTAACTACATCCCGTATACAATATATAGTCATACTCATTTCACATGATGTGGTACAAAATGTCCAATTCATAGTCTGAATGTTGACATGGACATTGCGTCTCTCACGGTCCTCCTGCATAGCCGACCCTCAAGATACAACAATCTGAGAATCGCCGCCCGTAACTTTTACAGGTTTCCTCAGCATGTGTGGTTAACTAAACCTGGTAACTGCCACTAGCAGAAGAAAACTGTAATGCTCAAGCATAAGGTGAGCTTCTGCTCTCATCTGCATACACAATTATCAATACTTAGAAAAATAGGTAACATGAGCCATATGAGGCTTTGGGTCATAAAAACACAGATCCAGAACTAGAATTAATGTTTAATTCAAGAATATCTTCAAAGCTTATGTACAAAAAGTTACAAAGAATATAATAATGTTAAAAACAATCACACAGTTACTTACAATTTCCAAAACTAAACTAAAATAATAAATTGGAGAAACAAACCACTCAAACCCCGTTGGTTTAAATGGTGTTGGGACGAGGCCTTCCCAATGACGAACTCTGGATCATCTGTATCCTTCAATAGCCTCATGCAGAAGAACACTGGGCCAGGGTCGAGTCAAATTTTTATGCCTACTTTTCCAGGCACCCCCACAACCCCCTCCCTGGGGTGATTTTAAACCTTGTCAGCTCAGAGTGGATTGTCAAGCAGACTAAAGCTTCAGGGTTTCCCGGCCACCTGAGCAGGGGTTCTTTAATTATACATTCAGCTCTTTCTGAAATTGGGAAGTAGGCTGAGGTCATAAACGTACACAGCTGACTAGGTGAAGCAATTCAGACCTGCTAAGACTAGTGTCTTTCTGTGTAAACAACTATCCTTTGATCGCTGCCCTCAAACAGGACACAGGGCTCCTAATGACTGGTTTATCAAGGGTCTGGCCAGCTGTCCTATAATTTCCACGGATATATTTCTTTTATGTCCTATACATTGCGACAGGTTTATGACTGACCCAGGAAGAAAGAACTTCTTATAACCCGCACTCGCAAGCGGGTCGATGGTGGGCTATTGCGTACACAAATAGCGAGTGCCTCTGAATCAGGGCCTATATTTTTACCTGGCACACGGATAGCAAAAGGTTGCCTTTTTTGTGATAAACCTTCTGAACTGAACTAATACAGAGCCGCTACCAGGACGCAACAGGAACAACATGATATGAACTCCGAGGCTACAGTCTCCTGCCCGCCCCTCTCCTAGCTTCTGTATGAGATCTCAGAGACTGTACAATCCCAGAAGCAGGCAACAGAAGAATGCTTCAACAGCAACTCCCTACATGAAACTCCTTGCACACTCCCAGGGAGCACTTAGGGCTCTATTTATTAACATTATTTTTACTAAAATAAAGTGAAAAAGGGTGTTTTCACACCCTTTTCACATTATTTTAGTATCACCTAAAGTTACTACAGGGCAATTGGAGTAGAATTCGTAAAATTCTACTCCAAGCCCTAATTATCACTTATTTTTAGTAAGCAGATTGCATTTCCCATAATTGTAATGGGAAATGTGATCTGCCCAAAGTTACTAAAAATAAATTGTGAAAAAATACCGGGGAAAGTCCTGTGATAATAACACCACCTGGAGGTCTCCCCCGGTTACCGGACTCCTGCTCTGCTCTAACATGCAGAGCAGAGCCCGGAGCTGGCCCCAGTGATTGTAACACATTCTCTTCCTTCGCACCGTAGTCACACATTTGACATTCCTCTCCCTTACCTGTGTAGTAACATTTTCCTCTCTCACCTCTCTAGTAACAGAGTGCCCCTAACACTACACTCCATACTGTACACTTACCCCCTAACCCTGAACCCACTACTACATACTTACCCCCTTAACCCAGCACCCAATACTGTGTCCTTATCCCTCAAAACTTAACCCAATACTTACCCTTATCCCCTAACCCTGCTACCAATACTGCTCCCTTACTCCATAACCCTACACACAATATTTTATCTTTACCCCCAACCCTTCCCTCAGTAGTCACATAGGAGAGTCACACCAACTCATACATGCTCATACATGCCGACTATCTGGCTGCCCCTTCCGGGAGGGAGCAGCCAGACCGGCATTACTGGGGCGGCGTGGCCAGCAAACGGGTGTGGGGCCGGCCAGGTGATAAGTTTTTGCGGGCGGGGCAGAGCCACGCGAGCGCGTCATTTTGGCCCCGCCCCCGCTACACACTGCCGATATTACAGGCAGTGTGAAGCAGGGGGCGGTACCAAAATGACGCGAATCGCGTCACCGACCCCCTTCCCTGCCGGGGTTATAGAAGTTATTGCGGTGGGACAGGAGGGATCCACGGCAGCCGGGAGACTTTCCTGCCATCCCGGAAGGTCGGGAGCGGCACCCGATTTTCGGGAGGCTCCTGACCAAATCGGGAGGGTAGGCAAGTATGCACCAACTGCCAGTGGTGTTTGGCAGCACTTGGGATGACAGTTGGTTTTTTTAATATGATCTGTGCTACAGCCACAATGAGACAGTCAGTAAGGACATTGCACAGGGGGAGGAAACATTTTAGCCCCTATTACCCCATTAGTAGTTACCTACGTCATGGAAGGAATATACTCCCCGATTTTCATGTTTATAGGTCTAGGGGTTTGGGCTGGGCATTGATAAGTCAGTCAGTCAGTCCGGACATCCAATTTTATATATATAGATGAAAGAAAATGGTAAAGTTTGTATGTGTAATGTGACCATTTCAACGTGAAAAACTCACTTGAAATACAGTACATAGAAATATCACAATTCAAATATTGTATTATTATGTTATCACACACTTTAATAGGTCATAAAAACAATATACGAATATTGTAAATCAACACCTAGGGGTATATGTAATAATGTGCCGGAACCAGCGTGATTTCGGCAGTTAAACCCGATTTAAAGTAGGGGTGTGCACCGGACACTTTTCGTGTTTTGTGTTTTGGTTTTGGATCTGGATCTTTCTTCGTGTTTTGGATCTGGATTGGTTTTGCCAAAACCACCCTTCCGTGTTTTGGGTTCTGGGTTTTGTGTTTTGGATCTGGATTTTTTCTTAAAAAATAAAAAAAAACCGCTAAAATCACATAAATGGGCCTTTTTTTGTTCCTACGCTATTAATAACCCCAATAACATTAATTTCCACTCATTTCCACTCTATTCTGAACACCTCACACCTCACAATATTGTTTTTAGGCCAAAAGGTTGTACCGAGGAAGCTGGATGACTATGCTAAGCGACACAAGGGGGCGGCACAAACACGTGGCCCATCTAGGAGTGGCACTGCAGTGGCAGACAGGAAGCCAATCAGCGTTATGGTGCCCATTTGCATGTAGCACGAACCCGGGAGATCCGTGCTACATGCATCTGTGTGATTGGCACAGAGCAATGACAGGTCCGTGAGACCCGTCTGTGCTGCTGTGGTAAAAAAAAAAAAAAAAACCTGTGTAAAAAAAGAAAAAAATGGCGTGCACCCCCCCAAAAAAGAGCAACCAGCCCCGGGCATTAGTAACCCAGTGCTGGGTGTGCTTAAATACAGGGGACAAACGACGTAGGGGTCCCCTGTACTTAAGCACAACCAGCACCGGGCTAGTCAGAACCAGCGCTGGTTGCCAAAATACGGGGGACAAACGACGTAGGGGTCCCCTGTATTCTGCGCAACCAGCTCTGGGCTCTGATCCGGTCCTGGTTCTGGAAATATAGGGGACAAAAAATGAGTAGGGTTCCCCTGTATGTTCCAGAACCAGCACTGGACTTTTTCTAGCGGGGGGCTGATGCCACAGCCAGGGGAGCCCTTTCACCGGGCCCCCCAGCCGCAGCATCAACCCTGACCGCTAGTCAGCCCAGGCCGGGGATCCCTGGAGAGCTGGGGACCCCCCCAATAAAGGGGTCACCCTCTCCAGGGCACCCCAGGCCCAGGCTGATAGCCCGGGGCTATCCCCGCCACCCCTGGTGGCGGTGGGTGGCGGGTTGATTGTGTGGTGTGGTGTAAATAAAGAATATCAAACATTGTCTTTACAAGTAGAACTGCAAGTCCCAGCTAGCCTGCCCCGCATGCTGGTACTTGGAGAACCACAAGTACCAGCATGCAGGGCATTAAGGGCCCACTAGTACCTGTAGTTCACCTGTAAAAAAAATGTTTAAAAAAACACAGGACACACACACCGTGACAGTATAAGTTTATTAAACATACATACACACACACACATGTACACATACTCACCTATGTAACCTGTAGCATCGGTCCACTTGTCCGGTAAAGTATCCCTAGGGGACCTGTGAAAAAAAACATACTCACCATCTCCTATGCGAGGTTCTGTCCTCTTCGTTCCAAAGTAGGCATCCCCGGACTTGGCAAAAAAAAAAAACGAAAACGCGATCCACGAACTTAGTACCGTTCTATAGAACGGTACTTCCCGAATGAGAGCTTAGCGGCGGGGTATCACCATGGAAACCCCGCTGCTAAGCGTTCATTGGCTGAGAGAGGTCATCTCCCGTCTCTCAGCCAATGAACGGCTCCCTCCATTGTAGTCAATGGTGGGAACCGCAGGGTAAACTTTAATAACCTTGCGGCTCCCAGCATTGACTACAATGGAGGGAGCCGTTCATTGGCTGAGAGAGACGGGAGATGGCCTCTCTCAGCCAATGAACGCTTAGCAGCGGGGTTTCCATGGTGATACCCCGCCGCTAAGCTCTCATTCGGGAAGTACCGTTCTATAGAACGGTACTAAGTTCGTGGATCGCGTTTTCGTTTTTTTTTTTTTGCCAAGTCCGGGGATGCCTACTTTGGAACGAAGAGGACAGAACCTCGCATAGGAGATGGTGAGTATGTTTTTTTTCACAGGTCCCCTATGGATACTTTACCGGACAAGTGGACCGATGCTACAGGGTTACATAGGTGAGTATGTGTACATGTGTGTGTGTGTGTGTGTGTGTGTGTATGTATGTTTAATAAACTTATACTGTCACGGTGTGTGTGTCCTGTGTTTTTTTTAAACATTTTTTTACAGGTGAACTACAGGTACTAGTGGGCCCTTAATGCCCTGCATGCTGGTACTTGTGGTTCTCCAAGTACCAGCATGCGGGGCAGGCTTGCTGGGACTTGCAGTTCTACTTGTAAAGACAATGTTTGATATTCTTTATTTACACCACACCACACAATCAACCCGCCACCCACCGCCACCAGGGGTGGCGGGGATAGCCCCGGGCTATCAGCCTGGGCCTGGGGTGCCCTGGAGAGGGTGACCCCTTTATTGGGGGGGTCCCCAGCTCTCCAGGGATCCCCGGCCTGGGCTGACTAGCGGTCAGGGCTGATGCTGCGGCTGGGGGGCCCGGTGAAAGGGCTCCCCTGGCTGTGGCATCAGCCCCCCGCTAGAAAAAGTCCAGTGCTGGTTCTGGAACATACAGGGGAACCCTACTCATTTTTTTCCCCTGTATTTCCAGAACCAGGACCGGATCAGAGCCCAGAGCTGGTTGCGCAGAATACGGGGGACCCCTACGTCGTTTGTCCCCCGTATTTTGGCAACCAGCTCTGGTTCTGACTAGCCCGGTGCTGGTTGTGTTTAAGTACAGGGGACCCCTATGTCGTTTGTCCCCTGTATTTAAGCACACCCAGCACTGGGTCACTAATGCCCGGGGCTGGTTGCTCTTTTTTTGGGGGGGAGGACGCCATTTTTTTCTCTTTTTACACAGGTTTTTTTTTTTTTATTTACCACAGCAGCACAGACGGGTCTCACGGACCCGTTAGTGCTCTGTGTCAATGACACAGATGCAAGTAGCACGGATCTCCTGGTCCGTGCGTGCATCTGTGTCATTGAAATACACAGCAGCACAGACGGGTCTCACTGACCCATCTGTGCTCTGTGTCACTGTCAATCACACAGATGCATGTAGCACGGATCTCACGAGTCCGTGCTACATGCAAATGAGCACCATAATGCTGATTGGCTGAGAGCCGTGACAGACGGCTCTGTCAGCCAATCAGCACTTTGCCCATTAAAGGCAAAGGCATTTTTTTTTAAATGGCCGCTCGAGGCAAAACCTCGAGATCCGACAGCAGATCTCGAGGTTTTGCCTCGGGAGAGGGATCCGGGGCAGACAGGGAGATCCGAGCTTGGGCTCGGATCGCCCCGGATCCCCGAAGTTCGGGTGGGTTCGGTTCTCAGGGAACCGAACCCGCTCATCCCTAATTTAAAGCAGCAATAATTTAAAAGGCAAAATCAACCTGGTTTTTCTCTTTTAACTGATTGCCAAATTACATCTGCAGGCCTAATCATTGAAATCAATTCAGTTCCCTGAAATAACACCCTATTATATATACCCCATAGAATTTAACATTTCAAAAATATTACATTACTATGAGATTTCCAGGGTTTGCTCACACCTGGACACTATTTTTCCACTTCGACATGCAAATAAATGCATAAGAATTGCATTAAACAATAGGACAGATATTGCCATTCCCACCTTTGCACTGTGAAATGTTAATTCCTTGTTTAAAAATATTGGAATACAGCAAAATATATTTCTTGTTTGTTTCCGCCACCAATACAATAGAGTACTGTTACTGTTACATGTGCATTGCAGGAAATAAAGCATTAGTAAAGCATACAATAATGTCTATGTATATTTACCCAGTTTTCTGCATATATGTGACACCGTGCCCTAAAGGAGTGCAAGTCATCGGCTATTTATTTACTACTGCAATAAGGTGTGTGTGTATATATATATTTATCTACTTAACTGCAAGCCACATTGAGGAAGTATTCATATTGATCTACTTGAAAATGATAAGACATTCAGACTCATTTTAAATTAGGGAATTAGATAGTGACATTTCCTGTTTTTTGAATATTAAATCAGCTCAATGCAATATATGTGCTAATGAGTTTAAATTAGGGGTGAGCGGGTTCGGATTTCTGAAATCCGAACCCCCCCGAGCCCCCCCGATCCGAGGCAGATCCGAGTCAGGCTCGACTTTTCCCGCCTGACTCGGATTTGAAATCGAGGCAAAACGTCATCATCCCGCCTTCCGAGTCTCGCGGGTTTTGGATCCTATATAAGGTACCTGCGTCGGTGCCATTTTCTCACTCGGCTGTGGACAGTGAAGAGGGAGGGTGGGAGTTAGGGCTGGCTGGGCTGTGTAGTGTAGTGTAGTGCAGAGTAGTGTTGTGCTGTGCTACGCTGTGCTGCTGTTGTCCACTACTTCAAAGTCCATAGGGGCTGGCTGTGTTGTGCTGTGCTGCTGTTGTTAATAGGGGCTGTGTCCACTACTTCAAAGTCCATAGGGGCTGGCTGGACTGTGTTGTGCAGTCAGTTCTCCATAGGGGCTGTGTCCACTCCAAAGTCCTGTGCAGTGTCCCAGTCCTAAAGGGGTGCTGTAGTGTTGTCCAGGGGGTGCTCTGTCCATCAGGGGTGCTCCCCCCAAGTGCTAAAAAAATAATATTTTTTTGTGTGTTTGTGAATTGTGTGCGCAGTAGCCGCACGTGCATCAACAAAGTAGTGCCAAGCGTGCGCCTGTGTCATAAGTAAAGGGCCGGCTGGCTTGACCGTTAAAGGGTGCTGTAACCCCCAAAGTACACTCCAGTCCAAACCAAAAAAAAAATTATTTTCTGTGTTTGTGAATTGTGTGCGCAGTAGCCGCACGTGCATCAACAAAGTAGTGCCAAGCGTGCGCCTGTGTCATAAGTAAAGGGCCGGCTGGCTTGACCGTTAAAGGGTGCTGTAACCCCCAAAGTACACTCCAGTCCAAACCAAAAAAAAAATAATTTTCTGTGTTTGTTAATTGTGTGCGCAGTAGCCGCACGTGCATCAACAAAGTAGTGCCAAGCGTGCGCCTGTGTCATAAGTAAAGGGCCGGCTGGCTTGACCGTTAAAGGGTGCTGTAACCCCCAAAGTACACTCCAGTCCAAACCAAAAAAAAAATTATTTTCTGTGTTTGTGAATTGTGTGCGCAGTAGCCGCACGTGCATCAACAAAGTAGTGCCAAGCGTGCGCCTGTGTCATAAGTAAAGGGCCGGCTGGCTTGACCGTTAAAGGGTGCTGTAACCCCCAAAGTACACTCCAGTCCAAACCAAAAAAAAAATTATTTTCTGTGTTTGTGAATTGTGTGCGCAGTAGCCGCACGTGCATCAACAAAGTAGTGCCAAGCGTGCGCCTGTGTCATAAGTAAAGGGCCGGCTGGCTTGACCATTAAAGGGTGCTGTAACCCCCAAAGTACACTCCAGTCCAAACCAAAAAAATATATATTTTCTGTGTTTGTGAATTGTGTGCGCAGTAGCCGCACGTGCATCAACAAAGTAGTGCCAAGCGTGCGCCTGTGTCATAAGTAAAGGGCCGGCTGGCTTGACCGTTAAAGGGTGTTGTAACCCCCAAAGTACACTCCAGTCCAAACCAAAAAAAAATATATTTTCTGTGTTTGTGAATTGTGTGCGCAGTAGCCGCACGTGCATCAACAAAGTAGTGCCAAGCATGCGCCTGTGTCATAAGTAAAGGGCCGGCTGGCTTGACCGTTAAAGGGTGCTGTAACTCCCAAAGTACACTCCAGTCCAAACCAAAAAAATATATATTTTCAGTGTTTGTGAATTGTGTGCGCAGTAGCCGCACGTGCATCAACAAAGTAGTGCCAAGCGTGCGCCTGTGTCATAAGTAAAGGGCCAGCTGGCTTGACCGTTAAAGGGTGCTGTAACCCCCAAAGTACACTCCAGTCCAAGCCAAAAAAATATATATTTTCTGTGTTTGTGAATTGTGTGCGCAGTAGCCGCACATGCATCAACAAAGTAGTGCCAAGCGTGCGCCTGTGTCATAAGTAAAGGGCCGGCTGGCTTGACCGTTAAAGGGTGCTGTAACCCCCAAAGTACACTCCAGTCCAAACCAAAAAAATATATATTTTCTGTGTTTGTGAATTGTGTGCGCAGTAGCCGCACGTGCATCAACAAAGTAGTGCCAAGCGTGCGCCTGTGTCATAAGTAAAGGGCCGGCTGGCTTGACCGTTAAAGGGTGCTGTAACCCCCAAAGTACACTCCAGTTCAAACCAAAAAAATAATATTTTTTGTGTGTTTGTGAATTGTGTGCGCAGTAGCCGCACGTGCATCAACAAAGTAGTGCCAAGCGTGCGCCTGTGTCATAAGTAAAGGGCCGGCTGGCTTGACCGTTAAAGGGTGCTGTAACCCCCAAAGTACACTCCAGTCCAAACCAAAAAAAAAATTATTTTCTGTGTTTGTGAATTGTGTGCGCAGTAGCCGCACGTGCATCAACAAAGGAGCAGCGCCAAGCGTGCGCCTGTGTCCCATAAGTAAAGAGCCGGCTGGCTCATTTCTTAAAGGCTGGTGTAACCCACAAAGTGCACTACTCTCCAGCAAAAATAAAAAAATATTTTCTGTGTTTAGCCGCACGTATATATTAAATCGATATAACATAAATGGAGGACCAAACTTTCTCTGATAAAAATAAAATAGAGAAAGATCAAGAACCACTTCCTCCTAGTGCTGAAGCTGCTGCCACTAGTCATGACATAGACGATAACATGCCATCAACGTCGTCTGCCAAGGCCGATGCCCAATGTCATAATAGAGGGCACATACAATCCCAAATGACAAAGTTCAGGAAAATGACCTTGAAAAAAACATTTAAATCAGCTGAAGAGAAACGTAAACTTGCCAATATGCCATTTACGACACGGAGTGGCAAGGAACGGCTAAGGTCAATCCCTAGTATGTTCATGACTAGTGGTTCAGCTTCACATGACGATGGAAGCCCTCCTCCCACTAAAAAAATCAAAAGAGTTAAGCTGGCAAAAGCACAGCGAAGAACTGTGCTTTCTAAGAAGATATCACAAATCCCCAAGGAGAGTCCAAGTGTGGTGGTGGTTGCGATGCCTGACCTTCCCAGCACTGGACGGGAAGAGGTGGCTCTTTCCACCATTTGCACGCCCCCTGCAAGTGCTGAAAGGAGCACCCACAGTCCACTTGCTGATATGCAAATTGAAGATGTCACTGTTGAAGTACAACAGGATGAGGATACTGGTGTAGCTGGCGCTGAGGAGGAAGTTGGCGAGGAGGATTCTGATGGTGATGTGGTTTGTTTAAATCAGGCTCCGGGGGAGACAGTTGTTGTCCGTGGGATGAAAAAGCCCATCACGGTCATGCCTGGGCAGAAGACCAAACATTCCACCTCTTTGGTCTGGCAATATTTCTATCCAAATCCGGACAACAACTGTCTTGCCATATGTACCATATGTAAAGGTGGAATAAGTAGGGGTAGGGACGTTAACCACCTAGGAACATCCTCCCTTATACGGCACCTGCAGCGCATTCATAATAAGTTACTGTCAAGTTCAGAAACTTTGGCTAAGACCGTAAGCAGTCCAGGGACACCTAAATCCCGTTGTCCTGTTGTATCCAAGCGCCTGCAAACCACACCGTCAACTCCCTCCTCGTCAATTTCCTCCTTAGTCAGGATCGGAAGTAGTCCTGCAGGCCATGTCACTGGCATGACTGACTCTCCTATCCCGGATTCCTCCGGAGGATCCTGCATTGCTACGCCTCCTGCTGCCGCTGCTGCTGTTGCTGCTGCTGGGAGTCGTTCATCATCCCAGAGAGGAAGTAGGAACACTACTACTTTTACTAAACAATTGACCCTCCAACAGTCCTTAGCGAGGAGGATGAAGTACGACAGCAGTCATCCTGAAGCAAAACGTATAACTGAGGCCTTGACTGCTATGTTGGTGTTAGACGTGCGTCCGGTATCCGCCATTAGTGCAGTGGGATTTAGACAATTGCTGGAGGTAGTGTGTCCCCGATTCGAAATCCCGTCTAGATTCCACTTCACTAGGCAGGCGATACCGAGACTGTACAGAAACGTCAGAAAAAGTGTCCTCAGTGTCCTGAAAAATGCCGTTGTACCCAATGTCCACTTAACCACGGACATGTGGACAAGTGGAACAGGGCAGACTAAGGACTATATAACTGTGACAGCCCACTGGGTAGATGTATCACCTTACGCAGCAACAGCAGCAGCGTCACCAGTCGCAGCATCTCAGAAACGCCAGCTCGTTCCAAGGCAGGCTACGCTGTGTATCACCGGTTTCAGTAAGAGGCACACCGCCGACAACCTCTTAGAGAAACTGAGGGAAATCATCGCCCAGTGGCTTACCCCACTTAGACTCTCCTGGGGATTTGTGATATCTGACAACGCCACCAATATTGTGCGGGCATTACATCTGGGCAAATTCCAGCACATCCCATGTTTTGCTCACACAATAAACTTGGTGGTGCAGAATTTTCTGAAAAGCGACAGGGGCGTGCAGGAGACGCTTTGGGTGGCCCGAAAAATTTCAGGCCACTTTCGCCATTCAGCGACTGCGTGCCGAAGACTGGAGCGCCAGCAAACACTCTTGAACCTGCCCCGCCATCACCTGAAGCAAGAGGTTGTGACGCGGTGGAACTCAACCCTCTATATGCTTCAGAGGATGGAGGAGCAGCAAAAGGCCATTCAAGCCTATACATCCACCTGTGACATAGGCAAAGGAGGGGGTATGTACCTGACTCAAGCGCAGTGGAGAATGATTTCCGTGTTGTGCAAGGTTCTCCAGCCCTTCGAACTTGCCACACGTGAAGTCAGTTCAGACACTGCCAGCTTGAGTCAGGTCATTCCCCTCATCAGGCTTTTGCAGAAGCAGCTGGAGAAAGTGAAGGAGGAGCTAAGACGGAGCGATTCCGCTCGGCATGTGGGACTTGTGGATGAAGCCCTTCATTCGCTTTGCCAGGATTCCAGGGTGGTCAATCTGTTGAAATCAGACCACTACATTTTGGCCACCGTGCTCGATCCTAGGTTTAAAGCCTATGTGGTGTCTCTCTTTCCGGCCGACACAAGCCTGCAGAGGTGCAAAGACCTGCTGGTGAACACACTGTCAGCTGAAGCGGAACGTGACACGTCAACAGCTCCTTCTTCATTTTCTCCCGCAACTGGGGCTGCCAGGAAAAAACTTAGGTATCCTAAGCAACCCGCTGGCGGTGATGCAGGGCAGGCAGGACCAAGTTTGGACATCTGGTCTGGACTGAAGGACCTGGCAACAATTTCTGACATGTCTACTGTCACTGCATATGATACTGTCACCATTGACAGAATGGTGGAGGATTACATCGGTGACAGCATCCAAGTAGGCATGTCAGACAGTCCGTACCTGTACTGGCAGGAAAAAGAGGCAATTTGGAGGCCCCTGTACAAACTGGCTCTATTTTACCTGAGTTGCCCCCCCTCCAGTGTGTACTCCGAAAGAGTGTTTAGTGCAGCCGGGAACCTTGTCAGCGAAAAGCGTAGGAGGTTGCTTCCACTGAATGTTGAGAAGATGATGTTCATCAAAATGAATTATCAGCTCTTCCAGGGAGACCAGCCTCCAGAACGTACAGAGGGACCTGTGGTGGTGGATTCAAGTGGGGACGAGTTAATACTTTGTGAGGATGAGGATGTACACACTGAAGAGGGTGAGGAATCGGTGGATGAGGAGGATGAGGATGACATCTTGCCTCCGTAGAGCCAGTTTGTGCAGGGACACATTAATTGCCAGCTTGTTTTGTGGGGGCCCAAACGAACCAATCATTTCAGCCACAGTTGTGTGGCAGACCCTGGCGCTGAAATGATTGGTTTGTTAAAGTGTGCATGTCCTGTTTATACAACATAAGGGTGGGTGGGAGGGCCCAAGGACAATTCCATCTTGCACCTCTTTTTTTTCATTGCATTATGTACAGTTTGGGGCCTAGTTTTTCAAACTGCCATCCTGTCTGCCACTGCAGTATCACGCCTAGATGGGTCACGTGTTTGTGCCGCCCACTCGTGTCGCTTAGCATAGTCATCCAGCTACCTCGGTGCAACCTTTTGGACATAAAAACACTATTGTGAGGTGTGAGGTGTTCAGAATAGACTGGAAATGAGTGGAAATTAAGGTTATTGAGGTTAATAATAGCATAGGAGCAGAAAAACCTACAAATTCTGTGATTTTAGCTGTTTTTATGCTTTTTTTCAAAAAAATACAGATCCAAAACACAAAACCCAGAACCCAAAACACGGAAGGGTGGTTTTAGCAAAACCAATCCAGATCCAAAACACGAAGAAAGATCCAGATCCAAAACCAAAACACAAAACACGAAAAGTGGCCGGTGCACACCCCTAGTTTAAATTACAACCATATCTTAATTTCCAAGTTGTAAATAGGACAGGCTGAAGCAAGTATTAAAGTTAAGGAGTCATAGATTCTAAAATCACACAGTAGACAGAGGAGCTGCTTCAGAGGAGGAGGCATTGTCTATGTTTGCATAGGTTGTGTAGGGGATGCTGGTGCTCGGATCCCGGTGCTCAAAATCACGACGCCGGCATCCCGACAGGGTTAGGATAGCGACACCTGTCAGTAGGTATCCTAACCCTCCCCGTCTCCCTAACCCTCCCTGCCCAGTGCCTAAACCCAGTGGCGTCATGCGAGGGGTGCGAGGGGGTGACACCAAAAATGCCGGCTCCTCTGCAGTGACAGGAGGTAGGTGCTGCAGTGTGATATTCTCCTGCAGCACCCGGCTCCTGTCATAGAAGAGGAGCCGACAGTGCAGACTGCCTGGTCCCCGGGGGCACCCCAGCATTTCCAGTGATGCTGGGCTGCCCCCGGAGTGATGTTATCGGGATCCCTTGCGAGGCCACTCCCTTTATGGACGGGCACGCCTCCGGCACACGAGGAGTATCTAGACTGCGCACCAGGTTTCACCAAACCTGGTGACGCCTCTGCCTAAACCTAACTTTCCCCACCCTGCACCCTAAACCTAACCGTCCCACCTTAGTACTTAAACCTAACCTCCCCCACCCCGCACTCAAAACCTATCCGTCCCCCCTTAGTACTTAAACCTAACCTCCCCCACCCCGCACCCAAAACCTAACCGTCCCACCTTAGTACTTAAACCTAACATCCCCCACCCCGCACCCAAAACCTAACCGTCCCCCCTTAGTACTTAAACCTAACCTCCCCCACCCCGCACCCAAAACCTAACCGTCCCCCCTTAGTACTTAAACCTAACCTCCCCCACCCCGCACCCAAAACCTAACCGTCCCCCCTTAGTACTTAAACCTAACCTCCCCCAACTCGCACCCAAAACCTAACCGTTCCCACTTTATTTGCCTGTCCCTAACCCTCCCCCTAGTGCCTAACTCCTAAAGCTAACCCTCTACTCAACTTCGAGATGCCAGCGGTCGGGATTCTGACAGGTGTCGGGATTCCGGTGCCAGTATTCTAAACGCTGGCATCCCATTTGCACAGTTGAGATATTATTTGCTACTGAGCAAAAAGTCCTGGAAACCCCTAAGGTGTACCACTGAGTGTACCCAGAGACCACTGTTACTTATGGAATTGCTCACACCGGAGCTGGCGGCGGAAAGCCATGGGCTTACCTCTGAGATGTCTGGGAGGTGGCCTGAAATGAACGCAAAAAAGGGCCGTCTCATGAGGGTGTTATGAGACTGTCAGTGAATGCGGCTACATTCTCGGAAGCAGAGCCACAACCACAGGGGCCATGGTTACAGAACTGTCAGGCCACACTGCACCATAAGTGTCATTGGTACAAGAGATGGTGCCGGTGGTGGAGTGCTTACACCTACTGGTACAGATGCACTGTCCACAAGCACTGAAAGTGGGCGTCTCAGAGCTTGCAGAATCTGCCGTACGTTAGTACACAAGGGGAAGGCTGATCTTAGCATTTGCATATTACCACTGCTGTGACTCCACAAACACTCGCAGCCATACATGCATTAGTATCCACCACTGAATCAGGCCCAGGGGCTCTCACAAAGGGGGAGATGTACTAAGCCTTGGAGAGAGACAAAGTGGAGAGAGATAAAGTACCAACCAATCAGCTCTTAACTGTCACTTTACAGGCTGTGTTTGAAAAATGACAGTCATGAGCTTTATCTCTATGTACCTTATCTCCCTCCAAGGCTTAGTACATCTCCCCCATAGTGAGGGTGTTTGCTAACATGATGCAAGTTTGCAGAACGTAATTAGCAACCAATCAGAAATTGGCTGTGATCGGCCCAGTACAAGTTACATTAAGGATATATGTAATTGGTCACTTTGGGTTAATGCACATTGTTTTGGTTTAAATGCACAGGTCAGTCCCTGGAGTTCTGCTTTATTATGGCTAAGGCCAGTCACAAACTAATTGTTAAAGGATTGTCCTCACGGAATGAGATGGAAGTCCCAGAATCCAATGAGGGAAATGTAGGATACCACAAGATTTTATAAATATAATGGGGGAGATGTACTAAAGCCTCGGAGAGAGAGATAAAGTACCAACCAATCAGCTCCTAACTGTAAATTTTCAAATACAGCCTGTAACGTGACAGTTAGGAGCTGATTGGTTGGTACTTTATCTCTCTCCACTTTATCACTCTCCAAGGCTTAGTACATCTCCCCCAACATGTGAAATTGAGGGTGAAGGTGCGAATCCCTGTAAACGTCTGTAAATAAAACATTTGCATTCTTAGTTTACTCCTAAACTTACCTCATTGACAATGGCATTAGGAGACACAGTGTAAGGCTCCATATGGATGTCTCTGATTTCATATGTGTCCAATGTTTACCCTACAGCCTGTGCTGCATTGCGAATGCATAGCAACCCATGCCTGTCCGTGTAAGGGGGAGCTAGTGTAAGGGGTATAATTACTAAAATGTGGTTGTAATTGTTGCCCATAGCAACCAATCAGATTCTAGCTATTATATTCTAGAAGGTGCTAGATAAATGATAGGTAGAATCTGATTGGTTGCTATGGGCAATACCGCCGCTTGTAAAAACCTGCACTTTAGTAAGTATACTAAATCTGCTGAAACCAAACCATCATACACTTTATTACATAATTAATCCACATTTTTACTGTACTTTTCACTTCAACAAAATCTATATTGTACAAGCAGTAATGGGAAACACATTACACGATATTTCATATTTTCATATCATTTTACATTCTTTATTCCCAGCGTGGTTAGAGGAACATGATTTGATGCAGTTTTCCACACTCCAGAAAAGCATTTTATTCCTGAGCACAAGAGACTTCCTGTCAGTATCCCCAGTGGGAGGACATTACAGGAAGCCAAGTGGAGATTAGCATACGTTACTGAGTATGGAGAATGAATGCTCGCATGCAACTAGGCAACAATGTTATATACGTCATGAGGTTATGAAAATGCATGGAAACCTGTTCATAATATGCAAACTGCCTTTACTTATTAGTATTAGCAGAGAATCGGGGTGACATCAGGCTGCGTATTATGATGTCATAGCAGAGCAGGCTGTCACTATAATGTGCAAGCTGTTGTGCTGGGAGCAGTAGTCCTCCTGACAATAGTTAAACCAGGGTATAATGTGCTTGGCCAAGATGCATGTGGTGCTAAGTATGTAACGCAGTTGTTGGTGCTGGTGGCAGTGTTAGTCCATAAATGGTACAGCCTACCCAGTACTTACATTTATTGGATCAGGTAGAACAATAAGTGGCAATGACACAGAGATATCACAGCAGTATGCAGATTATAGACATATAGGCAGCCTGGAGCTCAGGGTGTTGCTGGACCTTGTAGTGCGCCGGTTGGGGTAGTGACTAATGAACCGGTGGATGGTAGCGGTGATGCCCTGTACTATAACAGTGAAGGTATAGTATACTTGCGGCCCAGTTATGTGGCCATGGGTGGCTCTGTACTGTGAGAGTCTTCTGGGCCTGTCCGTCTTCATGAGAAGCCGCTCATGAGCAGTAGTGCCAGTGAAAGGTCGGGCTTGTCTGGCTGAGCTCCGGCAGGTCCTAGTGACCGCTGGCTCAACCACGCCTGTCACATGCTGGAGGGAGGCAGTTCAGGAGCGCACTCCTTTTTCCTGCAGTTAAGCTGGGTACACACTATACAATGTATTGTATGATATATCGTTCCGATGCGGAATTATGTTTCGTACACATCGTATAGTCCCATCTGCTGTTCTGCACGGCAGATGGGACAATGCAATGAATGGCGTGGTGTAGTTACATTCAGCATGTAACGATACATCGCACCATCGTACAGCCATCTTTACAGCTGAAACAATATAGAGATGATGTGCTTGATACCTCAGGAATATCACAGCTTCCTAGTATATTGGCGAGATGCACATGGGTACAGCCCATATAATGGCTGCCAGTGCCTACAGCGTGTGGAACTAAAATTCAACAGCCACAAATGAGCATTTACATTGTTTTATTATTTGTACAATATAACATTTTCTTCCTAAGCTAATTCATAATACTTTCCAGTTTCTGGGTCAAAATAACAGTTCAGGCACGGGTCGAACAACAAGGTCAGAATGTCGTCTTCTTCCTCTGCACCAATTCCATCGTCACCTGCAGAGAACATATACATTTCAGATGCATTATGGGGAAACCAAGTATTGTGTTACAATTAAAACAAATTATACGGTCCTAAAATGTCAATGACAGGTAAAACCGTGGCCTGAATCTGCACCTGTTGTCTTTGGGCCTAATTTAGCAGCAGATGGAGGTGCTATCGTAGCCGCTTACATGGTAGCAGCTGCGATAGCACTAATATAGTATTGCAGTAAGGAGGCCTCACGCCTCCTACATGTATAACTGATCCGAGCTGCGTTCTAGAACGCAACATCTGATCATCTGCGACATCTTTGGCTGGCTAAGTGACCCGTTTAGTCACGCAAGCGGGCCGCCGCAGATGAGTAAATAGAGGCCAGAAAATCTCCGTTAGCGACGGAGATCCTGGCCTCGTCACTTCACCGCAACGGCGGCAACGCGCCACCGTTTTGAGAAGCGGAGGCCGTCACTGGCCACTCCCTGCCCCGAAACAGCAGAAGACTGTCAACCGCTGACAGTCTGCTGCCAAACTGCGAGCAGCAGCACAGACCCGTAATGCACATACGCAGTACGGGGCCGGCGTATGTGCAGATACACAAACATTGGGAATCTGCGTAAAGATATTTGCTGCATCCGCTGGTGAATCAGGCCCTAGGCACAGGAGCGGCAGCCATTTTTGTGGTTGCCCTACACCAATATTTATTAAAATGCAGCCTATCAATTCATAAAGAACCAGTGATACCACAGTAGCCTTAGTCATTTTGTACCTCATGCCACTGGTATCTCATTTAGGGGCCGATTCATCAAAACATAACTATCACAGCTTGAAGACATGCTGTGAAGACTGAGCGGCAGCAGAAGAGACCTCCTTCCCCCCCTGCCTGTCTGCCCGCACACCCACCAACCTCACCGGTGTCTGTCTGTTGTGTTCCCCTCATTCTTGCTGCTGCAGCCACCGCTTTAGAGTGTGCTCCCCCCCACCTACCTCAGACCTGCAGCCCTGGTCCCTGGTACAGCTGTGCGGTGTCCGAGCACCCCCCTCCATCCCCCGCCGGAGACTTGGCCCGACCCCTCCTCCCCCGGTCAGACCTGCAGCTCCGTGCAGGTCCATCGCTGCTGCTGCTGTGCCCTCTCCCTTGGCCTAGGCTCACAGAAGGACTGCTCTGGGAGCCCAGGAGTTAGTTTATAGAGGTAAGAGGACACTGCAGGGAGGGATCTTTTCAGATCCCTCTGCTGTATCGGATGCTGTACGCCATCTCAGGGTGGCGTACAGCATCACTGTCAAGTTCCGAAAAAAATGCCTTTTTGGAACTTGATGAATTTCATAATTTCCACATCCCCATACTTTAGTGAAAATTATCAGGGGGCAATTGTAACCAGGAGATATCAGTGTGTTACATGTTTTAAGAAAAACATTGACAATTAATTTCCACAAAAATAGGTGAAAATCATAATTTTCACCTACTTTTGTAGAAATTAAGTGATGATGAATAGACCCCGAAATGCATTATTGTGTATATTGGTTCAGTCAGCCAACAAAATGTCTGCATACTGTAGGTGCACTTTAGTTGTACACGTTGTTTTTTTGTATCACTATTTCAGTTTAGAAAGAAGATAAAAAATAAAGCCAAGGCAGAAAAAAAGCAGGTACTGTAGAAATAATAAATCTGTACGTAGATACTAATGCAGAGATTCTAAAATGTATTCACTGGGACACAGATTAGCACTTGAATCAGTTTTAGTGACTCACAGCTCAGTTTGCAATTAATAATGCATTTTGTTTTAATTAGTTTACTGTTGTATACAAACTAGTGTGTTATTGTTCTTAAAGGAGCAATCTGAACAGTACCAATATAATAGAAAGCAACCCTACGCTTAACCAGCAAAACAATGGGGCCCCCGAGTTTGGCGTTAACACGAGCCTTAACCCCTTCGCCGTAGTAGTCGGGGGGGGGGGACGGAATCCAAGAGACACTGTGGTCCCTCACTGGCTGCCGGTTCCCAGTGCCAGCACAATGGATCTGGCAGGCGCCAGGACATGCACATGTGCACATGCGGTGGTGGGATGGCGCATGCACATAATATCTAGGGAGTGCAAAGGCTTCAGCCCCTAGAAGCCGGATAGGGCTGCCCGATAGTTAGAGGAGCGGTTTGCCGCCTGAAGCACGATCTCTTTTAATCGCAACCTAGACTGGCAGCCGCAGGGGAGAAAACACCTCCCCCCTGGGGCTGCCTGTCCTGTGTGTGACTGGCAGGTAGCGCTTCCAATGTGAAGCCACTGCCAGTCACAGTGTAACCAATGCAGTCACAGACTGCAACTGGCTTACTGAGGTGGCAGATTTCACTGGGGGCTGCAGCATCTACGTAAAATCCGCTACTGGTTCTCATACATCTAGCCTCAATACGCCATGTGGCGCAAGGTCCCATGCGACTATGCTAGTGTCTTAGTCGCAATGTGATGCGAGTCGACTAGGATGCACCAGGAGACACTGCAGAATAATTTTACATGTGACACTTGTATATCTGTGTGCGGCTGAGTCTGTATATGTAGCACAGCGGAACTTGGCGTGGTAAAAAGCCACAGTTGCTGCATCGCAGCACTTCATATACAGATTCAGAGACTCAGTCGCACACAGATATACAAGTGTCACATATCACATTAATCAGCGCAGTCTTCTGGTGCGTCCTAGACGCATCACATTTGGGTGAAAAAGATGTGCGGTGCTAGCATAGTGGCACAGGACCAGGTGCGCCAAGAGGGGCTATATGGTGCAACTGCAGCAAAGGTGTAAGTGGACACATCTATACATGCCCTATCACGGCCATAATTGTACATGTACACGTGGGAGAACACACACATATGAAAGAGGGTATCCCCTCTTTTAGAAGATGTGCCTCCCGGTGGAGGCCATGTCACCTACACGTGACATCACGTGGAGGAGGCAGGGACACAATCGCCGGTGATTACAGCAATGCCCGAAGCATTCTCAGGATGCCCCGGGGAGCTCAAAGGACGCTCGAGTCGGCACTGCTGCATAGATTCTGGCTGAAGGGCACCTTGCTTCTCGGACGTGAACCCCTTAATGTTAAGGACGCCAGTATAGAGGAGCCTTGACGCTGGCCTGGCGCTTATTCATATATTTGCAAATGTATGTAACTAATACCTCTGAATCTCTATTATCATGTAGGATTTAAGTATTTTTTGTTGATTTTGCTGCAGTGTGCTGGAGGGCAAATCCCTTTTTTTTCTGAGAACCTTGTTGGTGCCTGCTTAAAAAGCTGTTCCAGCATCCCTGCACCACTACCTATTTGCAGCATACACTCACTGGCTGGTGAGCTGTATAGAACCCCACTCCACTCCATTACCAGTCTGCACGTAACAGTGAGTACAGCTGTACCTACTATACTTCAATAAACCAACACTAGTGATAATGTAACTGGGCTGTTCATAGTTTGAGTCATCTGCTGGTGTGTGCCTACATAACTCTGCAATAACAACACTTTTACATATATCATTTCTAACGCTACACACATATGGAATTCCCTACCACGCCTGTTCAGACTATGCCCAGCCTTCATGTATTTCAATTCTACCCTACTCTATACTACTAACACTGGTAAACACTTGTTGTGGTTCCAATCTCCACTCTGCCCTATTGCCACTAAGAGGATGTAGTTTAAATCCTGGTGTGTGGTATGCCAGCGCTCAGATTGCTGGCACCGGAATCCCGACACCAGTCAAGAGTCTCGACGCCAGCACCTTGACTGTCAGCATCCCGATGATAAGTGGTGGGGTTAGGGGGAGGGTTAGGCACTAGGAGGGAGGGTTAGGCACTAGGGGGAGGGTTAGGTTTAGGCTGCCGGTAGAGCTATTTTTAGGGGTAGGCATAGGCAAATACAGGGGGGGTTTCCGTCTGCCTGGAAACCCCCCTCCCCAACACATGACCACAGTAGAAATAGTAATATAATAGAATTTTACTAGTGCTACATGTTCTTCTCAGTATCGTAAATGAAATAATTAGCACCACCTGTGGATCTTTTAACATGTATCAGCCAGTGATAAATAACCTGTGCAACAACTAGGAGATATGGAAAACATGCACTGTTAGGGATGCACTGCTATAGAGCCCAATATGTACATATATGTCCAGGGAAGTGCCTAGGTTCTTCTGCTGCTCCTCCAGGCTCCCGGAATTGCTCCAATGCTCTGGAATGGTGCTTACATCTAAAATAAAAACATCCAGCTCAGGAAGGATGGGCTTACTGCCGCATCTAATGACTTACTGTGATCCTGTATATGCTGGAATTATGACACACAATACACATTGTATGACGCATATTAAAGCTGGATACTAATTCTGCCCCCTTCATGGACTGGCCAGACTTGCTCTAAAATCAAGCATTTGGAAACCCCCCTCTAGAAATCCTGCGTTTGCCACTGGTAGGGGTAGAGTTCCATGCCCCGTCGGAATGCCTGCATTGGGATTCTGACCGCTGGGATTCCGAGCACTAGCATCCTGTACCCAACCAAGTTGTAAGTTCTCATTTTGTCTACAGTGTATGTCCCTATTGTATGTAAACTCTATTTTCCCCACTGAGCGGGGCTATGGAGCACTGTGGCGATTTGCAAATCAATAATAATAATTCTTATTGTCAACCACAGCAGAGTTATTCTCTAAAGACACCAAGTTGTTTGCTGCTATTTGTAATCAGCTCAGACTGACACGTATATGGGATATTTATACTAGTGGTACCTTGAGCGCAATGCCAATAAAACGCAATGCTGCGTATTACATCTACTGAGCAAAATGAAATCTCAGATCTAATAACCGTACACAGAACACTGAACAATAATTATTTTTCAGGCTATATTTTATTGACCGAAATGTTAACTGCCAATACAACCACAAATGCTGCACTATAAAAACATCACTCATGTATGCCAGGGGGCAAGGTGACTCTTCCTGACTGGCGCTGCTGCCAGCTACTGATGGAAAATATCATTTTAAGGTCCAGGACTAAGGTCAGGAGATGATTTTGTCAACCCGATGGTCCTTAGATTTTATTGGAAATAACCCTTCAATCAAGCAAGTCATAACTTCCCCAATTACGTAACTGGCAGGCTCTAGACGGGTGCGTGCAAGCAAACCTAAAGCAAATAGAACATTTAGAGGCATATTTATTTTTAGAAATTAATTATAGGGACAATGTAGTGACAAACAAATGCAGGGCCATGGTCTCTAATAGGAGCACGTCTCTGCAGTGTGTAAAAATTTAAGTGACTAAAGTAAAGTGACAAAAAGAAGCTCCGGTGCTTAATACATATGAAAAATGCTGTAAAACTCCTGAAAATTGAATTTTTGGGGAGTTTTACCACTTTCTGCCTTTAGAGCCTGATCCAGAGAAGGATGGATTTGCGGAGTCGCACACAAGCTGTGCAAATCCGTCCATCACTGATGCAAATGCAAAAAGAGGTGTCAGACACATCCTTGCTGCGTGTGCGATCCCAGCACTGCGACCAACGTGGCAGGCTGGGATCACCATCAAGACTGATGGTTGCTTCTTTGGTCAGGCTACGGTAGCTGAAGATTCCCGCAGCCTGACCGGGTGCTGGTCATGTGAGATGCCGACATTCTGGCAGCCAGATCGGCAAAATCAGGGGGGCGTGGCCGGCGGTTGTGGGTGGAGCAGGGGCGTGGTCACTTGATCGCCTCATTTTGGTGCCGCCCCCGCTATACAATGACGAAAATACCGGCATTATGAAGCAGGGGGCGGGGCCAAAATGACACAATTCCGTGTGAATCGCGTCACAGGCCCCCCCCTGCTGCTGCCTGGGATTCTTATGTAATCGCGGAGGGGGCAGGAGGGGTCGGCAGCTGATGGGATGCTTGCCTGCCTTCTCGGGAGGCTGGGAGCGGCACCCGATTTTCGAGAGGCTCCCGACCAAATCGGGAGGGTAGGCAAATATGCGCAAGAGGCCATAAATCTGCTTCCGCCGAGCAGACCCTGTCCTCGTCCCTCATGGAAAATGGGGACGACATGCCCCCTGTTTTTGTAAACGGTGACCAGCCACGCCCTCGCTTCGCCCTCCAAACACTGCAGCATGTCAATTATGCTGTGGCTTGGGGGGGTCTGTAAGCGTAATCGCAGAACCCATACTGCACATGTGCAGAACGGGTCCTGCGCGGACACAGGCCCAGAAACATCGGAGATGTAAGTTCTTCATCGGATGAATGTATATCTCTGAATCAGGCTCTTAGTACATCCAGCCCTTAAACTGGAATTTATGATTTAAAGTGCGTTGGCAGCGGGTTTATCGCACTGGGAAGTTGCCCAATAATTGAATAGCTCCGGGTGTTAAATTCTGACCTTAAGTCATGCGGTAAACACCATGGCTAATTGAATCTTCCTATATGGATCTAGCTCCTGTTTTAATGACATTTATTTACGAAAGGACTACTTATAATGTGGTATAGTACACATAACGGCTACTTTGAATTAACCTTTTAAAAATGTCACTTTTTTCATTTACTTGTTTTATTTGTAAGAGTCGACATGGCCTTTTAAATCTTATGAGAGAGTGAAGATCAGTGTAATATTGGCTGTTAAATCACTGCGTTCTATTACCTTATGTGTTGCCTGCAAAAGCTGTTTTAGCAATGGGAAGTAAGTGAGCAGCGTTGGTGTGGATGGCATTTAAAGGTCGATAAATCATAATAACTCAGTGGAATACCTTTTAGTTTGAGCAATTGGACATTTCAATACGCATTAAACATGAAGGGAAGGTGAGCAAATCCAGCTTTTATCACTCGCCCCTATTCATTGTTTATCACACACATTTCTGTATAGCTAATTCATATGCAAATGTTGCATAGTAATAATGTTAAATATATTCAGCCCATAACTAACTGAAGCGATAAGGAGTTGATTCAGGTATCAATCTCTACTAAAAAAAAAAGGCACTGAACATAAATAAAAACACAGGTTCAGATGCCAGCTATAGGTGTGTGCTACAGTACATGAGCTGGTTAATCCTGTTTTACAGAACTAACATCAGTTTGCGACCTCAGTTTTCATCCTGCATAACCTTCACCGAAGTCAGCTTGTGGCTCTAACTTTCTAATTTGTGCTGCCCAAACTGACCCTAACACGACCACTGACTCCAGGCTAGCGAGCTCATGCTGACTTCTTACATGTACTGATATTAGATTGTACTGTAAGTTTATGCTGAGTATAAAGTAAATAAGCCTGTAACTCTGATTTTATATAACTTAAGGATATCTTATCTATCTATCTATCTATCTATCTATCTATCTATCTATCTATCTATCTATCTATCTCATATCTATCTATCTATCTCATATCTATCTATCTCATATCTATCTATCTATCTCATATCTATCTATCTATCTACATATCTATCTATCTATCTATCTATCTATCTAATATCTATCTATCTATCTATCTATCTATCTATCTATCTATCCATCTATCTCATATCTATCAATCTATCTATCTAAAATATATCTATCTATCTATCTCCTATCTATCTATCTATCTATCTAAAATATATCTATCTAAAATATATCTATCTATCTATGTCCTATCTATCTATTTATCTATCTCATATCTATCTATCTATCTATCTATCCATCTATCTCATATCTATCAATCTATCTATCTAAAATATATCTATCTATCTCCTATCTATCTCCTATCTATCTATCTCATATCTATCAATCTATCTATTTAAAATATATCTATCTATCTATCTCCTATCTATCTCATATCTATCTAAAATCTATCTATCTATCTATCCATCTATCTCATATCTATCAATCTATCTAAAATATATCTATCTATCTCCTATCTATCTATCTATCTATCCAATATCTATCTATTTATCTATCTATCTATCTATCTATCATCATATCTATCTATCAATCTATCTATCTAAAATATATCTATCTATCTCCTATCTATCTATCTATCTATCTATCTCATATCTATCTATCTATCTATCTATCTAATATCTATCTCATATCTATCTATCTCATATCTATCTATCTATCTATCTATCTATCTATCTCATATCTATCTATCTATTTATCATCATATCTATCTATCCATCTATCTATCTTATCTATCTATCTCATATCTATCTATCTATCTATCTATCTATCTATCTATCTCATATCTATCTATCTATCTATTATCTATCTATCTATTCCAAAGGGATCCGGCACTCACTGAAAAAATATAAACTGCACCTCGTTGCCTGCACATGTGCGTCCAGACTCCAGACCCACAATAATAGAAGTAAGGAAAGTGCATACCAAATCCTCTGAGTGCCGCACTTTCCTTACTTCTATCTATCTCACATTTATCTATATATTATCTTAGAGGGGGGATTAGGGTTAGGCACAGGGGAGGAGGTTAGGGTTAGGCACCCCTAAGGTGGGTTAGGGTTAGGGGGGTTAGGTTAGTAAGTACTCACCTACAGACGATCGGGATTTCCAGCGCTGTCGGGCTGCCGCTGCCGGGATCTCTTCATTTGTCTGCCTAACGCTGCTGGGATTTGAACTCCCGGCCATGCGGCCGGCGGTATTTCATACCGCTTCCATATCTCTTATCTATCTTTCTCTAATATATCTTTCTACAATCTATCTATCTATCTATCTATCTATCTATCTATCTATCTCTTATATCTATCTATCTATCTAGATACCTGTTTGTTATTATTTCTCTTTCTGGCTTACTATTCCCCACTGTATATTACACCCCAATTGTGTTAGTTGCTCTTTATTAACCTGTATACTGTATGTCTTACTTTCATGTACTCTCCTGGGTAGGATGAACAATACCTGGATCTGATGATTTCAGAAGGGTCCTGCAGCTCGCCTTAATATTCTCATTATGTGTCATCTCTTCCAGGCATTGCCTAATACTTGTCATTTATCACCCAAAATACCAGCCTAAACTCTGTATTGTTCTGCAAGTCTTCAGTTTGGAAAAAAGAACTACCGTATATAAATAAAATGTAATTATATATACAGTATATATATATATATATATATATATATACACAAATATATATATACTGTGTATATATATATATATATATATATATATATACATATACTTGAGGGCTGATTGAAAAGCAATGCGACTGCCTCTGTTTGCCTGTCCCATAGGTGGATGTGGCAACACTATGCTGGTTATTGTTGTAAGACTCGTACATCGATGTGACTGAACCTGCGGTTGGACTGCCGTAGTCTTTTTTGTTTGGTCACAGCGAGATCTTTGTACGTTTCGTCATGGCGGATGAGGAAAACGTGTCTGTGAGATTACGCCAGAGATGTGTGATTGAATTTTGTATTAAACTTTGGAAAAAGGGGAAATGAAACTCACGAAATGTTACGGCAGCATACGGTGGAGAGACAATTAGCCGTGCTGCAGTATTTCAGTGGTGGAAGCACTTCATAGAGGGTAATACGTGAGTGCCTGACGAAGCGCGTTCTGAGAGACCATCCACCGCGGTTACAGATCTCAACATTACCAAAGCTGCGTAGATGATGCAAAGTGACAGAAGGGTAACTTTATGCGAACTTTCGACTTCACTTGGCATCTCATTCCAATGGGTCCAGCATATTGTGACAAAGGAACGAAAATGCATCGTGTGTGTGCCGGGTGGGTACCCAGAAATCTCACATGTGACGATGAGTTGAATCGTGCAAGAACACCGTTTGAATGTCGGAGAGGATACCCGATTTCCTGACATCGATTGTTACGTGCAACAAATCGTGGATTTGTTATTATGATCTGGAATCCAAACAACAGTCCAGTGTATGGAAACGCGTGAATTAGCTTCTGCCAAAAAAATCTGTGTGATTCCTTCGGCATGTACAGTCATGCTTCTGCTATTCTTTGATGTGCACGGTATGGTCCTACAGCACTGGGCTCCCCGTGGACAGATAATTAATGGTGACCCCATTTGCGTGGAGCCATGAGGAAGAAAAGACAACATTTGCTGAAGAAACAGTGGTTTTTGCTTCAAGACAATTCCCAACCACACGTGGCTGCTGTTGCATCGGCAGCACTGACTGACATTAATGGATCAGCACTAGAACACCCTCCATATACCCGGGACTTAGTGCCCTGTGATTTCTGGGCATTCCCAATCCTGAAGATACAATTGCATGGAAAGAAGTTCTCAACAGATGATGAAGTGAAAAATGCCACCGCTTCAACACTAAGCTCAATTAGCTGCGATAACCCGTTTTCCGGCGAAAAGTTTTAACTTTTCTCCAAAAATGTTTATTGTGCTACCGAATTAGCCGTGGTTTTCGCAGGTCCGAAGTCTTCCATAGCAATTATCGCAAATTAATTTTCCCCATCTCTAATGGGGGTATTCAATTTGATAGCGAAAAGTCCGAGGTCGGACTTTTCGCCATCATCGCTAATTTTTCTGGGATAAAGTATCGGGCGCGTGCCAACTTTATCCCAGTATTCAATTAGGATCCGGCAAAAACGGGACCCGGCGGAAAGGGAATTTTTGGGAAATCACCCTGGGACACCCCTAAAGATGTCCAGACATGGGGGAATACTATGGGTACCCCCATTTTTGCCTGCTGAAGGGAGTCGGGGTTTAAATAAATGCGCCTGTGTTGAAGAGCATTTATCTTTTTTTTTTTTTTTAAATAACTGCGGCCATCAAATTTGGGGTACATGACAATGGGTGCAAGCATATTTTTAAGTCCCTAAAATGATTTTATAAATTCTTCAAAGATGCACCTGCCGCTACTACCCGCAATGACGAAAACACCTGCCGCATACTTGGGAACCCCTCTAGAATCTATTTCGCTACTTTAGGATTTTGGCCCCCATATTTTTTTTACTAACCCCAAAAGTCAAGTAAATTTTTTGGGGTGTCCCGATTTTTTTAAAAAAACTTTTTTTGACACACATTAATTTTAGGGGACATTCCCAGGGGTGCAGGCTATTTATTTTAAGCCTGCACCCCTAAACTCCAATTCTGCACTTTTTTTTGCCACCTATTGTGTGGAGAAAAGTTATACCCGTTTTTTTACAAAGACTTTTCGGCATCGGGGATAATTAAAACAAGCGAAAATGACGTCATTGGCAATAAATTATCACCGATAATGGGTTTTCACCCCAAATTGAATACCCCCCTAAGTAGGTGAAAAGTTGTGCAAAATCCCAGTTTTTGGCCTAAAATGTCGGAACTTGGTGCAGGACCCCTGGAACATCCCCTTAATGACTAATTAGGCAAAAATATTTATTTTAATTAGCTTATTTGGGCCAATAATGACATGTCATTTTTGGGGTGAAAAAGTAAAAAGTGCATGAAAATGGGTTCAAAGCATTGGGTTAGGTATTTTGTGGGACTGTATGGATGGGGCATTTTATGTACCCCTTATTTAACTAGAGCATTACCTTTGGCCAAAAAATAA